>CM060681.1:164174332-165374332 GCA_030686995.1 Artemisia argyi
CAAGGGCTTAGAACCCTTGAAAAAACCTGTAAAATTCGTACCAAGTTCGTACTTAGGGTTTCTCCAAAACTTCTCTCTTTTTAATGTGAAAATTAGAAAACTATATATAGGAAATAGGGTCTGACGGCGTCAAGACAAATTTTGTGACGCCGTCATCTCGCCGCCAAAATACTTCTCGGACTGCCTTGATCTACTTTGGACGCCGTCATGTGTTATGCATTTCCAGGCCGTCATGAATTTTACTCTTGACGCCCTACTTCGTGACGCCGTCAATTCTGTACTGGGTCGTCATGGAAATTACTCTTGACGCCGTCAGAAATTCCTTCTTGACGCCGTCACCTACTGTTCCCAGCAAGGGAATTTAAGACTTTGGCGTTTTCTTCACTTTTATGCTCAAAAAACGTCCGAATTGCTTCCTTTTCCAGATTTCTCTCCCAAAGTACCTAAAATCACAAAAGGAACGATTTAGGGTAATATTTGATCAAGTAAATTCAATTTCGGGCTTAAATGACCCCTAAAAGTGGTTCATTTTTTGCCTCATCATATACCCTTACACTTGAGATTTGCTTGTCCTCAAGCAAATGCGCTTTTATTCTAGTCAAAATACAAGTTAGGGGTCATTTAACACTAATATAAAAAGAATTACAACAAATAATCGTTCCACTAAATACCAATAGACAAGCACGGAGGTCATACACTAGCACCTCACAAATAGTGTTTAGATACTCACATCTCTCGGGTGTAATAAAGTATAAATTACAATATGGAAACGGAAGATATCTCTCACTACCTGTCATAGCAAAATAGATTACCATAGGCTTGGGAAAGGTTCAAACCTCCACCACATGGCGTAAGCACCTAGGATAAACTATCAAAGAGGTCTTTTAAAGGGTTGTAACGTTAGGTGTAGGGATATGAAATACACGGTTTTGTTCGATAAAGGAAGTTTTACTGGTGGCGAGTTAACAATCTTGGTTAATTACATGTATAATATGGCGTTGCTAAGCCAAGACTAGACTCGACTTAAGCTAATAAATGAAAAATAACAAAAACATAAAAATGAACATAGAATAAAAATGGATGGTAGTTCGTATATTTTTTCTCTTTTCCTTTTTCTATTTTTTTTTCTTTTACTTGATTTTTCTATTTTTTTTCGATTTTTTTTTTTTTTTTTTTTTTTTTTTTTTTTTTTTTTTTTTTTTGCATACACTCTTACCCTACCATCCAAAATAATTCACCATAGGGAATAAACATTTCCCTTACACTTGAATTTTTACATACTTTACAAGAAACTAATCTAATGACTCGAATTAAGAAAATCAAAATACTTGGAGTACTTTTAAGATTAACGTACATATGGGGGTAATATATGATGTTCTTCCCCATTACTCCATAAACAAGTACTTTACCCATGAGTCCCAATCGTGCCAAAACAATATGTACAAGGATATGACTCGACTTAGCAACCATGTAATCAATTAGATAGTTAACTTAAGGTTTAACAAATAACAATAATGCACTAAAAATGAGCGCATACACGGAAGGCTAAGGCGATTTGGGTGTACATTTAAGTGGGGTGTAAAAAATTCTTCCTTTAAGTAAAATGCTTAAAGTTAGAAACGAAAAGATAGGCTCAAAGGGGTGTACTAGGGGTTTCGTGTACTAAAAATGAGTACAACGCTAAGGGTGTGGGAAAAATTAGTTGACTTAAATAGTCAAGTAATATGACTTAAATGGTCAAGTAATCATAATACGGGTTTAACACAAGGGTGATCCTAATGCCTCTTATCATGTAGTAAATCCTACCACACGAATGTAGTCTCACTAGCGGTCTCGGGATGCATCACTAACGCAAGTTCTAGAATCTAAATGCTACCGGTACACTCATAAGCACTAATAGTAAATGCTTTTCCTATCAAATCTAAAGGCGAACCTCACATATTTGGGTGAAAAATTTTTCTGAAAACACGGTTATGAGCTAGTCATACAATCTCCTATCCATGAGACACTTGCTATGGCTAAAGTTTCACTCCTAAATGTTGTAAAAAATTTTAAATTTGGCGCTAAAATTGCACTAACAAGTATTTCTCATAGTTTTATTACACATCTACCATTAAACAAAACAAACTCAAGCAAAAGTGCATATGTAAGGTATCATCTTTTTACCCTCCCCTTACACTTAAGATGAACATTGTCCCCAATGTTCAAGTAAAGAATGTAAAAGTTAAAAAGTAAAAAGAATGAAATCAAATACTCCCCTGATTCGCTCGGTATGGATAATAAGGTGTCCAGGTTAAATCTTCCTCCAAGAAAATGAACAATCAAAGCTTCCCTTCCAAAATATAAATCATCTTCTTGTCATACATAACCTGTTAAACCTGAGAAAATAAACACAAAAACAACCTCGCGTAAAATCGGCGGCATCCTATATAAGTTACTAAATCCTAAAAAACAAGATAAGATATAATGCTTGTGGAATGAAGTTTGCAGATTTCCTGGAGATTATAAAACTTAATAATTCACAAAAACCATAAGACTCCGTTGGAAAAACAAAACTGGTAAAATTTTCAGATTTTTACACGTGACGCCATGAAGAATTAATTCATAACGCCGTCAGAAGTGACCTGCAGAAATTCTTATGTTAAGTTTCCGGAAAATTTCTGAAAAAACTTGGTCCTACTTCCTGGAAAATCCTGCAAAACTTCATTATGACTCAATACAAGCATTTGACTCTAACAAATACGAATATACATGTTCATTTAATATTGTGGAGAATCATGATCGGTTTGTTTCTTAAAAACATATTTGGGGTTTCCCCTTACACTTATCTTTTGCAAAAATACTTTTAGGTGGAGTTAAGACTAGGCCTAAACAACAAAGTAAAGTATTTCCACTATTTAGTTTAGAAACATGATCTACCAACAATAAAAATAAAGCATGCATACGGAAGCAAATAACAAACAAAATAAAATAAAATCACACAAAGCATGGGTTGCCTCCCAAGAAGCGCTTTTCTTTATTTACGAGTCTTGTAGCTAGACTCAAGGTCATGGGTTACTACGTCTTCTTTTCCCACTTTTGTGCTAACTCAAAACATCTAACCCAATTCTCATCACGCTTGTATTCCGGGCCTAGATTCATGCAACCCGAATAGTAAGTTCTCCTCCTCTCATAATAGGCTTCATCAGTAATTCCATCTTCCTTAACCTCATAAGGTCAAATCTCATCAATTTGTAGATTCTTGATGCCCTTTAATTCTTCCTTCATGTGAGGCATCATAAAAGTGACCTTCTCTATCCCATCAGTAAACTGAGCTATCCCCTTCTCATGGTCGTAATACATCTTAGTCTTCTCAACAAAAGGTTGTCCTAAGACTACTTCTCCAAGGTGTGGATTGATGAGGCGAAAAATGATCCGTTTTTAGGGGGTCATTTAAGCCCGAATCCGACTTTATTTGATCAAATATTGCCCTAAATCGTTCCTTTTGTAATTTTAGGTACTTGGAGAGTGAATTTTGGAAAAGAAGCCATTTTGGACGTTTTTGGAGCATAAAAGTGAAGAAAACGGCAAAGTCTAAATTTTCCATGCTGGAACAGTACATGAAGGCGTCAAGAGTTAACTCATGATGGCGTCAAACCCCAAGAATTAAAATCTGTATCTCATGACGGTGTCACACAGGCCGTCAGAAGTAGATCAAGGCTGTCCGAGGAAGTATTTGGCGGCAAGATGACGGCGTCACACCTTTGTTCTTGACGCCGTCACCCCTATTTTCCTATATATAGTTTTCTAGTTTTTCACATTAAAGGAGAGAAGTTTTGGGAGAAACCCTAAAGACGATTTTGGTGCAACTTTTACAGGTTTTTCAAGGGTTCCAACCCCTTGATACCTTGCATTGTAATTGAGATAAGTGTTCTTCTAATTCAATCAATATGTCTATGTGTTGGTTGTCTATATCTTGTTCTTATCTCAATTCCATTATGCTAGGCTAGATCTCTTTTATGTTTGCTTAGATCTAATGAAACCTAGATATTGATTATGTGCTGATTACTTGTTTATTCTTGTCTTGGATGAATGATTTTATATGTTAGGCTTAAGAAAACTGGTAGATCTCCAAATGGTAACATGCTTGAACGTCTTAAGAAACATGAACCGAGGCGTACTAGGTCTTTATTGGTTGTATTTAATGCATGAGCCACTGTTTACAATCCCTATAGTTGTGATGGGCATGGTGTAGGAGGAGATAAGAGCTCATAGAATTGGGGAGTTATGTATGCCACCCCATGAATGGTATTAAGGAATACAATCCGTCATCCATACAATTATAACAAGTAATTAACGTGTAAAAGATATCTAGGGAGTAGTGAAATCTAAGTAAACACATTTTCTCCAATTACTGCTCACAACCTTAGTATAAATTAGTTTATTTTCATTTTTTGTATTTTATTTTGATTGCATCTTAGTATTGGGTTAGTTGAATAGCAACTAATTCCGCCCACTCTTTCAAAACCCCGAGATTTTACTTGCTTTCATAAAAATATAAAAATACAAAAATAATCATCCCTCACCTTTAGAACTAGTAATTAGGTTTTCTGATCCTAGCGACACTATTCCTAAACTGAACGATCAATCCCCCGGTACTTGTCACTATACTATACTACAACGATCAGGTACACTGCCTGGTGGGGGTTGTAAGCTTCTCGAGATCCCTCGAGAGGTAAAGCCTGTTGCGATTCCCACGCATCAAGTTTTTGGCGCCACAGCCCGAGGAATAGTTATTGTCTAGGTTAGAATTTCTTTTTATTAGGTCTACTTGCTAGATTCCTTTCTAGTAAGATTTTTATTTTTATTTTTAGGTCTTCTTTAGTCTATCTCATTTCTTTGTGCCTTTGTTAGTAAATTAACCTCATTGACTATTCCGTTGACCATTATGGAAAACGCGAATCCACCCCTGTCCCCTAGAGAAGTGGCTGTGTTACGTGAACAAATTGAGAGTGAGATTAGGGAGCTTAGAGAGCTTAATAGGTTGATTAAGATGGAACTCGAACATACATTTAGTGACCTAGCAACCGCCTTGTCCTTGTATTCAAATAAGGACCTAGGGCCTAATGACTTTGTGAATGTTGTTGAAAGAATAGAAGAGGAGGAAATAGATCCGAAGTTTAATGACTACTTTAATCTATACCCCCACTAAGGAGGAGATTGCATATTATAACAATCTTATTGATAACCCGCGATCTCCTTTCACCATAATTGAACCTAAGATCAAGAGAGGCGATCCTAAGAATGCTAAGATACCGTGTATGATTGGATATAGGCACATTAGCAATGCTTACATTGACTTTAAATCTCCAATCAACATTATGTCCTCAAAGGTTTATAATGATATAGTGAACACAAGACTTGAACCTAGAAGGGATCCCAAGTACCCCGGTGGAGTTTGTAACTTTGTCGGGAGAGTTAAAGGTTTACGTGTCTTTATTGGTAATTTCACTTTTGTCACCAACTTTATGATTGTGGAGGATCTTGCTAATGTTATTGATTGTCGATTATCCAATTTTGTGTTTGGCAAACCATTTGTTGAGGAGTCTAAGTTGGAATATGATGAGGTAGAAGGCACGATCCGATTTGCAAGTAACACCGATAGTATCACTTATAGGATGCTTAATAGGATAAAAGAGTTTCGCTTTATATCTCGTTTTGATAAGGACAATGTTGGTGCTTTTGAGGATATTAATGAGGAGGATAAGAAAAAGGGCATGGATTATGTATGGGGAAAAAGGAGTCTTTATTACAAAGATTGCTTGGCCCTTGGACCAAGGTATAAAGTCGATGAAGAATTTGCCCAAATAATTATGGGGGCGGTTGAGAAAAAGGTGATTGGTTTCTACAAGGAATATCTACAATCAGAGAATGGAACCAATGATGAGATCACGTAGTAACCCATAGCCTTGAGTCTAGCTACAAGACTCGTAAATAAAGAAAAGCGCTTCTTGGGAGGCAACCCATGTTTTGTGTGATTTTAATTGTTTGTTTGTTATTTGCTTCCGTATGCATGCTTTATTTTTATTGTTGGTTGATCATGTTTCTCAATTAAAATGTGGAAATACTTTACTTTGTTGTTTAGCCTAGTCTTAACTCCACCTAGAAGTATTTTTGCAAAAGATAAGTGTAAGGGGAAACCCCAAATATGTTTTTAAGAAACAAACCGATCATGATTCTCCACAATATTAAATGAGCATGTATATTCATATTTGTTAGAGTCAAATGCTTGTATTGAGTCATAATAAAGTTTTTGCAGGATTTTCCAGGAAGTAGGACCAAGTTTTTCCAGAAATTTTCCGGAAACTTAACATAAGAATTTCCGCAGGTCCATTCTGACGGCGTCAGAGGATTACTCTTGACAGCTTCAGGAGTTAAAATCTGGAAATTTTACCGGTTTTGTTTTTCTAACGGAGTCTTATGGTTTTTGTGAATTATTAAGTTTTATAATCTCTAGGAAATCTGCAAACTTCATTCCACAAGCATTATATCTTACTTTGCTTTTTTTGGATTTAGTAACTTATGTAGGATGCCGCCGATTTTACGCGAGGTTGTCTTGTCTATTTTTGTCAGGATTTACAGGTTATGTATGACAAGAAGATGATTTATATTCTGGAATGGAAGCTTTGATTGTTCATTTTCTTGGAGGAAGATTTAACCTGGGCAACCTATAATCCATACCGAGCGAATCAGGGGAGTATTTGATTTCATTCTCTTTACTTTTTCACTTTTACATTCTTTACTTGAACATTGGGGACAATGTTCATCTTAAGTGTAAGGGGAGGGTAAAAAGATGATACCTTACATATGCACTTTCGCTTGAGTTTGTCTTGTTTGATAGTAGATGTGTAATAAAATTTTGAGAAATACTTGTTAGTGCAATTTTAGCGCCAAATTTAAAATTTTTTACAACATTTAGGAGTGAAACTTTAGCCATAGCAAGCGTCTCATGGATAGGAGATTGTATGACTAGCACATAAACGTATATTCAGAAAAATTTTCCACCAAAATATGTGAGGTTCACCTTTAGATTTGATAGGAAAAGCATTTATTATTAGTGCTTATGAGTGTACCGGTAGCATTTAGATTCTAGAACTTGCGTTAGTGATGCATCCCAAGACTGCTAGTGAGACTACATTCGTGTGGTAGGATTTACTACATGATAAGAGGCATTAGGATCACCCTTGTGTTAAACCCGTATCATAATTACTTGACCATTTAAGTCATATTACTTGGCTAGTTAAGTCAACTAATTTTTCCCACACCCTTAGCGTTGTACTCATTTTTAGTACACGAAACCCCTAGTACACCCCTCCGAGCCTATCTTTTCGTTTCTAACTTTAAGCATTTTACTTAAAGGAAGAATTTGTTACACCCCACTTAAATGTACACCCAAATCGCCTTAGCCTTCCGTGTATGCGCTCATTTTTAGTGCATTATTATTATTTGTTAAACCCTAAGTTAACTTTCTAATTGATTACATGGTTGCTAAGTCGAGTCATATCCTTGTACATATTGTTTTGGGACGATTGGGACTCATGGGTAAGTACTTATTTTATGGAGTAATGGGGAAAAACATCAATTATTACCCCCATATGTGCGTTTATCTTAAAAGTGCTCCAAGTGTTTTGATTTTCTTAATTCGAGTCATTAGTTTAGTTTATTGTAAAAAAAAAATCGAAAAAATCAAGAAAAAGAAAAAAAAAATATAGAAAAAAAAAAAAGAAAAGAGAAAAAACATACGGACTACCATCCCGTTTCATTCTATGTTCATTTTATGTTTTTGTTATTTTTCATTTATTAGCTTAAGTCGAGTCTAGTCTTGGCTTAGCAACGCCATATTGTACATGTTATTAACCAAGATTGTTAACTCGCCACCAGTAAAACTTCCTTTATCCAACAAAACCGTGTAATTCATATCCCTATACCTAACGTTACAACCCTTTAAAAGACCTCTTTGATAGTTTATCCTAGGTGCTTACGCCATGTGGTGGAGGTTTGATCCTTTCCCAAGCCTATGGTAATCTATTTTGCTATGACAGGTAGTGAGAGATATATTCCATTTCCATAATGTTATATTACTTTATTACACCCGAGAGATGTGAGTATCTAAACACTATTTGTGAGGTGCTAGTGTATGATCTCCGTGCTTGTCTATTGGTCTTTAGTGGAACGATTATTTGTTGTAATTACTTTTATATTAGTGTTAAATGACCCCTAACTTGTCTTTTGAGTAGAATAAAAACGCATTTGCTTGAGGACAAGCAAATCTCAAGTGTAAGGGTATATGATGAGGCGAAAAATGATCCGTTTTTAGAGGGTCATTTAAGCCCGAATCCGACTTTATTTCATCAAATATTGCCCTAAATCGTTCCTTTTGTGATTTTAGGTACTTGGAGAGTGAATTCTGGAAAAGAAGCCATTTTGGACGTTTTTGGAGCATAAAAGTGAAGAAAACGGCAAAGTCTAAATTTTCCATGCTGGAACAGTACATGAAGGCGTCAAGAGTTAACTCATGACGGCGTCAAACCCCAAGAATTAAAATCCGTAGCTCATGACGGCGTCACACAGGCCGTCAGAAGTAGATCAAGGCCGTCCGAGGAAGTATTTGGCGGCGAGATGACGGTGTCACACATTTGTTCTTGATGCCGTCACCCCTATTTTCCTATATATAGTTTTCTAGTTTTTCACATTAAAGGAGAGAAGTTTTGGGAGAAACCCTAAAGACGATTTTGGTGCAACTTTTACAGGTTTTTCAAGGGTTCCAAACCCTTGATACCTTGCATTGTAATTGAGATAAGTGTTCTTCTAATTCAATCAATATGTCTATGTGTTGGTTGTCTATATCTTGTTCTTATCTCAATTCCATTATGCTAGGCTAGATCTCTTTTGTGTTTGCTTAGATCTAATGAAACCTAGATATTGATTATGTGCTGATTACTTGTTTATTCTTGTCTTGGATGAATGATTTTATATGTTAGGCTTAAGAAAACTGGTAGATCTCCAAATGGTAACATGCTTGAACGTCTTAAGAAACATGAACCGAGGCGTACTAGGTCTTTATTGGTTGTATTTAATGCATGAGCCACTGTTTACAATCCCTATAGTTGTGCTGGGCATGGTGTAGGAGGAGATAAGAGCTCATAGAATTGGGGAGTTATGTATGCCACCCCATGAATGGTATTAAGGAATACAATCCGTCATCCATACAATTATAACAAGTAATTAACGTGTAAAAGATATCTAGGGAGTAGTGAAATCTAAGTAAACACATTTTCTCCAATTACTGCTCACAACCTTAGTATAAATTAGTTTATTTTCATTTTTTGTATTTTATTTTGATTGCATCTTAGTATTGGGTTAGTTGAATAGCAACTAATTCCGCCCACTCTTTCAAAACCCTGAGATTTTACTTGCTTTCATAAAAATATAAAAATACAAAAATAATCATCCCTCACCTTTAGAACTAGTAATTAGGTTTTCTGATCCTAGCGACACTATTCCTAAGCTGAACGATCAATCCCCCGGTACTTGTCACTATACTATACTACAACGATCAGGTACACTGCCTGGTGGGGGTTGTAAGCTTCTCGAGATCCCTCGAGAGGTAAAGCCTGTTGCGATTCCCACGCATCATGGATCAATAATGCCTCTAAAATCTTCTAGGATTACAAAGTCGCATTGATAAGTACAATTTCCTATAAAGATGTGTACCCCTTTAACTCTCCTGACAAAGTTATATAGCCTATTAGAATTGTAAGGGTCTTTTCTAGGGCTTAACCTTTCGTGCATTATCCAATTGTAATAGAGCCTAGACATGATATTCATGGGTGCTTTTAAGTCAATGTATGTATGCTCTCTAGACATGTACCCAATCATGCAAGGAATTTTTATGTTCCTGAAGTTATGCCTCCTAATCCATTGTGTCTTTCTATATATTGAGGGGCAAGGATGTTGTAAGAGGAACCTGTGGTAACTCAATTCATCCGGGGTTGGAGCGAAGTTTGTAAACTCAATTTTCATTTGGAGAGGCTTAATGAATTTCTTAAATGTGTTAGCTTCTCTCTTTCTTCTTTTATGCGCAATAAGCCTCTTGCTAATTTCTAAACGGCGACTCTCTGATTCCATAAAGACCACACTAGTACAAACAAAAACACGAAGAAATAAGATAGACTAAAGAAAACCTAAAAAAAAAATAAAATCTCACTAGAAAGGAATCTAGCAAGTAGACCTAGTAAAAAGAAATTCTAACCTAGACAATAACTATTCCCCGGGCTGCGGCGCCAAAAACTTGATACGTAGGAATCGCACCAGGCTTTACCTCTCAAGGGATCTTGAGAAGCTTACAACCCCCACCAGGCAGTGTACCTGATCGTTGTAGTATAGTATAGTGACAAGTACCGGGGGATTGATCGTTCAGCTAGGAATAGTGTCGCTAGGATTAGAAAACCTAAATACTAGTTCTAAAGGTGAGGGATGATTCTTTTTGTATTTTTGTATTTTTTAGAAAACAAGTAAAAATCTTGGGTTTTGGGAGAGTGGGCGGAATTAGTTGCTAGTCAACTAACCCAATACTAAAGATGCAATCAAAATAAAATACTAGAAATGAAAATAAACTAAATTATACTAAAGTTGTGAGCAATAACTGGAGAAAATGTGTTTACTTAGATTTCACTACTCCCTAGATATCTTTTACACGTTAATTACTTGTTATAGTTGCGTGGATGACGGATTGTATTCCTTAATACCATTCATGGGGTGGCGCACTTAACTCCCCAGTCCTATGAGCTCTTATCTCCTCCTATGCCATGCCCAACACAACCATAGGGATTATAAACAGTGGCTCATGCATTAAATACAACCAATAAAACCTAGTGCACATCAGTTCATGTTTCCTAAGACGTTCAAGCATGTTACCATTTGGAGATCTGCCAGTTTTCTTAAGCCTAACATCGAATTAATTCATCCAATACAATTATAAACAAGTAATCAACACATAATTAACATCTAGGTTTCATTAGATCCAAGCAAACACAAGATAGATCTAGCCTAGCATGATGGAATTAAGACAAGAACAAGATATAGACAACCAACACATAGACATATTGATTGAATTAAAAGAATATTTATCTCAATTACACATGAAAGGTATCAAGGGCTTAGAACCCTTGAAAAAACCTGTAAAATTCGTACCAAGTTCGTACTTAGGGTTTCTCCAAAACTTCTCTCTTTTTAATGTGAAAATTAGAAAACTATATATAGGAAATAGGGTCTGACGGCGTCAAGACAAATTTTGTGACGCCGTCATCTCCCCGCCAAAATACTTCTCGGACTGCCTTGATCTACTTTTGACGCCGTCATGTGTTATGCATTTCCAGGCCGTCATGAATTTTACTCTTGATGCCCTACTTCGTGACGCCGTCAATTCTGTACTGGGTCGTCATGGAAATTACTCTTGACGCCGTCAGAAATTCCTTCTTGACGCCGTCACCTACTGTTCCCAGCAAGGAAAATTAAGACTTTGGTGTTTTCTTCACTTTTATGCTCAAAAAACGTCTGAATTGCTTCATTTTCCAGATTTCTCTCCCAAAGTACCTAAAATCACAAAAGAAACGATTTAGGGTAATATTTGATCAAATAAATTCAATTTCGGGCTTAAATGACCCCCTAAAAGTGGTTCATTTTTTGCCTCATCATATACCCTTACACTTGAGATTTGCTTGTCCTCAAGCAAATGCGCTTTTATTCTAGTCAAAATACAAGTTAGGGGTCATTTAACACTAATAAAAAAGTAATTACAACAAATAATCGTTCCACTAAATACCAATAGACAAGCACGGAGGTCATACACTAGCACCTCACAAATAGTGTTTAGATACTCACATCTCTCGGGTGTAATAAAGTATAAATTACAATATGGAAACGGAAGATATCTCTCACTACCTGTCATAGCAAAATAGATTACCATAGGCTTGGGAAAGGATCAAACCTCTACCACATGGCGTAAGCACCTAGGATAAACTATCAAAGAGGTCTTTTAAAGGGTTGTAACGTTAGGTGTAGGGATATGAAATTCACGGTTTTGTTCGATAAAGGAAGTTTTACTGGTGGTGAGTTAACAATCTTGGTTAATTACATGTATAATATGGCGTTGCTAAGCCAAGACTAGACTCGACTTAAGCTAATAAATGAAAAATAACAAAAACATAAAAATGAACATAGAATAAAAAGGGATGGTAGTCCGTATGTTTTTTCTCTTTTCCTTTTTCTATTTTTTTTTCTTTTACTTGATTTTTCTATTTTTTTTTTCGATTTTTTTTTTTTGTTTTTTTTGTTTTTTTTTTTTTTTGCATACACTCTTACCCTACCATCCAAAATAATACATCATAGGGGTTTGAGTATTCCCCTTACACTTGAATCTTTACATACTTTACAATTAACTAATCTAATGACTCGAATTAAGAAAATCAAAACACTTGGAACACTTTTAAGATTAACGTACATATGGGGGTAATAATATTATGTTCTTCCCCATTACTCCAAAAAATAAGTACTTACCCATGAGTCCCAATCGTCCCAAAACAATATGTATAAGGATATGACTCGACTTAGCAACCATGTAATCAATTAGAAAGTTAACTTAGGGTTTAACAAATAACAATAATGCACTAAAAATGAGCGCATACACGGAAGGCTAAGGCGATTTGGGTGTACATTTAAGTGGGGTGTAACAAATTCCTCCTTTAAGTAAGATGCTTAAAGTTAGAAACGAAAATATAGGCTCGGAGGGGTGTACTAGGGGTTTCGTGTACTAAAAATGAGTACAACGCTAAGGGTGTGGGAAAAATTAGTTGACTTAACTAGCCAAGTAATATGACTTAAATGGTCAAGTAATTATGATACGGGTTTAACACAAGGGTGATCCTAATGCCTCTTATCATGTAGTAAATCCTACCACACGAATGTAGTCTCACTAGCGGTCTCAGGATGCATCACTAACGCAAGTTCTAGAATCTAAATGCTACCGGTACACTCATAAGCACTAATAGTAAATGCTTTTCCTATCAAATCTAAAGGCGAACCTCACATATTTGGGTGGAAATTTTTCTGAATACACGGTTATGTGCTAGTCATACAATCTCCTATCCATGAGACGCTTGTTATGGCTAAAGTTTCACTCCTAAATGTTGTAAAAAAATTTAAATTTGGCGCTAAAATTGCACTAACAAGTATTTCTCATAGTTTTATTACACATCTACCATTAAACAAAACAAACTCAAGCGAAAATGCATATGTAAGGTATCATCTTTTTACCCTCCCCTTACACTTAAGATGAACATTGTCCCCAATGTTCAAGTAAAGAATGTAAAAGTTAAAAAGTAAAAAGAATGAAATCAAATACTCCCCTGATTCGCTCGGTATGGATAATAAGGTGGCCAGGTTAAATCTTCCTCCAAGAAAATGAACAATCAAAGCTTCCCTTCCAGAATATAAATCATCTTCTTGTCATACATAACCTGTTAAACCTGAGAAAATAAACACAAAAACAACCTCGCGTAAAATCGGCGGCATCCTATATAAGTTACTAAATCCTAGAAAACAAGATAAGATATAATGCTTGTGGAATGAAGTTTGCAGATTTCCTGGAGATTATAAAACTTAATAATTCACAAAAACCATAAGACTCCGTTGGAAAAATAAATCTGGTAAAATTTCCAGATTTTTACACGTGACGCCGTCAAGAATTAATTCATGACGCCGTCAGAAGTGACCTGCAGAAATTCTTATGTTAAGTTTCCGGAAAATTTCTGGAAAAACTTGGTCCTACTTCCCGGAAAATCCTGCAAAACTTCATTATGACTCAATACAAGCATTTGACTCTAACAAATACGAATATACATGTTCATTTAATATTGTGGAGAATCATGATCGGTTTGTTTCTTAAAAATATATTTGGGGTTTCCCCTTACACTTATCTTTTGCAAAAATACTTTTAGGTGGAGTTAAGACTAGGCCAAAACAACAAAGTAAAGTATTCCTTAATACCATTCATGGGGTGGCGCACTTAACTCCCCAATCCTATGTGCTCTTATCTCCTCCTATGCCATGCCCAGCACAACCATAGGAATTATAAACAGTGGCTCATGCATTAAATACAACCAATAAAACCTAGTGCACATCAGTTCATGTTTCCTAAGACGTTCAAGCATGTTACCATTTGGAGATCTGCCAGTTTTCTTAAGCCTAACATCGAATTCATTCATCCAATACAATTATAAACAAGTAATCAACACATAATTAACATCTAGGTTTCATTAGATCCAAGCAAACACAAGATAGATCTAGCCTAGCATGATGGAATTAAGACAAGAACAAGATATAGACAACCAACACATAGACATATTGATTGAATTAAAAGAATACTTATCTCAATTACACATGAAAGGTATCAAGGGCTTAGAACCCTTGAAAAAACCTGTAAAATTCGTACCAAGTTCGTACTTAGGGTTTCTCCAAAACTTCTCTCTTTTTAATGTGAAAATTAGAAAACTATATATATATAGGAAATAGGGTCTGACGGCGTCAAGACAAATTTTGTGACGCCGTCATCTCGCCGCCAAAATACTTCTCGGACTGCCTTGATCTACTTTTGACGCCGTCATGTGTTATGCATTTCCAGGCCGTCATGAATTTTACTCTTGACGCCCTACTTCGTGACGCCGTCAATTCTGTACTGGGTCGTCATGGAAATTACTCTTGACGCCGTCAGAAATTCCTTCTTAACGCCTTCACCTACTGTTCCCAGCAAGGAAAATTAAGACTTTGGTGTTTTCTTCACTTTTATGCTCCAAAAACGTCCGAATTGCTTCCTTTTCCAGATTTCTCTCCCAAAGTACCTAAAATCACAAAAGGAACGATTTAGGGTAATATTTGATCAAATAAATTCAATTCCGGGCTTAAATGACCCCCTAAAAGTGGTTCATTTTTCGCCTTATCATACAACATTGGGCTAATTTTGTTCGCAATTGGAATACCTTTTCTATGATATATTTTTATAAGGAAAATGGTGATATTCATTAGATATGTGATAGCTAAACTTTGTTATTTAAGAAAACTGTAAATAGCTAAAAGTACAGGGTAGTTATTGTAAAAAAGTTAAATATGTTTTTTAATAAAATTTAAAGTAAATTTTAAAGTTATTAGGTAGGTTAAAGGTGTATTTTAAAAGCTTTTTTTTTTCTTTTTTTTTTTTTTTTTTTACTCTTTCCTAGGACTGCAATCAAGTCAAGCCGAGCTCAACCTCAACAAGGCTTGAGCTTGGCTTGAAAGAAAAACACTAGGCTTGAGCTTGGCTTGATCGCTTGTCAAGCTTTCATCATCCAGGCTTGAGCTTGGCTTGAGTAGGTTCGAGCAAAGCTTGAGCTTGGGTTGAAAAGCTTGAATGAATACAAAAATATTGTATTCAATAGCTAAACTCAACAATAGATATATGTATAAAGTAAAACAAGCTAAAACCATATTTGAAAACCAAATTAGATTGATTTAACACTAATAAAACCAAGAACAACATTTTCGTACCCAAGTCGAACATCAAAATGAAACATAGGCCAAAGTACTAATTGAGGTTCAAATGTCTAAAACATATCAACAAAATATATCTCGTGAGGCTTCATAAGGTTCAGATATCTTGAATTCTTGAGCAAAACGATCTTCTAACTTGATGATTTCCTAAGCATTCTATTGTAAGAACCTGGGAGTTTATATTGTGTTAGTGCTTGTCTACAGTGTACTTGAAGAAAAGATATTAACTAATGCATTGTACATAAAGATATCTTAGCTTCATGCATTTGCAACTTGCAATAAGTTAACTACACTAACAATAAAAGTGCAATACTATTTCAAAACTAAAGATACATCAGATCCTTACAATAAAAGTGAAAATACTATTTCTGTATTTTACAACTAAGCACTCTTTTTACCCAGGTGAGTCGTCGACTCGTATAGTAGTTACTCACAATGATACCTATGACAACAACGTGGTAACACTTTAAATTTAATGCCATCATAAAAACTAGCTGCAAGAAACAATAAACCTGTTCCTGTTGCCACTTTGTTACAGCTTACCCTTTATGATATACCTCATTTTGCAGCCTTAATGTTCATTACTGAGTTGAGAAAATAAAATAAACAACTTTTCTAGAATACATTATCCAATATTTACGAACTAAGCCCTTATAATTAGCTTAATAACCAAATTTGCTCCTAATTACTTATATGAAATTTATATGAAAATATCTATATTAAAGCTTGATAAAAGCTTGATACGAGCTCGAGCCAATCTATCCAAAGCTTGAGCTTGGCTTGTTAAATATTTCGAGCTAATTTTTGGGCTTGAGTTTGAGCTTGATAAAAGCTTGACTCGATCGAGCCAAGCTCGAGCTCGAGTTGCTTGATAATAGCTTGACTTGATTGCAGCCCTACAGTCTCTCCGTCCCTAAATAAATATCAACTATTGATTTTCATTTTTTTATTTTATTTTTTATTTTTTTAACTTTGGTATTTAATTATTTCATTTGTGTTATGTATTACTTGATGAAAATTATACCACTGAAAATACATTTAAAACCTAATTATTCATATATTTTGCATCAACTATTAAATAATATAAATAAAATAAATTAATATCAAAGTTAAAAAATGAAGACTTTAAAAGTTAGTAGTTGACATTTATGTAGGGACGAATGGAGTATTAAACTTCAAAGTTTTTTTATAAAATCGTGCGTACGTCAAAAGCATATTAATATTAAGCTCGTTTTGTCCATAATTCAGAAGCCTTTTCGTTGATATATTTTTTATTAAAAAGTTAGGTATTTAATAAATAAAGTTTGTTATATAAAATGTCATAAATAGTAGAAAGTTTAGGGTAGTTTCCGTATTCTGTTGCATAGTTTGGGAGGCTATTTTGTAAAATTTTCTTTTATTAAACTTGGTCGGGCTAAAACAAACTTGGATCAGTGGACTTTGATATTATTGATATTGGTTAAGAAAGTCCAACAGGCCAAGAAAAGTTGTGGGCCGAATTAAACGAAGCACTATACTAAATATAGATAATTTATTCTTGTTATTACCAAGTTAATCTTGATTCGAAGTGATCGTTTTTTTTTTTTTTTTTTTTTTTTTTTTTTTTTTTTTTTATATACACTCAGCGGTATAAAGGGGTTTTACTGTTTTACTTCAACTTCACCAATTCAATTATTAATTTATTATCCGTATAGTTTTTCACTTATTTCCTCTTCATATTCAAAACCTCAAGATGAAAAGAAGATAGGAAATGCTAATAAGATATGGTTGTTATTAACAATCAAATCTCCACAAAAAAATGTTAGTATTTTGACATAATCAAAGTCAAGCTTTGCATTTTTCATAACTAACAGGATGAGTTTTGCTACCATAACTAACAAGAATGTTATTGAGGATAGTATTATTTTTTTATTTTATTTTTGTGTTACAGAGATTTTGTAAGGTAAAAGCTGACGTGTCCACGTTTAAAACAGTTATAGACGTCAACTGCACGTAACTGGTGTAGTGTGCATGCTATAAAATACCAGTAATTGTTATATAAGAAAGAATTGTAGTAAAGATGGTTAACACTTGCACGTTTGTTCAAATCATTAAAAATGATGAAATAAGAAATAACAAAAGGACAATAACATGACACCTGTTGATCAATAATTGCTAAAGAATAAGACAAAACCATTGAAGGGAATTAGTGCTTGCCTTAACATCAACAGGTTCTTAAGTATCGAAATAGTAATTTTATAATTTAAGTTAGATAGTTAAACTATTTGCAAGCTTGTGTTGGTCGGTTGCTGGTACATGCATTATATTTTGTAGAGATATATGTTTTATCATTATTGATTTAGGAAGTATTAAAGTGTTTGTGTTTTAATGATATTTCTTGTTGTGTGAAAAGCTTGCCAAATAAATGCTTGTGGTTCAAGTTTTGTTTAAAACATTTAAGAATTAAGATAGTTTATGGTTATACTATCAGATATGAGATAGATAATTGTCGTTAAAAAAAATAAAATAAAATTGATTTAGGAAGTTGTGGCCTTCAACACAGTTGGACATTTTTATTTAAGGTAAATGTACTCATGCCATCTATTACCTCGAATGTCTGATTGCTTCATCTTAGGGGTGGCAACCTTGGCTAACCTTGCCTCAAGATTAAAAAAAATCAACCAATAACATGTTCACAACACATTTCATACCTAGCCATGCCTCAACATGAGTTTGTGTTACGGAGTTATCTTCGTTTGATGGTTGGGTGTCTTGAATTCGTAATTTAAGATTACCATTTAAGCTCAAGAGTTTATTAGAAGGGGTGTGTTATGGTTTATGGTGGTTCATATGGGCTTTTCGGAATAAGATGGTGTTCGGCATGGCTTCTCCTTCAAAGGCATCTATCTTTGACGATGTCGTATTAAATTCTTTTTATTGGTGTCGTTATAGATATAAAACCTCATTTAGTTGGGTAGATTTGTTAAAAAATCCCTACCTAATTTCTTTGTAATTTTCTAGCTTCTTGCTAGCTTCATCAATAAAAGTGCCGTTCAAAAAAAAAAAAAAAAAAATGCCTCAACATGAATTTTAAGTGGCAATCTTGGTCCTAACCATGCCTCAACATGTATTCAATTCCAAACGGTTCCTTTTTTCTTGGAAAACATCACACCGAATCGGGGAGATCTCCCGATTGAAGCATCGATTGGTCATGCCGGACGAGTGGCAATGGACCTTGCCGATCGGCAAGCGATGTTATTTTGCCGAAAGGATGCCACCCCCTTAGGATGCACAAATAATGTTGTCTTTGTTGATACAAAAGTTGGGCGTTCCTGGTTATGGGCTCTTGCTCTCGTATCAATTCGCTTCTTAGTACTTGTTACCTGCGCACTAAGAAAATAAACAACACCGTTAGGCTTATCGAGGGATTGTCTCCCCCGATTAGACTCCGGCGTGAGAGTAAGTAATCGATTGAGGGTTCTCGTTAAGAGTTAGGGTTTGTATATCGTACCTTTGAATGAAAGATGTCATTCCTTATATAGGGGCTGAAACCGTGTAGGTTTCTTGCTCCTTACTCTTCGCACTCGTAGTGCTTATCCAGGGTAAGGATATCTATTCCATGAATAGATGATCCTTATCGCATACCCGGTTAAGTTTGGTTGGGCTTTGGGCTTCGTGAGCCCAAGCCGTGTTTATTATGGCCCGTTATTCATTATGATAGCCCACTCGTGGTGGGTTTGGGCCAAGTAATGTTTATCATTTGGGCTCATGGCCCAAATATAGACTATATGTCATCATGTCCCCCCAGTCTAGTGTGCGCGGCTCGTAGCCGCGGATACTAGACTAATATGAACAACGGTAAGCGTAGCGGGAAAACATTGAAATATTGCCGCCCATTTAAGGTGCAATGCACCTAATCATAGGTATTTCAAACGTATACCTCGAAAAATGGGGGTGGTGTCCACGTGGCCCTCGTAAGTCGGGAAAAAGTGTATGTACCCGTTCAGTTCCAGCCACACGTTATTGTTAGTGGGATCCACGTGGAGATGATCTAGGGTTAATTACTCCCTATATAAGAGTCACCGCCCCATTTTTTACGATCACACAGTAAAACACACACTCACCATCATTCACTTTTCTTGAAATCTTTTTGCAAAGAAAACTCTCATTTTCGTAGGTAATTTTTGTGCGTTTTACTCGTAAATAGATAAAAATGGTTGCTCAATTAGAGGACTTTCGCTCTGCGATGACGATTGAGGACGTCATCGAGTTCTCGTCCGATTATTTTATTCCTTTGGACGTGCGTCCAGAGGCTCCAGACGTAGACGCGTGTATAGCTGATTTCCCCGAAGGGAAAATAGGGCTATACACAAAATTCTTTGAGTACGCGAATTACCGCGTACAAATTTCTATCTTTCTGAGCGACTTGCTCAACCACTATCGCCTCCACATCTTCCAGCTGCACTGTATAGGTGCGGCTAAGGTGTCGAATTTTGACGTAAACTGCCGTTTACTTGCGATAGAACCTACCATATCCCTCTTCCGCTCATTTTACCACACGACGTGGTCAAATGGGTGGGTATCTTTTGCGAAGCGCCCGGGGGCGCTTCAATGTTATACTGAGAAAGTAGACTCCCTCAGACATTGGAGGGAACATTTTTTCTGGGTTGATGATGTGGTCTTTCCATCGCCCTACGAGTTTTATACTCAGAATACATTGCCAAGGGATGGGCGCCCCGCACCCGGTTCCTATAGGCTGATTGATGCGCAGACTCTTGATGCCAACCGCCTGACCATTAACCCTTATCCAGAGGCGTTTTTGGTTCACATGGGGTTGAGTCGCAATTTTTACGGCGCTGCGGATGAGGTGCCAACTTTTATTAGTGAGGATGGCCGGGGTGGGTGTTCGTCCCTTCTACTTCAAATTCTGTAAGTATTTTTTCGTATACGCATCTTTACTTGACTAATCCCTTCTTCGTTGTTGTTTTGTTAATGTGCGCAGAGATGGATCTGTTCGCCGTCGTTAAGCTGGATAAACCGAAGCAGGTGACCATAGGCGTGCGCCCCCTGAGAGAAGGTGAGCAGCCAATACTGGAGGCGACTGAGGGTCGGTTGACCGTGTTGCCGGAGATTGTCCCAGAGAATACACCACCGCTCCAGGTGACGCCTGTGCAGAGCGTGGCGCCGGAGGAGGTGGTGCAAGAGGAGGAAGTGGTGCGTGCTCAGTCTTCTGACAGCGTAGAGATCCTAAAGCCCGAGGAGGTGCTGAAGGAAGAAGTGGCGCAGAATATGAAGCGCAAGGGAGAGGCTGGGACCAGTGGTACCAGGAAGAGACGACGCCATATCATTAGTGATGTGGAGTCATCTGCGGAGGAGAAGACATCCGCTCCCAGTGCGGATAAAAAAGATGTTGAAGTCTCTCCGTCTCTGTAAGTGTCTGCGTCTTTATTTTTCTCGAATGTTACTTGTCGCCATATTTATTAACTCTTTTTTTTATAGGGATAATGCTGCGAAGAACGACGGGGTCTTCGTTGACGAGGTTTCCTCTCCACAGAATGAAAACAGGGAGGGGAAAGCCCAGGTTGGTGAGGGTGGCGAGGCGCAGCCGTTGATAGATGAGCTGGCCGCGACTGCTGCGCGCCAGGCTGAGCTGGTGGCTCAGTTGAGGGAGAAGTATGCTGGGGAGAGCAGCGCTCTCACCGAGAAGGATGAGGAGCTGGCGAGGCTTCGTGCGCAGTTGGCTGATGCGCAGGTAGAGTTGGAGGCCTCGCGGGTGTATGCCGAGAAGATCACCCACAAGAAATTGTCGGCCATGGCCGAGGTGGAGAAGGCACGTGGTGAACTGCATCATTATAAGTCCGACCTAACTTGGGCCGTGCGCTTCTTGGAGGAGAAGAAGGTGGAGCACTTTGCTAGCATTGCCAAGTTTATGGAGGACATGCTGAAGATCATCCAGATGCAGGAAGATAAGCTGCGTGGCCTGAGCATTGAGTATGACGAGGAATTATATCCTCATTTGATGTCGACCATTGCTGAGCGCAGGTATTCCTCTTGTACTCTTCTTCTTCCTAACAACTTTGTTGCCATGCTTTTTACTTACACAAATTGTTTTTGTTAATGTAGGTGGTTGATTAGCCATGGGCTGCGCCTGGCAGCTATGGTCGTGCTGGAGTCCCAAGTGGTATTGGATGCTTTTGGGAAAGTGGTGCACTGTGCGATGGCGCGTGGGAGGTCACAGGCTATGGAGGAACTTCATGAGGCCAAGCTGCTGAAGAAGGACTTGGCGGACCTCCCTGGGTATAGTGCTACTGCTTATGATGAGTTGATGCAGGCTATGGCGGGGTTGAAGGTGCTCGAGCTGCCGCACATTGGGAGGTTGGAGCGCGACCAGGACGACCCCATAGATGTACTTATGGCGGTGTTGACATTACAGCGCCACCTTGGAGAAAATGGGGAAGGTCAATCAGATTACTATCTGAAGCCTGATGTGTCGCAGCTGCAGATTCCTGTGTTCGCACAGCCTCGCGACATCCTCAAACCCTTCGCTCTTGAAAGGGAGATCCCCTTGAAAGAGGTTTTGGAGCGTCACGAGCAGAGGGCTGCTGTGAAGAAGGGCATTAAGGGTAAGGCAGTGATGTGTGGCATTGGCGCTGCACACATCCCCAGGTCGGATGGTGTGCCTGTAAGTGTTCCGACCGTATCTATGCAGGATGCTTTAACTTTGAGAAAGTTGCAGGAGGCGGGGAGTTCTGCTGCCCTGGAGGAGAGCCCTGAGCATCGTCATAGCATATAGGCCTTTTTGTACCTTGCTTTGTAATTTTTGTGAATAAGTTATGAATAAGATACTTTTTTGTTTAAGTTCGTGACTTAAGATATACTTGCATTGTTTGCCAGAAATTATTTAACCAAGTGTTTTAAGTGCGTGACTTTAAGAGTTATACTTGCATTGTTTGCGAAGTTTTTGTATTTGACCAAGTGTTTTGGCTCGTTATTTGCTAAGCTTGTACGGTGTACTTAATATATGCGCACCCGTCGTGGGATGTGCGTGTGGAACTTACTTCGACGTCTCAAAGGTAAGGCGCTTAGCAAGGATGCGTGATCCAATGTTGATGGGTTTGCAACCCTCTTACTCAACGAGTAAATTAGTAGGTTAACTCATCCTTTATGCCTGTGTGGGTCTTTAATTGGTGCATGCACGCCATGTAGGCAGTAAAAATATAAGATAACAATATTGACATATATTAGTATGTATGCAATAAAGTAGAGTACGCTATGGAGTTAGCTAGAAACCATAACATTTTATTGATACTTGCAAGTTTTTTTTTTTTTTTTTGAAAAAATAAAAATACAATTCCTAGGAAAGAAAAGAAAAACAAACACTTATTGGGCACCTCGTAGGGTGCAAATGTGTCTGTGTAATGGCCGTAGCCTAAAAGTAGCATCTTTTTAGATTGCAGATGTTCCAAGTGCGCGCTAGGTCGTGACCTTCCATGTCGCGCAGTCTGTATGCGCCGTTGCCAAGCGCATCTGTGACTTCGTAAGGTCCTTCCCATTTTGGTCCGAGCTTGCCTGTGTCTTCTGCGTGGCTCGCATCATTGGCGTGGTAAACAAAGTTTCCCGGTCTAAATGAAGTGTGTTTGACCTTTGCATCATAATACTTCTTCATTTTTGCCTTAGCCTTTGCTTCGCGTATAGCTGCGCGTTCACGCCTTTCTTCCAGTAAATCTAAATCTATGCGCCATTCCTCGTCGTTTGTTGTGACGTTGACCTCTGCTATGCGTATAGTAGGTATTCCTATCTCAGCTGGTATGACGGCTTCTGTTCCATAGACTAGGGAGAATGGCGTGTCGCCAGTACTGGTTTTGATTGTTGTGCGGTGCGCCCATAAGACGTGCGAGAGCTCGTCCACCCACCTTCCTTTATGTCTGTCGAGGCGTGCTTTTATTCCTTCGCCTAGGCTGTGGTTTGCACGCTCAACTAGGCCATTGGTTTGTGGGTGTTTTACTGAAGCGAAGTGTTGCGTGATGTTCAATTGCGCGCACCAATCTTTGAATGGGTTATCACAGAATTGTTTTCCGTTGTCTGATATGACCTCTCCTGGTAGTCCGAAGCGACAGACAATGTTGTCCCAGACAAAGCACTTGACTTGATTTCCCGTGATGCTCACCACCGCTTTTGCTTCAATCCACTTCGTAAAGTAGTCTATGGCTACGACGAGGAATTTTACTCCTCCTGCTGCTACAGGAAATGGTCCTGCGATGTCAATGCCCCATTTATAAAATGGCCATGGTGAGGTAATAAGTGTTAGCTCTTGTTGTGGTTGGCGCGGAATTGGCCTATGTACTTGACAATTGCTGCACTTCTTTATCAGATTGTGTGCGTCGCGATGCATAGTTGGCCAATAATACCCTAACCGTAGAGTGCTTGCCACCACAGATCGTGGCCCTGAGTGCATACTACATGATCCCGCGTGGATTTCTCTGAGTACGTAGTCTGCTTGAAGAGGTCCAACACATCTGAGCCAGGGTTGTAAGAAAGAGTGTCGATAGAGTATGTTGTCTCGTAGTTCAAACCGTTGCGCTGTGCGCCGCACTCTTCGAGCGTCCTTATGATCTTGTGGTAAATTCCCTTGCTGATGAAGTCAATGATAGGCGTCATCCATGTAGGATCTTGTTCTTCTATCACTGTGGATATCTCCATTTCCAAGATTGACTTGTTTTTTAGGGTTTCTACCAATACCTGTTTTGATAGGTGCGCAAAGCTTGTGGATGCGATCTTGCTGAATGCGTCCGCCTTCCGGTTATCTCCTCTAGGCACCTGTTTTATTGTGAACCTGTCAAAGTTTTTGATTAAGGATTTTGTCTTTTCCAGGTATTGGACCATGTGTTCATCCTTGGCTTCATATTCGCCTAGCACGTGGTTAGCGACTAGCCGTGAATCTACGTTTGCTTCTAGGTTGCGTACACCCATTTGGATTGCGATGCGTAGTCCGACTAGCAATGCTTCGTATTCGTCCTCATTGTTTGTGGCTGTGAATTCAAAGCGTAGCGCATAGGTGAATTCCATACCTTCTGGATTTGTAAGAATAAGGCATGCGCCTGATCCATCTACACATGAGGACCCATCTGTGAACAGAATCCAGGGTTCCTGTAGATTTGTTTTAGTTGCAGATGTCGGGCTGTCGCTATCTGGCTTCTCTACGATGAAATCGGCTAGTACTTGTCCTTTGATTGCAGTGCGTGGTCTGTATGAGATGTTGTACTCACTTAACAGTTCACTCCACTTCTGTAAGCGTCCTGATGCGTCAGGCTTAGAGATAACTTGTTTAATTGGCTGATCAGTGATCACAGCTATTGGGTGTGCTTGAAAGTATCTACGCAGCCTTTTGGCTGCGAATACTAGAGCTAAGACCAGCTTTTCCATAGCACTGTAGTTAGTCTCTGTTTTCTTCAGGGCTTTGCTTACAAAGTATATGGGTGTCTGGACGGAGTTCCTATCTGTCAATAGCACTGCGCTAACTGCTCCGTGAGTTGCTGATAAGTACATGATTAATTCTTCCCCTGGTGGCGGTGCGACAAGTTTGGGAAGAGATGCCAGATGGTGTTTAAGTTGTTGGAAAGCTTCCTCCGCTTCTTTAGTCCAGCGAAAGTCTCCCTTTTTGGCACACTTCGTGAGTGTTTTAAAGAGAGGAAGGGATTTGTCTGCTGACTTAGATAAGAAACGGTTTAGCCCTGCTAACTTTCCATTCAATGATTGGACTTCTTTGAGTGTGCGCGGTGAGGGGAGATCAATAACAGCCTTTGTTTTTTTCTGGACAAGGCTTGATTCCATCGGGTTCTATCAAGTATCCAAGGAACATGCCCTTGGTTGCACCAAAGGTGCACTTCTTGGGATTTAACTTCATGTTTATTCGCCTCAATGTTCTGAATATCTCCTCGATGTCGCGCACCAATTCGTACTCTGTGTGGCTTTTGATGACAAGGTCGTCAACGTAGACCTCCAAGTTGCGGCCTACTTGTTTTTCAAAAGCTGTGTCCACCAGTCGTTGGTATGTCACGCCTGCGTTCTTCAAGCCAAAAGGCATTTTTGTGTAGTAGTACACTCCTTGACTGGTGTGGAAGGCTGTTTTTTCTTCATCTTCAACTGCCATCTGGATTTGATGATACCCTTTATATGCATCTAGGAAGTATTTGAAAGGGTATCCACACAGGGATTCTACCTTCCAGTCTATCTCTGGCAGTGGATAGCAGTCCTGTGGACATGCTTTGTTGAAATCCGTGAAGTCCACGCACATTCTCCAACTGTCATCGCTCTTTGATTCGCCTTAAACTAGTTATCTTTTATTTCTCAACCACTTGTGAATGGTCAATAGTAAAGTCAAACTAATCAAGACAAATGCTTCCGTGAAATATAGTGTTTTCCCGGGTCGTAATGTCCCAACGAGGCTGTGATGGTATTAAAAACGAATCTGTAATCAGTGAATGTGAACAGGAAATGGTATAAGTGTGTGTGTGTGTGTGATTACACTAAGGTTTTATAACTTAAAATGACTTAAATAAACTATCTTAATGATTACGTGAAATCTAGATATTTAAAAACGTTTAAAACATACACCAAATTAAAATCAGACGCGACTGCGTACTGAGAAAAAGGTGAGTTTTAAGGAAAAATAAACTACAAGGGTTAAAATTGAAAATCCTATAAACTTAAACTTAAAATAAAATTAAAATGAAAAGAAAACTATTTTTTAGATTATTATATTATTTATTATTAATTATTTAATTAAAAACTTTATTTAACTATTTAATTAAAACTAAAATTGATAAATACTACAAATTAAACTAAAAACTTATAAAAATAATTTCTAAAACTTAAAATGAACTTGAAGAAAGTATAAAAAAATAAAAATAAATGTTTTTGTCTTTTTATAGATTTTCTATTAATTAAAAACTATTTATAATAATTAAACTAATTAAACTATTTTAAATTACAAATAATACTAAATCAACTTAGAAAATTATGGAAAAAATTATAAATCTAATTAACCATCACAGGAATCCTAAAAAATTATAAAAACTTTATTTTATATATTTTTAAACTAGTTTACTAATTATTATTCTAATTATTAAATATTTACCAATTAAACTAATTAAATTATGAAAACTAGTAAATGAACAGTAAAAAATTCTAGAAAAATTACTAAAATTATATTATGACTTATAAAAGCTAGGAAAAATATAAAATATAGGTTTTGCTTTATAAAAACTATTTATGCTATTTATAACTTATTTATTGATTAATTACTAAATAAACTAATATTAATTATAATAAATACTAAATGACAAAACAAAAATCTGAGAAAATTATGAAAATTAATTTAACTTAAAAGGAAATTAATAAAAATATAAAAACACAAATTACTTAATAAAAATATAAAAATTAAAATTAAAATTAAATTATATTAAATAGAAACTATCACTTATTTTTATGTTGTCTTTTCTGGATTTTTATTTTACAAAACAATATTATATATAAAAATAAGCAACTTTTGTAAAAACAACTAATTTCTAGCTTAATAATAAGCACTGTGGAAGCTTATTACTTCCATAGTTGACTTTTGTTGACTGAAGTGGCAAATAAGCTCACAAGAGCTTATGTGGGACCCACTATGGTATTTTCTGGTCCTAATAAGTTAAGTAAACAAGTTTGAGTAGGAATAAGCACTAGGGGTCCACTGGATAAGCCAATAAGCCACAATAAGCACTTGCTTATTGTGGACTGAGACAGAAAAATGGGACAAGGTTCAAGGCTTAATCCAAGTGGGGTCCACTGAGGCACAGGTCAAACAAATGGTCAATCTAGGTTCCCTGGTAGGAGGGGGGTTGTAAGAACCTAAGTTTGATAGGTGGGGCCCACTGAGGTGGTCACAAACCACCACCAAAGGTGGTGGTGTGGCCTGAATCTGCTGGTGCAGGGCACACCTTTGCCCTGCAAGTGAGTTTGATGGAGAGTGGGGCCCAGGGTAAAAATCACAAAAATGTGACAACTATGGGAAACTTAAATAGAGGTGGTAGACTATGATCCTAAGAATTTTCAGAATCTCAAACTTTCTACAAAATTCTACAAAATTCACCCAATAATTGAGAAAATCTGAGAATGGTACTTTGACTATTTATGAAATTTGAACTAGTTTGACTTATGTGGATTTTAACTTGATTCTAATGATTGATGTTGATGTAATACGATACCTAAAGGTTGAATTAAGTTAAAATTACAACTAATGAAGTGGTGTGAGTGATCTTGGAACCTAACTGTTTATCAGTTAACTATAATTGAGATTTATTATTGATTTTGACTATTGGTTGTTTGAAGCCTGAATTTTAAGACCACTATAACCTAATATGACCCAAAGTAATATGCTTAGACTATCCTAGACAACTAAAACTACCCAATACACTCAGTATCAAGCTGAGCCAAACACCCTTTATACTTGACTGTTTTTGCTTTTTCAAAGAATTCCACAAATTTAAACCATAAAATTAGTTTCCAAGGTTATATTATGATGTAATAAACTGTGATTAGAACTTAAACACTAGTAATACTAACAAAGACTCACAAATCAAGTTTAAGCTATAAAGGCAGTGAATTATGAAAAATGAACAACCATGCAATCTGATGAACAAACACAGCTATATAAGCAATATAATATCCTAAATATACTAATTAAAACTGAAAATACAAAGATGAGCAGATGAAACAGATTCCACAGTGGAATGACCAAAATCAAAGAATATGCTTACAATTGATCATGACTGAGACTAGGGTACCAAGGAACTCAATACATAACCTATAGCCTCCCAAGAGGTAACTAATACCACAACAATCAATATCACACCTTGCTCAACCCTTCTTCCTCTCTTCCCTCTATTTTTTATTTTTCTTTATTTAATTTATTATTTTTGGTAATTTTGCTTTTCTATTCTAAACTAACTTTTAGGGCATCCAATAGCTTATAAGAGCTTTGTCAAGGCTTGTGTAAGCTGAGAGAATCCACTACAACACTTAATAACAACAAACTCAACAACTTGATATTTTGGAAATTTAATGAAAATACATAAACTGGAATTAAACTTAAAACTTGAAATTGATTATTATAAAAGATCTTAAAAACACTGAGAATGATAAAACACAAGCTTTTAATCAAAGATTACAACTGGAAAATGGAATTACACTAAATACGACTAAATTATACTAAAACTAAAACTAATACCCTTTCTCCTCTGCTTCCTTTTCATCTTTATAAGACTTTTAAGGATTGTGGGACCCACATAACCATTTCCAACCACCATTTAGAGCCCTTGGATGTCTGAGTAATCCACACCGTTTAAATCTACTTTTTTCGCGCCAAAAAGTCTTGGGCACTGTGGATAACGTGGGGAGGGTTTTAGGGAATTAAATGGCGCTTGGAGGGTTGTGGAGGTGGAGAGATTGCGTGGAGAGGCAAAGGTGTGAGGTGGAAGGTGGTATGTAGCAGTGATGGTGGTGGTATGGTTTGGGAGGGAAGGCGGTATAAAGGTGGTGGTGTTTGACTTGGGGTTGACCGGGTTTTATTTAATAAAGGGTGGACTGGGTTGGGATTGGGCTTGGGTAAAAGAGTAGGATGGGCTTTTTGTTTTGGGTTTTTATTTTGGTTTTGTATATTATAGGGTCCGGTTTGGTTATTTTCACACAAGGACTAAATTTGTAATTTAGGTAAAGTTGAGGGTCTGACTTTGTGTTTCTTCCAAGGTTGTCACAAGGACCAAACTTGCCAATATTGAATAACACACGGGTATTTTTGATAAATTTCATTTTTTAATTACCCGGGGACTATTTTTGCCAAAACTGAAACTCCAGGGACTTAACATGTAATTTCTCCAAACTTTTAATCCAGGGACTAATATTGACAATTATGAATTCCTAGGACCCTTAATAATAATTTTCCCATTTTGAACACCCAGGGACTAAAACTGCCAAGTTTGAAACTTTGAGGGACCTGTTTTGCCAAACTGTGAAACTTCAGGGACCAATCATGTAATTATACCAAACTTCATACCCAAGGACCATTCCTGCAAAAGATTATTAGTACAAGGACAAAAATTGATTTTTCTCAAAGTTTTTACATCCCAGGGACCATTTCTGTCAATTTCCAAAGTATAGGGACTAAACTTGTAATTTTGTGAAACTTTGCACCAAAGGACTAAATATGTAATTTTATGATTAAAAAGGACCTTTGGTGACATTTTTATGCTTTTAGAATAACCAGGGACTAGTTTTGCCAATTTATGAAACTTGAAGGACTGAAACTGCCAATTATGCAAACTTTGTACGTTTTTCATCTGTTTTTGCATATTTTGCATTTGAAACATATAAAACACACTTCTAAGATATTTTAAGTATTTTGATACATATTTGAGTGTTTTTGTATGTTTTGGCAGCTCAGATTAGTATAAAATGATGAGTATTTAGACACTCATCACTCTTCTTTACCATAACTGGGTTAGAAAGCCAGTCATGGTAGTATACTTCGCGCATGATGCCTGCGTCTACGAGCTTATGTACTTCTTCCAGAATAGCCTTTGCGCGATCTGGGGCTTGGCCGCGCTTCTTTTGTCGTATCGGAGGATATCCTTGTCGGATTTGTAGCTTATGTTCTGTGATAGAGCGCGGTACTCCAGTTATATGTTTTGGTTCCCATGCAAAGATATCTAAGTTCTTTTGCAAGAGTGCACATACGGCTGCTTTACCTTTGTCAGATAAAGATCCCCCGATCGAAACTTGTTGTTCCAGGTAATCGGGATGAATAGCGACTTTTAGATTTGGTGTTTTCTTTGTGTGTCGTTCTGGGATAGTTTCTGCTTCTGTTGTTACCGCATTGCATTCTCTTGGTGGTACTGTTGTGTTATAGAGAGTGACAACTCCTCCTTCCACTGGAAATTTAAGCATTCCGTGTGCTATGGATGGTACAGCACGCATGGATGATATTCCCGGTCTCCCGATGATACCATTGTATGGTGAAGGGGACTTTATTACCATAAAGTTTATCCATGTTACGGTTGAGTGTTGTTCATCCCCTACGACCACCAACAAGCGTAACTGCCCCATGGGCCAGATCTTTTCTCCTGTGAATCCTGTTAATGACGTTATTGCTGGTGTCAATTGACTTTGGATTTCAGGTTGCAGTCTTTTGAAACAGTGCTCGTACAGGATATCTGCGGATGCTCCTCCGTCAATGTACATGCGGTGGATATCATGTCCTCCCGTATGTATTTCAATAGTTAGAGGCTCTACGACTGCGTTGTCCGCAGCTAGAGTAGGGAAAGATATTTCTTTTTCTGGAGAGAATTTTTGGCTGACATTTTGCTTTATCTTGCGCTGCCATGATTGTATCATGTATATGGTATCAGCTTTTTCTTTGGGGGGCTCTTTCTTACCTCCGCCCCTCTGTTTGTCTTTCCCCTCTTTGATGTTTTTTACAAGGTGGTCCATTCTGCCTTCTCTTACTAGTTTTTCAATTAGTTGTTTTAACTGGACGCACTCATTAGTTGTATGGCCTTTTTGACCATGATACTCGCAGTATCCGTTTCCTATGCGCTTTTCCTCTGCGGTGCGCATTGGTAGTGGTTTTGGGAAGTTTGCGCCCTCTGTTACAAATATTTCCTTTGGGGTTTTTGTAAGAGGGGTATATTTGTCGTTGTCCCTTCCATTGCGGTAATTCCTGCTGCGGTTGTTATTCTGATCATTGGATTGTCTCCGAGGCTGCTCTTGCTGCCTATAGTTCGAATAACCCTTTTTACTGTCCGCAGCAGCTGCTTCTCCTTGTATAAAGGATCTAGTGCGCTTTGTTAGCTCATCAAAAGTTTGTGGAACTTTGTCGTTTAGCTTTCGGATGAGTTCTGGGTTATTAATCCCATTCATGAACCCTGAAATTTTTAAGATTTCAGGACACGCTTTAACTTGTATGCACTCATCCTTGAAGCGTTCCATGAAAGCGCTGGTTGATTCTCCTTGGCGCTGTTTCACTCTTGCTAGCTCCACGGGGTTTTTAGCGCACTTCTTTCTTTGGGTGAAGTTGAGGCGGAATGCTTTCCGTAATTCCTCGAATCCACCGATACTCCTACATGGGAGTTTGCTAAACCATGTGCGCGCATTCCCTACTAACGTAGAGTTGAACATGTGGCACCACACTGGCTGTGGCCAGTTTTCAATGGTGGCGGCTGATTCGAAAATTTTTAGGTGATCATCCGGATCACCTGTTCCATCATATGTTTTTACGTTAGCAGGCATGCGCTTACGTTTGCGATCTGAGTAATCGCTGATGCGCCGTGTAAACGCGTCAACTTTCTGGCGACGCCATGGGAGAGACATATCTTCGTTCTCCTCCTCGCGACGCCTTCCTCTTGACTTCCAGTGTCCTGTTTCTCTATCCTCGTTATCAGAGGAGTCACTGGAAGAAGGGTAGTCTCTTCTTCGGCGTTTGCGCCGACTTCTTTCAGAGGAAGAGCTTGAGGGATCTCTGCTTGGGGATCTTCTTCTTCCCAGTCTGTCTTGGATCCTCTTACTTCCAGGTTTGGAGGATCCTTGGCTCGGTGAATGTTGAGGTCCCAATCGGTCGTGTACCCCGCGACTACCAAGTCTGGAGTGAACATTAGTGCACCTCCCACTATCTTCCGAGTATTGTGACTCAGATGTCGTACCTAGCCTATCATGGATAGTGGTACGTTCTGCGCGTCTTCTTCGTGGTTGGCGTAGTGGTGATGGTTCGCGTTCAGGACCAAAATTCAATCGAGCCTGTAGACCCGTACTTGCCCTTCTTCTGGCTTCTTCCTGCATGTGGGCGGTCAAGGTTTCATAGTTTTGGGATACAAAGTTTCCCAAAGTGAGATTGGGTGCGTCCTCTGCTGTTGTAAGGGTGTCCGTCTCCGTATTCAGCACCCTATCTCGGTTAGGCGCATCTGGTGGTACAGTGTTGTTCACTGCGGGAATGGTTTGATGAGGAGTGGTGAAAAGAGTGCGCTGAAGTTCCTCAGCGCTTGGGACCACTGGGATGATTTGGGTAGTCCTTACTGGTAGTTCTACCTCTGGAAGAGGTTGGGTTGTTCCCGCCTCTTGGTGGCCAGGTGCGCTGGTTGTCCCAGCAACCTGTCTAGAGATTGGATCTTGTTGATTCCTCCTCTGATGGTCACGTTTTTCCGATTGCGGAGTCCGCTGGCTTGAATTCTTATTCTTTGTCATCCTAGTCTTTAGTTCTTATTTCGTGTCCCACGGATGGCGCCACTTGCTGATACAAAAGTTGGGCGTTCCTGGTTATAGGCTCTTGCTCTTGTATCAATTCGCTTCTTAGTACTTGTTACCTGCGCACTAAGAAAATAAACAACACCGTTAGGCTTATCGAGGGATTGTCTCCCCCGATTAGACTCCGGCGTGAGAGTAAGTAATCGATTGAGGGTTCTCGTTAAGAGTTAGGGTTTGTATATCGTACCTTTGAATGAAAGATGTCATTCCTTATATAGGGGCTGAAACCGTGTAGGTTTCTTGCTCCTTACTCTTCGCACTCGTAGTGCTTATCCAGGGTAAGGATATCTATTCCATGAATAGATGATCCTTATCGCATACCCGGTTAAGTTTGGTTGGGCTTTGGGCTTCGTGAGCCCAAGCCGTGTTTATTATGGCCCGTTATTCATTATGATAGCCCACTCGTGGTGGGTTTGGGCCAAGTAATGTTTATCATTTGGGCTCATGGCCCAAATATAGACTATACGTCATCAGTCTTATAAACTAGGAATCTTCGATATCATCTAGATACATATCATTCTAGAGATTTTCAATAAAAAAGAATCTATACATTGTCAATTTGTCACTTAATTTACATGCAATTTCTGAAAGTCTATTCATGGAAGTAGTATGTCAACTTCGCTGAAGGGATGTTAGTATTTTCATGTTGGTAGATCCGAACGTGTTATTGTATTTGCCATGAAGAGGAGAAGGGGACCAATAGTCTCCCATCTATGCTCTATCCACGAAACTTAAGAGACTATTCCATTGGGTTGAACGATCGTCAAATGTGAAACATCGACTTGAGCCTACTGCCTATGGGCCTATTTAAACATCTGAGATTCTGAGGGCTCCTACTTTCATAGCTAACGACTATTTGTATGTCTTGTGTTTGTACACGTACGTAACTATGTTGTAAGGTGTTTTATTTCTAAGTACCCGTAAACTATTTCTTATTTCTCAGTTAGTAATTTGCCATTCAAGTTCTCGTAAAGAGCCGACAGATCCTCATTCTAATCATGAAAAGCACGCTTTCCACTTTGGTCTTGATTATTACAAGAATGGTTAATCATTTTTCCAAACAATATCAAGTTTGCATCATTTCTTTAAAAGAAAGATTCTTGCTAATTGGAAAAGAAATTTAATAAAACATTTGGTTTAAATGAACGTAAATAAAACTTGGTTAAAGTTTATAAATAATGTAATGTTTTATAAATGATACAAGTATTTTATGCATTGTTTATGATAAAACTTTCTTTGATTATTATCCATGTTTTAGAGATTCTACGTACCTTAAGTGATTATTGACAAAGGATAACTTGTGTCTAAAACTTTTATACTTGAACTTTTACTTAATACGATTTTATATTTATCATTAACAAAATGTTCAGAAATCGTTAAACTATAATAACGTTTATATGCATTTATTTGTATTAGCAATCTCCCTTTTTTTATGACAATATATAAACTCAAATTATCGTAAAGTAAAGTAAAGAAAATTTTGAGTTGATTTTTGACCTTTCTCCCTCTTTTTGTCGAAGAAAAAAGAAGGTATGTAGCGAAGCGAAAAGCCGTTGAAAAGGTTCCCCCTTGTTCCATGATGCCCCTTGATAAGAGCATCCAAAGGAATTGAGCTGGTCGTTTGCAGGGGATTCACGTGAGGATGGAGAGTATGTAGTGTTTCATCTTTTCTATGCAGATGATGTCATCTTTCTTGGGGAATGGAGTAATAATAACATACATACATAACATTGTTTTACTTTTGAGATGTTTTTGATTGCCTCAGTTCTTAAAATCAATCTCATTAAATGCAAGCTTATAGGAGTGGGTGTTTCGACGACTGAAGTACAAAAAATAGCTGAAGTTATTCGGTGTGAGACAACTCTTCCTTTTGAGTACCTTGATGTCCCGATTGGAGGCAATGTGACCAAAGTCGTAGCTTGAAAAGATGTGATTGATAAATTCATCATGCCTGTCAAGCTAGAAGGTGAAAACTCGTTCTGTCGGGGGTCGACCCACTATGTTAAAATCAGTTCTTGGTAGTATTAATATCATGAGCATTATAGAACCCCGATCATGATTATCAATACACTTGAAGCTATTAGAAAGAAATTTTTTAGGGGTGCGAAAATGGACGACAAGAAATTACTTCGATTAAGTGGAAGAAGTCTATGGCTAGCAAAAAAGATGGAGGTTTAGGAATTGGAAGCTTTAAGGGCTTTAGTTGGGCATTGCTTTATAAACAGAAGTGGCGATTCTTTACAGCTCTAGATGCTTTCTGGGTTAAAATCACTACAAGTATTTTTTGTCATGATGATGGTTTGTTAGCGTTGAAAAATCTAATTCAATTTGGCCAAATATCCTTAAAGCTAGCAAGGAGCTTGACTCAAAAAATGTGCGATTAGATGCCCGTGTCAAAAAATGAATTAGAGATGGTTCTGATACAAAATTCTGGGAAGTCTTCTCAACTGGTTAATGTCCACTTAAGGAAAATTTTCTCCGATTTTCAAATTGGACACGGAGACGAATGCGGTAGTGAAGGACTTTTTTTTTTTTTTTTTTTTTTTTTTTTTTTAACTTCGACTTGGCTTCTAGTACATCAAACGCGGGGGGGGGGGGGGGGGGGGGGGGGGGGGGATTTAAACAGTGGAATCAGCTTCTGACTTTGCTCGGGTCTTGCTCTTTATCACCTCAAAAAGATAGGTGGGTGTGGTGGGGGAATGGAATGGGGTGTTCACTGTTGCATAGGCAAAGAACATTATTGATATGGGCACTTTGGTTATTGATAATACTCCACGAGATGGAGTAATGATGATCCGATAAAGATCAATTCTTTTATTTGGAAATTACTTCTTGATATGCTCCCGACTCGCGACAACTTGGAGAAAAAAAGGATTAGATGTTCCTTCTACTTTGTGTGGTATATGTGACGTTGTTACGGAGACTGGTAATCACGTTTTCTTAAACTGCCAGATGGTTTTGGAGATATGGAGAAAAATTGGTCGGTGGTGGGATTAGGACATTCCACACTTGATGTCGATGAAGGACTTACTTTGTTGGGCGGATGATCTCAAGAGTTCGAAAATTCAAAAAAAGGGAGTGTACAGCGTTGTGATTACCTCGGCTTGGAGCATTTGGAGGTTCCAGAATGAGATGGTTTTTGGCGTCGACAAGCCTAAGAAGGCCATGATCATCCATTTCATTGTTTCTCAGGCTTTCTTTTGGATGTCTAATAAGAATAAAAATATTGAGATGTAATTGGATAGGTTTGTTACAAAGCTCTATGTTAGCGTTAAAATCCTTGTAATTCTTAGTGTTTTGGCTCTAGCTCCTTGTTAGAGCTTGGTTATGAAAATTGTTGTTCGAAAAAAAACAAGCCGATGCAACGCGCGAGATTATATAACACACAATTTTAAACAATTAGCCCTAACTAACTTATTTGATCATGTGACAAAAACATCCACGGCAAAGTTGAATATGTTTATTTGATGACCAAAATGTTCGAATTATATCTTTAGCTAGTCTTTTATGTTTGTATGAAGTTGTTTAACAAAACTAGTTTACATGATAAGTGTATTAACTCTTTTAGCTGACTTTGGGATCTATTGATTTAGATGTTCGATATTAGAGTTTTTTTATTGAGATACTGTAGTTAGGTAATGCTCTTTCTTGAATACCAGACTCATAGGAGAGATTCACATTCGTTTGGTCTTGACTTAGGGGACTATTCAATCATGATAAAGTAAAGGACTACAAGAATCCTCGTGTCAATGCGAACTAGTTATAATACCCGTACACGCACGGAGTTTTGACATAAAAAATTTATCATGTATTTAATACCGAATATATTGTCTTAAAATGTTTTGACCATTACATCTATTAATTTAGTATAAGTCAAATTTATTTTGCAATAACAATGCCTATTAAAAATAGTCACAACACCCTTGTATTCGGCTATTATTAAAGTTCAAAATACCCCTAAAATTAGCAATTGAAATAGTCTCAAACACCCTTGAATTCAGCTACCAAGGCAGTTTCATGCACCCATCAATTCAGCTATTAAAACAGTCTCAAACACCTTGAATTCTGCAATTAAAACAGTCACAAAAACCCTTTATTAACTATTAAGGCAGCCATTAAAGCAATCATAATCACCACAAATCTAACTATTAAGACGGTCCCAAAACCCTTTAAAAACTAACTATAATTAGTAGAAAATAACAGTCCCAAACTCCAATAACTTAAGCAAGTCCTACTTTAGTAAACCGGTTCATTCTTTTCGCAACAGATATTCAAGTGAATGAGACATATTAGTTAAATCTCTTTCTAGATCATCATTATCCTATACTACAACAAATTCAAAAGCAATTAACTCATCAAATACTTCGTGACATTTATTTGTTTGTTGCAACTTTGGAATAAGGTTAATGCAACACATATTAGTGCCTGAGACAAAGGCATTTATATAACGTTAACTTGGGATTATGTGAGTTAGCCGTTTAAGTATATGAAAATTTAAGAGATAACTTGATTTTAAAATTCAATAAACACATATACCATATAAGCAAATTATTATATCAAATATATGTTCTAAGTAACCTTCAAAGTAAATCCGTTGTTGATGCATCAGGTGTAGTTTCGGTGGTTTTTATGGTTCATACTTTAGCATACTTGGTGATGAATTTGTATTCCCAGTCTCTTAATGTGTCAAGTTCGAATAAATAACACATAAGGACCAACTGGTATATAAAAGATCCTGAAAGAAACATCAATCAGCTATTACTCAAACTATTGGCACAAAACGTACACTTTTTTTTCTTCATTTCTTTCAGACTTAACAACGCGCACAATACACTTTCTGCTAAAGTAATAAAAAATTGAACGTGCAGCCTATTAGAGCATATCACTTGTCAAAATGAGTAAATTAGCTTTGTATAACGTTTTTAACTGACAAACATGTTGAGGTTGATATTGATATAATTGTTTAACTTTGACTATTGATATAATGTTGTACAAAATGTGCGAGTTTAGTAGCACATAATGCGTGTTAATGAAGTTAAAATATGCTCCGTAAAGTTTTTAAAATGTTTTTATGGATATTCATATATAAGTTTTAAATAACAATTTCATGAGTCGTTATAAGTAGAATCACGTATATTTATTTTCATATCACAGTACCTCATACTTACTATTTGATATTTATATTCCCGTTACTCATAATTTATCCGTATTTAATACTCAAACCCGTGTACGCATAAATTAAACTTTTAAATAGAATAACATGAGTCCTTATTTAAAAAAAGGGTTTTGCTAACAACAGCCAACAAACTTTTCACATTTTATTCAAAAAATTATGCATTGTCCAAACAAAAATCATCATGAATTTGTTATCACCTCCTATTATTTCTCAAACACGTTTGTAATTCATTTCATTCATTGGTTGTATAAGCGAAAAAGCGGCAAATGTTTTACTTATGTCCTAATTAGCATTATTTTGAAACCAAAAAAGTGAAGTTTGTTGTTAACGACAATCCTTAGGGCTGTTGTTAGCATTTCCCTTAAAAAAATATTCTAATGGATGAAAGTCTAAAAACTAACAATACTAAAACTAATTCGAATATTTACCAAATTTTGTAATTTTAATGGATGAAAATCTAAAAACTAATACTAATACTCATGTAATTTTAAATAAAGTTAATATTATAAAATATAAGGGGTATAAAGTGTAATGGGTTATTTGTTTTTTTTTAAAGTTCTTAAAAAATATGAAAACTTGTAATTTTACACTTAGCTCTATATAATTTATTTAAAATTCAACCACCAAAGTTTTATTAATTACTCCATATTTTTTTAAGTTTTTGTTTTCATAAATTTAGCACCTATATTTTTATGCATTTTTTTTCTTAACCAAATTTCTCCACCAAATTTATTAAGTTTGACCAAAATCAATTTAATTTTGACTTTTTATTGACCAATCATATTGCTCGATTTCGCATACTTGGCAAAATCGAGCTCTACTATTGGTCCAATTTTTTTTTCAATGAGAAAAGATTTACAAAAACACTCCGAAATGATGTAATTCTTTTATTATATAAAAGATATAGTATATAATTAAACAATTTCTTCTAATCCAAATACATCATCCCAAAAAGAAATGGCAAGGTTTGTATCCTCAAATCTTATATTCATATTAAGTATACCAAACACTTCAGATAAAATACTTTAAGCTAGTTGTGGGTTTAAATCATTGTGGAATAATCATGCATGTTTGTGGCCTTACATTAAACCACAAAGAGTGCCCAATGACAACGCAAAGTGTGCATAAGTGTGCATCCCACACTTTATATTATCGTCACCAATAATGATATCAAAGCATACAAAAAAAAACTATTTATTTATCGGTTTGTGGATAATTGTACGTGTGCGAAGTTGATTTCTGTATTTAAAGTTGTCATGATTTTTTTTTTTTTTTTAGTTGATTTTAATACATTTGCTAGGACTCAAAAATCAATTTTGAGAAGCAAGTAGGAATAGTTGTGCACTTGTCCGTGAAACGTGTTTTATTGATGTATTGTGGTAATAATCAAATCTCAAATGACATTCTAGATGCCCCTTAACACAATACTCGTATTTACATAACATTTATACGTAATTGTTAATTAGAGTAACATCTTGTTCGTTTACCGTTTACCGTTTATTTAGTGACGAAATACTAGTAAAGCTAACCTCTACCCTTTCTATCTAAACATGTAAAGTTTGGTATAATCTTCAAACTATTGTCGCTACCATTATCATTACCTCCTTTTAGGCTCTGTCCTCGAGATTGTTTTGGGAAAGAAATGGAGAGATTTTGAAAGAAAGAGAAAAAAAAATCATGTTTTTAAGATTTTTTAGAGGAAAAAAGAAGAGAATACGAAAGAAAACTAGGCTAAAAATTGTCTCCTAATTTTATTCTTAAATTGAGATTATCTTGAGATAAAGAAATCATAAATGTGTGTAGCTTTTTCTTGTAACCAAAATACCCACAATCTAGTGTTTGCTACAATCACAAATAATCCTTTTGTATTTTCAAATACATGTTGCAGCAGATTTTACGCAATTACAATAACCACAAGTGTCCACTAACAAATATATCATTGTCTTTTGGATTAGTAATATTTTCCATTGTCATATGCATGAATATATAGTTATTTTGACGTTGTGTTTGATGGGTTTATGGTCTACATCTCTATTCGTTAGAGCAAAAAAAGAAGTTTGAGAATAACTACTAGAATTATGTGTCAATTTTATGGAGTATATTTTTACTTATCAAATAACAATTACATTGATATACAGTCAATCAATAGGCAAATATCAGAAGATATAAAGTGGTAGACCAAAAACGTTTTTAACTACGACAAGCTGTGACAACTTTTTGTCAAAGGACAAAGGATGGGGTGTTGCTGTCGAAATTTCAATGGTGAAAGTCGACAAGCAAAAAAAGGTCAACTGAGTGATAAAGAACCCAAAACAACCGAAAAATTGTATACCAATAAGATTTGTAAAAAAAATAAAAAATAAATAAGTTTCTTTTCTCTTCTCTCAATTAACTTAGGAACACAAAAATATAAAACGGGGTATATTTTTTTTTTTCTTTTTGACCCGGGAACACAAAAACTAAAATCTTAACTCCTTTTTTCCTATCCTCTTCTTTCCATATCATTTCTTTTCTTTCCTAACCAAGCTCCCTAATTTTTCTAAATGGAATAACTCTCACGTTACACCACATGAACAATCACAAATTACATTATTTTTTACTAAAAACGTTCGTCATTACATCTTGTTAATGAAAATCACTAAGAGCGCACCCTTTGAATCACAATATATCAAGTAACTATTCACATCACGTCACGTCTATTCTTACATGCATCATCTATATTAACTTGTAAGTGTTAAAATTATAGTTAAAATCGTAGTTTTTATGTGCTAGTTATAAAAGGACAACGGAAAGGTTAGTAATCTTAAGAAACATTTTCTGTTTATGTAGCCATGATTATACTCCAAAATCGAACTACATAAAAAGTTGAAAGTTAAAAGATAGAAGCCTTTGGGTGTTTGATTAATGTATTTGTAAATTACTGTATCAATATCACTCACAATTTCAAATTTTTGTTAGTAATTTTCTTGTTCTTATGTTTTTGGTATTTGAAGAATATGATGACAGACATATATTTTCTGAATGTCACCAAACTCAACTCAAGGGATAAAATAACGGAAAAGAGATACGGGATTATATTTTCTAGTGAACCATAATTTGGCGCGTAATATTTTTGACAAATGTATAATAGGATAATATATAATGTATTTATTAGGTTTTCGAATGAGCACTTTGATGTTGACTTGTGAACAATTCATTCCGTACATACAATTCAACTACCGAAACTTGATATATTCGTACAAGTTCGGTGTTTAACTACCTAGCAATATGTATGTCTAGCCAGCAACGTTGATGTGGCTAAGAACCAACCTTTCCTTTTCAAAAACTTCTAGTTGCATGATGTACTCTCTATGTTTTCACTTTTCATACCAGCACGTTCTACTTTGTTGTTTTTATATAAATTCAAAATAATGTTGTTTTCGAAATATCTCTTACTTAACCTAAAAGAGCCAGGATGAACATTGTTTTGTAACAGTTTCTATAATCTTGAGCTTAAGTAGTTTTAGTTGCATCTTTCAGCTACGTTCATGGTAAATTGGTAGTTTATCGAATCAATCTTTACGTAATTGAAAAGCCATTAAAAACTAAATAATTAAACTGTATGTCGATCACATGCTTAAAAGTAAACCTTGTAATATGTCGATCCACTGCATGATTTGATTGAAAATATCCAAACTTTAAACATGGATGTGATCGATATTTGAGTAAACGTATATCCTGATCGATGCATGGTTGATATCCAATTATGATCGGAGTTTAACGCGTGTTCTACGATGGCCCACCATTTCAAATATTTGGGACCGGGAAGCTGACTATCAAAGTATCCGTCATCTAACACCGAACCTAAGAAATGAAATGACACGGATTGATTAATTCGACCTCATACATATGGGCACTTGCTCTTTTAAACAAGGATATTAACCACATGAACACATAACTAAAGTTGCATACAACTGAAAAGGGACACAAATAATGGCGTAATGTTAGCAAAATAAGATAAGATTAAGGTAAAAATAATAGTTAAAGATGCTTGGATGTAAGTAGTTAGAACACAGAAAAAAACACATAGTAGTATAAAAAGTGGTCCGAGTATGCATGCACCCAAACTCCTGATGACCACATGCCTTAAGACCTTATCATATCGTAACTCTTTACCTAAAATTATTGGTCCATAGACACCTCATTATCAACTATCTCCTATATTTTAACCCTGTCCACATGAGTTCGTTGGCTTAACAAATGTACGAAACGTTGGTTCGAATTTTGTTTGATGCACTTTTTGTACATGAGTCACTTTCGTTTTTCAGAGGACAAAGTTTTTTCGAATTTTATTCGAAGCACTTTTTGTAAATGATCGAGTCACTTTCGTTTTTCAGATTCCGAATTTTATTTGAAGCACTTTTTGTGAACCGTATAAAGAAATGAGTGTTCTAGATTGACCTAAAGTTACATGAGATGTTTTGAGATAGTTAATTTATGTAAATTATATTCTACTTGGTGTTTGTGTAATGATTTGATACTTTTCAACATGTCTTATTCGTTCAAAAGATACCCCTAAAGTTTCCTATCTTTTTCTTAGAAATTGCTAGAACTTAGTATATCATTTGGTTTTGGATTCGATTAATTATTAAGGTTCGAAAGTAATCAGTTCTCTTATGAAATCGATACGTGTAGTATTTCATTGAAATCTCTATCTTCTAATAAACGACACTTGTAATAATACACGTGTCAGTCAGCCAATTAAAATATCATTGTAATATGAACTGAAATATCATCTTTAAGTTAATTAGAAAAAAGAATAATGCCACAACATATAGAAAAAGTTTCCAATAGTTTTCATGGAGAATGATTGGGCACGTATCCATAGCCATGTAAATATATGCTTCACAAGATGACATCCACTTACCATCCACTACATTTCTTCAAAAAACAATTATCGTACATACAAAAGTTGATCGATCCAATCAATTCACAAATCTATAGTATAATATTATTTTGTTTGTTGCGAGTCTTTTTATCTTTGACTTTTAAGTTATTCAATTCGCAAAATTAGAAAAGTCTATCAAACGGGCAAAGAATCGATTTATGTAGAGTTAGATTTTCTTGGAGATATTGACTTTTGGTAAAGATCGACATCAATTTCTATGATTCTTTCTCAGAAGGTATTAACATAACAAAAATGTTACGTATATGAGTATATCAATAAACATGCAAAGAACAAATACGTTACGTATATCACTAGAATAGAAAGTACGTAACTACGTATGTCATATACGACCATTTTTCTTGGCGTAACGCCATACACAAACTTTTAGGCAATTTATGCTTCATTATATAAAAAATCTAAAATCATTACCGAATATCTAGTTTATCGACTAGATAGGGTTTGCCTTTGGTCGGCGTCTGCAGATCGTCTAGTCTTTCCATTATAACATCGACCAATCCGCTATTGCCACGTAAGCAGGCTTATAGACCTACAATACAACTAACCAATCTTCATGTGTTCTAGAATCTAGACCACCGAATTATTTTCTTTCGTTTTTATCTTGGACCGCTTTTCGAGAAAATTAGGTCAATAAGAAATTTACACAAAGTCAACTATGTAATAACATCCTTGTTGTTGCACTAGTGTAGAACACTAGAACCACTATGCATCCTAGGCTGGACACACTAAGGGGTGGATTGAGAGTTTTCTCTCTCTAACGACTCACAGATGATTGGTTGCAACAGTGAAACGATTTACACTATAAAAAACATATCTCACAAAAATACCTTTTATATTTAATTTACTACACACAACAACTTGGGCGATCTAGATCGCTTGGACTACCCACATCTCCCAAAACTGGAGATCGATCGAGGGATGGATTAATTGTCACAGTAAAAAGATCTAGATCGTTTGGTGGATTGATTGATTGTTTTTCCATTACTGTGTGTAGCCTTATACAAAAAGTTTTAGTCAGCAAATGTTTGATCGGTATCTTACACTAGTGTCAATGGTTACAACACTTCACATTTTTTCTTCATCATCTCACTTCCTTCAATCACTTCCTCACACTTTTCACCCTCAATGGTCATCACCATCATATTTTATTAAACTACTTATTTTTATACAAACACACCGTACAAAATACCCCCACACCCACTTACAAACCAAATAATTAACAATAAAACATTTAAAAAGGTCACTTTGCACATAACAGAGGTGAGCCGATCAGCTTTGGTACCCTTATCTCTTGTGCCTCACGCACTACTACCCTCCCTCCCAATAGGGCCTCAAGTGGCGAGATACAAAATTCCCTCCCTCGCGGTCCATTGGCACCAGCCTTATATACCAAGTGTTATACCCTACAAACAAATAAATTTTGATAGTTTTAAGCAAATATCAGAAAATTAAACATGTACTTGGGACATCGAAAACCATTAATGACTTAAGTCTGTAAATTTTCTATTGTCCCGTGATCATATAATTTCAGCAAAATGAGTAAACATGTAAGGTTTTTCTTGTTTAAGTTACTAGATAAAGGGCATGACGATTCTTTCATGCAGATGTACGTGTCCTAATCGGCGTTATATTCGTGAGCGTTTCCAACCTCATCATCCTCAAATATGGTTTGAACGCTAACTTTTTTATGCGGACACATGATACCTTAGCACTGGACTACTTTATGATGATTCGGATATTCCTTCAATCATAGATATTTTTGTGGTAGTTCATGGTAGTAGAATCGGGTATCTTTCTTAGTTTCATGAATTACTGTTTCTAGTTTATTGTTAAATAAAATGTGTGGTCATGTGATTTGGCTTCGTCCTTTTCGTGATTCGTGAATATATACACAAATGCAAAGTGATTAGTACGTATCATAATGGTGTTAGCATTTGATATGGGCCAATAGCATCTAGCCTAATATCTTTTCAAGCTTATACTAAAAATAACATAAGTTAGGTTATTTTTGTCTTACACTTACTAATCAAAGTAAATGAGTCAAATAAATCTAATATTTTTGTGCATTGAATATACTAAACTCAATGTCTAGTTGATCCGTTGTACTTAAATGCTTTTTGGAGTAATATATTTTCCGGGTCGTTGACTTTTTACCAAAATTTTTTTTTTAAATAATAAAAAAATAAAAAAGCAAACAAACAAAAAAAAATCCTTATGTGATTGTGACTTACAAACTCGCTTTTATCAGATAACATGAATATGGGCAATAATAGTAAATATTGTCAAGAGGGTTTGTTATATATAGTTGGTACAACTTGTAAGAAAGAAAAATCGCGACAAGTAGTCACGCAGCTTGCATAAACTTAAATTGTTTTTATTTTATACATATATATATATATATATATATATATATATATATATATATATATATATATATATATATATATATATATATATTTTTGAACGAATGTTGTAACAAAGATTTACGCAAACATGGAGAGATTCTAATTAAATTGAATTAACAGGCTTTTTCGCTGTTACTACTACTCCGATATAAATCAAACACGAACACAAAGATATACAGAAATCAGTTGATTAATAATTTAATTTGATCGGATTTTATGTTTATGACCAAATACATATGAGTTTTGAGTTTAATTATTCAGAAATCATTGACCTCTAAGCTAATTCATTATTTATACACGTAAAACTTATCATTGACCTCAAAGCTAATTATTTATAACCGTAAAACTTTAACCACCACTAAGTCACTAACTAGATAAATATAAAAAAAATCTCAAATCACAATAGACAAAAGTTTGTTAGTGATTATTGGTGATAAAAGTTAGAAAACCATAAAAGTAGGTAAACTTAAAAGGAGTTATTAAACCACAAGTAGCTGTCCACATGGTTTGTACATCTCAAAGACATGAACCCAACTTTGCCAAGTAACCTTCACTCGCATCTTCCACATGTATTAGATTAGGATAAAAATTTAAAACCATTTTCATTTCTTATACATGATGATATATCATTCGCCGCTTTCACTACTACGTCATCAATTAATCCCACTATATATATATTCATCACCCATAACACAAACTTAAAACCTCATCCAAAAAAAAATATGAACACCCATAATATTCCTAGCTCTAAACCCAAATGGACTCGACAAAATTGTATAGGTCAAGGATCGTTTGGCGTCGTAAACCTTGCTGTTTACGACGATTTTGACCTACCCTTTGCGGTCAAATCTGTTGTCAAGAAGTCAGATAATCAGTTTTTTGAGTGTTTAGAAAACGAGATAGAGATATTAAAGTCTTTATCTTCTCCGTATATTGTTAAGTACATCGGCGATGATGTTACGTGTGAGAATTTCTTGGAGTATCGTAACTTGCACATGGAGTACATGTCGGGTGGTACAGTTGCTGACGTGGCGAAACATAGACAACTAAGTGAACATGAAGTACGATGTTACACGAGGTGTATAACATCTGCGTTAAGCTACATTCATTCCAAAAACATTGTTCATTGTGACGTTAAAGGTAAAAATGTTTTGGTTGGAAATAGTACCGGTACAGCTAAGATTGCGGATTTTGGGTCCGCGGTTCAGTTAGGTGGTCCTGTGGTGGGACCACGTGGGAGTCCATTATGGATGGCTCCCGAGGTGGTCAGAGGTGAGTACCAAGGACCAGAATCTGATGTCTGGTCTTTGGGTTGTACAGTGATTGAAATAATCACTGGAATGCCAGCCTGGCAAGACAGAGGAAGTGATACTATTCGAGAAATAGGATATTCTGACAATTTACCAAATATTCCATCTTGGGTTAGTCACGATTTAAGTGACTTTCTAAGTAAATGTTTGAAAAGAGAACAGAACGAGAGGTGGAGCTGCAATCAGCTGCTCCACCACCCGTTTCTGTTATCCTGTACCTCTCCTTCACAATCGTTGATCTGTATCAACGATTGTGAATACTCACCTAGATGCGTGTTTGATTGGGGTGACACAAGCTCATCTAACGTATCTACGGTTGAGATTGATCAATTAGAGCTCAGGACATCAAACGCGAAACAGAGGATTGGTGAATTAGCTTCGACTTCGGGAGTAGATTGGGAAACCGAAGGGTGGGAGGTCGTGAGGCATGTGACGAGTGACACGACGTCGGAATATTCGGATTCTGTTAACGATGAAGCAAGCGTGAGTCGGACGGTAGATTGGGAATATACGGAATCAAATGCAAATGCAAGCTATATTTACGATCATGAAAGTACAAGTAATGATGCACGTGTTACTACAAGTGATTCGATATGTAAAAATAGTAGTGTTGACATGTATGGTTATTATTATTACATGTTTGTATTGTTAAAAAAGTTGTTATTAATTGTAGTGTTTAATATGAAATTTATTCAACGTATTTTCTACACGCATTGGTTTACTTCAACGCCAAGTCTAGCTTCCTATTCAAATAATTTTATTCTTATTACACAGATTGGGGATGTTTACACGAAATTTCATGAAAAAATGGTGTGAAAACTTTTGTTAATAGGATAATTCACATTTTAATATATATTTGTATTTATATGAAATTTGGATATATGGTGACTGACCTAGAAGCCATTGCATTAGCCTTTTTGCACTATGGGTGGTGGATGGGTGGGGTGATTTGGCACACTCATGGATATAATAGTAGTAGCATGTACTAATTTTTAAGAAAATTTGTGTTTACCTAATGATACCTAAATGTGTGATTTGATAAGTGATTTATATTTACTTCGGATTTTGAATGTTTGGTGTTACTAAATGAAGCTAATGGTTGCGTGTAAGCTGCAATCCATGTCGATAAAACATATTGGTTTTATAAAGTTGTGCCAATGTTACGTGCAGACTAGTTGTGATCTGGGTGATGTACATTGATGTTTTTTAGGTTTGACTCCATTTCAATGGTTAAGTGGATCATGATGCCTTGTATCGAAAGTCTACGTTATTAGAGGATATATTGGTAAGCCCAAGCCCGATTTGTGGTTTAGAGTTATTAAGGCTTTAGGTTTACTAATATATCCTTTACTATATGTGACATTATCCAAGTGAGGTGATGTTTTCTGATTATAGAAACAATCGATTACCGTAAAGTCCCATGAAATCCTCCAAGTCAAGTGGTACATGAAAATTTGGACAATATGGACCATCATTTTTGGGAAATTCAAATTATGTCGTATAGGGGTCCATGTGAGAAATGTTGAGCATTGAACAATTTGTTCTTAAAAACAATCCTATTTCATATGAACTTCTTTGTTTTGTCTTTTTTTCTTTCAGTTAGAATTTTCTATTTAGTTTGACGAGTGTTTACTCAAATGTTGCAGTATAACTAAGACGTCCGTATAACTATTTCAAGCTATTTTTCTAGCCATCAAAATATTTGAATTTATGAGAACATCAACGTGACTTATCACTAGGTCACCTTGGTGGTAGTCTGGGGCGGCTCAAGCCTTCTTAAGGGCTAAAGAAGGGCTAAAGCTAAATTTAAAAATGAAGCTTTATAGGTATTTTCAATTCATTAAATTAATAGAACATCCAACTATCAAACCAAAAACACAATAAGAATCTAAGAGTTGATGAAAGATACAGAAAAATAATATATAAAAAAAATAATAATAAAAAATAAAAATCAAACTTCGATTTTATGATATTCTATAAGTACGGTTAAAGAACTGAAGAAACACGAACGAGGCTTTTTCGTGTTCTTTAATTTAAGTTTAACCGAACAAACAAACTTATATAAAACGTTAAACTAACGGTCACTAATGCTCATGTTTGTTCATTGAGAAATTACGTATTCATGTTCGTTCATTAAGACAATGTTAATAAGTAATTCTTGAAACGTTTAATTTGTTTATAATATTGACTAAAAGTCATTGAAACTTGTAACATTAATGAGCTTATTTCATTGTTTTGAAATAAAAATGCTGACCTAGTTGTTTCTTAACGTCAAATACGGACTTAGTTGTATGAACCTAAATAATACGGAGTAAGCAAAAATTAATCAAATGCACCTAATAGTTTAGCAGTTTTAGTAACCGATGGCTTTTATATATCGAGTCTTTAAGATGATGCCTAAAAAAAATATGTGATTGACTATATATTCATAAAAGGTGTAAGAAAATTAGAGCCGTAGTATGTTGAAAAGATGAAACCTTAACGACGTGAGTAACATATGTAAAGTCCAATCATGATAACTGTGAGTACACGAATTCTAAGTCTTACTGAATTGTGCATTTGAAAATGAAATCTATTAATATATCGACCTCAATGCTTTTGCTTTATACATGGCTTTTGACACAAAAGTGTATGGTGAGTGACTGAATATGTCTTAACAAGGAAGACAAAGATGCAAAGATATTTATCATTTTGCTATGATGAAGCAATATATTTATAAAATTAGAACAGTCTGTGTTTATCTAGTAATATGTATTCAAATGCCCCTAAACTAAGCCTTTTACCTTTTCTAGAATTTGCAATCTTTCTAGCTAGGCTCCATTCCATGAACTGTAGCACTTTTGGCTTACTTTTTATGGCTATAATTATCCTAAACAAAAACATTCAACATGCGTCTAGAAATCAAATCTATGTGTAGAATTCCAGATTCTTTACAAACTTCTTTTATTAACTTCTTATCCATATTCAACAAAAAGTGTCCATTTTACACATCATGCAATTTCCAGATAATTGTAAACCAATTTCAAAATAAAACGAAATTAAAAAAAGCTTACTTGGCTAGTTGGCTGGCTCATATTTGGAACATCTAGAACATAGAAAGGAATCGCTTAGTGACTTAACACGTCAAATGGCCAAGTACCTAGTGGGCTAGTGGTCTTTGAATGATCGATCTATCAATACGCAAATTGCGGATTCAAGTCTATGTTGAGGAATATGTGAGATTATGCGTGAAATATTAGACGGAGTGCATGTAGTGGTGACGAACTTCATCACCGTCAATTTAGCGTCATATCATTTTCATTTCATCACTAACATCACAACCAAATAGGTGTAACAAATTAACAACTTCATCATGCAAAAATAACTCACTTAAACACAAACATATCATACAATATACTTACACACGCAAGAATATTGTCTCTCTCCACACTACTCGGTCATATGAATGATATACGATTGAGTTGTCAAAAAACTCAAAGGACAACGCATTTGTGGTGGCTTGGTTTATTAAGAAGGACCTGTTGGTGGTGGTATTTAGTCTTAGCATTGTTTGTATTAGGTCAAGCTCGTTCGACTATTTAAAATTATTTATATAGTACTCAAACTTATTATTCAATTATGGGAATTACACAAAGGTGTAGTTTGGTTCGTGAATTTAAAATACCGGAATTTTAAATTATTAAGTTTTTAACATTTCGGAATTTAAAATACCTTCGCATGTTTGGTTGACAATATATATATATATATATACTCCCTCCGTCCCAAAATTATAATCCCCTTTTGACTTTTTCGGTCTTTATTTTTCAACTTTGACCTTAAATATTTTTGTTTATATTATATAATAGTTGATGCAAAATATATGAATGGATTGTGTTTTAAATGTATTTTCCATTGGTATAATTTTCATCAACTATTGTATAACACAAACAAAAATATTTTAAGTCAAAGTTGAGAAAGAAAGACCGAAAAAGTCAAAAGGGGACTATAATTTTGGGACGGATGTAGTATCAAAAAAGTTTATAATATTTATAGAAATTTTTATAATATTTTCAAATTTGTCACTATGTTTATAATTATTAGGAATATGAAAATTCATATGGAAGGTTCGGTCACCCCAAGTAACATCTATTAGAGGATAGCTCGTAGTCTTATAAGTATACATTTCGTTATTATACTATAGTTTAAATTTAGTTTCATCATAGAGTTGGGTCAGGTTTTTACCCACTGTCAGCTCACTCAACAGCCCATGTAGAGCGTATACTGTAATTTATATATACTCTCTTCCCATCAAAGAAGATGGTTGGTTGATTTCAATAACACACAAGTGTGAATTTTCTCTCTCAAGAAATCTTCTCCTCTCTACTCCTTTTCTCTCTAACCTCAACCATGGCTACCCGAATTATCACAATAATCAACATGTATCGATCCTACAATTATTGTAAAAAAATGTATATATATATATATATATATATATATATATATATATATATATATATATATATATGTATATATATATATATATATATATATAAAGAAGAAGAAGAAAAAAAGTTTATAAAATTGTTTTTATGAAAATTAAGTTATTATAAAAAAAATATATAAAAAACTAAAAAAAAATAAAAAGAAACAAAGTTTATATAAAAATAAGTTATTATATAAAAAGTTTATATAAAATTAAAAATTAAAAATAAATAAAAATAAGAAAAAATGTTTATAATTTTTTTTATGAAAAATAAGTTATTATAAAAAAGTTTACAAAAAAAAACAACAAGAAAAAAAATTATAAAAAAAAAAAGTTATTATAAAAAAATAAAATACAACAAAAAAAAAAGTTTATAATTTTTTTTCAAGTAAATTAAAATTCATAGATTTTTGGAGGCATTTTAAATTCCCCATTTTAAGAAATTTTAATTTGTGTTGCCATGTAAAATTCCTCCTTTCTAATGAACAAAACAGAGTAATCGGGGAATTTTAATTTCAAATTTCACCAAATTTCATGAAATTGCTCCAACCAAACACACCCAAAGTTTATAGGGACACGTCTTACCCATCCCATTTGCCGGTGTGGATATTCGCCTTCCAAAAAGGGAGTTGTAATGTTAGTCGTATGAAATCTTATTAATGTGCTCAAAAGTGCATTCGTATTTTAATCTTATTAGGGAAAAAAAGTCTTGACTTCAAATTTCAAACCCAAATATAAACCCATTCCCTCTAAACAAAAATCACAGTACAATACATTGTTAAGTTTCAGTGATCAACTTTGAGCTTTTGTTTCATCTGTGTAGTTAGCTCTAGCATTTAATTATTTGTTACACGGGCTCATACTGTGAGATTTATGTTGTTAGATGTATTCATAAATACTACTTGATCATTATTTCTATTCATGGACTCATACTGTGAGCTTTATGTTATATGTACTCACAAAGTCACAAGTACTTGATCATTAGTTTACAAGCTTCATTAATGAATATATTATCGGGTTAGTTTGGTAGGTTAGGTTAGTATTATTTAAATGGTTAAGGCATGCATGGTTGTGGTGAGTTGGTGCTTGTAAGGCATGTTTGTTGTGATGGGAGCAGCCAATCACCTACCTTATTTTACAGCTTATCACATGTTCTGAATTAATTACATCTTGCTCTCTGAGAGTTTTTTTTATCACTTATCAGCTAATGACGTAGATGGAGGGATTAATTGGCATGTGTGATCATGTTCTTTATTTACAATTTACAAGTCAATCATGGCTCCACTACTTCAATATTAACCATTGCATAATAATTTTGATAATCACTGGGGTCGTTTCATTAATTTGGATGACTCAGTGCGAAACTACGAATGATCTCTCGTAAATTACAAAAAGCTTAACTATTATAGAAAATACAAAATATAACATACTTAGACATGTATAAATACTAATAGACATTATACTAAATCGAATGTCTCCTAACATAATATTTAAAAATAGGTATAAAAATTCAAGTTAGACATGTATAAATGCTAATAGACATATACTAAATCGGATGTCCCTCACAAATTGTGGCTTTGTGCGGCTGTCCCACTTGCACATGCTAATTATCGCCACTGATAATCACTTCTGCTAGCATGTATACTCGGCATGCTATAGGCTTTTTTTGGTATGTTTAGCAAAACTATATGATAATGAAACTAAAAGTGAAGTCGTAGATAGAGTCGTAGCAAGAGGTGAAAGGTTGAGGCTATTTATGTGTAAACTACTTGAATAGTAATACAAATATGTTCAAGCTCCAGTACGCCGAACATGACCTTTAGTTATTAACAAAAATCGATTCTTGGTTTGGTACCACTTTGTACCAGCCCGACTCTTAGAAATTTGTTTGCTACTTACTAACCTAGTCGTGATTTACTAACCATAATTTGAATTTGGCTCGGTTTTTTACTGAACCGATACTATACAATGATGATTTTAGTTATCATACATTTGAGTTCTAATTCAATAGAGTATGGATCTGCTACGCCTCTTTCACTGTGTTACGTCACAATCATCCAGCCTCTTGTCACAACACACATCAATTCCTTATCTCTAGTTTCGAATGCTTATAAAGAGTGTATCTATTTTCTTGAAACTTGAAACATGAATTTGAAACTTAAGATAGTGTAGTTTTTCTAAATTACCCCTAAGTACGACTTTTTAAAAATTTGGCAACTTAAATTATGTTTTTCTTGATCAATTCTAAATTTGGCAATTTTTCAAAAAGACACGTTTTGCTTCAATGATTAAATAAGAATAACGATTTCGCAAGTATAATTATTTATCGCTATAAACTGTCGTTTTGCACGAATATTCGTCTGATTAAATAAAGTTGGGTTCGGTTGATCTATGTGATCGTGACTTTGAACAAAGTTAACTACTACGTAACAAAGAGAGTAATCGGCCCATTAATATGTGTATTGGACTATTGGTGTGTTTTAAATTTTAATTACTTTGTTGGATTGGATCATTATCTTCGGCTAAAGTGATTGGGCCAGCTCAATAATGACTTCTACGTTCTACACCTCACAGATTTAAGAACCAAAGTAAATCAAATTCCTTGTTGTATATCTTACAACATACAGAAATCTTATGTCAAGAGTCGAATACAAATCTTATGTCAAGAGTTAAATCACATCCACGTGTAGTTTTAATTATCACATTACGCGATTAGATTATACACCCCATTATGACTCTATTGCGCCACCATAGCGCAGTAGCGCTGGTATTATAGACCCCGAAAGAAAGACCTTTTTGTTTTCTAATGATATTGCAAATAATAAATATGATACTTTTGGTCCTTAAAGTATATGTATATTAACAATTTAATATCGTATTCTTTTTCTTTTCTTTCTTTTTTAATTAACTTTTAATTTATTGTAATTTATTTTTAATGTATAATGTATATATTATGTAATTTTATTTTTAGTTAAGAGAGGTGGGTGCAGCGGGAGCCATACAGCATGATATCCATTGTATTTTGAAAGTGTAAGCTGTCATTTTGCATACATGTATTTGTTGGTATATGTTTGGGGTCCATGAACTTTTGTGCTTTAGTTATGTGTTTTGGTCAAGCGTCGTTCGGGTATATTTGTACTTTTTCGGTTTGTACTTTGAATAAAATGATGCCTTCTCTAACAAAATCAAAAATTCTCATTTGAATGTTGATGTTGTGATATTGGAAGCTTTTTGGGATTGCTGGTGGAGCAGCTTTTGGATGACTTCTAAAACAACTTTTCTGGTGACGTCTAAAGAAGACGTTATTTTGTAAACATCAATTGTGAGAATGATGTTGTTTAGAAGTTATTTTCCAAAACTTAGGCTAATGATGCATATATTACTGAACGTTGAGATCCTTAAATATCCACTCGTTTATGACTGTTTTTGTTCATTCATATCTGTGCATGTTTGTTTATGCTTATTTATTTGTGTTTACATGACATGATATTAAATAGTCAAATCCTTTACATGAAGTGTTGATGTCTAAGAAATTGTTGTATAGGCGGAATGTTCTCGTATTTACCATTATCTAGGACTGTTTGGATATGAGTTTAGTGATGTTTCCTGCTTTTGGTTTGAATGGGTCATATGAAGCCTAAAAAGGAGTCTTTTGTCTTTATGACTAAGGTTTGACTGTATAATGTCAAAACCTTCACTAAACAAAGTATGCAATGGTGTAGTTCTTGCTTGGATTATGCCCGTTTACGGATGGCTGTAGTATGGTTTTGAAGTGTTTTCTTTTTCTTTTTTTTTTTCTTTTTTTTTTTTTTTTTTAATAGAAATAGTGTTTGAAATATACTATCAACTTGCTCTTAGAGAATGGTTGTTTTATGTCTTCTAATACCTTGGGCATGTCATTAGTATTATCATGTTGGCTTTTGTTATATATAGTTTTGTAATTAATATATTCACTTTGCACACAGACACACGCACACACAAACCTTGTTAACAAACAAATATGAACAAATTCAAATTTTATTTTAATAAACGAACATGAACAGAGTTATCGTCTGTTTAGACTAACGTGTTTGATTAAAATCGAAGTATTTATTTACAGCCCTATGCGACAATGCATGACAACATTAATAGTGCCCAACGTTAGGTAGCATAAATTACGGAATTGGAAAGTGAAATGTTTAACATGCCCTAAACTTCCGCCTATAAATGTCCGTATCGCACACTTGGCAAAATTCATACATTACATCACTTGTCACCAATTGTTCATTATAGAAGAGTTGTGAACCTCTGCCTGTATGTTTTCACTCACAAAAACACGTACATTTAACTATAGATGTTGAGTATTTATTGTATTTTGGTGTGATTTATTGAATGCTAACCTCATCATTGTTGTAACGGATATATATTGTAACACCTCAACCCGGCAAGGGTAAAAGTATCACAATATGGTGTCATTTCAGAAGCATACATAAACATAAACAAACAAAAGTCTTAACATAAATAACCAAATAAAGTAAGTCAACATGACTCAAAGTTACATAAGTTCCCAAATGAAATAACCAACAGAATAACAGAAATAAACTGAGTCTTAACATAGTATCAAATATCCAAAACTAAGATCTCTAAGGTAAGTCCATTATCAATCCCATAAGCAAAACCCCAGCTCCTAGCTTAGATACCTGCAGCGGAAGAAAAGAAATGCGGCTGAACTTCAAAAGCTCATTGAACATATATAACAACAAAGTAATATGAAACAGAAACGAATACAAAATATGGTATAAAGGGAAATAACTGAAATATAATCAAAGTGAATGGAAACAGAAATAAAGGTTAAAGGCAAAGGTTAAGTAATCTACCACGAGCCCAGAAACAGTTATCATATAATAATCATAATCACACATAAGGCAACATAGGTAGAGGAGACCTACTAGAGTTGTGAAGGACGTGCATGCACACAGCATCAATCACCAGATAAATACAGATCTAGGATGCATCCATACGCCCCTACCCATTCACATGCAGACCAATCAAAGGGACGTGGCAGAACATCACTCCACTGCCCTAGAGTCATGCCAGAGGTGCATCACTGACACGGACATGGAACCCCCATGACTAGTGAAATGGCTCGGGTGTCAAACTAGAATAGGTCAAACAGAATGTCATAAAATGACACAGATCACAGGTCATCATAATAGTCCAAAATCAGAAATACATATCAGAGGTTCATATCATAAGGTCTAGATCAGAAAGTCCAAATCAGGAGGTCAAATCAGAAGGTTCATACAAAAAGGTTCAGAAACAAAAGGGTTTCATAGCAATGGCTTAGGGAATCCTAATCAAAATAAAAGATAGCAAAAAGAAAGAGAATCATGAGAAACCTTTACTGAAAAGGTCAAAATATATGTACCTTATTCAGACAAGCAAAACAGGAAACAGAAAGATCAACAAGAGAGTCATTCCCGCTTCACAGAACCTGTACGAATCAAATATCAAGTATTACTTTTAAGTCCATAAGAATTAGATTACTCATTTTAGTAATCCTTCCAGTTTTAGTAACATTTCCAATTATAGTAACCTTCCGTATTTAGTACGTTTCCGCAATTATAATTTAATACTTAAAGGTTATAATTGACAATTAAATATATTTAAGGTTAAAATGACCAATATAATATTTTAGGTTAAAATGTCAATATTATAAGTTTATGGTCTAAAATATAGATTATCAAAATTAAAAAATAAAAGCCAAATAAAATTATTTTAAAGTTTATTTTAATAAATTAATATTAAGATAATAATTTTGGACACCGTCATTATAATTTTATATAATTTATTAACGTACACACTATCTTAATAGTTATGTCGCGACGACCCAAGACTTTATATATATATATATATATATATATATATATATATATATATATATACGACACATACACACTTTCACATATTCGCATACTTATCATATCAATTTCCTTTATTTACGACAATTTTCATGACACTAAAACTATATCCTAGACACATTTTGAGTTTTATGTTATATCGATTCGAAAACAATGCCGAAAGTAACATGCTTGTATTATTTTTATTAGTTTTATCTCATATGGATCAACACAGGTCTTTTTAGATCACATAATATTAGATCAAGTCATACTTAAAATATTTCGTACATGCATGCCTAAACATCTTTATGTTTTCCTGTCAAATCCCATTCGACCCCATCTTGGCAACCACAATACGGCACCCTTTATCCCATTCAAATGACAAAAGGTTAAATTGTGATCTCTTATTTGCTTTAGAACCATTCGACACCAGTAAGAACAACATGTTCCAAAAATATTTTACCAATTCGATTACATGTTCAAAATCCAAAAACACAAATGTATAACCACTTATATACAGGGGCGGAACTAGGAGCCAAGTTTAGGGGTAGCGAAATACGAAAATTTGTTTAGGGGTAGCGAAAATTTGTTTCAGGGTCGCGAAATCGCCAAAAAATGGCCAAAAATCGCCAAAAATGCCAAAAATTCCACTACCGGGTAAAAGTTCAGGGGTAGCGACCGCTACCCCTGACTTGCATGTACATCCGCCCCTGCTTATATATGTATACGTGTATATGATTTCATGCATAAATATATATAGTTCGACAAATATGACACCAACTCATCCTTTCTTGTTTCCTTTTAGTTCGAAAACCAAGAAGCCAAAACCCCTTTTTGTTCTTAGATTTAGATTGTTGATATCATTCTAGCTAAGTAATTTAACATATACACATAACATATATTCAAAGTATATATATATATATATATATATATATATATATATATATATATATATATATATATATATATATATATAGTGTATCTTTATTTTCAAAACTCTGTTAAGTGCGGGAACTACGAGAACTCTAATTTTGCATTAGAAAACATGCATGTTTATATAAAACATGTATGTTTTCTTTCATACACCTTAATACACATACCTGTGTAACATACATGTTCATATAAAACCCTATTAGGTGCAACATATCAATGCAAAATGGTTTTATATGAACATGTATGTTACGCAGGTATTTGTATTAAGCTGTATGTAAGAAAACATACATGTTTTATATGAACATGCATGTTTTCTAATGCAAAATTGGAGTTCTCGCAGTTTCCGCACTTAACAGGGTTCTGAAAATAAATCCCCCTATATATATACATATATATATATATATATATATATATATATATATATATATATATATATATATATATATATGGGAAAATGTTAGCTACAATTAATTGTAGCTAGTTGGCTACAATTCATTTGAAAAAACTTTTAATAATGTACAGTTCAGTCCCTGCGGTTAGACCCTGACACATATTTTCCCCCTGTCCCCACCTTTTTTTTCAAAGGAAATGTAGCCAATTGGCTACATTGTGTTGTAGCTATGTTTTCCCCTATATATATATATATATATATATATATATATATATATATATATATATATATATATATATATATATATATATATATAATGGTCAGCTGTGCACAGGGCAACGGCTTGCCCTGCAGTTCACTTCCAAGGGTAATTTAGTCCACAAGGAAAATTCACAAAATTTAAGCAACCCTGGGAAAATGCAGTTTAGGTAACTCCAACAAGTTTTAAATCCTCAATCCAAACACATAAATCACAAAAATTACTTGAATATTTGGAAAAATCTGAGATGCAACTTTTGACTTTTTGATGAAAACACAAGCTTTGACTTTGATGAAGTTTGCTTGATCCTAAGTGACTGAAAACAAGTTAACAAGTTATACTAAGGTTGATTTAGGTTAATCTAACACTCTAAGCTAGGTTATGAAGGGCTTTTGAAACTCAAAATCTCACACAGTTGACTGTGTGGGTGAATCTTTGTGATTTTGACTTTTTAATGAATGTCTTAGGTATTTTATGACTGAGCTAAACTAAAGGCACCTAGGTGAGGCTGTTTCAACCAAATGCAACACACAAAACACACCCTGAGTCCTCAAACTCAGTTAATCCAAACACCCTTTTTAACTATCTGTTTTTTATTTTAAAAGGATAAAGGCTAATACAGCTTATGAGATTGTTCTAATATGATCTAACTTAGTTAGTTAAGCTCAGAAATGAAAGTAAAATCCCACTAATAGCACAAGAAACAGTTTATAACTACTATGGCAGTTAAGACTAAGATTATTAGTAATAAAAGAAAACTAAGTCTAAGCTACTAGTTTTAATACACAATCTTAATTAATAACACCTAAATAACACAAATACCACAGAATCACAAGCAGGCTACAAAGACAATTAGGAATTGAAATTTTAGAGAAAAATTAAATTTAGCAAATCTTACAAGACACCCCTAGCTTGAACAAGGGATTTTCCTAATGATGCCTATCTTTAGATAGGCCAAATCCAACTCTAAGTTGCTCTTTAATGCTCCTCAATACCTGAAAACACTCAACAGCAAACATAGTTTGACTAATATTGACTTTTTAGCTTTTTGATTACTTTCTACTTAATATTGGATTTTAGTTGTCTCTAAAGCTTCAATAAGCTTATTGGAACTTAAGTGAAGCTATCTCAGTCCATGGTTCTTGCTTCTAATCATAACTTAGCTTATTGAGAATTTCAGATTTATGAATAAAAGACAATAACACAAAACAAACTTGAACTTGGAATTTTATTGCTTGAAAAGATTTAAAATACAACTAGGAAGGTGCTACAATACTTGAACTAAGAAGATTACACTAAATTTGAAAGCTAATTTAAATTCGACACTAATTTTCTAAAATAAAACTACACACTATTTTCCTTGCATTCTTGAGCCTTTTATAGATGTCCATTAGGTCTTCCCCACTCCTCTGAGCATTTCCCACTTTGAATCTCAACCATTGGATCACTGCAACACTCTAATCAAATGACACGTGTTTTGGCGGGAAAACTTAATGTATAGGTTTTGGACTGTTTCAGGCAAGGGGTGGTGCATTTAATGCTGATGTGAGGGTAGGTGCAGGGGGTGTGGGGATGTGATGATGATACTGCAAGTGGTGGTGGTGGTGTGCAATACTAGGGTGGTTTGGTGGTTTGGCTGGGGAAGAGGGAAAAAGGGAGGGTTGACCGGGTTTGACTGAGGTCAAGGGTTTGACCCCAGTATTAGTATTAAGGGTGTTGGTGGGCTGGATTGCTACATGGGCCAGAAATAGGGAATTTGGGCTTGGGGGATTATATATTGGATTGGGTTTGGTTTTTGGATTAGTTTAGAGTAGTATTATTATTAAGGTCCGATTTGGTTTTTAGATTTCACAAGGACCATTTTTGTAATTTACCGAAATTTGAGGGTTGAACTTGGCATTCTTCCAAATTGTTTCCAAGGGTGTATTTTTCCAAATTGTGAAAAGTACATGGTCCAGTGTTGATTTTTCCATGTTAAATGTACCAGGGACTAAAACTGCCAAACTTTCAAACTTCAGGGACCATTTGTGTAATTTCGCCAAACTTTTCCACCAAGGACCAATCCTGCCATAAAAGGTTAGTGCAAGGACAAAATTTGTTTTTCTCAAAGTTTTTAATATCCCAGGGACCATTTTTGACAATTTTCAAAGTTCAGGGACTAAACTTGACATTTTGTGAAACTTTGCACCAAAGGACTAATTGTGTAACTTTTTGTTTTAAAAGGACCTTTGATGACTTTTTCAAGTTTTTAGAATAACCAGGGACTAGATTTGACAACTTTTGAAAGTTGAGGGACTGAAACTGCCAATTTTGTAAACTTTGTGCGTTTTTCATCTGTTTTTGATATTTTTGCATTTGAAACATGTAAAACACTTTCCTGGGATATTTTCACTATTTTGATTCAATATTGAGTGTTTTTAGATGTTTTGGTAGCTTAGAAAAGGTAAAAATGATGAGTATTTACACACTCATCAATCCCCCACACTAAAACATTGCTAGTCCCTATCAATCTTTTGAGAAAAACCTGATGGATTTGAAAATCTCTTTACCAAAAGCCATCACTTCTGGAATATCCAGGTGTAAGAACTGTGGCACACCTGATAACCGTGTGATTTTGAGCAAATCACTAGCTGTCAACGGATTTGATTAGTCTTTACCAAAAGCCGTTTGCTTCTGGACTAGCCAGCATCTTGATGGACTAAGTCAACATCTTAGTAAGCTGATTACCAATTATGGATTTTCCACGGCCTTTACCACAAGCCATAATCTTGTGGGCTAGCCAACTCATTTGCTTTATGGGATATGGGGAGTTGAGGAACCATACAATTTTTGGCAAATTGCAAGCCATCAACGGGTTTGAGATGTCTTTACCAAGAGCCGTTTGCTCCTGGACTAGCCAATCCATTTGTCATTTAGACTTTGGCGGACTGATTACCACAAAAATTTTGAAATAAAGTGAAAAATTTTTGAAAAATTTAGGCCTAAAAATGGGGGTACTTAGAAAGTTTTGTGATAAAATTCGTAAGAACTCCCCCCCCCCCCCCCCCACACTAGAATTGAATATTGTCCTTAATATTCAAAGTCCCGGCTATTATGCCGAATCTCTGAACGAAAAAAGCTAATATCCGAATCTAACTGTGGAAATATCGATTTTATTTTTCACTTTATTTATCTGTACATACAAACATTTTTCATTTTTTTTTTTTTTTACTTGAACTTATATACATATTTACTTTTCAAAAGGTGGGGGATGGCCACTCCCCCACACTAGGGTGGTAGAAAGTAGAAAGAAGTCAGAAATACGGGTGAAAACCCATATATGTTGCTAATTTTTGTTCACCGAGTCACTAGCTTGACTCGATCCCCGAATTCATTGGTCCATGGGGAAAGTTTGGAGATCCGGGACAACCATGGGTGGTATGTCCTCTCCAAAATCATGTTTCAAACGATGACCATTCACTTTGAAGTTGGGACCTTCGGGTTGAGATAACTCAACAGTCCCGTATGGATATACTTTAGCAATAGTGAATGGTCCAGTCCATCGGGTTTTTAATTTCCCCGAGAAGATCTTTAACCTTGAGTTGAAAAGAAGGACTCTGTCACCGACGTTGAAAACGCGGTTCTTAATCTTAGAGTCGTGAATTTTCTTTGTCTTTTCTTTGTAGATCAAAGAGTTCTCGTAGGCTTGATCACGAAGTTCGTTTAATTCATTGAGTTGAACCTTACGGTGATCACCCGCTTTATGAAGGTCGTAGTTTGCATGTTTCAAGGCCCAGTAGGCTTTGTGCTCGAGCTCGATCGGTAAATGACACGCCTTCCCGTATACAAGCTTGTATGGAGTACACCCGATGGGTGTTTTGTAAGCTGTACGGAAGGCCCAGAGTGCATCAACTAGTTTATCCGACCAGGAAGCACGGTTTTCACCTACTGTCCTCTCAAGAATCCGTTTTATACCACGGTTGGAAACCTCCACCTGCCCACTTGTTTGGGGGAGATACGCGGTAGAGAGACGATGAGTAACACCGTACTTAAGCATGACTTTTGCAAATTGATCATTGCAAAAGTGAGTACCGCGATCACTAATGATGGCACGTGGAGTTCCAAAACGAGCAAAGAGGGATTTCAAGAATTTCACAACAACTCGGGCATCGTTAGTGGGTAAGGCCTTAGCCTCAACCCATTTTGACAAATAGTCAACAGCCACGAGAATATACTTGTTTCCACGAGAAGATGGGAATGGCCCCATAAAATCAATGCCCCAGACGTCAAAGATTTCACAAACTTGAATGGCATTTTGTGGCATTTCATTCTTTTGTGAAATATTACCGTGACGCTGACAAGCATCACAAGTTTTGACTAACTCGTGGGCATCCTTGTAGATCGTGGGCCAATAGAAACCGGAATCAAACACCTTTTTGGCGGTGTAGTTAGGACTATGGTGGCCCCCGGTGGGTCCAGCATGGCAAGCCTTGAGAATATCAGCGGCTTCCTGTCCGTATACACATCGCCTGATGACTTGATCGGCACAGATTTTGAAGAGAAAGGGGTCGTCCCAGAAGTAATGTTTAACGTCTTTGAAGAATTTGTTTTTCTGTTGGGACGTCAACCCCTTAACAATGAAGTTACCCGCATGGTAATTTGCAAAGTCGGCAAACCATGGGGTAGTAGAGTCACCACGAAAAGCAACCGCATTGAGTGTTTCGAGAGGAAATGTTTCATTTATTTCCTTTTTCTCGAACACATCCTGATGAGGGTTTTCTAATCGTGAGAGATGATCAGCAGCAAGGTTCTCAGCTCCTTTTTTATCACGGATAATGATATAAAATTCTTGGAGGAGGAGAACCCATCGGAGAAGCCTCGGCTTTGCATCTTGCTTTGCAAATAGGTACTTCAAAGCCGAGTGATCCGTATACACCACGCATTTGGTCAGGATCAAGTATGGCCGGAATTTTTCAAAGGCATACACCACAGCTAGGAGTTCTTTTTCAGTGGTGGTGTAATGACCTTGAGCCTCGGTCATAGTTTTACTTGCGTAGTGTATAGGCTGAAAGTATTTTGCTTTACGTTGCCCCAAGACCGCACCTATGGCAAAATCACTATCATCGCACATAAGCTCAGAAGGTAGGTCCCAATCGGGGGCAACAAGAATCGGTGCCTCGGTAAGCGTTTTCTTTAATGTTTCAAAAGCTTCGATGTACTCAGGAGAGAAGATGAAAGGAGTATCCTTCTCGAGGAGATGGGTCATAGGCCGGGCAATCTTAGAGAAATCTTGGATAAACCTACGGTAGAAGCCGGCATGACCCAAAAAGCTCCTAACACCTTTAACGGTGGTGGGATGAGGTAATTTAGCAATGACATCGATTTTGGCTTTGTCAACCTCAATCCCGTTTTTTGAAATTTTATGGCCGAGGACAATGCCCTCCTTAACCATAAAGTGGCTCTTCTCCCAGTTGAGACTTAGATTCGTTTCTTTGCAACGTTTAAGAATCTGTTCCAAGTGGGAGAGGCAAGACTGGAATGAATCCCCGATGACTGAAAAGTCATCCATGAATACCTCCATGGTTTTCCCGATCATTTCGGAAAAGATAGACATCATGCACCTCTGGAACGTGCCTGGTGCATTACATAAGCCGAAAGGCATACGTCTATAAGCAAAAGTTCTGTAGGGGCATGTGAAGGTAGTCTTCTCTTGATCCTGGGGATCAATGGGGAATTGGAAGTAACTCGAAAAACCATCGAGGAAGCAGTAGTATTCATTCCCCGCAAGTATTTCAAGCATCTGGTCCATAATGTTGACATAAATAATGCCTAAAAACATTATTAACATGTTATCAATATCTCTATGTTTTAATTATCACAAAATATAAACTCATAGAACTAAAACTTGTGACATAAACAAGTATTTAGTGATTAATATTTCTCTTTACATCCAAATCACTTAAGGTATGAATAAACAAAGTGTTTAGTGCAATTTCTGATCAAAGGGATATTTAATTAACTAATGCAAAGTTTATTTTATCATATAAACATATTATATATTTTTGAAAAACACTTTTGGTAATAAAGAAAAATGTTTTATTCATACTAAATATATGAATTCAAATTTTTAACCAAAATCAGTTAGTTTTTCACCAAATAAACTTTCCCCACTAAAAGACAAAGAATCTGGCCGTTTCAGCTGGGCGGCCCCCTTAATTATAAGGGGCGGTCCCCTTAAAATTAAGGGGACCGGCCTTGATTTAAGGGGACCGGCCACGCTCCTGTGTCAGAATCTTTTGCCTATAAATACCACCTTAAACCTGGATTTTTTCCTCACCTTTTGCACTACAGAATTTTCTGTTCTAGATCTCCATTTCCAATCTATAAATCCTTTGATCATACATTCTTAAATCTTTGTTTCAAAGTGATCCAAACATCATCCCATCAAGTGCAAGAGAAGAATACTTCTATCCCTCAAGACAAGAAGTATTACAACTTGTTGTGATCTCCACATCTAAGTTGTTAGTGAATCATCATTGTTATTATTTCATTGTGTGATTAGTTGTGAATATTTGTTTGAAGATAGTGTAGTTTGATATATAGTGTGATTGGTTAGAAGAATAGTTGTGAAGAATATAAGTTAGGAAGAAGATTGGTGTGTAGAAGAATAAGTTAGGAAGAAGATTGGTGTGTAGAAGAATAGGTGTGAAGAAGATTGGTGTGTAGAAGAATAGGTGTGAAGAAGATTGGTGTGTAGAAGATTGGTGTGAAGAAGTGGTGTGATTAAGTAGTTAATAGGTGTGAACTAGTTGTGTAGAAGTTGTGATTAAGTTGTGAAGTTATTGTGGTGTGTAAATTGGTGTGTAAGGTTTTCTCCGCCATAAGGGAGCTTGTTGATATAGTGAAGAAAACTCTCGAGTTAGGTGCTCGGGGAGTGGAGTAGGGCAAGGAAGGTGACCTTGTAGCCGAACCACTATAAATCTCTTGTCTCTCGGTTCGATCTTTCCAACCCTTATCTATTTCTTTACTTACGTTATTATTGCTTTATCGTACATACTTAGTGTTGTTCATATTGTGCATGACTTGATTTCATATAACATCGAATCTATATTTTATAAAAGAAAGAAAACTTTTAAACAAATTTTTATAACAATTTAAAAACGACGTAAAACTATTCACCCCCCCTCCCTTCTAGTTTTCCACAATTGGTATCAAGAGCCACGTCTAACAAGATCTTTAAAATATATTGTATTTTAAAACTTGTAACGATCTATGGAATCTTTAAAATATTTAGAAAGGCAATCTATGCAAAGACCACCACTATTTGAAAGTGACGGATTTTTATATTGGAAAAATAGATTCAAAACTTATGTGAAATCAAAAGATCTTGATCTTTGGCATATTATTACTTTTGGTGATTTTTCTCCTATTCAATATAATGTTGAAACTAAAATGAATGAAATTGTGTCTTTTGAAGAACAAAATGATGATTTGAAAAAGAAATTAGCAAAAAATAATGAGGCTAAAATGGTAATTTATAATGCGTTACCACGCAAAGAATATGAAAGAATTTTTTTGTGTAAAACCGCCAAAGAAATTTGGGATTCTTTACTAATTACTCACCAAGGTAATAGCTAAGTCAAAGATAATAAAATAGATCTTCTTGTACAACAATATGAACAATTTACGATTCCGGAAGAGGAATCAATTGATAATGCTTTTGCTAAGTTTAACACTATCATCACAAGTTTAAAAGCATTTGATGAGATATTTTCTAGTAAAAATTGTGTTAGGAAATTCCTTAGGGCATTGCATCCAAAATGGCGAGCTAAGGTCACGGCAATCGAAGAATCAAAGAACTTGATGACGTCATCACTAGATAAACTAATTGGCAACTTGAAGGTTCATGAAGAAATCATAAGAAGAGATTCGGAAATGGTCAAAGTCAAGAAAGAACAAACCAAATCCATTGCTCTAAAAGCCAAAAAGGAACCTAGTGATGATGATGATTCAAGTGACGAAAGTGAAGACGAAGAATATGCAATAGCCATAAGAGAATTCAAGAAGTTCTTCAAGAGACGAGGAAGATTCACTAGATCATCACGAGACGAAAGAAAAGCATTCCAAAGGAATAGAAGTGACAACTACGGGAAAAGAAAGTGCTTTAGATGTGGAAGTCCAAATCATCTCATTGGCGAATGTCTAAAGCCACCGGGTTATGAAAGTCAAGGTGCTTTTGTTAGTGGAACATGGAGTGAGAGTGACAAAGAAGAAGTTGAAAAGCCAAGAGACGAAAAGTGTTTTATGGCAAAAGAAACCGACGAAATATGTTTGGGAATTGACTTGGAACCTGACGAATGGATCAAAGATAGCGGATGTTCGAGGCACATGACGGGGAATCGCAATCTATTCTCTACATACAAGGCATACAATGGAGGTAACATTATTTTCGGTAGTGACTTACGTGGAAAAATCATTGGCAAAGGTATGATCTCTCAAGACTCACTTACTATTGAAAATGTAGAGCATGTAGATAAATTAACATATAACTTGCTTAGTGTAGGACAAATATGTGATAATAAATGTAGAGTCACATTTACCGAAGATGATAGCGAAATAGTTAAGAATGGAAAAATTATAGGTAAAGGAATTAGAAAATGAGGCATATATGTTATGAAACTAGGAAACAAACCTGAGGATAGGATATGCCTAACGACCCTAGATGAAAACTCTACACTATGGCATAGGAGATTAGGACATGCTAACATGCAACAAATACAATCTTTGGCCTCTAAGGAATTAGTTAGAAATTTGCCTAATCTAAAATATGACAAGCATTTTTGTGATGCATGTAAAATTGGAAAACAAGCTCATGCTAGTCACAAAGCCAAGAATATAGTATCCACTACTAGATGCCTAGAATTATTCCATATGGATCTTTTTGGTCCATCCGCCGTGCGGAACTATGGAGAAAACAAATATACCTTAGTGATAGTAGATGACTACTCACGATACACGTGGACTAGGTTTTTAAGTGACAAAACCCAAGCCTTTGAAAAATTCGAAATATTTAGTAAAATGATTCAAAATAAATTAGGATGCTCAATAGTTGCCATTAGAACGAACCATGGTAGGGAATTTGATAACGAAGTACAATTCAGAAAATATTGCGAGTTAAATGGAATATTGATTGATGCTAAACCACCAACTTAAATTAACCAAAGAATGGTCAACTCAAGTCAAACAGCCTAGAGTCAATGCTCCGCGGAATATAGTGTTTCCCCGGGTCGTTATATCCCGACGAGGTGTGGATTGTATTCAAACGGCTTGTGTGATCGGGTGAATTTGGATGAGAAAGGGGTTTGTGTGTGATTAAGCTAATGAATCTACAAGGAAATAGCTTGAACAACCTATATGAATAAGACTTTAAGCTAAGAAAAACCAGAAACGATTTAAACCTAAAAACGAGTACGTTACGTTTAAATAAAACGTAGACGTACAAAATAAAAAGTGAAAACGGAAATATGAAAACACCCAGGGGGTGAAAATGATTTTTTTACAAACTTGAAAGTAAAAGAAAATTTTAGAAAATTAAAATTAATTTTTACACTATTTAATTATTTATTATTAATTAAATACTAATTATTACTAATTATTAATATTTAAAATACTTAAATATAATACAATATTAATTAAATACTAAAAAGGGTGAAAATAAAATTTCTAAAACTATAAAATAACTAAAAATAATTTTTAAAAATAAAAATATGTATTTTTGTCTTTTTGTGGTTTTTGTATTAATTAATTACTAATTAATTACTAATTAACTAATTAAACTATTTTAAATTAAAAAAACACTAAATGACAGTAAAAATTCTAATAAAATTTCTAAAATTATTTTATAACATATAAAAGATATAAAAAATATAAAAACAAGGTTTTACTTAATAAAAACTAATTGTGCTATTTTAAACTTAATATTAATTAATAATAAATAAAACTAAGATTAATTCTAATAAATACTTAATGATTAAATAAAAATCCGAGAAAATTATTAAAAATACTTTAATATAAGATGAATTTAATAAAAATATAGAATAGCTAAGTACTTAAATAAATTTAAAAATGAAAATTAAAATCAAATTACATTAAATAGAAACTATCACTTAATAATTAAATTGGATTTTTTTGAAATTTTTCTTTTGGAAACTTATTACACTACTGAAAATAAGAAACTTTTACAAAAACAACTTCCTTGGAGCTAAAAAATAAGCAAAGCAAGTGCTTATTTGGTTGACAGTTGACTTTGGTCAACTGTCAAGGGAAAATGGTAATGTGGACTACTAGAGGGGCCGACAAAGGATAAGTCTAATACAAATAAGCTATGAGAACTAAAATAAGGTGGAAAAAGCAACTTGGGACCACAGAATAAGCAGATGGGTCAAAATAAGCAATTCCAACAACTATTTGACACTCAGAATTGGGACAGAAAAGATGGGTTGATTCAGGTGGGTCCTAGTGGGTTCAAGGTCAAACTAGTGGTCAATACCACTTCCCTGGTAGGAGGAGGGTGGAAAGGAACCAAATTGGTGGCCTGGGGCCCACTGAGGTATCCAGAACACCACCACAAAGTGGGTGGTGTGGGCTGATGTGCAGCTGCACAGGGCAGACCTTGCCCTGCAAGTCACTTTGGGGCTTTGTGGGGCCTAGGGAAAAAACTGCAAAAATAAAAGGGACATGGGGACTTGTAACTGAGATGGTAGGCAACAATTAGAAACAATTTTCAAGCAATGAAAGCAAACATAAAATTCAAGACAATTCTTTGAAGTTTTGTAAAAAACTGAAAGAGTGCAATGTTGACTTTTGATAAAACTTGGAAAGTTGACTTTTTTTGGTTTTAATCTAATATAACAAGCTTGTAAACATGTAATAAACCAAAATAAAGTTAGACTCACCTAAAGCTACAAGATACAAGCTAGTTTAAAGGTTTATGGGGCTTAATGACCAAACAGTGAACAGATAGGCAACCTTTGTGGTGATTTTGACTTTAGCTTACAAAGGGACTAAGTTTTAAAGCTTAAATATCCTCACTAAACCTAACCAAACATGTTCAAGCATCAAACACCCACTGAGACTCACTGTATCTCAGTGGAACCTACTAATCCAAACACTCCTATGTAACTGAAAATGGTGATTAAGAAGAGCAGACAATCAATCTAAACCATGAAATTGTGTAATTAACTCAAACTAACAGTAATCAAACCTAGATGAACTAGATTGAGCAACTAATGAAGTACATAAATATTGAATGCAAGAAATAATTGAAAGATGCTTACTATGGAAGCCAACTGAGAAATGGAACCAGGGAAACCAAACCACAAGCTACACCCCCCTTGGGGTTCTAATACCCCTGAAATCCAAATACAACCAAGTCTCTTGCCTTCTTCTTTCTTGAAGACTGATTTTTATTTTTTATTTTTTATTTTTCTTGGATTTAAGTAAAACTGAATTAGAAGTCTTCTAGGTGGAATCTAAGCTTCAACAAGCTTATAAATGATTGATTTGGACTTAAAGGAACATGAATGAACAACAATTAACAAGATTCAAGCAAAGTGTCAAATTTACTTGAAAATGTTAAAAAATTGAATTTGAAATTAGAAACTGAAACTGAGATACTTGAACATTAAACTTTCATTAATATTAAAAACAAGATACAAAGTGAAATTAAACTGGAATTAAAGGTTTCAAGACATAAAATTAAAGTTACACTACGAATTGGTCTAAAAACATGTGACCACCATAAACTTCTCTTTTCTTTCATCTTTATAGTCCCTTGAGTGATACTTTCTCTTTCCCACATGCAATCTGAGCCGTTGGATGCCTTGATTCAATCTCAGCCATTCAAAACTATTTTGGCGGGAAATTGGGAAATGGGCAGTTGTGGTGTTGGTGATGTAATTAATGAGGGTAGGAGGGGGAAGGTGAGGTTGGTGAGAGTATTAATTGGAGGTGAGACTTTGGTGATGGGAGGGGGGAGCACAGTTGCAGAAATCATGGAAGGTGGGGGATGATGAACAGTAGGTCGGGGTTGTGGTGTTGACTGGGGTCAAACGGGGTATTATTTAAAACGGTTGGGAGATTTGGGCTTGATCAGTATTTTGATGCATTACTGAGTGTTTTTGTATGTTTTGCAGTTCAGATTTGACCACAAAGGATGAGTGTTTGACCACTCATCAATCCCCCACACTAAACTATTGCTAGTCTCTAGCAATACTGTTTTGAAAACTTGATGGATTTGAAATACACTTTACCAAAAGCCATCACTTCTGGAGTAGCCAGGTGTAAGAACTGTGGCACACCTGATAACCGTGTGATTTTGAGCAAACCATCAGCTGTCAACGGATTTGAGTAGTCTTTACCAAAAGCCGTTTGCTTCTGGACTAGCCAGCTCTTGATGGAATAGTCAACATCTTGGTGAGCTGATTACCAATTATGGATTTTCCACGGCCTTTACCACAAGCCATAATCTTGCGGGCTAGCCAACTCATTTGTTTTTGGGGAGTTGAGGAACCATACAATTTTGGGAAAATTGCAAGCCATAAACGGATTTGAGATGTCTTTACCAAGAGCCGTTTGCTCCTGTACTAGCCAATCCCTTTTGTCGATTAGACAAGGCGGACTGATTACCACAAAAATTTTGAAGCACCAGTGAAAAAAATTTTAAAATTTTTGAAATTTTGGCTAAAACGGGGGTATTATATAGTAAAATGTGATAAAATTCGCTAGAATATCGAAATACCCCCCCACACTTAGCATGAATATTGTCCTCAATATTCAAAATCCCGGCTATTATGCCGACATTTTAAACGTTAAAGGGCAACATTACAAGCTAAGTGTGGAAAACACCATTTTGTATTTTCACTTCTTTTGTAACCATAGCATGGGGGACTCCCCCACACTTAGGGTGAAAACCCTATAAGCATGCTACTGTTTTTGTTTACCGAGTCGCTAGCTTGACTCGACCCCGAATTCATTTGTCCTTGGGGAAGCATGATGTGGAAGAAACAATCTCAATCGGACTTTCATTCAAGATGTTTGGATAAACATTTGAAGCACGTGAAAGTTCCACACCGATGAGATAAGTATCCGGCTCAAGATTTAGATACATGAAAATGCCGGGATCAAAGATGGTATCTTCATTTCCGAAGGAGTGAAGAAGAGAAGAAGTCACCTTATAGGTGAAGAAAAGGAAGAAAATCATGATAAAAAGCATGATTTGATCTTCTTCCTCGAGAGCAGGCTCCGTAGCCTGAGTTTGGATTTCAAAGGGTAAGCTCGTAAATAACCCGGGAGGGTGGGTGGGAATTTGCAAATTCTCATAATTGAGAGCATCTCCCCCCGGGCTATCAAACTGATGAGCGAGTTCACCGGAGAACTCCTCATGAAGAGAATTATTCACAAGATGTGAATCTGTGGACTCATCACAATCCTCGTCAAAGATTGGATTATTAGAAATCATAGTAAATTCAGAATCGAATTCAAATAGAGGATTGGTGAGAGTCGTATTAAATGTTTCGGGAACAAAGAGATTATCATTCTCTATTGGACTGCTGGGATCAGAAGTGAGTGACGGATCATGATATAGGAGACTTTCAATTTCTCCCAGATCGGCTTGGAAATCGAGGAGACCATCATCACTTTCCAATGAAAGTGGATTGATGTGAGTAAGTTCATCAGCGAACTCCTCAAGAAGATGATCAGCATCAGTTTGTGGGACTGATGCCTCAACATACTCGATGTCTCCATAAGACATACAATCATCGCTACAATCTGAGAAAGTCTCAAATTGATCTTTAGGACACTCAATAGGGGAAGGAATATCACATACATGATCCAAAGTTCCCTGTGACTCTCCCGGGATTGGGACAAGGATCTCAACACTAGACTTTATTAATTCGTCCGATTCCTTATTAGGAACAGTGCTAAGATGCTCATCCCCCATGTTCAGAGAGTGAGTGGAAACCTCGGGTGTGATAAGAGCATACTGAGGGAGATAAGAAAGACTAGCACACATAGATTTTATATTTTTCACGTGTTCTTCTGCTAGCAATTCTTGCATACTCTTATCTCCTTGTGCTTCTGATGAGTGCTTAAACACTCATCATTTTTATCGTATCTGGACTGCCAAAACATCCAAAAACACCCAAAAACGCATCAAAATACACAATTTATTCCAAAAGTGTGTTTTATATGTTTTAGTTGCAAAATGTTTGAAAACAAATGAAAAACGAACAAAGTTTGCACAATTGGCAGTTTCAGTCCCTCAAGTTTCAAAATTTGGCAAAACTAGTCCCTGGAAGTTTAAAACGAAAGAAAAGTCAACCCAAGGCAAAGAAAAGTCAAAAATTATCAAAATAAGTCCTTGGGTAATAAAGTTTGAGAAAATTACACTTTTACCCCTTAAAATCCAAAATTGACAAAAATGGTCCCTGGAATTTTGGAAATTGACAGATTCAGTCCCTGGTGGGATAATTTTGAAAGAAAATCACTTTTGGTCCTTGGAAAATCATAAATTGTCAAAAATGATCTTCTGGTGTGAGTTTGAGGAAATTACAACATTGGTCCCTTAAGTTTGGAAATTTGGCAAAAATGGTCCTCGGGAAATTTAAAATGGAAAATTACAATTTTGGTCCTTTGGATATTTAAGCATGGCAGGTTTAGTCCCTTTGGTGTTTTTTGAAACTTTCCAAAACAGGCCCTCCATTTTCAGTTAATTACAAATTAGGTCCTTGTGGTTTTAGCTAAACTAAACAAACAATCCCAAAACCAAACGGACCTAAACTAACTTAACCCAACACCAAACAGCCCACCTTATAACTCCATATCTGATCCAGTTACTCACCCAGGCCCATACCTTAGCCCACCCAAAACACCCCACCGTTCTAAATAATACTCCCATTGACCCGGTCAATGCTCTCCACCTCCCCAAACAAAACCAACCCGTGACTTTCCCCCCCCCCTTCTGCAAACTTCATCATCACCCTCTCACCTCTGATTACACTCAACCATCATAACCTATTCCCCCCTACACACCACCAAAAGCTACACGCCAAACTCACCCTTCTGGCTTCAGTTACCAAAAGAAAAAGTTAAAAAAATCTTGGCGCCAAAATCCAATTGGATGGTAGGGATCACATCATCTTCATCTAAGGGCTCAAATGGAAGGAAGAGTTCAAGTGGGTGCTCAAAACCCTAATTTGGAAGCTATAAAAAGAAGCTGAGAAGCAGTGGAGTAGTAGTTAGTTTTTTAGAGTAATTTTAGTTATTTAAAAGCATTGTAATTTCAATTAAAACTCAGTTGTAATCCATTATTATTAATATAAGTTGCTTTCAAGTTTCAATTCTGCTTTCTATTTTTCATCAATAATAATAAAAAAAATATATATATATAAAAAAAAAATAAAAAAATAAAAATAAGAAAAATGGTGAAGAAGCAAGGAGCAGGATAAAGAATGGATGGTCCTTGGTTTTAGTGCCTTGTGGAAGGCTGTAGGTGGTCATTTGGGTCTTTGATTCAGTTTGTTGAGCAGGATTGCACACTGTGAGCTTATTCTTCCATTTCTCTTTGATATTGAAGTTAAGTGTACTGTGCTATTGCTTCTTTTATGATCATTTGTGTTGCTTAATATCTCTTGTGTTATATTAAGTAGCTACCATTGCTTAAATAGACTGCTTATTCATTTGTTTCTTTTTCTTTCCAAAATTCCTTGTTTTAACTGTCTTAGTGGTAATCTAAGTATAGCTTAGTTAATGATTGATTTTAAGCATCATTTCTTGACCACATCAGTTGTATCTAGTATATTTGAAGTTTAGGAATCTTAATTGTGGAGTAAATCCAAGAAACACTTTGAAATCATCTTAGTTATATCTGTTAAGGGGTGTTTGGTTTAAACTGTTTCAAGGTAATTCAAGGTTTCTTTGGTGTTGATGTCTGTTTTAACAAATCATATCAGGGAACTAAAACTCATATTAGTCATAAAAACCAAGTTCCAATTGGTAAGAAGTCAAACTCCACTTTGATTTGCTTAAAACTGTTTCACAGAAGAATTTTAGGAGTGGTATAAGCTTGAATTTGGTTTAAGTACATGTAAGTTAAATTAATTTAGGATCTCAGTAGGCAAATACAACACTTTCAGTCACTTATGTTGGATCAAAGTTCGAAAAAGTCAAAAGAATTGCAAATCTGAAAAGTCAAAAGCTCATGTTTATTCAGTTTTTCCAAAAAGTGGGTGAATTGTTTTGATTTTTGTGGACTGTTTGAGAACTTGAAATTTGTTGTGCTTATAGTCCACCACTGAGTCTACCAAAACCTGAGATCACTTTATTTTTATGAATTTTTGTGTGTAATCTACACACTCTCAAACATACTTGCAGGGCAAAGGTTTGCCCTGCTTCACAACTCAGACCACACCCCTTGCTTTCATAAGCTTGCACAGGTTTCATTAGTGGGTGTTAGTTTGTGAGTTTTACTAATTTTAGAAGCTCTTCTGGTCTAGTTGATATGAAAGTTATTTGTGTTACTTTAACCACTTGTTTAGGTTGCTTAAGCTTGTTCTAAAATTTGTCCCATCACTCAGATTCACTGACAAGTCAGTGTAACTGAGCCAACTTCAAGAGCTCATTCTGAGCTTGTTTGTGGTCCATACCACTTGATTTTGGTTCCCCTCAACCCCCCTCCTACCAGGGAGTGTTTTTGAACCCTTTGTTTGACCCCTAGGATAGTGGACCCCACCTTATTTGGACCCTTATGCTTGTCCCAAAAACTGCATCAGTCCCATTTTGTTAAGTGCTTATTAAAGCTTTTTGGCTTATTCAGGCCCATTTGTTGCTCATTACTTGCTTCATATTGTTCATTATACTCAGTGAATCCAAGTTTGTGCAGTGTGGACCCCACAATTCCCCATTTGAGCTTAAAACACTCCACAGTCAACAAAAGTCAACTGAGGGTGTAATAAGCTTTTCAATTGCTTATTCCTTGGGTTTGAACAAAAGTGTTTTCAGTAAAAATAGTTGTTTTTAGTTTATTATTAGTTTAGAAAAAGAAAAAATCCAAAAAAACCAATTTTAAAAATAGTGATAGCTTCTATTTAATAGGATTTATCAATTTAATTTTCTTTTTAATTAATCTCTAAGTAATATATCACTTTTATATTTTTAGAAATTATGTTTTAGGTTAAAATAATTTTACAAATTTTTCCAGATTTTTATTTTGTCATTTAGTGGTATTTCTAATTAATTTTAGTTTAATTTAGTTTTAATTAATATTAATCAATTAAATAGCATAATTAGATTTTATATAGTATAACCTAGTTTTTATATTTTTTCTAGCTTTTATTTTAGTTAAAACATTTTTATAAATTTTTCTAGAATTTTTACTGTTCATTTAATAGTTTTCATAATTTAAATAGTTTAATTAGATATTAATTAATAAATAGAATAATAATTAGTTAACTAGTTTAAAAATTCATAAAATTAACTTTTTATAATTTTTTAGGATTCCTGTAATGGTTAATTAAGTTTATAAAAATTTTCTTAATTTTTTAAGTCTTTTTAGTATTTTTAATTAGTTTAATTAGTATTAAATAGATAATTAGTAATTAATTAATAATAAATAATTAAATAGTGTAAAAATAATTTTTATTTTTCTTAAAATTTTCTTAAATCATTAGGATTGTAAAAATATAAATTTTACACTTTTAAACCCTTCCCGTCCTTCAGTTGTACTTTTTGTTTTGTGCGTCTGTGTACGTTTTTAATTAAAACGTACGTTTTCAGTTTTTAGCTCAAATCTCCGTAATCTAAATTCCCGTAATCAATCACGTAGCTTTCCTAAGCTATATTTGTCTATAATTTCCAAATAATTCTGATCATGAACCCTTTCTGTGAATAAACACCCGATCACAAAGCACGCTAAAGTTACATTTCACACCTCAACGGGATTTAACGACCCGGTGATACATTATATTACCCGGAGCATTGATCTAGGCTATTTGACTTAGTTGACCATTCTTTGGTTAATTTAAGTTAGGTGGTTCGGGACCAATCAAAATTTGGCGCCGCTGCCGGGGAGGTGTGCGCGTTTCTGTAGCGTCTTTCGAGATTAGTGTTATCTCACCTCACTCATTGTACAAATACCATCACTTGTGAATATTTTCAAAATCAAAACACATAAAAACGTCATTAACACTTTTCCTAAAGTGTTAACAACACCAAAAAAATCAAAAAAAAAAAACACACAAAACATATCGTTACGTTTTCTATATCGCGTTTCTTTTAAGGTGATTCTTAAAGAGATACGATTTTGGTAAACAAAACGATAACAAAAATATTGTCCAAAAAGTTTTTATCCCTAGTGCATGCGCACTCGTTCACAATCGAAACGAAATCGTCAACTGAAAAACGTAACTGAGTTACGTCCTATTGTTGAGGATCCCGTTCCGAGAATGGACGGTAATCCACTTGACCCACCCATCATAGATGATGCAGCTCCTGATCTCCGAACGATGGAGGAGTTGTGTCAACCCACAATGCTCGGAAGAGGCGGGCCCATTGCCCCTCTCAACATTGCTGCCACTGATTTTGGACTTAAGCATCACATGATACAACAAGTCCAGAATTCGTGCCAATTTCATGGCTTACCTGGTGACGATGCAAATAAGCATCTTGATAAATTTCTTACCATCACCCAAACCATGAAGCAGAATGGTGTCTCCGATGATGCCCTTCGTCTATCTCTTTTCCCCTATTCTCTAACACATCATGCCACTGCATGGTTTGATCGACTTCCTAAGAATTCGATTCACACTTTCAAAGAAATGGTGACAAAATTTTTAGCCAAATACTTTCCACCATCCATGGTTACCAAGTTACGAAATGACATTAGTAACTTTCGTCAGCATCCCGATGAGTCTCTATTTGAGGCTTGGGAACGCTATAAGCTCTCAATTGATCGGTGTCCTAACCATAACATGTTACTCGTTACTCAAATAGATACTTTCTATAATGGGTTGACCTTGAGACACCGTGATATTCTCAATGCTGCTGCTGGTGGGACCTTTATGAAAAGGCGCCCCGAAGAATGCTATGATCTCATTGAGAACATGACTGCCCACCATAATTTTTGGGATTCCTCAGCTGAGAGGGAAGAGTCATGTAAGTCTGTCACTCCAGCATCTTCTGAAATAGCGATCCTTACTAAAAAGATGGATGATTTCGCTACGGCTATGTTGAGGATGAACCAAAGTATCCAAAATCAACAAGTCCAAAATCAACAAGCCAAAGCCGTTAGTCTAAGTTGTGAAACTTGTGGAGGTCCACATTCATATTCCGAGTGTCCAGCCACTAGTGGCTACCCTCATGAGGACGTATATGCTGCTCAAGGTTCCTATAATTCGGGAGGTAATAACTACCAACCACAAGGGGACCGCAATCTTCTTAGCTATCGTTCTAACAATTTCCTTGGACCTCCCGGATTCAATCAAAACCCTAATGTCCCAAACCGTAACCAGAACCAAAATCAGAATCGAACAAACCAAGGTTACCAAAACCAAGGAAATGTCAATCAAACCCAAAACCAAGGTTTCCATCATAACCAAAACCAAGGTTTCCAAAATCATGGAAACTACAATCGAAACCAAGGTCAAAACAACTATCATCATGGAAACAATTCTCATGGACATGGCAACCAACATCAGGGAAATTTTCAAAACCACGGTTCTCATCAAAATAACCGTGCTCAAAATTTTCCCAATCAAAATCAAGCCATCACTCCAGCTACTCAGAATTACCCTAACCAAGCTCCTCCTAACCATAATCAAGCAATTGTTCCAACTGGCCCATCATCTGATGAGTTGTTGAGACAATTCATGAAATCTCAGGAGGAAATGAATAGGGTAATGATGACTCAGATCGCCGACCTTAAGAAGTCTTTAAATGATCGACCCTCGGGCTCAGGTATTACTTTACCTAGCAACACGATCGCTAATCCGAGGGGCGATGTTAAAGCGATCACAACGAGAAGTGGTGTTTCCTATGATGGACCCAAAGCTCCTACTACCTCTTCTTCTCTTCCTAAGGTAGTAGAAAGTGAGCCTGAGGCGACAAAGGACAAGGTGCAATTTACTAGCCCACGAAGTACCGCACACGTCCACCCTCAGGTTGTACCAGAAACCATACCAAAACCAGGAGTTGTCTTTGAACCACCAACAACTCCTGAAGAGAACCCTAAATCCAAACCTTCACTACCATATCTATCTCGGTTACAAGACCAAAAGCTCCGCGAAAAAGCAAATCATCAAATGGAAAAGTTTTTTCAGATTTTCCGAGATATTCATTTTGATATCAGCTTCGCGGATGCTCTCCTTTTGATGCCTAAATTTGCATCGACAATCAAAAATCTGTTGAACAATAAAGAGAAGCTATTCGAAGTGGCACGAACTCCACTCAATGAAAACTGCTCTGCAGTTCTTTTGAAACAGCTTCCCGAGAAGCTAGGAGATCCGGGGAAATTTCTTATTCCATGTGTTTTCCCCGGAATGGTTGAGTGCTTCGCCTTGGCCGATCTAGGTGCAAGCATCAACTTGATTCCTTATTCAATATGGAAAAAGCTCTCTCTTCCTGAACTCACCACCACCTGCATGACTCTAGAGCTTGCAGACCGCTCGACATCTCGTCCCCTCGGCATTGCCGAGGATGTATTTGTTAAGGTGGGGAACTTCCACTTTCCGGCAGATTTTGTGATTGTCGATTTCGATGCTGACCCGCGAGTTCCTCTCATTCTTGGGAGAGGATTCTTAAGGACGGGTCGTGCGTTAATCGATGTGCACGAAGAGGAAATAACTCTTCGTGTTGGTAATGAAGCTGTAACGTTTAACCTCGATCAAACTTCGAGGTACTCCTCTAATTATGACGCTGAATCGGTTAACCGAATTGATGTCATTGATGTTGCGTCTGAGGAGTACTCTCAAGAACTTCTTGGTTACTTACCGAGTGGCAGTCCCACTCCATCTACTGAGCCTATCATATCCGACTCTTCCCCTTCCCTCACTCCTTTTGAGGGAAGTGACTTCCTTTTGGAAGAGGTCGAGGCTTTTCTTGCCCAAGATAGTTCAATTTCGGGTAAATTTGATGAGGACTATCTTGATCCTGAGGGGGATATTCTTTTGCTAGAAAAATTGTTAAACGAAGATCCATCTCCCCCTCTTCCTCCAAAAGTACTTCATAAAGAGGAAGTCAAAAATGTTGAAATAACTGATGACTTTCCTGTGGTTGAACTTAAGGACTTACCGCCTCACCTTGAGTATGCATTTCTGGAGGGTGATGATAAATTACCCGTCATAATTGCTAAAAATTTAAGTGTTGAGGAAAAGGCTGCTCTCATAAAGGTTTTGAAGTCTCATAAACAAGCAATTGCTTGGCGTCTCTCCGACATCAAGGGCATTGACCCTGAATTTTGTACACACAAGATTTTAATGGAGGATGACTTCAAACCGGCAGTCCAACAACAAAGAAGGGTGAATCCAAAAATTCATGAGGTGATCAAACAAGAAGTTTTAAAACTTCTTGATGCCGGATTGATTTACCCTATCTCGGATAGTCCTTGGGTTAGCCCAATTCACTGCGTTCCAAAAAAGGGTGGCATTACTGTTGTCACAAATGAGGAAAATGAGTTGATTCCAACTCGTTTGGTTACGGGGTGGCGTGTCTGTATTGATTATCGCAAGTTAAATGACGCCACCCGTAAGGATCATTTTCCTCTGCCCTTTATGGATCAGATGCTCGAGAGATTAGCGGGGAATGAGTATTATTGCTTCCTCGATGGTTTCTCGGGTTACTTTCAGATTCCCATTGATCCGAAAGATCAAGAAAAGACCACGTTCACGTGCCCCTATGGAACTTTCGCATATAAACGTATGCCATTTGGTTTATGTAATGCTCCGGGCACGTTTCAAAGATGTATGATGTCCATATTTTCCGACATGATCGGGAAAACTATGGAGGTCTTCATGGACGATTTTTCGGTCATTGGGGATTCGTTTCAATCATGCCTCTCCCATTTAGACGACATGCTCAAGCGTTGTGAAGACACAAAGTTATGTCTAAATTGGGAGAAGAGTCACTTTATGGTCAAAGAGGGCATTGTCCTCGGCCATAAAATTTCAAAGAATGGGATTGAGGTTGACAAAGCCAAAATTGATGTCATTGCAAAATTACCTCATCCCACTACCGTCAAAGGTATTAGGAGCTTTTTGGGTCATGCCGGTTTTTACCGTAGGTTTATTCAAGATTTTTCTAAAATCGCCCGGCCTATGACCCATCTCCTCGAAAAGGATGCTCCTTTTATCTTCTCCCCTGAGTGCATCGAAGCCTTTGAAACATTAAAGAAAAGGCTTACCGAGGCACCTATTCTTGTTGCCCCCGATTGGGACTTGCCCTTTGAACTTATGTGTGATGCTAGCGATTATGCTATAGGGGCAGTCTTGGGGCAACGCAGGTCTAAACACTTTCAGCCTATACACTATGCCAGCAAAACTATGACCGAGGCTCAAAGTCATTACACCACCACTGAAAAAGAATTATTAGCTGTGGTGTATGCCTTTGAGAAATTCCGGTCATATTTGATCTTGACAAAAAGCATAGTGTATACGGATCACTCGGCTTTGAAGTACCTTTTTGCAAAACAAGATGCAAAGCCGAGACTTCTTCGTTGGGTTCTCCTCCTTCAGGAATTTGATATCATTATTCGTGATAAAAAAGGAGCTGAGAACCTAGCTGCTGATCATCTCTCCCGTTTGGAAAACCCCCATCAAGATGTTTTCGAGAGGAAAGAAATTAATGAAACATTCCCTCTCGAGACACTTAATGCGGTTACCTTTCGTGGAGATTCTGTTACCCCTTGGTTTGCCGATTTTGCAAACTATCTTGCGGGTAACTTCATTGTGAAAGGGATGTCGTCCCAACAAAAAAATAAATTTTTCAAAGATGTAAAACATTACTTCTGGGACGACCCCTACTTGTTCAAAATCTGTGCGGATCAAGTCATCCGGCGGTGTGTGTATGGTCAAGAAGCCACTGAAATTCTTAAGGCTTGCCATGCTGGTCCCACGGGGGGCCACCACAATCCAAATTACACCGCCAAAAAGGTGTTTGATTCCGGTTTCTTTTGGCCCTCGATTTACAAGGATGCCCAAGAATTAGTCAAATCCTGTGACGCGTGTCAACGTCACGGGAATATCTCACAAAAGAATGAAATGCCACAAAATGCAATCCAAGTTTGTGAAATATTTGACGTTTGGGGCATCGACTTTATGGGGCCATTTCCATCCTCTCACGGAAACAAGTATATACTCGTGGCAGTTGACTATTTGTCAAAATGGGTTGAAGCAAAAGCTTTACCCACAAATGATGCCCGAGTAGTTGTGAAATTTTTGAAAGCTCTCTTTGCTCGATTTGGAACTCCACGTGCTATAATTAGTGATCGTGGTACACATTTTTGCAATGACAAATTCGATAAAGTCATGCAAAAGTATGGTGTAACTCACCGTCTTTCTACTGCATACCACCCTCAAACAAGTGGACAAGTAGAAGTTTCCAATCGAGGCATTAAGAGAATATTGGAAAGAACCGTTGGGGAAAATCGTGCATCTTGGTCGGATAAATTAGATGATGCACTTTGGGCTTTCCGTACAGCGTATAAAACACCCATTGGGTGTACGCCTTATAAACTTGTGTACGGGAAAGCGTGCCATCTTCCGATCGAGCTTGAGCATAAAGCCTATTGGGCTCTCAAGCATGCCAATTTTGACCTCAAGACTGCGGGTGATCATAGGAAAGTTCAACTGAATGAATTAAATGAACTTCGTGATCAAGCTTACGAGAACTCTTTGATCTATAAAGAAAAGACAAAGAAGATTCATGACTCAAAAATCAAAAACCGCGTTTTTAACGTTGGTGATCGAGTCCTTCTTTTCAACTCTAGACTCAAGATCTTCTCGGGAAAGCTCAAAACCCGATGGACTGGTCCATTCACTATCGTTAAGGTTTATCCTTATGGCACCGTCGAGTTATCACAAAATGACGGACCTAATTTCAAAGTGAATGGACATCGTCTAAAGCACTACTTTGGAGAGGACATACCATCCATGGTTGTCCCGGATCTCCAAACTTTCCCCAAAGACAATTAAATTCGGGGATCGAGTCAAGCTAGCGACTCGGTGAACAAAAATTAGCAAACATACACGGGTTTTCACCCGTATTTCTGACTTCTTTCTACTTTCTACCACCCTAGTGTGGGGGAATGGCCAACCCCCCGCTAATTTGAAAATGTATATATGTATATAAGTTTCAAAAAAAAAAAAAAAAAAAAAAAAAAAAAAAAAAAAGGTGTGATTGTATGTACAGATAAATAAAGTGAAAAATACAAAACAAATTTCCACAGTTAGCTTCGAATATTATCTTTTTACGTTCTTAGATTCGGCATAATAGCCGGGACTTTGAATATTGAGGACCATATTCATTTCTAAGTGTGGGGGGGAAATTCTAGCGAATTTTATCGTAGAATACTTTCAAATACCCCCATTTTGGCCCAAAATTTTCAAAAAAAAAATTTTTCACTTTATTTCAAAATTTTTGTGGTAATCAGTCCGCCTTGTCTAAGCGATAAAAGGGATTGGCTAGTCCAGGAGCAAACGGCTCTTGGTAAAGACAACTCAAATCCGTTTACGGCTGGCAATTTGCCCAAAATTGCATGGTTCCTCAACTCCCCCGCATCCTCATAAGCAAATGAGTTGGCTAGCCCGCAAGATTATGGCTTGTGGTAAAGGCCGTGGAAAAACCATAATTGGTAATCAGCTCACCAAGATGTTGACTAAGTCCATCAAGATGCTGGCTAGTCCAGGAGCAAACGGCTCCTGGTAAAGACTTATCAAATCCGTTGACAGCTGGTGGTTTGCTCAAAATCACACGGTTATCAGGTGTGCCACAGTTCTTACACCTGGCTACTCCAGAAGTGATGGCTTTTGGTAAAGAGTTTAAAATACATCAAGTTTTTCTCAAAAGATTGCTAGGGACTAGCAATAGCTTAGTGTGGGGGATTGATGAGTGCTTAAACACTCATCATTTTTATCGTATCTGGACTGCCAAAACATCCAAAAACACCCAAAAACGCATCAAAATACACAATTTATTCCAAAAGTGTGTTTTATATGTTTTAGTTGCAAAATGTTTGAAAACAAATGAAAAACGAACAAAGTTTGCACAATTGGCAGTTTCAGTCCCTCAAGTTTCAAAATTTGGCAAAACTAGTCCCTGGAAGTTTAAAACGAAAGAAAAGTCAACCCAAGGCAAAGAAAAGTCAAAAATTATCAAAATAAGTCCTTGGGTAATAAAGTTTGAGAAAATTACACTTTTACCCCTTAAAATCCAAAATTGACAAAAATGGTCCCTGGAATTTTGGAAATTGACAGATTCAGTCCCTGGTGGGATAATTTTGAAAGAAAATCACTTTTGGTCCTTGGAAAATCATAAATTGTCAAAAATGATCTTCTGGTGTGAGTTTGAGGAAATTACAACATTGGTCCCTTAAGTTTGGAAATTTGGCAAAAATGGTCCTCGGGAAATTTAAAATGGAAAATTACAATTTTGGTCCTTTGGATATTTAAGCATGGCAGGTTTAGTCCCTTTGGTGTTTTTTGAAACTTTCCAAAACAGGCCCTCCATTTTCAGTTAATTACAAATTAGGTCCTTGTGGTTTTAGCTAAACTAAACAAACAATCCCAAAACCAAACGGACCTAAACTAACTTAACCCAACACCAAACAGCCCACCTTATAACTCCATATCTGATCCAGTTACTCACCCAGGCCCATACCTTAGCCCACCCAAAACACCCCACCGTTCTAAATAATACTCCCATTGACCCGGTCAATGCTCTCCACCTCCCCAAACAAAACCAACCCGTGACTTTCCCCCCCCCCTTCTGCAAACTTCATCATCACCCTCTCACCTCTGATTACACTCAACCATCATAACCTATTCCCCCCTACACACCACCAAAAGCTACACGCCAAACTCACCCTTCTGGCTTCAGTTACCAAAAGAAAAAGTTAAAAAAATCTTGGCGCCAAAATCCAATTGGATGGTAGGGATCACATCATCTTCATCTAAGGGCTCAAATGGAAGGAAGAGTTCAAGTGGGTGCTCAAAACCCTAATTTGGAAGCTATAAAAAGAAGCTGAGAAGCAGTGGAGTAGTAGTTAGTTTTTTAGAGTAATTTTAGTTATTTAAAAGCATTGTAATTTCAATTAAAACTCAGTTGTAATCCATTATTATTAATATAAGTTGCTTTCAAGTTTCAATTCTGCTTTCTATTTTTCATCAATAATAATAAAAAAAATATATATATATAAAAAAAAATAAAAAAATAAAAATAAGAAAAATGGTGAAGAAGCAAGGAGCAGGATAAAGAATGGATGGTCCTTGGTTTTAGTGCCTTGTGGAAGGCTGTAGGTGGTCATTTGGGTCTTTGATTCAGTTTGTTGAGCAGGATTGCACACTGTGAGCTTATTCTTCCATTTCTCTTTGATATTGAAGTTAAGTGTACTGTGCTATTGCTTCTTTTATGATCATTTGTGTTGCTTAATATCTCTTGTGTTATATTAAGTAGCTACCATTGCTTAAATAGACTGCTTATTCATTTGTTTCTTTTTCTTTCCAAAATTCCTTGTTTTAACTGTCTTAGTGGTAATCTAAGTATAGCTTAGTTAATGATTGATTTTAAGCATCATTTCTTGACCACATCAGTTGTATCTAGTATATTTGAAGTTTAGGAATCTTAATTGTGGAGTAAATCCAAGAAACACTTTGAAATCATCTTAGTTATATCTGTTAAGGGGTGTTTGGTTTAAACTGTTTCAAGGTAATTCAAGGTTTCTTTGGTGTTGATGTCTGTTTTAACAAATCATATCAGGGAACTAAAACTCATATTAGTCATAAAAACCAAGTTCCAATTGGTAAGAAGTCAAACTCCACTTTGATTTGCTTAAAACTGTTTCACAGAAGAATTTTAGGAGTGGTATAAGCTTGAATTTGGTTTAAGTACATGTAAGTTAAATTAATTTAGGATCTCAGTAGGCAAATACAACACTTTCAGTCACTTATGTTGGATCAAAGTTCGAAAAAGTCAAAAGAATTGCAAATCTGAAAAGTCAAAAGCTCATGTTTATTCAGTTTTTCCAAAAAGTGGGTGAATTGTTTTGATTTTTGTGGACTGTTTGAGAACTTGAAATTTGTTGTGCTTATAGTCCACCACTGAGTCTACCAAAACCTGAGATCACTTTATTTTTATGAATTTTTGTGTGTAATCTACACACTCTCAAACATACTTGCAGGGCAAAGGTTTGCCCTGCTTCACAACTCAGACCACACCCCTTGCTTTCATAAGCTTGCACAGGTTTCATTAGTGGGTGTTAGTTTGTGAGTTTTACTAATTTTAGAAGCTCTTCTGGTCTAGTTGATATGAAAGTTATTTGTGTTACTTTAACCACTTGTTTAGGTTGCTTAAGCTTGTTCTAAAATTTGTCCCATCACTCAGATTCACTGACAAGTCAGTGTAACTGAGCCAACTTCAAGAGCTCATTCTGAGCTTGTTTGTGGTCCATACCACTTGATTTTGGTTCCCCTCAACCCCCCTCCTACCAGGGAGTGTTTTTGAACCCTTTGTTTGACCCCTAGGATAGTGGACCCCACCTTATTTGGACCCTTATGCTTGTCCCAAAAACTGCATCAGTCCCATTTTGTTAAGTGCTTATTAAAGCTTTTTGGCTTATTCAGGCCCATTTGTTGCTCATTACTTGCTTCATATTGTTCATTATACTCAGTGAATCCAAGTTTGTGCAGTGTGGACCCCACAATTCCCCATTTGAGCTTAAAACACTCCACAGTCAACAAAAGTCAACTGAGGGTGTAATAAGCTTTTCAATTGCTTATTCCTTGGGTTTGAACAAAAGTGTTTTCAGTAAAAATAGTTGTTTTTAGTTTATTATTAGTTTAGAAAAAGAAAAAATCCAAAAAACCAATTTTAAAAATAGTGATAGCTTCTATTTAATAGGATTTATCAATTTAATTTTCTTTTTAATTAATCTCTAAGTAATATATCACTTTTATATTTTTAGAAATTATGTTTTAGGTTAAAATAATTTTACAAATTTTTCCAGATTTTTATTTTGTCATTTAGTGGTATTTCTAATTAATTTTAGTTTAATTTAGTTTTAATTAATATTAATCAATTAAATAGCATAATTAGATTTTATATAGTATAACCTAGTTTTTATATTTTTTCTAGCTTTTATTTTAGTTAAAACATTTTTATAAATTTTTCTAGAATTTTTACTGTTCATTTAATAGTTTTCATAATTTAAATAGTTTAATTAGATATTAATTAATAAATAGAATAATAATTAGTTAACTAGTTTAAAAATTCATAAAATTAACTTTTTATAATTTTTTAGGATTCCTGTAATGGTTAATTAAGTTTATAAAAATTTTCTTAATTTTTTAAGTCTTTTTAGTATTTTTAATTAGTTTAATTAGTATTAAATAGATAATTAGTAATTAATTAATAATAAATAATTAAATAGTGTAAAAATAATTTTTATTTTTCTTAAAATTTTCTTAAATCATTAGGATTGTAAAAATATAAATTTTACACTTTTAAACCCTTCCCGTCCTTCAGTTGTACTTTTTGTTTTGTGCGTCTGTGTACGTTTTTAATTAAAACGTACGTTTTCAGTTTTTAGCTCAAATCTCCGTAATCTAAATTCCCGTAATCAATCACGTAGCTTTCCTAAGCTATATTTGTCTATAATTTCCAAATAATTCTGATCATGAACCCTTTCTGTGAATAAACACCCGATCACAAAGCACGCTAAAGTTACATTTCACACCTCAACGGGATTTAACGACCCGGTGATACATTATATTACCCGGAGCATTGATCTAGGCTATTTGACTTAGTTGACCATTCTTTGGTTAATTTAAGTTAGGTGGTTCGGGACCAATCAGCTTCCACGGAAGGAATCTCAACTGCTGGGATATCAACTGATGAACTTGATGAGGTTTTATAAAATTCAAGGATATCAAGTGTATCCTCATCATCACTGTCATCAGGAATAAAACAGAACTGAGAGCTAGCTTTGGCTGCTTTTTCTTTTGCAATGGATTCCCTCACAGATTTTTCATATGCATCTTGGAAATTTATTCTAGCAGCCTGCTCTTCAGCAAGCAATTCTTCCATTGATTTTTGATGAGTATGTCGTTAACTAAACCCTTAAGCTCATCAACGATTTTCATCAAATTTTGCATTTCTGGAAGAAGTGCTTGATTCATATCGTACTGTGGAGGTTGGTCGTAATAAGGTGTGTCAAAATTGTCACAAGGAGATGGATTCCCCGTTTGACAATCTGAACTGAAGTGTGGACCTCCACAGAAATCACAACAGTAAAACTGTTGATTCTGGACTGGTGAATCATATGGGTATTGGTCATAACCAAAGTTCTGAGCATCACCGGAAAACCGTTCATAGACAAACGTGTTTCCGGCTTGACACTCAAATCCTTGGTGAGGACCACCACAAAACTCACACAGATATGTCAGTATCTCATGATATGGTGGCTGGTAGGATGACTCAAATGTATCATGGTAAGGATAAGGAGCTTGGTTATAGACAGACCCATCTCCTGACTCTACCATGCTACAGCCGGGACAATTCCCACCATTATGAGAACTACCACACCATTGGCAACCGCAATGGTGTGGATACGACATGTGAAAGAATCAAAGGTTTACAGAGGGTAAGGAATGAAGAATCAAAGATGTGAGAGGGTAAAGGAGAATGTTTTTGGATTTTTGGATAAACATTTTGTACAAATAGGAAGAAAAATGTTTTTGTGTTTTTTTTTCTTTTTTTTTTTTTTTTTGTTCGTTGAAAACTGAGTTTAAAAAGTTTTCGTGAACGGTTTTGTTTTGATAATATGAACAAAGGAAGGATAAATGTACAATGGAACGAATTCCAAAGACACTAATCAGAAAAACCGTTTAGATACGCACACGCCATAAATTGATTGATGCTAAACCACCAACTTAAATTAACCAAAGAATGGTCAACTCAAGTCAAACAGCCTAGAGTCAATGCTCCGCGGAATATAGTGTTTCCCCGGGTCGTTATGTCCCGACGAGGTGTGGATTGTATTCAAACGGCTTGTGTGATCGGGTGAATTTGGATGAGAAAGGGGTTTGTGTGTGATTAAGCTAATGAATCTACAAGGAAATAGCTTGAACAACCCTATATGAATAAGACTTTAAGCTAAGAAAAACCAAAAACGATTTAAACCTAAAAACGAGTACGTTACGTTTAAATAAAACGTAGACGTACAAAATAAAAAGTGAAAACGGAAATATGAAAACACCCAGGGGGTGAAAATGACTTTTTTACAAACTTAAAAGTAAAAGAAAATTTTAGAAAATTAAAATTAATTTTTACACTATTTAATTATTTATTATTAATTAAATACTAATTATTACTAATTATTAATATTTAAAATACTTAAATATAATACAATATTAATTAAATACTAAAAAGGGTGAAAATAAAATTTCTAAAACTATAAAATAACTAAAAATAATTTTTAAAAATAAAAATATGTATTTTTGTCTTTTTGTGGTTTTTGTATTAATTAATTACTAATTAATTACTAATTAACTAATTAAACTATTTTAAATTAAAAAAAATACTAAATGAAAAGTAAAAATTCTAATAAAATTTCTAAAATTATTTTATAACATATAAAAGATATAAAAAATATAAAAACTAGGTTTTACTTAATAAAAACTAATTATGCTATTTTAAACTTAATATTAATTAATAATAAATAAAACTAAGATTAATTCTAATAAATACTTAATGATTAAATAAAAAACTGAGAAAATTATTAAAAATACTTTAATATAAGATGAATTTAATAAAAGTATAAAATAGCTAAGTACTTAATTAAAATTTAAAAATGAAAATTAAAATCAAATTACATTAAATAGAAACTATCACTTAATAATTAAATTGGATTTTTTTTGGAATTTTTCTTTTGGAAACTTATTACACTACTGAAAATAAGAAACTTTTACAAAAACAACTTCCATGGAGCTTAAAAATAAGCAAAGCAAGTGCTTATTTGGTTGACAGTTGACTTTGGTCAACTGTCAAGGGAAAATGGTAATGTGCACTACTAGAGGGGCCGACAAAGGATAAGTCTAATACAAATAAGCTATGAGAACTAAAATAAGGTGGAAAAAGCAACTTGGGACCACAGAATAAGCAGATGGGTCAAAATAAGCAATTCCAACAACTATTTGACACTCAGAATTGGGACAGAAAAGATGGGTTGATTCAGGTGGGTCCTAGTGGGTTCAAGGTCAAACTAGTGGTCAATACCACTTCCCTGGTAGGAGGAGGGTGTAAAGGAACCAAATTGGTGGCATGGGGCCCACTGAGGTAGCCAGAACACCACCACAAAGTGGGTGGTGTGGGCTGATGTGCAGCTGCACAGGGCAGACCTTGCCCTGCAAGTCACTTTGGGGCTTTGTGGGGCCTAGGGAAAAAATTGAAAAAATAAAAGGGACATGGGGACTTGTAACTGAGATGGTAGGCAACAATTAGAAACAATTTTCAAGCAATGAAAGCAAACATAAAATTCAAGACAATTCTTTGAAGTTTTGTAAAAAACTGAAAGAGTGCAATGTTGACTTTTGATAAAACTTGGAAAGTTGACTTTTTTTGAGTTTTAATCTAATCTAACAAGCTTGTAAACATGTAATAAACCAAAATAAAGTTAGACTCACCTAAAGCTACAAGATAGAAGCTAGTTTAAAGGTTTATGGGGCTTAATGACCAAACAGTGAACAGATAGGCAACCTTTGTGATGATTTTGACTTTAGCTTACAAAGGGACTAAGTTTTAAAGCTTAAATATCCTCACTAAACCTAACCAAACATGTTCAAGCATCAAACACCCACTGAGACTCACTGTGTCTCAGTGGAACCTACTAATCCAAACACTCCTATGTAACTGAAAATGGTGATTAAGAGGAGCAGACAATCAATCTAAACCATGAAATTGTGTAATTAAATCAAACTAACAGTAATCAAACCTAGATGAACTAGATTGAGCAACTAATGAAGTACATAAATATTGAATGCAAGAAAAAATTGAAAGATGCTTACTATGGAAGCCAACTGAGAAATGGAACCAGGGAAACCAAACCACAACCTACACCCCCCTTGGGGTTCTAATACCCCTGAAATCCAAATACAACCAAGTCTCTTGCCTTCTTCTTTCTTGAAGACTGATTTTTATTTTTTATTTTTTATTTTTCTTTGATTTTTCTTGGATTTAAGTAAAACTGAATTAGAAGTCTTCTAGGTGGAATCTAAGCTTCAACAAGCTTATAAATGACTGATTTGGACTTAAAGGAACATGAATGAACAACAATTAACAAGATTCAAGCAAAGTGGCAAATTTACTTGAGAATGTTAAAAAAATTGAATTTGAAATTAGAAACTGAAACTGAGATACTTGAACATTAAACTTTCATTAATATTAAAAACAAGATACAAAGTGAAATTAAACTGGAATTAAAGGTTTCAAGACATAAAATTAAAGTTACACTACGAATTGGTCTAAAAACATGTGACCACCATAAACTTCTCTTTTCTTTCATCTTTATAGTCCCTTGAGTGATACTTTCTCTTTCCCACATGCAATCTGAGCCGTTGGATGCCTTGATTCAATCTCAGCCATTTAAAACTATTTTGGCGGGAAATTGGGAAATGGGCAGCTGTGGTGTTGGTGAGGTAATTAATGAGGGTAGGAGGGGGAAGGTGAGGTTGGTGAGAGTATTAATTGGAGGTGAGACTTTGGTGATAGGGGGGGAACACAGTTGCAGAAATCATGGAAGGTGGGGGATGATGAACAGTAGGTCGGGGTTGTGGTGTTGACTGGGGTCAAACGGGGTATTATTTAAAACGGTTGGGAGATTTGGGCTTGATCATGGTGGGCTTGGGATTTGGTTCTTTGGGCTGTGGATCAGTTTTGGTTTGGATTGGTTAAATAACAAAAAGGGTCCTTTTGGTTTGTTTATTACAAGTTTCAAAATAACAAGGACCATTCATGTAATTAACTGAAATTCAAGGGGCTGAAAATGTAAATGTTCTAAAGTTATCACAAGGGTGAAAATTGACAACTTTAATAACCCAGGGATCCAAAATGTATTTTTTTTCAATATTAAATTTCCCGGGGACCATTTTTGTAAAATTTCCAAACTTCGGGGACCAAAAGTGTAAATTCTCAAAACTTTTTACCCAAGTGTTATTTTTGATAAATTTTTATTTTAAAAGGACTTGGGTTGACTTTTCTTGCAAAATAATTGCACAGGGACCAGTTTTGTTAATTTTTGAAAGTCGGGGGACTGAAACTGCCAATTTTGCAAACTTTGTACGTTTTTCATTTGTTTTTACTCGTTTTGCATCTAAAACATATAAAACACAATTTTGAAATATTTTCAGTATTTTGATGCATTACTGAGTGTTTTTGTATGTTTTGCAGTTCAGATTTGACCACAAATGATGAGTGTTTGAGCACTCATCAAATATCTCACAATTTCTCCGCTTCTCGTACTCCTCAATCAAATGGCGTAGTAGAAAGAAAAAATAGGTCATTACAAGAAGTGAGTAGAACTTTGTTAAATGAACAATCTATCCCACAAAAATTTTGGTGTCACGCCGTAGATACATCAACTTATATTTTAAATAGGGTATCAATTAGAAGAATTATAGGAAAAACTCCTTATGAGTTATTAAGAGGTAGGAAACCAAACTTAAGCTACTTTAATGTATTTGGAAGTAAATGCTATATTTTAAACACTAAGGACTATCTCACTAAGTTTGATCCAAAATCATATGAAGAAATATTTTTAGGATACTCACAAAATAGCAAAGCATATATAATACTTAACAAACACTCCATGAAAGTAGAGGAATCACTAAATGTAACATTTGATGAAACACCACCACCTCCTAAAACATTACCTTTAGAAGATGATGATTTAGTCGAAGATGAAGCTATTGAGGTTAGTAAAACAAAACCCATAGGAAATGATAATGAAGACATTCATTTAGACAATAACGAAACTGTTAATATTAAAGAATCTAGATCACATCCATTAGATAATATAATAGGACATCTTAACCAAAGAACCCTTAGGTCACAAGCCCAAGATAAAAACAATTTATTTTGTTTCCTCTCAGCAATAGAACCTAAGAATATTAGCGAGGCTTTAAAGGATGAAAGTTGGGTTATAGCTATGCAAGAAGAATTAAATCAATTTAAGACGAATGATGTTTGGGAATTAGTCCCAAATCCAAAGGATATGACCATCATAGGAACCAAATGGGTATATAGGAATAAGTTAGACGAGAATGGAATAGTTACTAGGAATAAAGCTAGGTTAGTTGCCCAAGGTTATAATCAACAAGAAGGAATTGATTATGACGAAACTTATGCCCCCGTAGCTAGACTAGAATCGATTAGGATATTACTTGCCTATGCTTGCGCCCTAGATTTTAAGTTATTCAAAATGGATGTGAAAAGTGCATTCCTTAACGGTTTTATCAATGAGGAGGTATATGTGGCACAACCTCCAGGATTCATTGACTTCGCAAAACCTGATTATGTTTATAAGTTTAAGATAGCTTTGTATGGACTCAAACAAGCTCCCAAAGCTTGGTATGATCGATTAAAAGCTTTTCTTATTAAACATGATTATTCCATGGGAATGGTAGATAACACTCTTTTCACTAAAAGGAAAGACCCAAATCTCATCATTGTCCAAATATATGTTGACGACATTATATTTTGATCGACTTGTCAAGACATGTGTGATGAATTTGCCAAAATCATGCATGATGAGTTTGAGATGAGTATGATGGGTGAACTTAACTTCTTCCTAGGATTACAAATAGAACAATTAGAAGATGGAATATTCTTTAACCAATCTAAGTACATTAAGGAAATGCTTAAGAAATTTGGCCTAGAAGACTCAAAACCCATGAAAACTCCCATGTCTACGGAGGTAAAGCTCACAAAGGACGATGAAGGTGAGTCCGTAGATAACACCAAGTATAGAGGAATGATAGGTAGTTTACTATACTTGACGGCAAGTAGACCCGATATCATGTTTAGTGTCTGCCTTTGTGCCCGTTTTCAAGAGGATCCCAAAACCTCTCACCTAAAAGCGGTTAAGCATATCTTCCGATACGTTAAAGGCACTATACACTTAGGATTATGGTATCCTAAGGAATCCGGCATAGAAACCATTGTCTATGCGGATTTGGATCATGCGGGAGACTACGTAGATAGAAAGAGTACTAGCGGTATTTGCACGTTTATGGGATGTTGTCTAACGTCTTGGTTTTCGAAGAAGCAAACCGCTCTTGCTATTTCTGCCACCGAAGCCGAATATGTAAGCGCCGGAAAGGCATGTCAACAAGCACTATGGATGAAACAAGCTCTCGTAGACTATGGCATTAGGTTAGAAAATGTCCCCATTATGTGCGATAACAAAGGTGCGATAGATTTAAGTAAAAATCCGGTGCAACACTCTAGGACTAAACACATAGAAATACGTCACCATTTTCTTAGGGATAATGTACAAAAAGGAAATATATCTATAGAAAAGGTTGCATCGGAAGACAACATTGCGGATATATTCACAAAACCCCTTAAGCGTGAATTATTCAACCACTTGCGTTTAGGATTAGGAATGATGGAACAAGTTGACTAAATTACATTGAATTAATTCAAATTTATACTTGCATGAAAATTTATTTTTCTTCCATTCCACCTTTTCTGAGTCTAGGAATCTATTTCGCACAAAACTAAAGATTGAGAAGATTTATTTTCTTTGCATAATTTTTTTTTTTTTTTTTGTAAAACTCAATCAATTTTCTCTAAAAGTTATTCTCACAATCTAGGAATCACATGAAGATCATTTTCCTTGCATTGTTGACTAATTCTAAAAACATTGTATTTCAAAATCATGCATAAACTCTCACATTAATTGTCAAGGTATATAATCTAATATATGTCTTTGACATTCATGATCGAGCAAAAATTGAATCAAGGAGATCATTTGGATTGTTTCTTAGGATCGTTATTTCTTTTTGCTTCTAGGAGTCGAAACAATCACAACTCCACATTTGTTGCATATAGACACTCACTAGGACAAATTCACGAGTAATGGTGTCATCTTGATCCATCATTAGTTTTTCACTCACTAATTGCCTTTGCCTTTAATCTAAGATAGGTGCCTTAGGAAGCTTAAGTGTGCTTGCCTTTACTTACTTCCTATTGCTTATTATGTGTTGATTATTTGATCTTGTGCCTATGTGTTTTTGCATGCATAATATTTAATGATTAGATTAGATGCTATATTGCCTAAAGGAATTGAACTTGCTTGAATCCAAGTCCAAAAACACAACCTTTCTGCAAATTTTCTGCCAAAAACCCAATTCTGGCAATCTGAAAATCACCAGATGGGCGGCCCCCTTAATTATGTAAGGCGACCCCCTTAATTTTAAGGGGACCGCCCCCTAATTAAGGGGACCGGCCATCTGATGGACGGGTTTACAGAATCTTTTATGCTTTTTAGCCCATTTCAACCTACATTTCCCATTTTTCACCAACACATTTTGTCCTAATCTCCCAAACAAACCTTATCCATCCTTAAACACACAAATCTTACACTAAAAATATCCCCAATCCTCAAAACTCTCCATTCATCCCATCATGAACTCTCCAAACAAACCAAAATCAAAAGCCTCAAGGTTAGCAAGGATGACGAAAAAACCCGTTTGGCGAAGAAAAAGCCCTCGAAACAAATCCATCATCATAAATGAAGTTGGAAGTCATTCCACACCCCCAACTTCTTACTTCCCAAACTTTGCATCAAACCAACAAGGTCATTCATTTGATCCTCTTTATAAACCATACAACATTGGCCAAACATCTTCCTTCAAGCCAAACTACACATCTCAACCTCCAACCACTTATAATGATCCATACAAGTTTGATCAACCATCAAACTACAATTCCAACTACACAAACCCAACTCATCCATACCAAACCTATGATCCCCTCCACATTGCCACGGAAAAACAAAAGTTCCGTGATGAAATAAACCAAATCCATTATCTTAGTGATCTCCTTGCTATGCATCTTGCACAACGCAACAAAGGGCAACCTCCATCATCACCCTATGCAAATTGCCTTCCCCACTCTCTCAACTTGGATCAAGTTACAAACCACACTCACTTTTGCCCTTGTTGCATATTCCTTCAAAAACAAATCCTCTACTTGAGTGAAGATATTTCTTGGATTGAATATCTTCTCACTCGTAATCATCCAATACCACCCTTAACACGATACAACATCGTGAAATCCACTTCTTCCGCTCCATACTCCACTCCATATCCCTCTCAATCAAACATCTAAGCTTTATGCTTATGTTTCCCTTCAAGCAAATAAAACAATCAACCATGGGTTGCAAGCAAGTCCAAGTGCTCTATTAGGCAATATAGGACTATGTCTTTTCTTTTGTGTTATTTTTATCAATATGCTTCAAGCATATTGAATGTTGTAATGCTTATCATTTCTATAATGCTTGAATGAATCTATGTTTAGTTGCATAATTGTTGCCTTACATATATGTGTATCTTGCTCTCTTCAAATATTTTTGTAGCAAAGATCTCCATAGCTCGTTCCCTTGGTGCTCTCAAATGAGGGGGAGCATACATCAAGGGGAAGCATTCTACCCGTTTAAACTTCCCTCGCGAATCTTACTCGGCTTAACCTTTTTAATTTTACAAAAAGGGGGAGAAGAGAAATGTAAACTCTATAATACTTGTCTAAAAACAAGTTTTAGATATATTGAGTTTAAGGTTTTGTAATAATCAAAAAGGGGGAGATTGTTGACATAAATAATGCCTAAAAACATTATTAACAAGTTATCAATATCTCTATGTTTTAATTATCACAAAATATAAACTCATAGAACTAAAACTTGTGACATAAGCAAGTATTTAGTGATTAATATTTCTCTTTACATCCAAATCACTTAAGGTATGAATAAACAAAGTGTTTAGTGCAATTTATGATCAAAGGGGTATTTAATTAACTAATGCAAAGTTTATTTAATCATATAAACATATTATATATTTTTGAAAAACACTTTTGGTAATAAAGAAAAATGTTTTATTCATACTAAATATATGAATTCAAATTTTTAACCAAAATCAGTTAGTTTTTCACCAAATAAACTTTCCCCACTAAAAGACAAAGATTCTGGCCGTTTCAGCTGGGCGGCCCCCTTAATTATAAGGGGCGGTCCCCTTAAAATTAAGGGGACAGGCCTTGATTTAAGGGGACCGGCCACGCTCCTCTGTCAGAATCTTTTGCCTATAAATACCACCTTAAACCTGGATTTTTTCCTCACCTTTTGCACTACAGAACTTTCTGTTCTAGATCTCCATTTCCAATCTATAAATCCTTTGATCATACATTCTTAAATCTTTGTTTCAAAGTGATCCAAACACCATCCCATCAAGTGCAAGAGAAGAATACTTCTATCCCTCAAGACAAGAAGTATTACAACTTGTTGTGATCTCCACATCTAAGTTGTTAGTGAATCATCATTGTTATTATTTCATTGTGTGATTAGTTGTGAATATTTGTTTGAAGATAGTGTAGTTTGATATATAGAGTGATTGGTTAGAAGAATAGTTGTGAAGAATATAAGTTAGGAAGAAGATTGGTGTGTAGAAGAATAAGTTAGGAAGAAGATTGGTGTGTAGAAGAATAGGTGTGAAGAAGATTTGTGTGTAAAAGAATAGGTGTGAAGAAGATTGGTGTGTAGAAGATTGGTGTGAAGAAGTGGTGTGATTAAGTAGTTAATAGGTGTGAACTAGTTGTGTAGAAGTTGTGATTAAGTTGTGAAGTTATTGTGGTGTGTAAATTGGTGTGTAAGGTTTTCTCCGCCATAAGGGAGCTTGTTGATATAGTGAAGAAAACTCTCGAGTTAGGTGCTCGGGGAGTGGAGTAGGGCAAGGAAGGTGACCTTGTAGCCGAACCACTATAAATCTCTTGTCTCTCGGTTCGATCTTTCCAACCCTTATCTATTTCTTTACTTACGTTATTATTGCTTTATCGTACATACTTAGTGTTGTTCATATTGTGCATGACTTGATTTCATATAACATCGAATCTATATTTTATAAAACAAAGAAAACTTTTAAACAAATTTTTATAACAATTTAAAAACGATGTAAAACTATTCAACCCCCCCTTCTAGTTTTCCACACATAAAAGGGAGAGGAAAATGGTCTTTACGAGTGGCTTCATTTAACTTTCGATAGTCAATACATACTCGCCAACCCGTGACCAAACGAGTTGGAATCAACTCGTTATCCTCGTTGGTGACAATGGTAATGCCACCCTTTTTAGGGACACAATGAATTGGGCTAACCCAAGGACTGTCAGATATAGGATAAATTAATCCCGCATCAAGAAGTTTAAGAACTTCTTGTTTGATAACTTCGTAGATTTTTGGATTTACCCTTCTCTGTTGTTGCACTGCTGGCTTAAAGTCATCCTCCATTAAGATTTTGTGTGTTCAAAAGTCCAGGCTTATGCCCTTAATGTCGGAGAGTTTCCAAGCAATTGCTTGCTTGTTTGCTTTAAGAACCTTCAGGAGTGCTGCCTTTTCCTCGTCTTTTAAGTCTTTAGCAATAATGACGGGTAATTTATTATCACCCTCCAGGAACGCATATTCTAGATGAGGAGGCAAATCCTTGAGCTCAACCTCGGGAAAGTCTTCAGTTATTTCAACATTTTTTACTTCCGCTTTATGAAGTATTTTTGGAGACGGAGAGGGTGAAGGATCGTCATTTAACAATCTTTCAAGGAGAAGAATGTCCCCCTCCTGGTCAAGATAGTTTTCATCAACCCCACTTGGGATTGAGCTATCTTGAGCAAGAAAAGCCCCGACCTCCTCCAGAAGGAAGTCACTTCCCTCAAACTGAGTGAGGGAAGGGGAAGGGTCGGAAATGATAGGGTCAGTAGAAAGACTGCCACTGGATGAGAAACCAAGGACTTCTTGAGAATACTCCTCAGACGCAACATCGATGATGTCAATTCGGTTAACCTTTTCAGCGTCATAGTTGGAGGAGTATCTTGAAGTCTGATCAAGATTGAATGTTATGGTTTCACCACCAACACGTAGAGTGATTTCTTCTTCGAATACATCGATTAAAGCACGACCCGTTCTTAAGAATCCCCTCCCGAGAATGAGAGGAACTCTTGGGTCAGCATCGAAATCAACAATCACGAAATCTGCCGGAAAATGGAACTTTCCTACTTTCACGAAGATATCTTCGGCAATGCCGAGAGGACGGGATATAGTACGGTCTGCAAGCTCAAGTGTCATGCAGGTCGGAGTGAGAGCAGGAAGTGAGAGTCTTTTCCAGACAGTGTAAGGCATCAGGTTAATGCTTGCGCCAAGATCGGCCAAGGCAAAGCATTCAACCATCCCCGGGAAAATATAAGGAATGAGAAATTTCCCGGGATCTCCAAGCTTTTCGGGAAGCTTTTTCAAGAACACTGCTGAGCAATGCTCATTAAGAGGAGTTTTTGCCATCTCACAGAGTTTTTCTTTGTTGCTTATCAGATTTTTGATTGTCGAAGCAAACTTAGGCATGAGAAGAAGAGCGTCCGCGAAGCTAATATCAAACTGTAATTCTTGGAAATTTTGATAAATTTTTTCCATCTGATGGTTAGCTTTTTCGCGGTTCTTTTGATCATTCAAACGTGAAGGATATGGAATTGAAGACTTAGGATCATTCTTAGGAATTTCATCAGAACTCACAGGGGGATCAAATACAACTTTCGGCTTACGAGCCGGGACCGGGACAACTTGAGGGTGGACGTTGTTGATACCTCCGTTATTAGTAGGAAGTACCGTGTCCGTGGTAACCTCAGGCTCACGTTCCGCTACCTTAGGAGAAGAAGAAGAGGTAGAGGGAATCGAGGGTCCATTGTAAGATACCCCACTTCTGGTGGTGATCGCTTTGACATCTCCCCTCGGGTTAGCGATCGTGTTGCTCGGTAGTGTACCCGGGCCCGAGGGTCGATCATTTAAAGACTTCTGAAGCTCAGAGATCTTGCTGATCAATAACCGATTCGTTTCATCTTGTGCTTTCATGAATTGTTTTAGCACTTCATCGAAGGAAGACGAGGGTGGAACAAAATTTTGAGGAGGATTTTGAACACGGTTGTTTTGAAAATTCCCTTGATTTTGATTACCCTGAAAATTTTTTCTCTGGTTGAAATTACCATGACTGTAATTCCCTTGATTTTGGTTTCTTTGAAAATTTCCTTGAAAACCTTGGTTTTGATTGCCATTTTGAAAATTGTTTTGATTAAACTGGCCTTGATTTTGGTTCGGGTTTTGGAAATTTGAGTTTTGACCTTGGTTAAAATTCTGATTCGAGTTACGGTTTTGATTTTGGTTAAAACCGGGAGGTCCGAGAAAATTGTTGGAACGATAGCTTAAGAGATTACGGTCCCCTTGCGGTTGGTAAGAATTACCTCCCGTATTGTAGGAACCGTGAGCATCATAAACGTTATCTTGAGGAAAGGCAGTAGTAGCTGGACACTCGGAATAAAGATGTGGGCCCCCACAAGTTTCACAACTTCGGGCCACGGCTTTCACTTGTTGATTTTGAACCTGATTTTGCATCGTTTGGTTCATTCTCAACACAACCGTAGAGATATCATCCATCTTTTTGGTAAGAGCAATTATTTCAGGAGATGATGATGAAGGAGTAACTGAATGACATGACGCATCCCTCTCCGCAGAGGAATCCCAAAAGTTAGGGTGGGCAATCATGTTCTCAATCAAATCATAGCACTCCTCGGGACGCCTTTTCATAAAGGTCCCACCACCAGCAGCATTGAGAATATCCCGGTGCCTCAATGTCAGACCATTATAGAAGGTATCTATGATGGTAACTTGCAACATATTGTGGTTAGGGCACCGATCAATAGCTAGCTTATAACGTTCCCAAGCCTCAAAAAGAGACTCATCGGGACGTTGCCGGAAGTTGCTGATATCATTTCATAACTTGGTAACCATGAAAGGTGGAAAATATTTTGCTAAAAACTTGGTTACCATTTCATCAAAGGTATGAATAGAATTCTTTAGGAGTCGGTCAAACCATGCAGTGACATGATGAGTGAGAGAATAGGGAAAGAGGTACAGCCGGAGGGCATCATCGGTGACACCATGCTATTCATGCTTTGGGTGACCGTGAGATATTTGTCAAGATGCTTGTTGGCATCGTCATCCGATAATCCGTGAAATTGACACGAATTCTGGACTTGTTAGATCATGTGGTGCTTGAGGCCAAAGTCCGTAGCCTCAATAGTGAGTGGTGCAATAGGCCCACCCCGCCCTTGCATGGTAGGCTGGCACAGCTCCTCCATCGTTCGGAGATCGGGAGCTGGCACATCCCTGGGAGGGTCAGGGGGTGGTAATGGTGGTGGTGGCCCAGCGGCCATTTCGGTCTTTGGTTCTTGTGTTTCAGAACGTAGCTCGGGTACGTTTTTCTGATGTTTACATTTTGTTTGTGACCGAGTGCGCATGCACTAAAAACAATTTTTCAAAACAAGATCGAGGCAAAACCACAGCGAACTTAAACCAATTATCACAAGTGAATGGCTTCTTTAAAAAAGGTACACCACTCACAGGGATATAAAGACAAGTTTTTATCTTAAGTTTGGGAACTTATTATGTCCACACCCCCAGTTGGTAGGTGTTCAGCCTTGGTTTGCGGTGGTAAAATTTTATGTATTTATTAATTTGAAAAACTGCTTTAGGCTTATGGGTGTGTGTGCAGAAAACTTGGGAAATATTTTTGGAACTGATTCGTTAACCGAAATCGTTCTTTTAAGATAACTCGCAGGCTGGCGGGAGGAAGTAAATAGGTTTTCTCTTCAGTTCGCAATTTAATGTCAGAACTTACCTTAAACCAACTGTTTCAGGTTGTAATCTTAAAGAAAACGAAGTAATTTAACTTCACAGTTTGTTTTGTTGTTTTTGATTTTTTTTTTTTGTGTTTTTAACACTTTAGGAAAAGTGTTAATGAACTTTTTTTTGATATGATTATATTTTTACAAAAACTTTTTACAAATTTGTGTGAAATTTGTATAGGGAGGGTTTTTGAAAACCACTAAACTTAAAATGATTTTTTAAAACACGCAACAACCTCTCCGGCAGCGGCGCCAAATTTTGATTGAGGCTAAACCGTCAGATATAATTGATCAAGGTCAACTAGTCAAAAACAGCTTATCTCAATACTCCGTTGATAGTGTAGTGTGCCAGTAGTAGCTGGACACTCGGAATAAAGATGTGGGCCCCCACAAGTTTCACAGCTTAGAATCAATACTCCGTGGATAGTACAGTGTTTCCCCGGGTCGTTAAAGTCCCAGCGAGATTGAAATGGTGTCGTTTGAAATCGTTTATGAGTGAGTGGCACTGAGGACAGTAGCCCAGATGATATGGAATTGATTTTGCTACTGTTATTTTGGTATTTGTACACAGATATAATATTCACAAAAATCAGATATACAGGTATATGCACAAATTCACAATTAAGATCACGTAACAGACTGGAAAAGTGGGATTTGGTGAATTACAAACTACAGGGGGTGCTTTTGAAACTTTTGAAACTTGAAATTTAAAAAGAAATTAGAAAATTAAAATGAAATTGTAAAAGTGATTATTTTAATATTTAAATATTATTTAATTAATTAAACTAATTAAAATCTAATTTAAATTAACTAATAATTATAAATATTACAAATTAAACTAAAAATTTACAAAAACAATTTCTAAACTTAAACTAGAACCTGAAGAAAGTATAAAAAATGAAAATAAATATTTTTGTCTTTTTATGAGTTTTATATTAATTAAAAACTAATTAACTTAATTAAACTAATATAAATAATTTAAATTAATATTAATACTAAATTAACTTAGAAAATTATGAGAAAATTTATAAAATTAATTAACCATCACAGGAATCCTACAAAATTATAAAAACATCTAAAAATTATGTTTAAGGCTAATCAACTAATTAATTACCTTTTAATTACTTTAAATCTAATTTAAATAATTAAAATAAGAAAAATGGAAAATGAACAGTAGAAACTAAAATATGTTTTCTAAAAGTCTATTATATTATATTAGAGCTAGGAAAAATATAAAAACTAGGTTATGCTTTATAAAAACTAAATATGCTATTTAAAACTTAATATTGATTAATAATTAAGAAAACTAATCTTAAATCTAATAAATACTAAATGACAAAATAAAAATCTGAAAAATTTACTAAAATTACTTTACTATATAAGCTAATTAATAAAAATATAAAAAAGCTAAGTTCTTAACAAAAATCTAAAAATGAAAATTAAAAGATAAATTGAATTAAATAGAAACTATCATTTAATTTAAATTTGGATTTTCTTGGTTTTTCTTTTACAAACTTACTTAACTACTGAAAATACAAAACTTTTGTGAAAACACTTTTGAAATAGCTTATAAATAAGCAGTATGCACCCCCTAAACCAAAACAGTTTGACTTTGGTTGACTGAGCAAGCAATTAAGCTTAAATGAGTGATGGTGGGGTCCACAATGGTGAAACTAGGTACAAATAAGTTAAACAAACAAAAATAAGCCATAAACAACAATTAATGAGCTCAAATAAGCTGATGAGAACCAAATAAGCACTTTTGCCAACTGAATTTCACTCAGAAATGGGACAGACTTATGGGTGGATTTCAGGTGGGGTCCACTTGATCCTAGGTCAAACAAAGGGTCAAACTCTGATCCCTGGTAGGAGGGGGGTTGGGAAAAACCAAATTGAACCACTGGGGCCCACTGGGTTGGCCAGAAATCACCACCAAAGTGGTGGTGGTGAGATGGTCAGCTGTGCACAGGGCAATGGCTTGCCATGCAGTTCACTTCCAAGGGTAATTTAGTCCACAAGGAAAATTCACAAAATTTAAGCAACCCTAGGAAAATGAAGTTTAGGTGACTCCAACAAGTTTTAAATCCTCAATCCAAACACATAAATCACAAAAATTACTTGAATATTTGGAAAAATCTGAGATGCAACTTTTGACTTTTTGATAAAAACACAAGCTTTGACTTTGATGAAGTTTGCTTGATCCTAAGTGACTGAAAACAAGTTAACAAGTTATACCAAGGTTGATTTAGGTTAATCTAACACTATAAGCTAGGTTATAAAGGGCTTTTGAAACTCAAAATCTCACACAGTTGACTGTGTGGGTGAATCTTTGTGATTTTGACTTTTTAATGAATGTCTTAGGTATTTTATGACTGAGCTAAACTAAAGGCACCTAGGTGAGGCTGTTTCAACCAAATGCAACACACAAAACACACCCTGAGTCCTCAAACTCAGTTAATCCAAACACCCTTTTTAACTATCTGTTTTTGATTTTAAGAGGATAAAGGCTAATACAGCTTATGAGATCGTTCTAATATGATCTAACTTAGTTAGTTAAGCTCAGAAATGAAAGTAAAATCCCACTAATAGCACAAGAAATAGTTTATAACTACTATGGCAGTTAAGACTAAGATTATTAGTAATAAAAGAAAACTAAGTCTAAGGTACTAGTTTTAATACACAATCTTAATTAATAACACCTAAATAACACAAATACCACAGAATCACAAGCAGGCTACAAAGATAATTAGGAATTGAAATTTTAGAGAAAAATTAAATTTAGCAAATCTTACAAGACACCCCTAGCTTGAACAAGGGATTTTCCTAATGATGCCTATCTTTAGATAGGCCAAATCCAACTCCAAGCTGCTCTTCAATGCTCCTCAATACCTGAAAACACTCAAAAGCAAACACAGTTTGACTAATATTGACTTTTTAGCTTTTTGATTATTTTCTGCTTAATACTGGATTTTAGTTGTCTCTAAAGCTTCAATAAGCTTATTGGAACTTAAGTGAAGCTATCTCAGTCCATGGTTCTTGCTTCTAATCACAACTTAGCTTATTGAGAATTTCAGATTTATGAATAAAAGACAATAACACAAAACAAACTTGAACTTGGAATTTTATTGCTTGAAAAGATTTAAAATACAACTAGGAAGGTGCTACAATACTTGAACTAAGAAGATTACACTGAATTTGAAAGCTAATTTAAATTCGACACTAATTTTCTAAAATAAAACTACACACTATTTTCCTTGCATTCTTGAGCCTTTTATAGATGTCCATTAGGTCTTCCCCACTCCTCTGAGCATTTCCCACTTTGAATCTCAACCATTGGATCACTGCAACACTCTAATCAAATGACACGTGTTTTGGCGAGAAAACTTGATGTGTAGGTTTTGGACTGTTTCAGGCATGGGGTGGTGCATTTAATGCTGATGTGAGGGTAGGTGCAGGGGGTGTGGGGATGTGATGATGATACTGCAAGTGGTGGTGGTGGTGTGCAATACCAGGGTGGTTTGGTGGTTTGGCTGGGGAAGAGGGAAAAAGGGAGGGTTAACCGGGTTTGACTGAGGTCAAGGGTTTGACCCCGGTATTAGTATTAAGGGTGTTGGTGGGCTGGATTGCTACATGGGCCAGAAATAGGGAATTTGGGCTTGGGGGAATTATATATTGGATTGGGTTTGGTTTTTGGATTAGTTTGGAGTAGTATTATTATTATTAGGGTCCGGTTTGGTTTTTAGATTTCACAAGGACCATTTTTGTAATTTACCGAAATTTGAGGGTTGAACTTGGCATTCTTCCAAATTGTTTCCAAGGGTGTATTTTGCCAAGTTGTGAAAAGTACATGGTCCAGTGTTGATTTTTCCATGTTAAATGTACCAGGGACTAAAACTGCCAAACTTTCAAACTTCAAGGACCATTTATGTAATTTCACCAAACTTTTCCACCAAGGACCAATCCTGCCATAAAAGGTTAGTGCAAGGACAAAATTTGTTTTTCTCAAAGTTTTTAATATCCCAGGGACCATTTTTGACAATTTTCAAAGTTCAGGGACTAAACTTGACATTCTGTGAAACTTTGCACCAAAGGACTAATTGTGTAACTTTTTGTTTTAAAAGGACCTTTGGTGACTTTTTCAAGTTTTTAGAATAACCAGGGACTAGATTTGACAACTTTTGAAAGTTGAGGGACTGAAACTGCCAATTTTGCAAACTTTGTGCGTTTTTCATCTGTTTTTGATATTTTTGCATTTGAAACATGTAAAACACTTTCCTGGGATATTTTCACTATTTTGATTCAATATTGAGTGTTTTTAGATGTTTTGGCAGCTCAGAAAAGGTAAAAATGATGAGTATTTACACACTCATCATGCAACAACTTTATAACTGTGATGCACTAAAAAATTTGGTGGAAAGAAAATTTTTGCCCCAAAAAAAAATTTTTTTTTTGCGAGCGCGGGGGGGGGGGGGGGGGGGGTGACATGTGTCATATGATGTGGCATGGGCGTGACACATGTCGCCCTCACAATCCTTCTTACACTTTTTATTATAAGGAACTTTTTATTTTAACTCATACCTCTCTCTCTCTCTCTCTCTATATATATATATATATATATATATATATATATATATATATATATATATTATTAGAGCCTATTTGTATTTTATATTTATTTATTTGTGATTTTAAAGTATAAGGGTATTTTGGTCTTTTACTTGTTTTAAAATTTTAGGTATTACATATATTGAGTTGTCGTCGAGTGCAATCATTTGATCAAGTGAGGAAGACTTAGTTGGAGAAGCAGGAGCATGAAAATTGAATAGAGATGTAGAAATAATCACTAATAGCTCAGATTTTGGTTATGCCACTTGTTTCCTGGGGATTAGAAGATTGTATGGATGGTTCTGATTTGAAGTGAGAGCAGAAATATTTGGTGGTTGTGGTTTACTCAATTGTGGTTAATATAAAGAGCCATGACATGGTTTTATGGATCTTGTTGACTGCTTGCTTGAAACGGTTGTGTCGGGTCCTAATACCGACAATATTTGCATTACTGACAACCTAACCAACCTTAATTTACACCAACTTTTACCACCATTCGTTTTATGGGTGAAATGTACAGAAAAAATTCGCACAAAATTAATCATTCCTGATTCAATATTCCAGTTCCCATTTCGGGCTCTAGAAACAACGTGTTCAAAATAAAAAGACAATTTCATCAAACGGGCATCCAAGTTGAGCCAAATATCACATTCCAGTAGCACTCGGCTAACCTTGTTAACACCACTAAAAATGATGATTAATTAGCTGCAAATAAATATGTTGGGTCACTGAATTCCCCAATCCTCTTCTTACAAGGATTTGAACGTAAAATAACCTAAGTATAAACAAGTCACTGAGTGAACAGTAACTCAGTGAGTCACCTTCAGGATGCTAAGACCGAACCTAAGAAGAAAGGTTCTCCGTTCAGTGAGGCGGAACTCAGTGAAGTGTGATCTAAGCCAAGAAGAAGGTGATGGGTTCAGTGAGGATGACAATAACTCACTGAACCCCATGACTCCTCAACAACTTTATAGTACTGAAGACTGATGACAAGAAGACTGAAGTTTTGGCGGGACTGGGCGGGAAAGTTTGAGCTGCATTATTAAAGTGCTTTATCACTTTAATGTCAAACTTTCCCAAAATGGTTAAAACCAGTCTGTCATCAGAAAGTGCCTTTTGGACTTAACTCAATGAAGGTTCCTTGCCAGAAGAATAATATCTTTTGAGATATTGTTAGGGAAGCTTTATGTCCAATGTATAACTAGTTGTTCTATACTTATGTATAAATAGGAAGCATATGTGAGGAGTAAAAGTTGACAAGTTTGTGCAATTAATGCAAAGCATTCACAAACCACTTTACTCCTCCAAAGAACAACACAAGCCCCTGAGATAGCTCAGTGGGTAATTTAAGTTGTCACTCAACATAGATTGAGTTTAGTGAGGAGTGAGGAGTCCATACAATACTTGTCGTTTTCAATCCCAAGTGTTATTCCGTAAACACTTGGGTACGATTCTTTGTGATTAACTTCTAATAAAGAATTAAACGTTGGAAAATGTTGTCTCTTATTTTACGTTACATTATTGTTAATCATTTTCATACATCTGTGTTCAAGTCATATAACTTGGTTACTTTAGCTTTTTAGTTACTGATAACCAAGTAAAAGGGACCAACAAGTGGTATCAGAGCCTCTGATTTGTAAAATTTAAACCTGTTTTTCAAAACTTAAGAGTGCTCAAGTTTTTAAAATCAAGATCCCACTATGACTGACATAGATGTTCCCCAGCTTGTTGATAAAAAGGGTGGAAGTTATTCAGCAACTGCCCCTCGACTTGAAGCTGGCAAATTTAATAAGTGGAAAAAGCGAATGCTTTGCTACTTAACTGGGATGGAACCTTATTACATCAAATTGATTAATGAGGGTCCATATGTCCCAACAACTGCCCAAGGTTTAATTAAACCTGAATCTCAGTGGACCCCAGATGAAAGGAGGGTGGTCAATCAAGACCAGCGCCTGAAAAGCATCATTATATCATGCCTTCCTGATGATATAATGGAATCAGTGATCAACTGTCCCACTGCCCAGCAGACATGGACTGACCTGGTTCATAGCTATAAAGGGCCTTCTGATACCAAAGAGAATAGAATCATGGACCTGAAGCTTGAATTCAATACTTTCAGGGCCAAGGATTCTGAAAGTCTCTCTGAGACTTATACTCGGTATAAGACCCTCCTGAATGAGCTGACCAATGATGGTGTTATACTGTCAAAACATGAGATCAATGTTGGTTTTGTCAACAGTCTCCCTGAGAAGTGGTTAAACTTCTCTCAAGGATTGAGAAATGCAAACCACATTCAGAACCTTGAGCTCCCTGCCATCTATGGGAAGTTTGTCTATGAAGACAATCTTATCACCAGGAAATACCCTGGTAAAGCTCAGGAGACCAAAAAGGCCTTGACAATTACACCCATATCAACGGCTTTCTATTCTAAAGGTGTTGTGCAGGATTTTTAGGATGGATCTGATGATGAGGTTGACCAAAGAACCAGTGAGGAGTATCTTAATGACCTTCAAATTGAATTTCATGAAAGAGCACTCCTTGCTAATTCTAAAAGGTTTTTTAAGAAAAACAAATTTCCTTCTAAAGCAAATGACAACACTGAATGCTTTAAATGTGGCAAAATGGGGCATTTTACTAAAGATTGTTTTTCAAAAACAACCTCAGAACCATCTTTCAAGTTTTCAGGAAATAACTCTTTTTCAAGCCCCAGCAAATTTCAACAAAAAATGCTTCAGTCTAGTCAAAGATTTGAAAAAGTCCCTCAAGTTGACTTTGAAGCCAAGTACAGAAAGGCAAAAGCTAAACTTGCCCTTCTTGAATCATCCTCAACAGTCTCTCAGCCTCCTCAGGCTCCAAAGCCTACTCAAGCCAAGAACAAAGGGCTTGTTGCTGAAACTTATGACTGGGATGAGGTTGAAGTGTCCTCTGATGATGATGAAGTTCACATCAGTGCCTTGATGGCTTTATCAGATGACAACAAGATTGCTGTGGGGAAGAGTCATGCAAGAAATGGTGAATGGGTCAACATCACTATGAGAATGGTAAATCTTTTACTTTCTATGGATGATAATGATGATTGGAAATCTTGCTTAGATTATATTAATGTTGATCTTAAGTATGTTGAAGAGCAAAGACTTAATTTGTTTTCAAAATTTAACAAACTGAGTTTTGAATTAAATCATTGTAGAGATGAATTACTTGCTTAAAACAAGCCAAGTTTGAAAGTGTTACACTTCAAATTCAAAACTCTGAACTTGTAAAACAAAATCAAGCTCTTCAGGAAGATCTTAAGAAAGAAAAGGAAATTATTTGGAAATGGACTCAGAAAAACCCCAAACTTTATGAAACACTGAGTCTCTCACCCAGCCCCAAAAAGGCTGGTCTGGGTGATGATCAACTCACTGAAGTTTCTGGGGAGAGTAGCCATTCCACAACTTTTCTATTAACCAACATACTCTCTAGCAAAGAACTAGCTCCCAAACCCAGTGATTGGATTGAAAGAAACAATCCTGATAGTAAATTGCCAAATTTTAACACTGGAAGAATCCTGGAGCCTGAAAGTCAGGCTATCAAGGAGCTGCTAGGAGTCACTGATGAACTTAGCCCTACTGAGTCCATCACTGAGTCTAAGCCAGATTCACCACTCCCTCCACTGAAACAACTTCAGGGAGCAGAACCCAATTCTGACCTTGCACCATTAGTCTTTCAACCACATTCTCCTAAAGAGAAATCAAGATTAGGAAGGACTATTCTGAAAAGACCTACTCCTGCACCCACTGAACACCAAGAACCTTCAGTAAGAACTGAAGTGAAACCTGAAAGCACTGATTCAAAGGTTGATCAGCTTGCTGAACTTGTCAGGATGCTGAGTGAGAAAATTGAGTCTACTGAGAAAAACTCTGACTCAAAATCAACAAAGCCCTCAGTATCCTCAGGTTCTTCCAAACCAAAAACCACACCCAGACCCTCAGGGAGATGTGTACTGTGCAATTATCCAAATCACAACACTGATAAATGCTACAGAGTCCTGTTTTGTATGATACGCAAACAAGAGGACCACAGAACTTGTGATCACATCCCCCACACTGCTTCTTTAAAAGCAAGAGGTCTATACAAAACCCAAGGCTATCAGTATGCCACACCTTCCAAACAAAGATTGAAGGCTAAGCCTTTCTCACCATGTCCTCACTGTGGTTTCAATGATCATCTTCCTGATGAGTGTATGATGAAAGAATGTTGTGACATCTGTGGAGATCCCTCCCATAAAACCAGGGGGCATGACAAAGCGATTCAGTCCAGAAGGAAAAACCAAACCAACACTTCTCAGTCACCTGAGGCATCAACCTCCACAAAATGTAAAACATGTGGAAGCTCAGGTCACACAACTCCAGACCATGACTCACTAACTGAGTTCAAAAAGTCCCTGAGGACTAAGCCCACTAGAAAGTGGGTCAACAAGAAAAACTAACCCAGTTTACTGTTTGTGCAGAAACACATCAAGGATCCTACTTGGCATCTAGACAATGGATGCTCCAGAAGTATGACTGGTGTGAAAAGTTTTCTGCACAAATATGTGGAAGAACCAGGACCCAAAGTGGTATTTGGTGATAACTCATCAACTCCCACTGAAAGTTATGGCTCAGTAAACTGCAATGGTATAGTTTTTACAAGAATAGCTTATGTTAATGGTCTGAAGTACAACCTGATAAGTGTTTCCCAACTATGTGATGCCAAATACATAGTTCAGTTTGATGACAAGAGAGGGACCATCTTTAATGCCAATAAGGAAGTTGTGTTGATTGCCCCTAGAAGGGATGATGTATATGTCCTTGACATGTCATCCCTGACTCAAAATGAGACTTGTCTATTCTCTAAGGCAAGTGAGACAATCAACTGGCTATGGCATAGGAGACTCTCTCACCTAACTTCAAAAACATCAACAACCTGGCCAAACAGAACAAAGTTCTGGGCCTTCCATCCCTGGTGTATACCAAAGACAAGCCTTGTTCTGCTTGTGAAAAAGGAAAACACCACAGGGCATCATTCAAAACCAAACAAACCTTTTCCATCAAAAGCTGCCTACATCTTCTTCATATGGACCTTTTTGGACATGTCAGTCCAATGTCCATTCACCATGAGAAGTATACTCTGGTCATAGTGGATGAATACTCAAGATATACTTGGGTTTACTTCCTGACCAAAAAGAGTCAGGCAGTTGAAACCATCATGTCATTTGTCAGAAACATTGAAAATCAAAATGATGTCAAAGTTAAACAGACCAGGACTGACAATGGCACTGAATTCAAAAACCAAGACCTTGAGTGTTTTTGTGATGAGAAAGGAATTTCTCAAAATTTCACTTCTCCCTATACTCCTGAACAAAATGGAGTAGCTGAAAGGAGAAATAGAACACTCATTGAGGCAGCAAGAACAATGTTAAATGGCTCAGTCCTCTCTAAACACTTTTGGACTGAGGCAGTTAAAACAGCCTGCTACACTCAGAATAGGTCAATCATTGTAAAAAGGCATAACAAGACACCTTATGAGATATTCAAAGGAAGGATTCCTGACATCAGCTACTTTCATGTATTTGGGTGTCCTGTGTTTATACATAACCACAAGGATCACTTAAGTAAATTTGATGCAAAAGCTGATGATGGATACTTCCTGGGATAATCCCTGGTTTCTAAAGCCTTCAGGGTGTTCAACACAAGGAGACAACAAACTGAGGAAACTTATCACATTACTGTTGATGAGAGCACTGAATCCATCAGGTTCTCAAATTCCTCAGCAGAAGAAATTGGTATTAATGACTCATCAAGATATCCTCCTGATGAGTATCATCCTGAGAACAATCCCTCAACCCAATACCAAGCTGATGCTGATGTCTCCTATTACATCATCTCTCACAACCTACCCCAACCACCTATCAGTGAGTTCATAGAAACCCAGCCTGTCTCAAATGAGACTGACACCACTGAACAAAATGTTCAGGAACCCTCAGAACAAATTGTTCCTACAGTAGTCACTGAAGCACATATTGATGAGTTACCTCATGTTCCTGAGTCTGAACCTAATCAGGCTCCTTCAAGCTCAAATCCTTATCCCAAACCTCAGGATAGCTGGACTAGATCCAAAATCATTGAGCTTGTGAACATCATTGGTGAACCCACTGAAGGCATGCTCACAAGAAGCAAGGCTGCTAAACTAAAGGCTGCCACTGCCAATATATGTCTTTATGCTGACTATCTCTCAGAGATTGAGCCTAAAAATGTTAAAGAAGCCCTTACTTATGAAAGCTGGGTTCAGGCCATGAGAGATGAATTGGAACAATTTGACAGAAATGATGTCACGACCCTTGTTGAATGCCCCCAGGGTGTTTTAATCATTGGTATGAAATGGGTCTTTAAGAACAAGACTGATGAGAATGGCACAATCATCAAAAACAAAGCAAGACTGGTTGCCAAAGGATATAATCAACAGGAAGGTATAGACTATGAGGAAACCTTTGCACCTGTTGCTAGAATGGAAGCCATCAGGATCTTCCTTGCCTATGCAACTTACATGAACTTTAAAGTTTACCAAATGGATGTTAAAAGTGCATTCCTGAATGGTAACATCAAAGAAGATGTTTATGTGCAACAGCCTCCTGGTTTCGAAAGTAGTGAATACCCTAACCATGTCTACAAGCTTAACAAAGCCCTCTATGGACTGAAACAAGCACCCAGGGCATGGTATGAAACTCTTTCAGCCTTCCTGATCCAAAACAAGTTTGTCAGAGGAAGAATTGACAACACACTGTTCATCTACAGAACAAAGGATGATGTCATTCTTGTCCAAGTATATGTTGATGACATCATCTTTAGCTCAACAAGTTACAAACTTTGCAAACAATTTGAAAAACTTATGACCACAAAGTTTGAAATGAGCATGATGGGTGAACTCACATACTTTCTTGGACTACAAATTAAACAAACTGAAAAAGGAATATCCATTTGCCAAGAGAAATACCTCAGGAACCTACTGAAGAAGTATGAGCTCACTGACTGCTCTTCAGTAAAAACTCCTATGGTTCCTCCAAACAACCTTGGTCCTGATCTCACTGGGAAGTCAGTGAATTAAACCCAATACAGAGGAATGATTGGCTCCCTGATGTACTTACTTGCGTCAAGGCCTGATATCCAATTCTCAGTCTGCCTGTGTGCAAGATACCACGCTGACCCTAAAGAATCACATCTCACTGCTGTCAAGAGAATCATCAGGTACCTGAAGGGTACTCCAAACCTTGGTTTGTATTACCCAAAATGTTCAGGATTTGATCTCAAAGGGTACACTGACTCTGACTATGCAGGATGTAACATGGATAGGAAAAGTACTTCAGGATCCTGCCAATTTCTTGGTGGTAAACTTGTGTGTTGGAGTACAAAGAAACAACAGTCAGTGGCCATGTCCTCAGCTGAAGCTGAATATATGGCTGCTGCAGGATGTTGTGCAAATGTACTATGGATGAAAAGCCAACTGAGTGACTATGGCATTCAGTATAAGATGGTACCTATCTTTTGTGATAATACAAGTGCCATAGCCATCTCAAACAATCCAGTACTTCATCAAAACCAAACACATTGACATTAGATACCACTTCATCAGGGACCATATATCAAATGGAGAAATTGAACTACATTTCATCCCCACTGAATATCAGCTAGCTGATATCTTCACAAAACCTTTGGATGAACCCACTTTCACAAGATTGAAAGCTGAATTGGGCATGTTGGACATAGAATCAGGAAACTGATCAAAAGTGTTCCAACCTGATGTAAATTCTCTAGGTCCCTGATCACACCCTTCCTGATTTTTTTTTTTTTTTTTTTTGAATGACAATCCATTCAGGGGGCTCAGAATGAAAAATGGCATTGAATACCCTAACTAAATGCTCTAAGTATTTAGTTAGTTAATGTCCCAGGTAGGTAACTGAATCCTATTAAATATAGGAATATATGTCACTTACACAACTGACATCCACTCCTTGGGCCCCCACATCCCTCTTACCAAACACCACTGAGCATTAAATACTCCCTCACACACAAAAGTTGTGATAATTTCTCTCTGCAAAAGTGCATTATTTGCAGAGCCGCACAACTGTTCATCCACGATGTGAGAGAAAATAGGGTAATGGGAATCGTGATATTTAATGCGGATATCAAACCAAAATTATTATGCCGTTTCGGTTAAATAAATTAAACTTTTGGTATCCGCAACATCACCACCCTAATTCTCACCCTATAAATACCCCCACAAAAGGGAAACACACACACGCTTTTAAAATCTTAACAAAACTCTTGCAAATTATTTTCAAAACTGCGTGTGTTTCCCTCACTCATACCCATTTTCAAACAAAAACCAGGCTTTTTATCTATACCAAATGGCTTCTTCTAAGGTCATAAAATACGCACCTAATGTGGATTTCCAAATAGAAAGCGTAGACCTTACCAAGAAGAATATGGTGGGGAACTTTGCCTACCCTGCTGGATACCCTGAAGACAGGGATGTGGTGAAGTTCCTTCAGAACTGCTTCCTGACCACCTCATTCACAAACACCCCCTCAGTCATCTATCATGACTATTTGAGGGAATTTTGGTGCACAGCGGTGGTTGAAAACCCTGATGCGCCAAAAGAGGCCAAAATAAAGTTTACAGTCAAGAATGGAACCAAGTCCCTAACTCTTGACTATAAAACTTTTTTCAAAGCCACTGGCCTTGACTACACCACGACCTTCACTGCCCAACCCTCTGAGAAAGAGGTAAAGGAGGTCTTACTGGAATTGGGACCCTATGACAAAAATCACCCTGAGGTGACACCAGGGTCCCTATTATCCAAAGCCCCAATAATTAAGACCTGGTTCCCAGCTCCCTGGAGGATTCTAATGACTTTTGTCATTCAGGTTCTCTGGGGAAATAAATCCTCTACTGAGCAATTGAACACTACTCAGGCAATGATAGTGTTCTGTCTCATTGAGGGTAAAATGATAGAACTTGGAGAAATCATCTTCAGGGACCTCATAGCAAAGTTAGGGGGGAAGTCTAGGCAAAAACACATGTCATATCCTAGATTTGTTTCTTGTGCCCCGCAAGACTTGCTTGGGTCTGAGTATGATAAGCCTGACACAACAGGTTTTGAGCCTGATGTCCTACACAAGGCAAATTACTCACGTGACCCTTTTGAGGTTACACCTGTCACCCTGACATTATACATGCGTACTGCTATCCAGGGTGACAATAAAGTTTCACCAGTTCCCTCTCCTACCAAAAAGGTGAAGAGGAAGAAGGGACAGGGGTCCAGGAAGGTGGCTCAACCCAAGTCACTCGACACTGAGACCTCTGATCCCAAGCCTGCAATGAGGCAACCACAACAGCCCTTGACTGCTGACACCATGAGAATAATAACCCAGTCACTAAGCCTGCAACAAAAGCCAACGGAGGGCACTGAGACATCACACTCAGTGTCCTCGGGAATACCCGTTCCCAAAGATTCTACTGTCACATACAAGACAGTGGAGCCGGAACAAACCAAACCTTCACATCCTGCTAAAGGCTATGGCAAATCACAACCAGAGTCTCAGGGAGTAAGGGATCCTAAATCCTCGGTGGGGCAACACTACTCCACTGAGAAGGGGGTCCATAAACAATCACATCCTGCTAAAGGCTCGGGTAAATCAAAACCCAAGCATCTGGGAGTTCAAGTTCCTAAATCTTCGACAGGCCAGAACAAGCCTGTTGGAAAGGGGGACTCAACCACTCAACTGCCTGATGAGGACATTCGCCAATCAAAGCTTTTGTCTGAGGGCACAACTACTCATCCCAAAGACTCAGAGGGAAATATACAACCCGCTGATAGGGACACAACAATCACGGCTCCTAGTGATGGTACTGAGAAACACCCATCAGTGTCTGAAGGGGTCACGGGGGACAAAGATTCAGAGGGATATACACCACCCGCTGATATGGAACCCATAACCACTCCCGGAGGTGCGCATTACTTGGGAACTGGCCTTAAAGACCAGGTAGGTAAAACCCAACCTACCGGATTTGAGGGGTCAGGACCTGGCCAAAACAAAGGCAAATCTTCTTATGAAGAGGAGCCGGATAACCTCCACATGTTGCAGATTACCTCCCTGGCAGAAGCTCAGGCTCTCTTATTTTCTGATGATGAATTTAACAGTGATGAGGAAGTCTTCACAGCCGGAGATGATATAGAGGTTGAGGAGACTGTCCCTGAACCTGTGACTCAGTCTCCTCAAACCTCCAACCATGCTGAAGAAGAAACACATTCCGAGCCGGAAACCTCAGAAGACGCTCAAACTCCTCTCACTGAAAGAGCCTTCAAAAGATTCATCAAGAAAATGACCAATATTTTGTACAGGGGGGGTCACTGAAGAGGTGTTTGACATGCATGCTGAGCAAGCAGTTCACTATCACCTCCTCAAAGATGCAGTTGAAGACTACAATGATGATGTCAGGGAGCAAAATTCCACTGTCTCTCACTCCCTGACACAAATGGCTTCTCACATCAATCAATTTTTGGAATCCCTCAAAGAGCTGGCTACAGGGGTTAAGTCGGTTCAAGAATCAGTCAAGGATGATCCTGAGCTCAACAAGAAAACTCTTCAGGCATCTGAGACGTACCAGGTAAACTCGGCGGCTCTTACTGAGTTACTTGGTTTGATAAGGGATTCAAATGTTCAGAATCTCAGCTCCACAGTGGAGGCTCTCAAGTCCTCCTTCACTCAGTTGGAAGCATCAGTGACAGCTCAATCCTTGAAGTCCACTTCTCTGGCATGGACAATGGGATCCAGAATGACTGCCCTTGAAAACTCTCAGGCTGCACTTGACTCCAAGGAATCTATCATCCATCAGGATACTACGGAGATTAAGTCAATGGTGACGAAAATGTTTCAAGTCTTCAAGGGTAACTCTACTTCGTCTTCAGTAACTCCAACACTTGCCATCACTGCAGCTCCGACAATTGTTGAGGGGGAGAATGTTCCTGAAACCCCTATTACTGATGAACAAGAAGATGCTGGACAACCCTCTCACACTGAGGGGGAGTATGTCACTGAAGCCACACCAATCACCGAAGTTCCACCTCAAGAGGAACCAGTCTCCTCCACTCTCATTCAGGACAGAGGAAAAAGTATTGCCACCACCTCTGAACCTACAACTGTGCTCCAGCCTGCCTCCACAATGATCAGAGTTGATCCTGATGAACCAATCAGGGTCCCATATGAAATCAATGGAAAAATCTATCAACTCACCCATGACCAAATACAAGACTATATTGAAAGAGTTGAGAAAGTGGCAAAGGCAGCTGAAGAAGAGAGATTGAGCAAGCCTGAACTGATACAGGTTGTTCATGAGGAGGCTGAAAAGATTGGTCTGGATACTGAGGCACTAGCTACTGAGCAAGCTGGTGCAGCTTTAAAAAGGCTCAGGAAGAAGAGATGAATGCTCTTAAAAAGGGAAAGGGAAGCAAAGCTGAAAAGGGATGCTCAAATCAGGAAGACCAGGGTTGAAAGATATCATTGGGTGATGAAGGAAAGGTTGAAGCCTGAAACCATCACTGACGTTAAAATTCACAGGAACACCAAACCCGCAATGGTCACTGTCTTCAGGGGGGCTGATAAAAGAGTCATTGACACTCATAACCCATTCAGATTTGCTGACTTTGGGATTACTGAACTTGATGAACTCCGTCCTATCATTGCCAAGAAAAACAATGTTGTTGTACCCGACCTTCTCAAGTCACTGAATGAAAGGTATAACAAACTGGGAGCAATGCCTGAAGCCCTCAACATTCCCTCCCTTCTTCCTGCTCCAACAACAGGAACTGCTTCATCAACAGCCACCAGGAGAAAGAGGAAGCACATTGAATCCGAGCCTGAGATCAAGGTCCCAGGATTGGATTGTGATAGGTCCGTTCCTGAAGGAATTACCTTCGTGAACAACGCTATGCTTGAACACCCTGAAAGAGGTCTATGCTTTACGGATGAATATGGAGACCTTGCTTTCCAAAGATGGTCTGATATAGACAGGGCAGGGGTCAAGGCAATGTTAACGTACCTAATGTTAGTTTCTCCTGTATTAAGTGGTGAAAACCAAAGGTTCTGTAAGGACCTTAGGGCAAAGATTGAGAAGCATCCTGAGAAACACCTGCTGAGATCAAAGAAAGCTAAGATTGAGGGACTTGGCTATCATCTGAACATCTGATCTGCAACAACTATCTTTATTTTGCTTGTAATTTGTAGGAAAATGTAATAGCTATGAATAAACTGATGTTTTTGTTTAAATGCTATGTCCTACTTACAATTACAACAAACATTCAGAAAGAGAAGAAATACCCTGACAACTCATGCTGAGTCAACAAACACTTAGGCTATTTGTATGTTCAAATAGGGGGAGATTGTTGGGTCACTGAATTCCCCAATCCTCTTCTTACAAGGATCTGAACGTAAAATAACATAAGTATAAACAAGTCATTGAGTGAACAGTAACTCAGTGAGTCACCTTCAGGATACTAAGACCGAACCTAAGAAGAAAGGTTCTCCATTCAGTGAGGCGGAACTCAGTGAAGTGTGATCTAAGCCAAGAAGAAGGTGATGGGTTCAGTGAGGATGACAATAACTCACTGAACCCCATGACTCCTCAACAACTTTATAGTACTGAAGACTGATGACAAGAAGACTGAAGTTTTGGCGGGACTGGGCGGGAAAGTTTGAGCTGCATTATTAAAGTGCTTTATCACTTTAATGTCAAACTTTCCCAAAATGGTTAAAACCAGTCTGTCATCAGAAAGTGCCTTTTGGACTTAACTCAATGAAGGTTCCTTGCCAGAAGAATAATATCTTTTGAGATATTGTTAGGGAAGCTTTATGTCCAATGTATAACTAGTTGTTCTATACTTATGTATAAATAAGAAGCATATGTGAGGAGTAAAAGTTGACAAGTTTGTGCAATTAATGCAAAGCATTCACAAACCACTTTACTCCTCCAAAGAACAACACAAGCCCCTGAGATAGCTCAGTGGGTAATTTAAGTTGTCACTCAACATAGATTGAGTTTAGTGAGGAGTCCATACAATACTTGTCGTTTTCAATCCCAAGTGTTATTCCGCAAACACTTGGGTACGATTCTTTGTGATTAACTTCTAATAAAGAATTAAACGTTGGAAAATATTGTCTCTTATTTTACGTTACTTTATTGTTAATCATTTTCATACATCTGTGTTCAAGTCATATAACTTGGTTACTTTAGCTTTTTAGTTACTGATAACCAAGTAAAAGGGACCAACAAAATATCAAATAATTGACAAGCTTCAATGCATTTTACCTTCAAGGTGTGATACAAATAAATAAAAATCAGCAGTTTGCTTTTGGGTTGAAACTTTAGAGTTCCCATATTTGCTAGAGCGAACCAGGATTGCATACATAGCCACCGCTGTCAGCTCGTGATCCTGTTGCTAACAACATTGAACCCTAAAACTACAAAGCTATATTTTTCCCTTTCTTTCCCTTCTTCTCACCTCCACAATTGATGGACCCACCATTTGAATTACTGCTACGTAGCTCAGGATCACGGGCCCCATCATGGACGCGGTTTGTGTCTCTGGAAAACTTGTGGTCATCCTGGCTTTGGAAGACCATTTCAAGAACATCACAAGGCAAAAAAGAAACTTGTCAATGAAAGCGTGATCACGGTCATAAGAGCCGAAATTTCCTTCAGTAGCATCTCTGCTTCTTATCTAGACTGCTTTAAACAAAATTCCAAGAAACTAATATAAGACAAAGTGCTGCATAATAGAATGCTTGTAATGCCATATTTCCTGAGCAAGGAGTTGTCGAGAAGAAAAAAAAAAAAAAAAAAAAAAAAAAAAAAAAGAAAAAAAACAGCTCAAAAGATTAGGTGTGTAATTACATGAAAAGTTGTAAGCACAATAAAGAGCAAAAAATGGCCATCACAAACGGATGCATCTATATTTGTTGTCACCAAATGAGAATCAAACAAACTTCTGTTTCTAATTGCATACAGTACCATAAAGGGGGTACTGTTATTGTTCATTAAAAAGGAAAAAATTAAAGTGAAAACTTTAGTTACACATATGGATTTATAAGCAATAATTTTTTTGAAATATGACTAATGACAAAACAGGTAAACAGTGATTTGTTTTATACCTCAACTTAGGGGTGTTGATCGGTTCGGTTTTCGGTTATTCGGTTAATTCGGTTAAAAAAAATTTTAGGGTCAAACCGTGAACCAAACCAAACCGAATTCAAATTCGGTTTTTGGTTCGGTTTGGTTAAATTCTATTTCGGTTTGGTTCGGTTCAGTTTTCGGTTTAACCAAATTACACACTTTATTTAAAAAAAAAGAAAAATATACAAACATATTTTACCAAAAAAGTTATTTCAAACATAAAAAATATTTTTTAATATTAGGATAGAATCTTTTTGTTATTTATATATATATAAATATAAATATAAATATATATATAATGTTTTATTGATCTTTTTATATATATAAATATATAAATCTATATGAATTCAGTTTTCGGTTTTGATTACCAAAACCATATCCAAACCGAGAACCGAATTAAAAGTTCGGTTTGGTTCGGTTTTGGCAAATTCGGTTCGGTTATAAGTTCGATTCGGTTATTTTCGGTTCGATTCGGTTTTGGTTTTCGGTTTATTCGGATATTTCGGTTTTTCTGCTCACCCCTTGGCTCAACTAGCTTCAAGGCCCGCTTAATAGGCGAGCTAGCTCCAAAAATTCTTTTAAGATAATAGATGGAGTAAAAAGCTTGATACAATAAACAAATAGAAATTAACTGATATTTCTTAAAAACCGTAAGAAAAGTTGATTGTGGAAAGGAGAATAACAAATAAAAACAAACTTATAATCTATGAAAGACTTATTTATAAACAAAGTTGTTTGTGAAATTGTTATACTTGTCATCTTTGTCAGAAAGCGTAACAAGTTGATTGTGGAAAGGAGAATAACAAATAAAAACAAACTTATAATCTATGAAAGACTTATTTATAAACAAAGTTGTTTGTGAAATTGTTATACTTGTCATCTTTGTCAGAAAGCGTAACAAGACAACATAAGTTTATACTATATATATTTTATAGAGTTATACATCATATTTAAGTTTATACATTCTGAATTAAGAGGTTTAAAAAAGTGTTTGGTCATAGAATCAATGTAATCATTGTTGGTTTTTATAAGTATTTAGGGTGTGTTTGGTTTGTAGGTGGGGTTGGAATTAGATTTGGATTTGAGAAATGTTTGAAAGAAAATGAGGTGAGAGAAAATTAATAATGATTTAAAATATGTATTGTTTATATATAAATGAAACTATTATAAATTAGTTTATAAACAAATATGTGGTTGAAATTTTTTTAAAAATTACTCGTACAAAATAAAATTTAATTGGTGGGTTTCACCAAAAATCACAAGTGAGGGCAAGAATAAATCTATCATTGACAAAGGTGTATCATAGGAATTAAAAATAAACCAAACAACTAATTTGATCATTCTTTCAATCCATACCCCTAAATCAAACAGGCCCTAATTACTTTTTAATCCAACTTGAATCACACATGTTTATAATCTTGATTTATATTTGTAAAGTAAATATTTATGGTCTATAAATGACAAACAAACGTCTAAAAAACATGTATCCAAATTCCAAACAACCATTATAAACCGAGTGGTTCACACCAGTCCCCGTTCGAGTCAACCCAAAACCCAAGCAGTCCCCCAACCCAAAATTCGAAAACCTAACCATATAAAAACCCCAACACTCATATTATCACCCAAACACTCCAAATTCCACACAAAAAAGTAAAAACCACTCTCAATCGTCATCATCATCAATGGCAAGCAACGATCCCTCACACGAACACACCGGCGAAGAAGAAACCAGCGCCGCCGCTGAAGAAGAAGACACCGGAGCACAAATCGCTCCGATCGTCAAACTCGTAGAAGTTGCCGTCGCTACTGGTGAAGAAAATGAAGATCCCATCCTCGATCTGTAACTATTTTTTTTTTTTCTTTTTTTTAATCACTTTTATATTATTCATTCAACTATTCTATAACAGTTTTATAAAAGTATTGGTAAATCTAAACTACTTATACAGTAACATTTTTATAGTTTGTTTATAACACTATGTATACTTAACTATTTGATGATAGTTATATAAAAATTTCATAATAGTTATACTTAACAACCTGTTAGTAATTGCCTACACTATGTATACAATAATTTTGTAACAGTTTTATACAAAACGTTCCGCAATTTCGTATCGACATAGTTTAAGGTATGTTTGGCAAAACTAGCTGTAAGAACTGTAAGCTGTAAACTGCAAAGCTATTAACATGAGCTACAAGCAGTATCTTTTTTTTTTTTTTTTTTTTTTTTTTTTTTTTTTTTTTTTCAATAAAAGTGTTTGGTAACTTAGCTTTTAAATGTATATAAGCTGTTAACAGTATTTTTATGTTTCAACAGCTCTAATATGTTTTAAAAGCTTCATGAATCAGCTTTTCATATTGGAGCTACTTGTTTAAAATAAAAGCTTGAAGTTGATGTATACAAACGGAGCTACTTGTTTTGGAAGAGATTATTTTTGTAATGAAAAGCTTACAGCTCCAAAAAAAGCTGCGTACCAAACAGGCCCTTAGTCTGTTTACAATTTGTTTATATCTTTTAATTTTTTTTATAACACTATTTATACTTTACAATTTGTAAGAGTTATATTATTGTTTAGTAAATTGAAGCTATATTGGTTCGAACTACTTTTAACGTGTTTACACTATTTATACTTTGTAACATTTTTTATACTCCATCGAAGCTGTATTGGTTCGAACTAGTTGTAGTCTGTTACATTATACTTCAAAAAATCTGTAACAGTTTTATAAAATGGTCAGTAGCTTAAAGCTATTTAAATAGAAGCTGAATCCGTTCTTACTACTTGTAATGTGTTTATACTATTCATACTTTCAGTAAATCGAAGCTATATCGTTTGAACTACTTGCAGTCTGTTTATGCTATTGTTTGCTTAATAACTTTGTAACTTTTTTTATTATGTTATTATTTTAGTAAATCAAAGCTCTATCATTCGTAGTCTGTTTATACAATAAGATACTCGAGGATGTTGTAATACTTTTTAAAATAGTTTAGTAAATCAGAGCTATATCTGTTAAAAGTTAAAACTACTTGTAGTTGGTTTACAATATATATACTTAAACATTTATGTAACAGTTTTAATAAAAATTGCAGTAAATCGAAGCTATGTCGATTGGAACTAGTTTTAATCTGTTATCTGTGAACACTGTACTAACAATTTTGTAACATTATTTCAATGTTTTAAGTAATTCGAATATATATATACCGGGTCAAATGACTTGTAACGTTTTATTGATGTTTAGGAACTCGAAGATATGTCGCTTTTATTTGTTTATGTATTGTTTGCTTAATAATTATGTAATACTTTTTATTTTATTTTATTGTTATAATAGTAAATCAAAGCTGTATCGTTTCGATAAGGAAGGAAACCAGTGGAAAGAACGAGGTGCTGGTTCAGTTAAGTTGTTGAAGCATAAGGAGAGTGGTAAAGTGCGGTTAGTTATGCGTCAATCGAAAACGTTGAAGATCTGTGCTAATCATTTAGGTATTATGTGGTTTAATAGTTTTTATAACTGTTTTTCGTGAAGTGTGATTAGCTTGTGAGGTTATGTGACGAGATTTTGAATGTGTTGTTGTTTGTAGTGATATCAACCACAAATGTTCAGGAACATGCTGGTAATGATAAGTCATGTGTGTGGCATGCTGCTGATTTTTCTGATGGTGAATTGAAGGATGAGCTGTTTTGTATTCGGTTTGGCTCCGTTGAAAGTAAGTGGTTACGATTATTTAAACATTGTGTCTGTGTGTGTTTTTAGAGTTATAGACTCTTTTTGATAATATGTTAGAAGGATTTAGAATGTTATTAGTTTGAGTGTCGTGTTTGATTGGAATTGCTTTTTTTTTAAATTTAATATAGAATAGTTGGAGAGTTGGTTATTCTCATATTAAAGTTTTGTGAGTAAGAAATGTTGCCTGGCATAAAATGTTGTGTTTGCGCATGATTGTTAGTAGATTATTTGAGGGCGAATGTATATGCAAAATGGGGGAGATGGCTTGATGCTGTGTTTCATTATATTTTACTCCAATCTTTGTTCATCAAAGTGTTTAGATTGAGATTTCTTATGGTCTTTGTGTTTATTAAGGCACGAATTGTGGTTACACATTTTCGTAATGGGATGCTATGGTAGTTTCTAGATTTTCCCTTGCTTTATATGTTTTCTTTTGGTTATTATGTGGTGTGCTCTCATTCTTGGACTAAGATGTGGGCATCTAATTCGTTAACAAGAGTTATTGTTTGATCCATGAAGTAGTAACTTGAATACATTTTTTTCTTAATCCCATGGAGAATTGTAGTAATGGTCGTGAACTTGATTCACATGTGTTTATTAATGTTTTAATAGAAGAATGATCTGGGATTATAGCAAGGGCATGAAAGTTTGATAACTGACATTTTTTAAAGGTGCCTATCACTTTACTCATGTTTGGTGGAAGTCTCATATTAATCTTCTGCTACAACCTGTAACAAAGACATGTGCATCAATTTCATGACTCTTCTTACAACACCTCTTGGATTTCTAAAAGACTATCACTTGCTTAATACTTCTAAGGTTTCAACAACTACTCATGCTGAAAAACAAAGTTTTACAACTTGTCCAAACAATTGAGTTGATAATATAAAGTATTACATAAGGATCGTAAGCAGATAATATAAATACTTAATCTGGTTGATGATTTCCATGAAACGACGGAGTATTACAACTCTATATAAAACACTTTTGCGTCTACTTCTTTAATGTGTATATCCAAAAGAATTGAGTTGATTATTTCCAGGAAATGATCACAGTACAGCATGATATACTAAGACTAGAAGAAACAAAAAAAAAAACAAACAAAATTTTTGATGAATAAAGTTGTAGGAACATATTTATACGCATGTATCATGCTTCCTCCCCTTTTGTGTAGTTTTGCCTGCAAAAAATGCAATTAACAATTACGCAAAGACATAACTGTATAAGTAACTATGACAAGGAATATCGATAACATCCTTTTTCTATGGAATGATTGGAATCTACCACTTTAGTGGGTTTTGTCAACCGGTGTTCCAATTTAGTTCTTATTTTCCTTTTCTCTAAAAGTATGGTGGACTTACTTGGATTTGTGCCTTGGGAAGCATTATGACTTACGTATGGCACTGATTAAGGGGCTATGGTTCTTTATGGCTACATTTGTTGAGCATAAAGGTCTAAAGTTTATCCAAGCTAGGGAGGAGGGGGCCTGGGGCATGGACTATATTGGCTATTTGGGAAATAGGCGTTGATAACAATGTGTAGGACATAATTAGATTTCGTGCATAAACCCTCTCTTTAATAATTTTAGAGGCAGAATGTGAAAACAATAGGCTGGGTCGAGATTCAGTAGGCTTAGAAATCCGAATCTGACACTATTATATAACATAAAGAATAACCTTAGCTAAATAATAAAAACCTAAAGATAAACTAAATTTTTGGCTAGACAGGAGATATAGTATTCTAATAAAAATCAAAACCTACTCGAACGTTATTTTAATTCTCTTGTTTTTCCAAGTCTTTCATCTGATCTTCTCATATTTTCTCCTGCTTGAATAGAATTCAACCAAGAGTTCTCAGGGGCTCTTTAGTAGAGTTGTAAACCAGATTTGAATTGCTGAAAGTGTTGAAGAATGCCTAGTCTGCGGGCAGGTCAAGAACATAGGTGTTATTGTTGATCTTTTGCAGAATTCGACAAGTATATAAAATATTTTTTATTGTATATGTACCATAACAAGATCACATTCCTTAAAAGTTTGGACCTGTCTACGCTTAGGCGCTTAGCCTTGTCATCACTAAATTTTTTGAAACTTTGACTGAATGGGTTCAGGTTGAATAGGGCATCTTGAATGGTGTCAATCTTTTTAAAGGCAACAACACTAGAATGCTAAAGCTGGGACTTTTGGGTAAAGGAACCATATCAAGAGTGTGTCTGTTTGTGGTACACAATTAGAAAGGTGTCTTACGCGTTAAGCGATTAACCTGTTATAAGCTTTAGCCAGGCTAGATGGAGACCCCATTGTTTCGGGCTATCACTACATGGGCATCAGCCGGACCGGATGATGTTGGAAATTCGTGAAACAGGCATGCATATTTTGTGGATTAGAATTGAATAATTAAAAACCAACTACAAAGCTTCCTTAAAGGGCTAGAATAGCAAAAGTTACATGTATCATTCTAATTCCAGTTACAAAATAAAAAGTACCAAAAGTATAACTTGATAAATCGATAAGTTAGATCTGCTCTTGTATCCCATCTTTTTTAACTTAAGTTGTTCCCAATTCCCATCTTATGTTCACTATCAGAATGGCGTGTGCCTGTGTGGCATATATTTGTTTGCTATTTTTTGGCTAGTTTTCTTTAAATTGTCTTATGGTTGGTTTAGAGTTGATCATGGAATCTTGCAAACTTGTTATATCTGGTTTTTTCTCGTAGTAACTAGTAACTGATTTTAGTTGCTAATGTTAGAATTTGGCACTAATTACTAGTCTTTATAATCTTTAAGCAAATTAGCCGGTAATGAAGTCATGATGTAACACAGATGGGACAAAGCTTATTAGACTGTTACAGTGTTTGAAGTTCCTCCTGTAGCCATGCACAGAGTTAAATTTTCGGCATGCTACTATGTTCTGTTTGTGCGTGTGTAATATTTATAATAACCAAGCAGAGCATGTAATTTTTTAACTGCTAGCTCTTTGTTAAAGTTCGAGCTTGAGTCCTTTACAACCATCTGGATTTTCTTTAACACGTGAAGGAAAGACTGCCACAGTGATTTGCCATCTGAACTTAGCTTGATCATGTAGAGCTTATAGATTGTTCTCTTAAATAATATAAGCGTTGAAATGCCCCCTTTGAATAAATTACATACAGCCATACAGGTATATACTGAATTTTGTTCTAATATATTGACCTTTTGGTTTTTAGATTGCAAAAAGTTCATGGAAACAGTGCAAGAGGTTGCTGAGTCCCAACAAGAGAAGGAAGAGAGCAAAGATGCTTCAAGTACTGCAGGACTACTTGAGAAGCTTAGTGTCGATGATAAAGATACCAAAGAAGAAGTCAAAGATTCATCTGATGCACCCAAAACCGAGGAACCTGAAAAAGCGGCAGATTCTGAGAATAAAGAAGAAGAAACTAAATGAGGTTACATTCTCTTTTTTCGGGCATATCTTGCTAGTTATGGGTCTTGCAAAGGCAATTTAAACTGTGTTATATTGCGGAAACGAGTCTTTTAATTTTGAGGTTTGTTTGGGTTTTGTGTGAAGTTTCAAGAGTCTATGGGTTGGTCCGTGGTCCATTTTGGGGTCATGTCAGTATGGTATAAATATAGGATTGGTACGTCTTTTAGAACTTATCCACCATGTTAAATGCATGTTTGTTATTTATTTGCAATTTTAAACATTAAATTATTAAAGTTTATTATTAGTCCTTTTCACATCATCTAAATGAAATCCACAAGATGTAAGTTGCATATGAAAGGGATCGATGCACGTGTGGAAGATACGATAGTGAGCTGTAACAAGCAGCATATCATATAATTTCATTAACTGATTGACATCGAAAGGCCACCAAACATATGCTACTGCTGGTTGATATTGATTGCATATTTACTGTCAATATCATTCAATGTCTAGAACTGGTACTAATAATGAATAGGGGTGTATGAAGGTATTGCTTAGTTGATTACTAGCAATGATATTATGATACCATGAGCATTGTACCAAAAGTGTGAATTTTTGTAAGATGTTAACTGTGTGATATTGTGATTTGTCATAATTTATTTTTTCCTGTGTGACCCATGCCCCCGATCTCTTATGTTGCACAGTTACTCCCCGGTTTTGACAAAACCTGAGATCCGTTGACTATAAATTGACTGCTTTACCTTTCTTTCAACACATTAGTATCTTCTCACTCCATTCACAACCACAACCACCTTTCAGTCGGGCATCCCAGCCACTCTGTCAGCATTCTACCTTTCCACAGTCTGCTACGACTTTAATAGCTTATTAAATTGTTTCAAAAGCTATAAACTTATTTGTGCATTTTTTCAAGTGTGTTTTACTACGTGTATCTGTGTGTTTCATTGTGTTTTAGGTTTTTGTTGTGTTTTACTGGTTATCACGTGGGTCTTTTTTTGGTTGAAATTATCAGTGAATAAGCCTATGCAGGCATCCTTATTCCTCATTTCAATTATTACATCACCAAAACTGTTTTTGTTATGTTTTTGGTAGCATTTTGTTTTTAGCTTGTCATTGATTAACCGAAGAGAAATTGGAAAGGAGTGAAGCTTTGTGCAAAGTAATAAAAAAAAATCCCAAAGAGAGAGAACCAACATATGAAAATAATTAATCGTGGTGGTCATGATAGAGGCTTTTAGTAAGCTTGTAATGTTTTTCTAGGGATTTTTTACATTCATCCTTACGACCTTGATGACCTTTTTGTATTTCTTTTTGGATGAATCATTAACCATCTGGAATCGGAATCTATGAATATAACATAAAGGAAACTGAATATTGTCATATTATTTGAGATGTCTCGATTGAATCGACAGGATAAGGGATGTGCGGATAAGCTTGAATTTTCAGCCAAGGTACATCCCAAACAATGAAACACAAAAGAATACACAGTGAACACTTGTCACTTGATAAAGATTAAGAAATGGAACCTGAATAAGTTCTAATTAATTTAACATGGTAGCATTGATGTACGGGTTGTTGTGAGGGAGCGATGACAATATTGCTGAATAGCTAACATAAGTGAACTAGATGTGGTCGTGTGGGATGGGTAAATGGCCATGTTGTGTTTATGTCATATATGTCGATGTATATGTATGAGGGTCAAGGGGTGTTTGGATATTAATGTGTATTCTCCTTGGCATGCTTGGTCACACTCACTATAAGCTCTAGCACACCCTGCAACGTTGCATGTCGCTTACAACTTCACAACACATCACATCTCCAGCTTATTAGCTGAGCAAGCTCTAGCAACTTTAGCTGAAAGAGACTTTGCGATATCTTCATCTCTTAGTATTTTTCAACTCTACATGGGTGTTTCATTCAAAACCAAGAGACTACATAATGTCTGATTTAGCAAAAATAAATAAATAAAATAAAATAAAAAAATGAAATTGCTACCGATATATTTATAATCTTTTTGCATAAGCAGCTTAAGCAATAACATTATTACCAATATGTTGTAATCATTAAGAATAAAGTCAGATTAAACAATTACATAAGAGAGCATGAACAATATATTTTGTGACAATAAGATGAAAATAATACTGTAACTAAATTTTCAGCTCGGTTTCCATTGCTAAATCAGGTATGACCTATATTCGAATGATTACTACACTTACTATCTTTGCTTAATATTTTTTAGTACTAATAATGATTCTGATATATTTTTTAGAATTACTGTAAAGGGTCTCTCTTCAAAGATAGAATTTTTTTCTTACTAGTTACTTATACAGTAATTGATAAAAATTTGTAAGTGATCTCAAAACTTAATATGTACATTAATGGCTACAGATTATTTATAGCACCTCTATATATAGTAACTATGTAAACAATTGTAACAAACTAACAGTCAAAATCGAAAATGGGTCATTCATGATTGTATAATACAAAGCAGTATACCGAGTATTCCATTTTCAGCAGCATTAAACACTTCAAATTCAAAGTGATATAAGTTAGTTTTGTGAATGACACGAAAGTTCAATATGATTTGAGAGAGGTCGCGCCGACTTATACTAACAAAACTATAAAACCAAACCACAAGTGACCAAACTAATAATATTCAGCTTGGTTTTTCGTATAGTTTGTTTTCTGGAATAATGGTTTTTGAACCAGAACTAAATCAAGATTTTTCTGACTCGAAATGATAACATGCACTATATGGCTTAGTAATGTGGTCTTAACTTGTTTTTAGTTTTCCATCATTTTGCGTATGTGTTTCTTTACCAAAAAATAAATGTAATACAGTAATTTATGTTTACAGTTTTAGTAAATTGTAATTTTGGGTCAAATAATTGAAGAGTAGATTGAAGTGCCATATCATATTTTCAAACCCTCTTTTTTTGGAAAGCTTCCAATTTATGGACCAAAATAAGCAAAAAAAATTAAGCACAATAATTGAGGCTAGAAAGGATAGGAAAAAGGATGGTCCTCCAAGTTTCTTATTGAAACGTATATATAAAAATGTTTTATTAACTTGTCTATAAACTCATGGTAGTTCATCTGATTACACCCAAATATTTAATTTGGATTTGATATATATGTCTCCTGATCAGACCGTATGGAGAAGTCTTTTTCTTTTGAATGGCGATTTCATTGACACTAGCAAGAAGATAGAAGAAAGTCTCTTGGTAAACTTTCGAACATAAATATAATTGTCTATATATTATCTATTAATGTTTTCTCTGACAAGATTAGATATTGTTATTATTGTTAGAGCATCTCCAACGCTATGGATTTTGTCATGTTCGTAACATTGTCACGTCATACAATATCATTTTAATAAACTAATTCTTCAAATAAACTTACTCACTTAATCATATAATCAGTCAAAATTTATGAGTTGAGACAGTGCCCACATTTTTCCTCTCTTAAATCCATGTTTATGGACATCTAACTCTCTTCTCTTTATAAAATTGTATAAACTTGACAATACGATTGAAGTTCGTAGCCATGGACTCCACTTAGGCACCACCTCACCATGGACTTTTCCATAAACAACCATTGAAAATGCTCTTATACATCTACGTCTTTTGAAAAAAAAAAAAAAAAAAAAAAAAAAAAAAAAATCTTCTAACCAAAAACCTATCGGAGGAAGACTTACTATGGTGAAATCAATATTAGGGAGTCTTCCTCTTTATTACTTCTTTATTTTTAGAGCACCTCAGCCAGTCATTTCTCAGCTTGAAACAATTAGAAGACGCTTCTTCTGGGGTTTCAAAGAAAACGAGAAGAAAATGGTATGGGTCATCTGGCAAAAAGTTCTTTCGGACAAAAAGGATGGAGGTTTAGGGGTCGGAAGTCTCAAAGCAAAAAACATGGGGGTGGCATTTCCTCAATGATAGAAATTCCTTGTGGAGAAAGGTAATCAATCAGATTTATGGTTCACAAGGTGGTTTTGATTTAAATATTGGGACAAGTTTAAATTCCAGAGTTTGGTCAAACATTGTTAGTTGTTGTCGTGAAATCGATCAGATTGGTATTCAACTTAATAATCTGATTGAAAGAAAAGTTCATTGTGGTAGGCAAACTCAGTTTTGGAACGACAATTTGATTAAAGATCGAGGCCCATTAAGAAACCTTTTTCCTCGTCTATATGCCTTAGAGACTCATAAAGGCTGTTATGTTTCGGAAATGTGGGTGTTAGAAGATGACGTTTGGCAAGGTAAATGGGCCTGGAGAAAGCATCCTACTGGTCGTGCAGAAGGTGACTTATCTTTGTTACTAAGTCTTATTAACTTTATTGTTCTTGACCCTACTCAGGATGATAAATGGATATGGACTTTAAATGACTCTGGTATGTTCTCAGTCAGTTCTCTAAGTTGAGCTATTCAAAAGCAGATTTTCGTAAACAATGATGCTCTCTTCCCTTTCATATGGAATTCTTGGGTTCCTCGCAAGGTGAACGTATGTTCTTGGCGTTTAGCTTTAAATCGACTTCCTACGAGAGTTAATTTGGTTCGTCATGGTATTTCGGTATCCTCCCCATCATGTCTATTTTGTGTAGGGAAACATGTACACTTTTATTTATAAAATCAGGTTATAATAAATAAATAACAGAAATTAAATAACAGAAAATTAAATACAGACAGAAAGGAGTAGAAGCAGAAGACAGACACTATTTAACGTAAATTAAACGAAAGCAGTAAAAGCACGAGGCTCGTGTTTAACATGATTCCCTCAAAACAGATTCGCCGTCTGTTTCCCAAGGTACAACGTACAAAGCTGTTGTACAGCCGGACTAGACAAAACTTGCCTGAAAAATCACTGAAGCTCTGCGTGTTTCTGATCGAATAAGACTGCTGGAATTCGGCTGCTATGGAGCTGTGTAATTCTGTATCGAAAACTGAATGAGAATCGTTTATTATATAGGCTAAACCTATCTTGGTCACCAAGATAAAATATTAGCTCAAAATAAACGATTTGCAAATCTGTTTAAAATTAAACGCGATTTGATATCTATTTTATTCACAAAAAAAAATATTTTGTAAACTATTGATACAGAATTGGAAACTTTGAACCTGAAACCGCAACAAAAATATACGACCAGAGGTGAATTTTCGGAGCTGCATTCTTGTCCGCAGATCGCGCGCGCGTAAGAGTGGGAGCATAGCTCACCTAAAGGAATTTGAAAGCTAGTACAATGATTTCTATACAAACACCTCCACACTTCCTATTTTGGGCGATGTGGGATGTGTTGATTTTCCCATATTTTGTGTTTCAAGTGCCTCACATTGAGACACGATATCTCATTTAAATTAACTCCATTTTGGACATACTTTTGCTCGTTACGAAGCTCTCTTCAAGGAGAATGCAAAGCTACCAACCAATATTAATATATATAACATATACATATAATAAAAAGTGTCCAAATTTTGCAAAAACTCATTTTGCAAAAACATTTTCCAACATTTTGTGGTATGGCTGATGAGTCTCGGGAGCATTGTTTTCTATCTTGTCCTATAATTAATCATATGGCTCAAGATTTGGAGTTGGTGGAGATATCCTTCGTTGTTTAATCCGTCGTTGTCGCAAATTCTTAAAAGTAATACGGGTTTCTCGACAAACAAGTGGGTGGCCAAATTATTTCACGCAGTTTGCATGACTTTTACGTGGACCATATGGAACTGGAGAAACAAAATTCTTCATTGGTCTTCGGAGGCGGAACCGATATCGATTCGGCAATAAGAAATTTTCTCTACGGTTCAAAGGATGTCTCTTCTATGGGCTTCTCACGGGGCTTCTAAGAACCGATTTTCGTGGGATAAATAGATCCAAAATCCGGGTGACTTGCTTGTATAATCTTTTCTATATTGGATTTTTTGGTGTTTTTTAGTGCTCCGCCTTAGAGTACGCCTCCTTCGTTATATTTTTTCTCTTTTCTTGCCTTGATGGCTTAATATATTTGCCTTTAATATATATATATATATATATATATATATATATATATATATATATATATATATATATATATATATATATATATATATATATATATGGGAGGGTTAATGTGAGATCAAACTTAAAGTTATAAAAATAAGATCTAGTTTAAACAATCACATAAACCATTTTATAAATAACTATATTGGCAATAATACACAAAAAAAAAATAAAGTATTAATACGAATTAACATTTTAGCAACTAATAACCAACTGATACATGAGTTTGGATTAGTGATACACAACTATAAATTTACATGTCGAATCAAAGTGTATCACCTTGGTTTCGTCAATTTTTAAAAAAAAACCATCGGAACTTTAACAATTTTAGTTGCACTCAATAAAAAATTTAATTTTATTTTAACGAGTGTGTCATTTGTCAGATTTTAGTTGGATCTTATTTTTACAACTTTTATATTGATCTTATTTGATCTAGATTCTATATATATATATATATATATATATATATATATATATATATATATATATATATATATATATATATATATATATATATATATAGTGTATCTTTATTTTCAAAACCTTGTTAAGTGCGGGAACTGCGAGAACTCCAATTTTGCATTAGAAAACATGTATGGTCATATAAAACATGTATGTTTTCTTACATACACCTTTATACACATACTTGCGTAACATACATGTTCATATAAAACGTTGTTAAGTGCAACATATTAATGCAAAATGGTTTTATATGAACATGTATGTTACACAGGTATTTGTATTAAGGTGTATGTAAGAAAACATATATGTTTTATATGAACATGCATATTTTCTAATGCAAAATTATAGTTCTCGCAGTTCCCGCACTTAACATGGTTCTGAAAATAAAGCCCATATATATATATATATATATATATATATATATATATATATATATATATATATATATATATATATATATATATATATATATATATATATTGAGCCTAAAATACTACTCCCTCCGTCCTAAATTTATTGTCCGGTTTGAATTTTCAAAGTCAAACTAGTTCAACTTTGACCATAAATATGTATTTTTTGTTATATAATACTTGATTAAAAATTATACTATTGAAAAGTACACTTAAAACTCAATCCATTTATATATTTTGCATCAAATATTATATAACACTCACAAAAATATTTAAGGTCAAAGTTGAAGAAGAAACATTTAAAAAGTCAATAGTGGACAATAAATTTGAAACAGAAGGTGTATATTACTGTATTAATATAATCCCTTTGTAAATTTGAACACTTTTTTGTGTTTGGAGACATACCTCGCATTTGATGGGAAGTAATGAAGTGTGACCCGATATTAATGAGATGCAATAATAAAGTTTAGTCAACATAATGTTCAAAAAAACAATTTAATGTAAGATACAACACAAATTAATTGAGGTTTTCAAATGAAAAGTGGTGTTCAAAAGGTTCTGAATGACAAACAAGATTTTTAAAGCTTTTTGACCGATGTTGATTCCTAAGAAGCTCTTATTAATGACAGCAAACACGTTTACATTCTTATGGAATCATTTTCCTATATTACTTTCTGACTTTCTGTTAACGTACTTAAAATCAAAGTATCTTCAAAGAATAATATACCAAAAAGCTTTTCAAAAAAGATTTTCTTTAATAAAGCTTATGACTCACTCCACTTTTGCTATGATGCTTTTAAACATAAAGATCCCAACACATTAAAATTTCAATTTTTTATTGTTCAACCAATATTTATGATGAATGTTGTGATTTTAAATCTCATAAACATGAAACTTAAAATGAAATAATCCACTTGGTCACAAAAGTAACGTTTATGTATTATCTATAACTTAAATACTTGACCTTAAAACTATTGTTATAAACATTGATCACGTTTTTAAATCGTTTTAATGATTTTCAACCACAAATGAATACGAATTAATAATAATGTTTTATCAAAGTACAAATGATTCTATAGGTCCCAAATTTCATATTTCATTAACTTCACAATGTCCACATGATGAACAAGTAGGTATGATGTAAGTAGGCCACTATCACATCTTGTGTTTGATTCCATAATTGTCAACATATAGATCTCGATGCACATGTAATTCTTTACCATATCGCCTCGACTTAAAAGAATTATGCGTTGTTATTATCATCTCAAATTATTTTCTAGTAACATCGCATCTAAACGTTATGTACAAAAGCAATGTTCAAGTAAGTGTTATATAAACGAACATGAACTAAATGAGTGAAACAACAAACTTATGACGATAAATAAATGAAAGATGACAATCTACTAATCTTAATATCAACATTTTTTTATTATCCATTTCTATCAACTTAACTATGAATTACTACAAAATAAAAACGAATATTATGTATATAGTAGAGATTAAGATGATTTTTTGAACACTATTAAATATAAAAGACTTTTTTTTTTTTTTTTTTTTTTTTTTTAATTCATAAGAAAAATCAACCGTGTGTTTTAAATGTTAAGAAACCAACCGTGTGTCCATAGACCAATGGTAAGTGGATATTCATCAGACGTCGACTAAGTTATAATTCATAAAAAAACCGTGTGTTTTAAGTTTCAAAATTTGAGTATAAACTCTTTATAAGTAGTAGAGATTGATAGTTAGAATTACGTTAAATCTATTTTCAACATAAAAAGTTGTTAGAAGTAACGGATAAAAAATTAATGAAATATGTCCGGACTCGAACATGAGACTTCTTGATTGCACACATTACGTATGAGTTTCAATTAATTAATAATAATCGTATTTAGTTATGAATAATTATTATTTTCACAAATAAACACTTAACGGTACCTAACGGTCGTTAGACGAAAGGAGAAGGACTAGATATGAAATAGTGGCCAAGAAGGATCCGGAAGGACCCCCCTTGGGCTAGTTTCGGCCGACCCATCCCCTAGGGATTAGGGTTGTTGTCTTGAGCTCCAAGATTTGAAAAACTATAAATACAAGGCCTCTTGTATTCATTTTTTCATCTTTTGGTTCCCTAGCAAACCTAACTTCTTCTTCTTCTCTTTCCTTTGAGCTATAGTCGATCCTATACACCCTTATAGGGTTCCTATACGATTTCCTAAGGCTCAACAAAGTGTTTGGTTTGTTCTGTGAATCTAGAACCTAGCTTTTCTAATTGAAACGCTAATAGTACGTGTGTTCAAGATCGAAGTGTTAACATACTTTTGTTAAAAAAGTTTGCCCTATTCGACTACCATAAAAGTCGATCATCATAAATCCTTGTTAGGGTTTATATTGTTCTTGAATCTTGATTTCTTGTTCTTGCTAGAAATCACAACGGTATGCATATTCTTTATATTCGGTTAATTATATTACATGTATTATGATCTTTATATTCCGCTGCGTTACTTGATGATGATTACATGTTTTAAATAATTGTTATGATTTACATATTCCAACAGTGGTATCAGAGCCATTAATACGTTGTAATTAGTTACCGAAATACATAAAATTGAACTGTGTATGATTATTACATGTTTATGGTGTTCTATAGTTTTTAAATTTTGTAAACCCTAATTTTTTTTATATGGGTCGATTCCCATTTTTTTAATTATTAGGGTTTTAGGTTTTGTAAAAACCCTAGGTTGCATGTAATCCTTTTATGTGGATTTTAATGAATATGTGCTATATGTCATTATTGATATGCGATCTTAGACTTGGTTATTGTTATAATAAGTGCTATGTGGGTATCCATGACAAAAACATGCATGTTTTGTCATGGATTATGGATGTTTTGACATGATTTTGATATTACTTGATTCACATGCTTTATTTTTGCGATTAATAATTAATTAGGGTTTTTAGTAATAAATTGTTAAGACTTGTTTAATTACTAAAAAGATAATTAATTATGTAATTAGGGAAGACCCCATACTAATCGTATATTAAATCAATTACGTGTTATGTATACATGTTAATCGATTTTTTTGCATGTTCATTATTTAAGTCATTTATTTTATTATTAAATTGCTATTTGTTTTTATGTGTTGTGACATGATAGTAAGCAAAAGGGTAATTTTCAAAATAAAATAATGAACTTGACTTAATAATGGTGAAATTAAGTTTTGAGCTTCTAAAATCATGAACTTTTGATTGATTGATGTGACTGTACATAATGGTCGGACGGTAAAGCTAATTATGACAAACTATGTGGTGGACTGGTGGGTATAAGTGGAACCGGGTTTTTAAGGATCTTCGGACCACCTTTGGTTCTGCACTCGCTTGTGCGTCAAATTAGTCTCACCTTACAACCATTATATACGAAGCATCTTAAGGCAATGTTGTAATTTGCTCAACGCCTCAATTAAAACTTTGATGATTTTGCTCGTAAAGAAACTAATGATTAAAAGTTTTTTTTATATGAAACCTTATGTGACAAAGTTGAATGCATGACATCTTTGTACATATTTACACACATCAAAACTTATACCCTTTAATTTAAGTTATATGCCATCCAATGAAACGGAAACATCTGAAGTTGTTATTTACAACAGGGTGTAACCTGACTAGATTGCAATGGAAGGGTAAACTACATGATTTCATTACTAGTAGATCAACTGATGTGATGAAATTATGTGAGTTTGTTGTTTCTTAAGTTGGTTAACTTAACTGAGTTGATAGTGGGAACTGATCACTCAAGACATAAGATGGGGATAAAACATGCTTACATTGCAACTGCGGTTGGCAAATATGTAAATCCCATCACTTCTAGGAATTACAATTGAATATTGGCAATTGAGGCTCGACTCATACCTTATTGAATACGTTCATCACTACCAGATCAACTGATGTGATGAAACTATGTCGATTTGGATCCTAGTTTTTCAGTGAAAATTAAATGGTTATATGTTTACATTTACTATGGGTATTTAATTTTCTTGGAACTTTATTATTGAAAGTACTAACTTTTGAATTTTTTATGTGGAAATGGCTACACCCGAAAACACTAATATGAGCAACATGAGTTCTGCGTTCAAACAAATGATTGATCGAGACAAGTTGACTGGTGCAAATTTCAATGATTGGTATCAATCCTTAAGAATAGTTTTAAGGATGGCCAAAAGATTTGAATAAATTAGTAAGCCTCTTCCTATTGCTCCTGAAGGGACTGCATCTAATGCAGCCCATGAAGAATACAACATTGAATATGAGAAGCACAATGATGTGGCTTGTCTCATGTTGGTTAGGATGGACACCCAATCGCAAAAACAGTTTGAGAACTATGGTCCCATGGACATGATCAATGAACTCAAACGGATGTTTGAGAAACCACCTGCTGCAGAATTATATGACTTGATAGAATCTCTGCACAATTGTAACAGGAAGCAGGAAAATCCGTGAGTGCCCATGTATTGGAGATGAAACGTTATTTGGACCAATTGGAGCAATTCGGCTGCGGATATGTGCAAAGCGTAAGTATTGGCCTCATTTTGCGATCCCTTAATCAGGATTTATATAGTGAGTTTGTGCACAACTACAATATGCATTGCAAGGGGAAGACAATAAGTGAAGTTCATGCAATGCTTATTGACTTTGAAAAAGGTTTGTCAAAGAAGGCACCTACACCTGCTCTAATGGCAATACAAGGTGGTAGGATTACTAAGAAAAATAAGCCCAACAAACCGCAACATGCGAACAACAAGGGTAAAGGCGCTAGAAAGGGCAAACAAGTTGCGACTCATCAACAGAAGCCTAAAAAGTAGAATCCTCCTCCTAAGAAGAAGGAGACTCCTAATAAGGATTTGGCTGCTTGTCACTACTGCAACACAACTTGACATTGGAAGCGGAACTGTCCATTGTTTCTATAGGAGTTGCGCCTCAACAAAAGTAAAACGCCTGGTAACGTCGCAAGCACTTCAGGTATGTTTATGATTGAATTATTTTCTTTTCCTCGTAAGAATAATTCCTGGATATATGATACGGGATGTGGCACTCACATTTGTAATACATCGCAGGGACTTAGAGGAGCAAGGAAGCTGGCCTATGGAGAAAGATACTTGTACGTAGGGAATGGCATACGTGCAGCAGTTGAAGCCATAGGGACTTTTGATTTAGTTTTACCTTTGGGTTTGATACTAGTATTGAATAATTGTCATTATGCAACCTCCATTATTAAGGGTGTTATTTCAGTTTCTTTGTTATTGGATATGGGTTTTGTTCACACATTTATTAATAATGGAATTTCTGTTTTTTACTTTAATGCAATTCCAATAAATGGTGTGTTTGAAATTGATATGAAAAATCATGTGTCCAATAGAAATAATTCTATGTATAGTATTAGCAATAAGAGAATCAAGTCTAACTTGGATTCATCTTATCTTTGGCATTGTCGTCTTGAAAATATTGGTAAAGATCGCATGGAAAAGCTGCAACATGATGGGCTTTTGCAAAATATCAATGATGAATCATTTGATAAATGCGAATCTTGCATATCTGGTAAGATGACAAGAAAACCTTTTTCACATCAAGTGGAAAGGGCTACAGATCTACTTGGATTAATACACATTGACGTGTGTGGTCCACTTAGACATGTGTCAAAACACGGTGCTAGCTACTTCTTAACCTTTACGGATGATTATTATCGTTATGGTTATGTTTATTTACTTAAACATAAACATGAAGTCCTTGAAACATTCAAGGTTTTCAAAAGTGAAGTAGAATTACAACTCAGTAAAAAGATTAAAACTCTTCGATCCGATAGAGGTGGTGAATATTTAAGCCAAGAGTTTAAAGATCATTTAGCCGAGTGTGGAATTATCCATCAACTCACAGCTCCTTATAATCCACAACAAAATGGTGTATCTGAAAGGAGAGATCATACGTTGTTAGACATGGTACGATCAATGTTCAATCTTACAACTCTACCCTTATCCTCTTGGGATTATTGATGAGACTAAAAGTGTACCGCTTTTAGGGGGTCATTTAAGCCCAAAGTCGAGATTATTTGATCAAATATTGCCCTAAATTGTTCCTTTTGTCATTTTAGGTACTTTTGAGAAGAAATCTGGAAAAGGAAGCATTTTGGACGTTTTTGAAGCGAAAAAGTGATTAAAAATGACAAAGTCTCCAAATCATGCTGAAAACAGTACCTGACAGCGTCAGGATTTGCCATTGACGCCGTCACTCATTGGCAAAGAGGTGGATAATCAAGTTACACGTTACGCGCCAGAATGTTTTTAGAAGATTTACACGTGACGGCGTCACCAAGGCCGTCACGTACAAAATATAAGAGACGGCCAAGAGATAGTTTACACATGACGGCATCAGAATTGGATCTAGGCAATACGAGAGTTTTTATGGCGGCGAGTTGACGGCGTCAGGATTTACACGTGACGCCGTCAGACTCAAAACTCTATATATAATTTTTGATTTTTCATTCATAGTGTGTGAAACTTTGGGAGGAAAACTTTGGAGAAACCCTAGCACGAATTTTACCTTATTTTTAAGGGTTCCAAACCCTTGTTTCATCCATGTTTAATTGAAGATAAGTTTTCCAACAATCATTCAATATGTCTATGTGTTGTTTGATTCCATCTTATGCTTATCTTTATTTTAACATGCTAGTATAGGTTTTCTTTGTGTTTGCTTAGATGTAATGAAACTTAGTTATTGATTATTGGTTGGTTGTTTATTTCTAATTGTTGTGGATGAATGATTTTGATGTTAGGCTTAAGAAAACTGGCAGACTTCCAATTGATAACATGCTTAAACGTCTTAAGAAACATGATCGGATGTGTACTACGATAAATTGGTTATATTTAATGCATAAGTAACTACTAAGGAGGCCATGTTAGGAGCTAGTAGTCCGCTCGACATAGGAAGAGGTAGAAGCTTATAGAGTTAGGGAAGATCGTACACGGCCCTACGAATGGTATTAAGGAATATAACCCGTCATCCATGCAATTGTAACAAACTAATCAACTAATAAAAGATAGCTAGGGAGTAGTGAAATCTAAGTAAACACACTTTCTCTTATTATTGTTTTTCTCCACATTTACTTTAGTGTCATTTTATTTTATTTGCATTTGTAGTTATTTGGTTTAGTTGACTAGCAACTAATTCTGCCCCTTCTTCCAAAACCCGAGATTTTTACTTGTATTCCAAAAAATATTAAAATACAAAAAGAATCATCCCTCACCTCTAGACCTAGTTTAATTGAGTTTTAACCCTAGCGAATACTATTATTTGAGTTGAACGATCAATCCTCCGGTACTTGCCACTATACTATACTACAACGGTCAGGTACACTGCCTGGTGGGGATTGCAAGCTTCTCGAGATCCCTCGAGAGGTAAAACCTTTTGCAAGGTTGCAAAATCACGCATCAATTATGCCCTTGAAAATGCGGTTCGCATATTGAATATGGTTCCAACTAAGAAGGTTAATAAGATTCCATATGAATTATGGACAAGAAAAGCTCCCAACTTTTCTTACTTAAAGGTCTGGGGTTGTGAAGCGTTGATGAGGCAAAAAATGAACCGTTTTTAGGGGGTCATTTAAGCCGGAATTGGAATTTATTTGATCAAATATTGCCCTAAATCATTCCCTTTGTGATTTTAGGTACTTTGGGAGTGAATTCTGGAAAAGGAAGCATTTTTGATGTTTTTGGAGCATAAAAGTGAAGAAAACGGCAAAGTCTTAATTTTCCTTGCTAGGAACAGTACCTGACGGCGTCAAGAAGAATTTTATGACGGCGTCAGGAGCAAAATAGATGACGGCCCAGAGAAAACGTGACGGCGTCAGAACAAGGGCGTCAAGAGTAAATGTGGTGACGGCCCAGAGCAGAGTTACACGTGACGGCGGTAGCTATGGATCTAGGCAGTCCGAGAACTTTATTGGCGGCGAGATGACGGCGTCAGATTTTTTCTCTTGACGCCGTCACCTCCTAAAATCTATATATACTTTTCTAATTTTCATTCATTAAAAATGGACTTGTGTGGAGAATACTAGGCCGAACTTTATAAACCCTAGCTCGTTTGTAACAGTATTTTCAAGGGTTTTCACCCCTTGAAACCCTTCATGTTCAATTGAGATAAGTTTTTTTTCAATTCATTCAATATGTCTATGTGTTGTTTGAATATATCTTACACTTGTCTTGATTTTAACATGCTAGGCTAGATCTATTGTGTGTTTGCTTAGATGTAATGAAACCTAGATGTTGATTATAGGTTGATTGCTTGTTTATAGTTGTAATGGATGAATGATTTCAATGTTAGGCTTATGAAAACTGGCAGATCTCCATTGTGTAACTTGCTTGAACGTCTTAAGAAACATGAACCGATGTGTACTAGGTTTTTATGGTTGTATTTAATGCATGAGCGAATTCTAGTGATCCCATGTTAGGAGCTTCTTAGCCGGCTCGACATAGGAGTGAAGTAGGAGCTTATAGGATTGGGGAAGTAAGTACGCCACCCCATGAATGGTATTAAGGAATACAATCCGTCATCCATGCAACTGTAACAAGTAATTAACCTGTAAAAGATATCTAAGGAGTAGTGAAATCTAAGTAAACACAATTCTCCCATATAGTGTTTACACCACTACCTTAAATTAGTTTATTTTTATTTATGTTATTTTATTTTGATTGCATTTTAGTTATTGGATTAGTTGATTAGCAACTAATTCCGCCCACTTTTCCAATACCCGAGAATTTTATTTGCTTTTATAAAATATAAAAAAATACAAAAAGAATCATCCCTCGCCTCTAGGCCTAGTTTTTAGGCTTTCTAATCCTAGCGACACTATTCCTGAGTTGAACGATCAATCCCCCGGTACTTGTCACTATACTATACTACAACGATCAGGTACACTGCCTGGTGGGGGTTGTAAGCTTCTCGAGATCCCTCGAGAGGTAAAGCCTGGTGCAATTCCCACGCATCAAGTTTTTTAGCGCCGTTGCCGGGGAATAGTTATTGTCTAGGTTAGGATTTCTTTTTATTAGGTCTACTTGCAAGATACTTTTCTAGTAAGATTTTATTTTTATTTTTAGATTCTCTTTAGTCTATCTTATTTCTTCGTGCCTTTGTTCGTAACTTCTTACCATCCGACATCATGGAAGGTGGTAAGATCTTTGAACCCATCAACCCACCACAACAAGACCGCCCACAAAACCCACCACTAGCTAACCAACCTCTTAGGCCCCGAACCCTAGGAGAGTACTCCCGACCTAGCCACCAAGGCTATCAAAACACCATTGAGCTCACCCAAGGAGCCAATGTGTCTCCCTTGCGATCCGACACCATCCGGTTGGTGCAAAGCGGATGTGCATTACATGTACTTCGTTCCGAAGATCCTAATGAACATCTCAAGGACTTCCTTAAAATCGTAGATTCTATAGACCTAGATGTTGCAACTAGAGAGACGACCCGATTACGCCTATTCCAATTCTCTCTACGTGATCAAACTAGCCAATGGCTTGAATGTTTACCCGTGGGATCCATCACCTCATGGGATGATCTCACCACTTATTTCCTTGCTCAATTTTTCCCACCGGGGAGAACTACCAAGCTTAGAAATGATATCTTGATGTTCCAACAACATCAAGGTGAAACTCTATATGAAGCATGGACTCGTTTCAAGGACTTACTCCAAAAAGTCCCTCATCATGGCATAGATCTTTGGCTCCAAGTCCAAATCTTCTATGACCATATCGATCTCTCCACAAGGCGAACCATTGACCAATCGGCCGGTGGCAAGCTACGTGATCTTAGTGCGGAAGAATCATGGGAACTCATAGAAGATCTTGCTCTCTATGACAACGAAAGTTGGAATGATCCCCGTGATTTGAACAAAACGGTCAAGGCAATATCTTTGCCTTCGAACAATTCTAGCACTCCTGACCATAGGATCATGGAACTTGAGGACCAAGTCAAGTTTCTCATGAAATCTTACGAAGCTCCTAAGCCTTCAAGCCAAGTGAACAAAATCACTTCTTCATGCAAATTATGTAGTGGTCCCCATGACACTCGTGATTGCGTGGAACTCTCCGGAACAGCTTTTGTGGACTACGCATCCTCGTGTACCGTCAAAGCGGGAGATAAGTGGTACACTTTCAAACCCGAGCCAAACCCTTACGGTGATTCCTACAACCCTTCTTGGAAAAATCACCCAAACCTTAGGTGGAAGCAAAACCAAAACAATTCCTCCAATCCGCCTAATCGTTACCAACCAAACGGTCCACCCTCCAACCGTACTTTTAACAACAATCCTTCTAACAACTATGGTAGTACCAACAATCTTGAAGGATTGATGTCCAAGTTTATGGCATCTCAAGAAGCTCGCATATCTAAGTTTGAAGCCTATTTCAAACAAAAGCAAAGCGAGATGACCACCAAAATTGACACATTGTTGAAAGTTCTCAATGACCGAGAAATGGGAGCACTCCCAAGCGACACGGTCAAGAACCCGAAACTAAACTTTAATTCCATATTATCAGTTTCGTCACCCACTTCTTGTCCGCAATACTACTCGGTTAAATCAACGAGCACGTGTTTCAAACAAAACCAAATTCTTCAAAAGGACCAATCAAATAAAACACCCGATATAAAACCGGTCAAAAGCATAGTTGAAACACCTCCTACGCAAGACCTTGACGATGAATTCAAGGAGATTCACCTTGAACGCCCCGTCATTGATGTCTTAGCCCGTGCTCCCTACTATAGTGCCCTCCTAGAAAAATATGAAAAATTTAAACTAGTTAAAAATGGGACCGCCTTCGTTCAAAACAAGTTACCTAAAAAGCTTGATGATCCGGGTATATTTGTTTTGCCTTGTAAGATAGGAAGATCAGAAGCTTTCGACACACTAGCCGATTTAGGGTCAAGCCTCAACTTGATTCCCTTATCCCTTTTCACCACTCTCAAGCTAGGAAAGTTAGAGGAAACGGAGGTATTAATTGGTCTAGCGGATGGGAGTATTGCCCACCCGGTTAGGATGATTAAGGATGTAGTTGTTCACGTAGGGAAGTTAACTATTTTAGCGGATTTTCACATCCTAGATATGGTTAGTGATACTACATGCCCATTATTAGTTGGAAGAGGATTTTTAGCAACCGCTAGCGCCATGATAGATTGTAAGGATTCTAAGATAGCGGTAGGTGAGGGCAATACTTGGTCGGTCTATGATGTTAAGAAACATAGCTATGATTGTGAGGATGAACCGATACCACATTGGGTAGAGATGAATAGGAGACCATCTAGATATGAACCTTGGATAGAAAGAAACTTTATAGGACCTCAACGCCCATTCTATCTAGAAAAAGATTTCATCGATAAAACACATTCGGTGGAACAACTCATAGCTAGAGATGAAGAGCTAGACCCTTTTGAGGACCCCCTAGTCTTTAGGAAAATGATTGAGTTCTTAAGCGTAATGCCTATGAATATAGAGATGAACAAATGGAAGAAAGAGGGGGATAAGTGTAAATGGAGGTGGGACAAGCCACCTAAGGAAGGTGAAGGATCATGGCATATGAAGATGATTTTATATGATCCGGATGGAGAAAAGTTTGAAAGGTCATACCGCACTAAGAAAACCGATAGGAAGTTGAAGCCTAAGTTTGATCCCAAAGATGTCCTCAATGAGGAACTCACCCATGTCACGTAGTAACCCATGACCTTGAGTCTAGCTACAAGACTCGTAAATAAAGAAAAGCGCTTCTTGGGAGGCAACCCATGTTTTGTTTGGTTTTTATTTTGTTTGATTGTTATTTGTTTCCATATGCATTTATTTTTATTGTTGGTAGATCATGTTTCAAACTAAAATGGTGAAAATACTTTATTTTGTCGTTTGACTTTGTCTTAACTTCATCCAAAGGTATTTCGCAAAAGATAAGTGTAAGGGGAAACCCCAAATATGTTTTTGAGAAACAAACTTGATCATGATTCTCCACAATATTAAGTGAACATGTATATTAGTATTTGTTAGAGTCAAATGCTTGTATCGAGTCATGATGATGTTTTGCAGGATTTTCCAGGAAGTAGGACAAGGTTTTTCCAGAAATTTTCCAGAAACTTAACATAAGAATTTCTGCAGGTCACTTCTGACGGCGTCAGGAAGAAATTCCTGACGGCGTCACGTGTAAAATTCCGGAAATTTTACCAGTTTTGTTTTTCTAACGGAGTCTTAATGTTCTTTTCGAATCTTTAGTTTTATAATCTCCAGGAAATCTGCAAACATCATTCCACAAGCATTATATCTTACATTGTTTTCTAGGATTTGTTATCATATATAGGTTGCCGCCGATTTTACGCGAGGTTGCCTTGTTTGTTTTCTCAGGTTTAACAGATTATGTTTGACAAGAAGATGATTTATATTCTGGGAGGGAAGCTTTGATTGTTCATTTTCTTAGAGGAAGATCTAACCTTGTTACCACACTATCCATACCGAGCGAATCAGGGGTGTATTTGATTTCATTCTTTTACCTATTTTACTTTTACAATCTTTAATTGAACATTGGGGACAATGTTCATCCTAAGTGTAAGGAGAGGGTAAAATAATGATACCTTATGGATACATTTTCACTTGAGTTTGTTTGTTTGATGGTAGATGTGTAATAAAACTATGAGAAATACTTGTTAGTGTAATTTTAACGCCAAATTTAAAATTTTTTACAACATTTAGGAGTGAAACTTTAGCCATAGCAAGCGTCTCATGGATAGGAGATTGTATGACTAGCACAAAACCGTACCACTCAGAAAAATTTTCCACCCAAATATGTGAGGTTCGCCTTTAGATTTGATAGGAAAAGCATTTATTATTAGTGCTTATGAGTGTACCGGTAGCATTTAGATTCTAGAACTTGCGTTAGTGATGCATCCCGAGACCGCTAGTGAGACTACATTCGTGTGGTAGGATTTACTACATGATAAGAGGCATTAGGATCACCTTGTGTTAAACCCGTATCATTATTATTTGACCATTTAAGTCATATTGCTTGGCTAGTAAAGTCAATTAATTTTTCCCACACCCTTAATGTTGTACTCATTTTTAGTACACGAAACCCCTAGTGCACCCCTCCGAGCCTATCTTTTCGTTTCTAACTTTAAGCATCTTACTTAAAGGAAGAATTTGTTACACCCCACTTAAATGTACACCCAAATCGCCTTAGCCTTCCGTGTATGCACTCATATTTAGTGCATTATTGTTATTTGTTTAAACCCTTAGTTAATTATCTAATTGATTACATGGTTACTAAGTCGAGTCATATCATTGTACATATTGTTTTGGGACGATTGGGACTCATAGGTAAAGTACTAATGTTATGGAGTAATGGGGAAGAACATCATATTATTAACCCTATATGTGCGTTAATCTTAAAAGTACTCCAAGTGTTTTGATTTTCTTAATTCGAGTCATTAGATTAGTTTATTGTAAAGTATGTAAAAATTCAAGTGTAAGGGAAATTTTCACTCCCTATGATGTTGATTGGCTCTCATGTTCAGAGAGTGAGTGGGAACCTCGGGTGTGATAGCAGTTGTTTGAGATGGAATCTCAACTGCTGAGGTATCAACTGACGAACTTGATGAATCTTTATAGAATTGAAGAATATCAAGTGTATCTTCGTCATCACTGTCATCAGGGATGAAACGGAACTGAGAGCTAGTTTTGGCTGCTTTTTCTTTTGCAATTGATTCCCTAATAGATTTTTCATAGGCATCTTGGGAATTTATTCTAGCAGCCTGCTCTTTAGCCAGCAATTCTTCCATGGATTTCTCATGTGTATATTTTTGAGCAAAATCTTTAACTAAATCCTTAAGTTCATCAACAATTTTCATCATATTTTGCATTTCCGGAAGAAGTGCCTGACTCAATTGGGATTGTGGAGGTTGGTCATAATATGATGTGTCAAGATTGTTACAGGGAATTGGATTCGTTGTTTGACAATCTGAGCTAAAGTGTGGACCTCCACAGTAATCACAACAGTAAAACTGATGTGGCTGTGAGTCATATGTGCTGTAGTCATTATTGTTATCAAGAAACTGCTCATAGACAAGCGTGTTTCCCGATTGACAATCAGAACTGTAGTGTGAACCACCACAGTACTCACAACAGTAAAACTGTTGAGTCTTATGGTGTGGTAGCTGATGGAATAAATCAGTCGTGTCATGGTAGGAATAGGGATCTTGGTTATAGACAGACCCGTTTCCTGACTCTACCATGCCACAACTGGGGCAATTACCACCATTATGAAGACTACCACACCATTCACAAATTAGAAGGTGTGGATGAGACATAGAAAGAATCAAAAGGTTTGGGAGGGTAAGGAATGAAGAATCAAAAGGGTAGGAGGGTAAAGACGAATATTTTTGGTGTTTTTGGAAAATATTTTATACAAATGATAAAGAAAATGTTTTTGTGTTTTTTGTGTTCGTTGAAAACTAATTTTAAAAAGTTTTCGGGAACCGTTTTTATGAAAATATACACAAGGATGGTAAATTTACAAAGAAGTGAATTCCGAAATCACTAATCTGAAAACCGTTTTAGAATAACGCGCACGACCTCCCCGGTAGCGGCGCCAAAATTTGATTGGCTCCAAACGGTCAACCTAATTGACCAGGTGAATGGTCAACAAGGTCAAACAGCCTAGAGTCAATCTCCGTGGAAGTATAGGGTTTCCCCGGGTCGTTATGTCCCGACGAGGTGTGATGGTAATCAAAACGGGTTCGTGATCGGGTGAATTTGGACAGGAAAAGGGTTTGAGTGGTTTGTATGATTACACTAAGATATAAGAAATGAAAATAACTTAGAAACACTATACAAACAATTAATGATGATCAGATATACTAAAAACGTGAGCTAAGTCTAAAAACGCGTTCGTTTGATTTAAATTTACGTTAGCGTACGAAATAAAACGCGAGTTTTGTTAAATAAAATACCTACGGATATGAAAATTACATTTTTACAATCCAAATGATAAAAGAAAATTTTTAGAAAATTAAAATTAATTTTTACACTATTTATATAATTACTATTAATTAATTACTATTTATTAATTACTTTTTAATTACTAAATTTCACTAATTATTAATTAATTATGAAAATTAACTAGAAAAATGAAAATTAAATTTAGAAAAATCTAAAATATTATAAAACTAATTTTAAAATAGAAAATCTATTTTTTTAGACTTTTTAAATAATTATTACTAAATAAAAACTATTTATTAATTAATTTAAACTAAGATTAATTATAAAAAATACTAAATGGAATGAGAAAAATCTGAAAAAATTCATAAAAATACTACAGGATGTCAGTAACCTAGGAAAATTATAAAAATTAAAAGTGCTTTTTGAAAAAGCTGAAAATAAGCCAAATGCTTAAATAGAAGCTATCACTTATTTTATTTTTGTCTTTTTTCAAATTTTCTTTTACAAAACTATCAAACAACTAAATTTAGGAGACTTTTGTGAAGAAAGATTGTTTGAAGCTCAGAAATAAGCCATGTGCAAGCAATTAAGCCAAACAGTGAGCTAATAAGCTTTAAATAAGCTTCAATAAGCTGAAACAAGCCACACAGAGTACCTGGACCAAAGATTAAGCTACAAACAACTTATGTGCTTAGAAAGAGCTAAAATGACAAGGGAGTTCAACTTAAATAAGCCACAAAGCCAAATAAGCACTTCCAAAACTACTCAGATGTAAACAGGCCAACAAGGGGTCTTTTGGACCTCTGTGGGGTCCACACCAAGGATCATGGATCAAATTAAAACCTAATAAATGAAAATAAGCTGTAAGGCTCTCTAATAAGCCAGAACTTAAGCACTGGGTCCCACTAGATAGCAAGTTACAAGCCTGAGAACTTGGGCTTTCAACACTAATCCACTCAGTGTTAGGTTTTAGCAAGCAATCAAAAAGGACAAAATAAGCTAGCTGGACAAGCAATGAAGTGCAATCCAAGGTGAGAAACCACAACTTGGTATGTTGGGCTTCTCAAAATACCCAAAAACAAGCAACAAGCTCAAGGATTAAGCTAGTTGTGGCCCTGGGTAACTGGTTCAGGAAGCTAAGTCTCAAAGAGAGTGTAGCAATAAGCAGATAGCAAAGTCAGCATACAAGCTTAAACCTAGGTGTGCATAAGTTTACACAAGTTCAAAGTAACACAAGTAAGCTAATTACAACAATGCAACAACAATTTTCATACAGAAATTTGGAATTACAAACTGAGTACACAAACAAATGAAACAGCATAAGCAGTGGCCTCAGGGCAACTTATGAGCTAGAATAAGCTACAGGACAAGCTAACAAATGCAAGAAAGTGACACAATCCTCAAGGTGGTACAACAAGCTACACAAAACAACAAAACTCAAGCTAAATTACCAATTAATGAATAAGTTGTGACTTTGAGAAACATGGGTCAAACTGGTGGTGCAGGGGAGGTTGCTTCCCCTGCAGTCTCAAAGAAACACATGCAATCTTCACACAAAAATTCTAAAAATTGAGATGATCATAGGCCTTTGTAGATTAGGTGGTGGAATTTTAGCACAAGAAATTTCAAAGTTTCAATCACACCACAAAATTCTTGGAAAATCACCCAAAAAGTGGGATTTTAGACTAATATGCAATTTTGACTTTTTAGTTTAACCACCACAGTTGACTTATGTGAATTTTGGTAAGATCTTAACAACTCAATATGATGTAATAAGCTTATCAGAGGCTATAATAAGCAATAACAACAACTTATGAACAGTTGTGCATGATTGTGAATCCTAAAACCCCCACAGTTAACAAGAGAATTGGATCCAAAAGATATTTGACTTTTTGCTGAAAAAACTAAGAAGTTATAGACTAATATTAGCTAATGGTATCTAGTGGAACATGTAACAAACCAATTTGACAGCAAAAACTACCAATCTCACAGGCATAATACTTAATCCAAACACACCCTTAAAACTGTGCACATGAGATTTCCAAGGATCAATACTGATTCAGACCATAACCCTGACTTAAGATGATTAAATTTAAGATTTTAAACAACTGAAAACACAAGTGCATTACTCTAACAATTAATATCCTACAAACAACTATAGAACTAAAATGACAGTAATATAATACAACTAAGTAAATGAAAACCAGTGAATAAATGAAATACACTAGACTAAATTCTAAACTCACAAGACCAATTATGCATACAGTAACACACAAGCTTTAAACTTAACAATTGAACAGTAACATTTATATAAAAAAAATAAGAAAGGATCTTACAAATGCATTCCTGCCAAACTGAGATGAACCAAGAACCAACTTAGGTGACTCCCATGAGTCTCTAATCCCCTTTTTCCATTCTCAGCATCACTTCTGCATCTTCTTCTTCTCTTTTCTTTTTATTTTTGATTTTTTTACTATTTTTTTATATTTTTGCTTTTTTATAACTAACTGAGTTTGGTGTTTCTAACAGCTTAAATAAGTTTCACAAGGACCCTATGTGAGATTATTAGTCTAACATGATACTCAGAAACAACATTCCAACTTTTAAGAACTTTGAATTAAAATAAAAAATTGCACAATGCTGAGAAGTAAATAAAACTTGAATTTATTAATTGGAAACTTCAATAGTACAACTGAGATTACATATTACTTAAACTAACTTGGGACTGAAAAACATTGAAACATAATTTGACATAAATCAGATTAAGCTAAAAACTACACACCCTCTTCTCAGCCTCCTTGCTTCTTTTATACTTCAAAATTAGGGTTTCAGAGGGCCTTTCTTCCCAGCTTATACTCTTGACCATTGGATGATTAAATCAAATCTTGGCCGTTTATCATTTTTGCCGCCAAAATTGAATTTGGATTTTTCCTTGATATTTGATGCCAGGGATGTAATCTTGGCTTGTAGTACTAGTTTGGTTAGGCAAGGGGGAGATTGAGTGTTTCAGAGGTGAAACAGGCCTAGGGGTTATGATGGGGGTGTTGGAGTGTTGCTGGATGGTGGGGTGTGAGGTGGAAGAGGTGGAGGGTGGTCAAAAGTCAAGGGCAGGGTCAAAGTTGACCATGGGGTAATATTATTAGGAACGGGGGTGGGCTGAGGGTTGGTTTGGGCTAGGTTTAGATGTGGTGGGCTTTGGTTTTTATTATTTGGATTGGGTGGTGTTTTAGATTAGGGGAAGTAGTATTATTGAGGATCCGTTTGGTTTGTTTGAAATTTAAGCACAAGGACCATTTTGTAACATTCTAAAAATTCAAGGGCTGATGTGTAATATTTCCAAAATAGTTACAAGGGTTTATCTCGTCAAGTTTTATTTACCAAAGGACCATTTTAGTTAATTTCCAAAATTTGAAATCCCAGGGACCAAAGTTGTCATTTTTCAAACTGCAGGGACCAAACATGTAATTTTCTCAAACTTTTTACCCAAGGACTTGTTATGACAATTTTTGAATTCCAAATGACTTGGGTTGACTTTTCTTTTATTTCAAACTTCCAGGGACTAGTTTTGTCAATTTTTGAATCTTGAGGGACTGAAACTGCCAATTGTGAAAACTTTGTTCGCTTTTCATTTGTTTTTAAACATTTTGCATCTAAAACATATAAAACACACTTTTGGGATAATTTCTGTATTTTGATGCGTTTCTGTGTGTTTTTGGATGTTTTGGCAGTTCAGATACGATAAAAATGATGAGTATTTACACACTCATCAGATGTATTATTTTGGATGGTAGGGTAAGAGTGTATGCCAAAAATAAAAAAATAAAAAAAAATAAAAAATAAAAAACATACGGACTACCATCCCGTTTCATTCTATGTTTATTTTATGTTTTTTGTTATTTTTCATTCATTAGCTTAAGTCGAGTCTAGTCTTGGCTTAGCAACGCCATATTGTACATGTAATTAACCAAGATGATTAACTCGCCACCAGTAAAGATTGCCTATGTCCAACAAAACCGTGTATTCCATATCCCTACACCTAACATTACAACCCTTTAAAAGACCTCTTTGATAGTTTATCCTAGGTGCTTACGCCATGTGATGGAGGTTTGATCCTTTCTCAAGCCTATGGTAATCTATTTTGCTATGACAGGTAGTGAGAGATGTTTTCCATTTCCATATTGTGATATATACTTTATTACACCCGAGAGATGTGAGTATCTAAACACCATTTGTGAGGTGCTAGTGTATGACCTCCGTGCTTGTCTTTGGTCTTTAGTGGAACAATTATTTTTTGTAATTACTTTTATATTAGTGTTAAATGACCCCTAACTTGTATTTTGATTAGAATAAAAGCACATTTGCTTGAGGACAAGCAAATCTCAAGTGTAAGGGTATATGATGAGGCGAAAGATGAACCGTTTTAAGGGGGTCATTTAAGCCGGAATTGGAATTTATTTGATCAAATATTGCCCTAAATCGTTCCTTTTGTGATTTTAGGTACTTTGGGAGTGAATTTTGGAAAAGGAAGCATTTTGGACGTTTTTGGAGCATAAAAGTGAAGAAAACGGCAAAGTCTTAATTTTCCTTGCTGGGAACAGTACCTGACGGCGTCAAGAAGAATTTTATGATGGCGTCAGGAGCAAAATAGATGACGGCCTAGAGAAAACGTGACGGCATCAGAACAAGGGCGTCAAGAGTAAATGTGGTGGCGGCCCAGAGCAGAGTTACACGTGACGGCGTCAGCTATGGATCTAGGCAGTCCGAGAACTTTATTGGTGGCGAGATGACGGCGTCGGATTTTTCCTCTTGACGTCGTCACCTCCTAAAATCTATATATACTTTTCTAATTTTCATTCATTAAAAAGGGACTTGTGTGGAGAATACTAGGGCCGAAATTTATAAACCCTAACTCGTTTGTAACAGTATTTTCAAGGGTTTTCACCCCTTGAAACCCTTCATGTTCAATTGAGATAAGTTTTTTTTTCAGTTCATTCAATATGTCTATCTGTTGTTTGAATATATATCTTACACTTGTCTTGATTTTAACATGCTAGGCTAGATCTATTGTGTGTTTGCTTAGATGTAATGAAACCTAGATGTTGATTATAGGTTGATTGCTTGTTTATAGTTGTAATGGATGATTGATTTCAATGTTAGGCTTAAGAAAACTGGCAGATCTCCATTGTGTAACTTGCTTGAACGTCTTAAGAAACATGAACCGATGTGTACTAGGTTTTTATGGTTGTATTTAATGCATGAGCGAATTCTAGTGATCCCATGTTAGGAGCTTCTTAGCCGGCTCGACATAGGAGTGAAGTAGGAGCTTATAGGATTGGGGAAGTAAGTACGCCACCCCATGAATGGTATTAAGGAATACAATCCATCATCCACGCAACTGTAACAAGTAATTAACCTGTAAAAGATATCTAGGGAGTAGTGAAATCTAAGTAAACACAATTCTCCCATATATTGTTCACACCACTACCTTAAATTAGTTTATTTTCATTTCGGTTATTTTATTTTGATTGCATCTTAGTTATTGGATTAGTTGATTAGCAACTAATTCCGCCCACTCTTCCAATACCCGAGAATTTTATTTGCTTTTGTAAAATATAAAAAAATACAAAAAGAATCATCCCTCACCTCTAGACCTAGTTTTTAGGCTTTCTAATCCTAGCGACACTATTCCTGAGTTGAACGATCAATCCCCCGGTACTTGTCACTATACTATATTACAACGATCAGGTACACTGCCTGGTGGGGGTTGTAAGCTTCTCGAGATCCCTCAAGAGGTAAAGCCTGGTGCAATTCTCACGCATCAAGCGTTTGTTAAACGTGATTAACCAGCTAAACTCCAACAAAGATCTATTAAGTGTATCTTCGTAGGATACCCAAAGGAAACGATGGGTTACTACTTTTACTTTCCACCAGAGAATAAAGTCATTGTGGCTAGGTATGGAGATTTCATTGAAAAGAATCTTATATCTCAATAATTCAGTGGGAGAGTTTATGATCTAGAATATGATCAGGAAGATACATCACCTTCTGAAAACACTAGAACACTTCCTGTGGAACCTGAAAGTCTAGGTCCTCCACCTAAAGTTGAAGTGGTTCCCATTCGCAGATCTTCTAGAACTGTGAAAGCTCCTGAACGTCTATATCTTAACGTAGAGTGTGAGGAAATTATACTCGGGGATCTTGATGAACCTACTAGTTATAGGGCTGCCATTAATAGCCCAGAAAAGGACAAATGGCAGGTTGCTATGAATGGGGAAATGCAATCCATGAGAGACAACGAAGTCTGGATTGAAGTAGACCCTCCTCCCAATGCCAAGGTAGTTGGAAGTAAGTGGCTCTTCAAGAAGAAAACAGATGTGGATGGCAATGTACACACCTATAAAGCTCATTTGGTAGCTAAAGGCTTTACACAAACATATGGTGTTGGCTACGAGGAGACCTTTTCTCCTGTAGCTAACATTAGAGCTATTAGGATTCTCTTAGCTATAGCAACTTACTATGACTATGAGATATGGCAAATGGATGTCAAAACTGCCTTCTTAAATGGTCGCCTAGATGAAGACATTTATATAGCGCAACATGAGGGGTTTGTGAATCCAGAATTTCCAAAACGTGTATGCAAATTTCAAAGATCCATTTATGGATTGAAGCAAGCATCACGTCAATGGAATAAAAGATTTGATGCAGAAATCAAAAGTTTTGGATTTAATCTAAATCTTGATGAGCCATGTGTATATCACAAAGCTAGTGGAAGTAATGTTACTTTCCTTATCCTATATGTTGACGACATATTAATCTTAGGAAATCATATACCAAGTTTAAAGGAAGTTAAATCCTATCTTGGTAAATGTTTTTCTGTGAAGGATTTATGAGAAGTAGCATACATCCTTGGAATCAAAATCTATAGAGATAGATCAAAGCGGTTGATTGGATTAAGCCAAAGTGCTTACATTGATAAAGTATTGAAGAAATACAATATGCAAAATTGGTGAGTGCTTATTCACTCACATTTTCTTTACCAAAAATAAGACTAAATAATCCAAAAACTAACTCAAATTGCCAAAGAAAGCGTGTTTTGTGATTGTGAATGTGCAGGTATGATTATTTCATAAAAAGACAAAAATCAAGCGAAAACCGGCAAATACGAGCACGAGAGTGTAAAGAAGTCAAAAGTGAAAGTTGGGATCCAAATTGTCAAAGAAAGTCCTCAAAGATTCATTAAGTTACAAGAATAGTCCTTGATCAAAGATTTAAGAGATTGTGACTTTCAGTCCCTGAAGTTTCATCATTTGTCAGAATTAGTCCTTTGAAGGGATTTCTGAAGAAATTACAACTCAGGTACTCGAAGTATTCAAGTGATGTCAAAACTAACCCTTGGATCAAGTTTACAAAGAATGGCAGACTTAGTCATTGTGATTTCAGAAATTACAAATATGGTCCTTATGTTTTACTAAGCTTTAACTATTAAAACTCTACAAAGACATAAGCCTGGTCCAAAAGTGTAAAGTCCAACCATCCAGGCCCAAAACTAACCATCCAAGCCCATATTCCATTTGGTTAAACCCCATTTAACCACGGTCAAACCAGTAATAAAATATTGCCCTTAATACTTCCCGCCCCCTAAATCCTCTCAACTCAGAAAAACCCAATCCTCCATGAACCCTAGTTTTTACCTCACCACAATTACCCAAACTCACAATAATTAATCAATCATTGGTTCTTCTAGAAGGCATATCACGTGCGCCAGACGTGTCAGAAAGAATAAACACCTTATGATTGATCACGCGTTCAAGTGGCAAAGTTCTATTGGCGGCACCACCTCATCCCTTGGGTATTGGATCCGTCTTCTAGAACCGTCTAACACGGACAGAGGATGTATGCACGAATGAGACAAGTGGCATACTGCTATTGGATTGAACACATCACTAATCATGATCTAAGGGCTAATATTGGTTGCAAGAAGCACAAAATGATCTGAGGGTTATGAGAAGATGAGAGAAAGCAAAAAACTCACACGGATCGCCAGCATGGCATAAGACCCCTAACCCTCTCACTTCAGCTATAAATAGAGCTCATTTCTTACTCATTTTGTATATAGATTAGACTACTGTTATGCTGTAGAAATAAGATTAGAATGGTTGTTAGTTTTAAAATTCTTGTAATCTCAGCTTTAAAGTGTAATTTTCAGCTTCCATTAATAAAAGTTTTAGTTAATTTTACTTTAAAATTGCTTTACTTAACTGTCTTTATCTTTCATTAAGCTTTTTAATCAAGTAGTAAGCTGTTTTTCATTTCCATTAAGCTTCTCAGAAGCTATTGTTAGCTCTTTCATACTTCAATTTCCAACTAGTCTTTATTTTTATCAAAAGCTCTTTTATAAAAACAATAATAAGAAAAATAAAAAAATATCATTTCAGTCAGCTTGCAAACAAGCTAATTCAGTAGTTTACAAGCTCATAATTGCTTGATAGCATTCTGTGAGTATTTGTTATAGTTTAAATCAGTACCTAGTTCATTTCTCATAAAAATTCAACAAAAGTCAGAATGGAATGAAGGTTGTGATCCAGTGTTTAATCTGATAAGCCAAACAGAGATTGGGAAGCTTTTGGCCTATCTAAAGATAGGATAGCTAAGTGAATCACCTCTGTTCTTGCTGAGGTGAAAAGTTTTGTAAGTACTGATTACTAATTACAAGATCTCAATTGCATCTGTTAGTACCTGGTTTAGATATGAGTTGTAACCGTCTCATGGCTATTGTTTGATGATATTTTAGTAGATATAGTGATATTTGAGCTTGTTTGATCTTTTGTAAACCTGTTTTATTTGAAACTGAGTTTTACTTTGTTAATTTTGATAATCTGTGGATCTGTTCTATTGATGTTCATTGTGGTAATTCAGTGTTGAATTGGTTTATATAATTAATATGTGACTGAGATTGAGCAGAGTTAGTGTATTTTGAAGCTTAAAATCAGTAGGTGTAGTGTAAATGGAAAGTTGCAGGGGTGTTTGGTTAAGCTGATTCTGAGATAATATAGTTGTTACTTTGGAGTCATTTCAGCTTCAGTAGTTCATAATAGGTTAGTAATAGTTAATGATGCGTGGAATTGCGCCCTCACAAAAGGTTTTTACCTCTCAAGGGATCTTGAGAAGCTTGCAATTCCCACCAGGCAGTGTACCAGATCTTTGTAGTATAGTATAGTGACAAGTACCGGGGGATTGATTCTTTAAGTCAAAGAATAGTGTTCGTTAGGATTGAAATTAATCTAACTAGGTCTAAAGGTGAAGGATGATTCTTTTTGTGTTTTTATATTTTATGAAAAGCAAGTAAAAATCTCGGGTTTTGGAAGAAGGGGCGGAATTAGTTGCTAATCAACTAACCCAAAAGCTACCAATTAAACTAAAGTGCAAGAAAAGTAAACTAGGGTTCTACAGGGTAAGTGAAGCATGTCTACCTATGATATGTTACTCCTTGCTAGCTATCCAATTCTACCTATTGAATTGTCACATCCTTGTTTTAATTGATGGGTTGTATTCCTTAATACCATTCGTAGGGCCGTGTACGATCTTCCCTAACTCTATAAGCTCCTACTTCACTCCTATGTCGAGCCGACTAAAAGCTCCTAACATGGGATCACTAGAATTCGCTTATGCATTAAATACAACCATATAATCGTAGTACACATCCGATTCATTTTTCTTAAAACATTCAAGCATGTTACCAATTGGAAGTCTGCCAGTTTTCTTAAGCCTAACATCGATATCATTCAATTAAACAAGAGACAATAGGAAACAAGAATTATAAGCTAAACCAATTAGACCTATCGAAGTGTTACACCCTAATTGATGAAGATAGACACAAACATCAACAAGGAATCAATAAGATCTAATCAATTATATATAAGTTTCACACAATCATAAGTAGACACAAGGTGAATTAGCAAAACATCATCAAATTAAGAAGAGCAAGCAACAATAATAATGGAAAACATAATTAAGATAGAATCAACAAACCAATATAAGATGTTTATGGAGTAATTGAAACCCTCTAAGTTGTTGGAAAAACACCTACCCTAACCCTAGAATCGGACTTAGGGTTTGGGGCTTACAAATAATGAAGTTATGATGTTGTATTTATAGGCTAATATCTGCTCGGCCCATCTTGATAGCGTTAGCCCAAGCCTTGACGGCCTCAAGACCAAATTTTCTTCATCAAATTGTAGATCTTTTTTTCCTCTTCACGTAGGAATTTGAATCACCTAAATTCGAGTTCGTATGCAAAAGTTATGACCAGAACAATAACAGCTACTCCGTGCGCAAGTTGTGATTGTCTTGATCATCTTGTGACGGTTTCACTAAGGTTTCTTCTTGTGTAAGCATTCTTCCTGATGTCGTCACTCTATAACATCTGACGTCGTCAGGTTAAATCCTAACGCCGTCATGTGTAATTTAACTCTGGGCCGTCACATGTATTCTGACCAGGACGGCTTTGGTGACGCCGTCAGGCCAAATTGCATTGAAATAGTTCTGGGCCGTCATGTGTATTTGCCATATCCACCTCTTTTGCCAAGCTTGACGTCGTCACTTCTAGAGCCTTGACGCCGTCAGGTACTGTTCCCAGCAAGGATTTTGAGACTTTGTCGTTTTCTTCATTTTTATTCTAAAAAAACGTCGAAAATGCTTCCTTTTCCAGATTTCTCTCCAAAAGTACCCAAAATGACAAAAGAAACGATTTAGGGCAATATTTGATCAAATAATCTCGAATTAGGGCTTAAATGACCCCCTAAAAGCGGTACACTTTTCGCTTTATCAAATATCCCTACACTTGGGAATTGCTTGTCCTCAAGCAAATGAGCTTTTCCACCAATAAAAATACAAGTTAGGTGTCATTTAACACTAATATAAAAGTAATTACAACAAATGATCATTCTACCTTAGTCAAAACAAGCACGGAAATTATACACTAGCACCTTACATTAAGTGTTTAGATACTCTCATCTCCCGGGTGTTAATTTATATATCATAATTGGAAATGGAGAAATATCACTCATTACCTGTCATAGCAAATAGATTACCGTAGGCTTGGGAAAGGATCAAAACCTCCACCACTTGGCGTAAGCACCTAGGAAAACTATCAAAGAGGTCTTTTTAAAGGGTTATAACGTTAGGTGTAGGGGATATGGAAAACACGGTTTTGTTGGATAAACGGATATTTTACTGGTGGCAAGTCAATTGTCTTAGTTAACTACATGTACAATGAGGCGTTGCTAAGCCAAGACTCGACTCAACTTGAACTAACTACGACTCTTTTTGGATTTTTTTAAGACACTATTTGACTTAAACATAAATAAAAGAAACGGATGGTAGCTCGTATGTTTTTCTCTTTTCTTTTTCTATTTTTTTTCTTTTCTTTTCTTTTTTTTATTATTTTTTTTCGTTTTTTTTTGTGCATACACTTTTACTCTACCATCCAAAATAATATATCAAAGGGAGCTCGTTTCCTCCCTATACTTGAGCTTTTACATACTTCACAATCAACTATTCTAATGACTTGAATCAAGATAATCAAAACATTTGGAGTACTTTTAAATATTAACGCACATATTGGGGTAATAATTGACGTCATCCCCATTACTCCATTATAATAGTACTTTACCCATGAGTCCCAATCGTCCCAAAACAATATGTACAAGATATGCCTCGACCTAGCAACCATGTAATCAATTAGACAACTAACTAAGGGTTTAAACAAATAACAATAATGCACTAAAGATGAGTGCATACACGGAAGGCTAAGGCGATTTGGTTGCACATTTGGGGTGGATTGTAAACAAATTCTATCTTAAGTATGATGCCTAAAGTTAGAAACGAAAAAGATAGGCTCGGAGGGGTGTACTAGCGGTATCGTGTACTAAAAATGAGTACAACGCAAAGGTGTGGGAGAATTACTTGACTAATGAAGTCAATGTAATTATATAAAACACAGGTGTAAAAACATGGGTTATCATAATGCCTCTTATCATGTAGTAAATCCTAACTACACGAATGTAGTCTCACTAGCGGTCTCGGGATGCATCGCTATCAAAAGTTCTAGAATCTAAATACTACCGGTACACTCACAAGCATTAAGAATGAATGCTTTTTCCTAAAGATCTAAAGGCGAACCTCACATTTTTGGGGTGGAAATTTTTTAGTGGTATGGTTTTTGTGCTAGTCATACAATTCCTATCCATGAGACGCTTATTAAGACTAAAGTTTCACTCCTATATGTTACAAAAAATTTTAAATTTGGTGCTAAAATTGCCCTAACAAATATTTCTCTCAGTTTTATTACACATTCACTATCAAATAGTTTCTAATATACCATCCCTACACTTAAACCGAACATTGTCCCCAATGTTCTAGATAAAAGATGTAAAAGTAAAAATAAATAAGAATGAAAGAAACTAATTGATTGGTCCGGAACAGTCAGATAATATCAACCAAGTAATGGTCAACAAGTCAAACAGCCTAAACCAATACTCCGGTGAGTTTAGTGTTTCCCCGGATCGTTAGATCCCAACGAGATGTGAAATAATTGAGTTGCCAACTGAAAACTAGGAACAAGGATCAAAGAACTAATCCTAAAGAACTTCTACAAGTTCCCTAACCCAGGGCAATCCACAATCAACCCTGCTCCAGCTTGTTCATCTTCTTCATTGATTTTTTTTTTTTATTTTCTACTTATTTTTCTTGATTTTTATCTATTTTTGAGTTTTATTATTACAGCTGATTTTTAGGTTACTTATAGCTCTCAGAAGCTTTATAACAAACTTATATGAGCTTATGAGTTCATTACAACAATCCTTAACATCATTCAAAGTGACATGAGATTTTTAATGAAACAGATTTGCATAACATTAAATTGAAACTGAAACACTATAATTGATACTTCAAAAAGATTTATTACACACTGAAAATGATTGAGAAAGTACTTAGGGACTTAGAACAATACTGGAAATTGAAATCTTAACTATTCGACATACATAAATTGAAATTAAACTAGATATATTTAACATTGCTTCTTTCTTCCACTTTATAGCCTTTTGAGACTCCCCATGCATCTCTGAACAAATCCCACTTGAATTGAACCATTGGATTACTGTAATTCATCTCAACCGTTTAAAAGCAATTTTGGCGCCAAATCATTACACGTGGAATTGGAGCAGCTTGAGACCAATTAAGGATTCTTGGTGTTTAGTGGAGGTGTAGGGGACAACTTAGGATAACAAGGGTGGACTATGGGTGAGTTTTGATCAATAAACAGGCTGTAAGTATGGAGGTTGAGTGAAAATGGTGGAGAAAGCATTTAATGCTAAAGTGGGGTGAAATGATGATGTTGGGAAGTGAGGTGGAGAGGCCAGCTGGTGTGGTGAGGTGGAAATACCACCCTGGTATTGGAGAAGGAAGGTGAGGTAGAGAGGATGGTACAGTGGTGGTGGTATTGGGGAAGATGGGGTGGTCAACGGGGTCAACCCCCGTTTTTATTAAAAGGGGCAGACTGGGTTTGCTTGGTGAGCTGGGAAACAAAAACAGGCCCAAGGAAATATAAAAGGGTGGGTTGTTTTTGGACTAGGCTTAGGATTAGGGGTTTATAATAGTTAAAGGGTCCGTTTGGTTAATAGTGAACAACAAGGACCAATTGTGTAATTCGGCCAAAGTTGAGGACTTGATATGTAATTTTCCCAAACTTCAAATAAGGACTGAACCTGCAATTAACCATTAGTACAAGGACCACAAGTATAAATTTCATTATTTTAAACTTCAGGGACCAAATCTGCCAATTCCTCAAACTCCAGGGACCTATTCTGTAATTTTCTGATTTTTGAAGGGTTTATTTTATAACTTCTCAAATGTTATCATAAGGACCAATTTTTGTCAATTTAGAATAGTACAAGGCTTATTTTCCATATTTTTGTATTTACAAAACCTTAGGGACTATTTTTGACACTTTTCAAAGTTGAGGGACCAAAGTTGCCATTTTGCAATTTTTAAACTTTAAAGGACTTTTCTTGACAACTTATGAATCCCTAAGGACCTTTGATGATATTTTGCATGTTTTGATTTACCAGGGACTAGTTTTGCCAATTTTTCAAAGTTCAGGGACTGAAACTGTAAATTATGTGAAATGTTTTGTTTTTCATCAGTTTTCAATCCTTTTGCATAAAAACACAATCCAGGGATAATTTTATGTATTTCAAGGCATTCCTGTGTGTTTTCATATGTTTTTGCAGCTTAAATGTAACAGAAATGATGAGTATTTACACACTCATCAATCCCCCACACTAAACTATTGCTAGTCCCTAGCAATCTATTTGAGAAAAAATTAATGGATTTTTACTCTTTACCAAAAGCCATCACTTCTGGAGTAGCCAGGTATAAGAACTGTGGCACACCTGATAACCGTGTGATTTTTAGCAAACCACCAGCTGTCAACGGATTTGATTTGTCTTTACCAGAAGCTGTTTGCTTCTGGACTAGCCAACTCTTGATGGAATAGTCAACATCTTGGTGAGCTGATTACCAATTATGGATTTTCTACGGCCTTTACCACAAGCCATAATCTTGCGGGCTAGCCAACTCATTAGCTTTTTAGGATAATGGGGAGTTGAGGAACCATACAATTTTTGGCAAATTGCAAGCCATCAACGGTTTTCAGATGTCTTTACCAAGAGCCGTTTGCTCCTGGACTAGCCAATCCTGTTGTGGGTTAGACATGGAGGATTGATACCATTTATTGCATTTCTAAGTGTGAAAAAACTTTAAATTTTGATCAAATGAGGGTGCTTGATGGAACATGTGTTTGAATTCGTGAGAATCCCCCCCCCCCCCCCACTTAGAAATGAATATTGCCCTCAATATTCAAAACACCGGGTGTTAAACCGATACTTAGAACATAAGAAGGAAATATTAATAACCTTTATTTTAGGCTATTTACATACAAACTCACTTTTTTCTTTTGTTTTAAACTTTTTTTTTATTTTATTTATTTTATTTTTTTTTATCAAGATATATACATATATACAACATGTGGGGCATCTCCCCCACACTAGGTGGTAGAAAAGAGAAAGAAATCAGAAATATGAGTGAAAACCCATATTGCGACGCTTTTGATTACCGAGTCACTAGCTTGACTCGACCTCGAATTGATTTGTCCATGAGGTAGCTTGTTTTTGATTCCCGAGTCACTAGCTTGACTCGACCCCGAATTTAATTGTCCTTGGGGAAAGTTTGGAGATCCGGGACAACCATGTTTGGGATGTCCTCTCCAAAGTAGTGTTTCACACGATGGCCATTTACTTTAAAACATGGACCGTCATTTTGAGATAACTCAACGGTACCATATGGATAAACCTTAGTGATAGTAAATGGACCAGTCCAACGGGTTTTTAATTTACCCGAGAAGATCTTTAATCTAGAATTAAAGAGAAGTACTCGATCACCAACATTAAAAACGCGGTTCTTTATTTTTGAGTCATGTATTCTCTTTGTTTTTTCTTTATAGATTAAAGAGTTCTCGTAAGCCTGATCACGTAGTTCATTTAATTCATTCATTTGAACTTTTCTGTGATCACCCGCAGTTTTGAGGTCAAAGTTGGCATGTTTCAAAGCCCAGTAGGCTTTGTGCTCAAGTTCCATCGGTAGATGACATGTCTTTCCGTACACAAGCTTGTAAGGTGTACACCCAATGGGTGTTTTATAAGCTGTACGAAAAGCCCATAGTGCGTCATCTAATTTATCCGACCAGGCAGCACGGTTTTCACCAACAGTCCTCTCAAGTATCCTTTTGATACCACGGTTTGAAACTTCCACTTGCCCACTTGTTTGTGGGTGATACGCAGTAGAAAGACGGTGGGTTACACCATACTTTTGCATGACTTTATCAAATTTGTCATTGCAGAAATGCATACCACGATCACTTATGATAGCACATGGAGTTCCAAAACGGGCAAAAAGAGATTTCAGGAATTTCACTACAACTCGGGCATCATTCGTGTGTAAAGCTTTTGCTTCAACCCACTTTGATAAATAATCAACTGCCACAAGTATGTACTTGTTTCCTCTGGATGATGGAAATGGCCCCATAAAGTCAATACCCCATATATCAAATATTTCACATACTTGAATAGCATTTTGTGGCATCTCATTTCTTTGTGAAATGTTTCCATGACGCTGACAAGCGTCACAGGTTTTAATGAGATCCTGGGCATCTTTATAAATTGTGGGCCAGAAGAATCCGGAATCAAACACCTTTTTTGCGGTGTAATTAGGACTATGATGTCCCCCAGTGGGTCTAGCATGGCAAGCCTTAAGAATTTCAGTGGCTTCCTGTCCATATACACACCGTCGGATGACTTGATCCGCACAGATTTTGAATAAGTAGGGGTCATCCCAGGAGTAATGTTTAACATCTTTAAAGAATTTATTCTTCTGTTGGGTTGACATCCCTTTCACAACAAAGTTACCCGCATGATAGTTTGCGAAGTCGGCAAACCATGGGGTAGTAGAATCTCCGCGAAAAGTAACCGCATTAAGTGTTTCAAGAGGAAATGTTTCATTTATTTCCTTTTTCTCATACACATTTTGATGAGGGTTCTCTAATCGGGACAAATGATCAGCAGCCAGGTTCTCAGCTCCTTTTTTATCACGAATAATGATATCAAATTCCTGGAGGAGGAGAACCCAACGGAGCAATCTCGGCTTTGCATCTTGTTTTGCAAATAGATATTTAAGAGCCGAGTGATCCGTATACACTACGCTTTTAGTCAAGATTAAGTATGTCCGAAATTTCTCAAAAGCATACACCACAGCTAATAATTCTTTTTCTGTAGTGGTGTAATGTGTTTGAGCTTCGTTCATAGTTTTGCTTGTGTAGTGGATAGGCTGAAAGTGTTTCATTTTGCGTTGCCCCAAGACTGCACCGATAGCAAAATCACTTGCATCGCACATAAGCTCGAAGGGTAAATCCCAGTCGGGGGCAATAAGAATGGGTGCCTCAGTAAGCTTTTTCTTTCATGTTTCAAAAGCTTCGATGCACTCTGGTGAGAAGATAAAAGGAGTATCCTTTTCAAGGAGATGAGTCATAGGTCGTGAGATTTTAGAAAAATCTTGTATAAATCGACGATAGAAACCGGCATGACCCAAGAAACTCCTAATACCTTTGACGGTAGTAGGGTGAGGCAGTTTTGCAATGACATCAACCTTAGCTCTGTCAACCTCAATCCCATTCTTGGAAATCTTATGGCCGAGGACAATGCCCTCTTTGACCATAAAGTGACTCTTTTCCCAATTTAGACATAGATTGGTGTCTTTACACCTTTTCAACATTTTTTCTAAATTGGTGAGACATGTTTGGAATGAATCCCCAATGACCGAAAAGTCATCCATAAAGACCTCCATAGTTTTACCGATCATGTCGGTAAATATAGCCATCATGCACCTCTGGAACGTACCTGGAGCATTACATAAGCCAAAAGGCATACGTTTATAAGCAAAGGTTCCGTAAGGGCATGTAAAGGTAGTCTTTTCTTGATCCGATGGATCAATGGGGATTTGGAAGTATCCTGAGAAACCATCAAGGAAACAATAGTACTCGTTCCCTGCTAATCTCTCAAGCATCTGGTCCATAAAGGGCAGCGAAAAGTGGTCTTTGCGGGTGGCGTCATTTAACTTACGATAGTCAATGCAAACACGCCATCCGGTAACCAGCCGAGTTGGAATCAACTCATTTTCCTCATTAGTGACAACAGTAATGCCACCCTTTTTTGGGACACAATGAATGGGGCTAACCCATGGACTGTCAGAGATAGGGTAAATCAATCCTGCATCAAGAAGTTTAAGAACCTCTTGTTTAATCACATCATGGATTTTTGGATTCACCCTTCTTTGATGTTGCACTGCAGGCTTGAAGTCATCCTCCATCAAGATTTTGTGTACAAAAATCTGGGTTAATACCCTTAATATCGGAGAGTTTCCAAGCAATTGCTTGCTTGTTTGACTTCAAGACCTTTATGAGAGCAATCTTCTCCTCAACACTTAAACCTTTAGCAATAATGACGGGTAATTTATCATCACCCTCCAAGAATGCGTATTCAAGATGAGGAGGTAAGTCCTTGAGTTCGACCTTAGGAAAATCATCAGTTTCCTCAACATATTTGATTTCCTGATTATGAAGTTGTACGGGAGGGAGTGGAGGAGAATTGTCTTGGTTTAGCAATCTCTCAAGGAGAAGAATATCTCCCTCCAGATCAATCTCAGTGTTATCAATTCCCGATGGAACTGAATCACTTTTGAGAAAAGCCTCGACCTCTTCCAAAAGAAAATCACTTCCCTCAAACGGAGTGAGAGAAGGGGAAGAGTCGGAAATGATAGGTTCAGATGATGGAGTGGCATCCCCACTCACAGAATTATGAGAATAACCAAGAAACTCTTGAGAATACTCCTCTGAAGCAATGTCGATGATATCTATTTGATTAACTGCTTCAGAATCATAATTGGAGGAGTACCTCGAGGTTTGATCGAGGTTAAATGTAACAGCTTCATTACCCACACGAAGAGTGATTTCTTGCTCAAATACATCAATAAGAGCACGGCCCGTTCTAAGGAAACCCCTACCAACAATGAGAGGGACCCTTTGATCGGCATCGAAATCAACCACTACAAAGTCAGCGGGGAGATGTGTCACACCCCCAAGATCGGGTCCAGCGGAAGCATACGTGTAGCTGGGGTGTAACTCAATCGGTAACACAACACAAGTACAAAAATGGTTTTCACTTTAATTATTTAGAATAAAATTTTTTAATCAAAATGTTGAATTTACATCGTTAAAAGTAGTGCGGAAGTAGGCCCTTAAAAGTAGTTTAAAACGGTCCCCATATAAATAATCAGAGTCTTCTATGACCATGCCATGCCCTGCCAAAACCTCCTGTAGCGTGCCATAGGTTAAAACCTGAAAATACATGCTAAAGTGTCAACACGAGGTTGGTGAGTTCATAGAGTTTGTTTAACAAATAAAGTTTATAGAAAAATGGTCGCACAGCAAAGGCATCGTAAATCCACTCAGTTGCAAGTCCCGCCATAAGAGACTTGTAACCTGTGTGTTTACAACCCACTGCTAAAATAGTTTAAGTCTAGTAGTCAAACACCCGTGGTCAATAATAAGTCAAGGCCGCTCCGAACAAGGGAGACTTTATAATGTTGCTCCGAACATGGGAGACTTCAAGTCACTCCGCCACCTAGGCAAAGATTTATTAGTCACTCCACCGACTTGGTGAAGAATTATTAGTCACTCCACCATGGCGAGATTTATTAAGTTGCTCTGAACATGAGAGACTTTTTAACGTTGCTCCGAACATGGGAGACTTCATAGTGTTGCTCCGAACAAGGGAGACTTTAAGTCAAAGTACGTACGGTACATTAGGGTCAAAAGTTTAAGTCAAGTTCAAAAGTCAAGTCAAATTCCAAAGTTCAAAACAAGTTCAAAAGTCAAGTCAAGTTCAAAAGTTCAAAACAAGTTCAAAAGTTCATAATAAAGTTCAAGTCAAAACCATGTTTAAAGAGTCAAGTAATAGTTCAAGTAAAAACGAGCATGTATTCTCCCCCAAAAGTTGACAAAACAATTTAAAAGAGTAGGGGCTATGACTCACCTGGTACGATAGTTACGATGACAAAAGTGGATACACAGAATTGAGGTTCGATCTCTAACCGCGACCTATAATGAACGAATGATACGATCTACTTAAATTATGAGGGGATGCGATGAATGTACATGCACATGAAGCCTATACCACTCGTAGTTTGAAAATAAGTGTTGGCGTTGAATTATAGTGTTTCCATAACTTAGGAAAATATGTGCTATTAGAAGTTGTCAAATATATATATAGTTCGCCTAGTTTCAAAAGTGTATATCTTGGTCGTTTTAAGCTCGTTTTCTACGTTCTTTACATTCCCGGAATCGTGGGACAACATACTAACATATTTTTGATAAGTCGGGATGGCTAGATCAAGTTTTATGCCCAAAACAGCCCGTGACAACTGTTCATCAGCAAGCAGTTTTTCAGAAAATATAGTTTTCGTCGTTAAACTCGTTTTTAGCGTATCTCCTTCGTTATTAACTCGTTTTCATCCCCGTTTTCGGCCATAGTTCCGTCTCGGAATGTATTTTCTAAATATTTGGTCAAAAGTTACCCCAAACCCACTGAGTTGGCCACGTTTTCATTTTAGGGACAGTAGGTATATATGAAGTTTCAAAAACCATTTCTAATGTTCCAAACTAGTTTCTAATCCAACCAAACCACTTTCAATCACCACAAATCTAGTCTAATCTTACCATACACCTTCTTAGGGTGTCATGGGTTCCTAAACATCATCAATCTAGTGGATCTAACAAGGATCTAACTATAATCCATTTCTAGAGTTTCAAAGTTATAAAAAAAAAATATAAATAGAGTGGTATAAACTATCATATGCATATGGATCTTGAATAAACAACATGAAACTAGAAAAATGAAAGTATGGAAAGATCAACAAGTGATCTTGAAGCTTACTTGATGATTGGATGAGAAAATGTATAATAACCTAGGGTTTTTACCACAAAACCCCAACTAGAAATACAAATGAGACCCAATAAACACATGATCTTCAAAAATCCATGGTTTCTTCTTGTTGATTTGTTCTTGGCCGAATGGTAAAGAGAAGAAAAGAAGAGAGCATTTTGCTTGTTGAATTATTGTATGAAATGAGAAAAATGAGATGAAAAGTGAGTTTTTGGTATATATATAGTCCTAGGGGAAACAAGATCCATAAAATGGGGAAAATGGGTAAGGGTTGTGTAAGAAAGTGTTGGGTATTTGGTGTAGTATTTGTGTGTAGTTGTGGTTTTAAGGTGTACCGGGTACCGGGTTAACTAAAAATAAACCGTAACGAGTTGAAGTAAAATATGATGAAGTTAATTGGGACATAATAAAGTTATAAAAATTGTGAAAATATGTTGGGTATAAATATTGGGTGTTCGGGTGATTATTGTTTAGTTTCTACGAAAACCGTCGTAATTATATTAAACGTACGACATTAATTAAATAAATTCCCAAATTACCGGGCAAATTAATAATATAATTTTTTATATTATTATTATGAGTATAAAATGTGTTAGGACCATAGTTGAGATTGTCGGATCGATTATTCAAAATATTAGTTCATAAGATAACGTTTCTTAGTTTAATAATCGTACGTTTACAAAAATGACGCAACCCACGCATAAATGACAAATTTTCTCCGGAGGTGAATAGTGTTTTATGAATAGTAAAATTTTAAAACGCTTCTCAGAATATCAAACTGACCTCAAAAATGATGAATAGTAAAATGATGAATAGTGATCGATGAATAGTAACCGATGAATAGTAAATGTGAAAGTTCGGGAAAAGACCAGAATTTACGAGTTGTGACAGTCTCTACCCCATAAGGGAACTTCGTCCCGAAGTTCAGTTAACGTTGGTCTCCGAAGTGTTATAAAGGTGAAGATTCATGAGACGAAATGACAAGTTGACGTGTTTTCAGGCGGCGGTTCACGAGGTGAGGAAAAGTATAAGCGTTCTGACAAAGAGGGTACACACACACATGAATGAAACATTTGGAAATTGAGTTGAGAATTCAATCCAGACAAAATTTTATTATAACCATTCTCAGTGTTGCAAAATTCACTTCTGAGTCAGACATAGGTGGTCAGCCTATATCTCACTATCCCGGGTTGAATATAGATGACCAGTCTATCTTCCACCGAGGTTTCATGAATTTTGAAATACTCAGCTTAGTTATACTAATACTATGTCCTTCACAAATACCAAGACGTTCAGAAAGACTAAGGCAGGTGACCAAACTCGAGGTCAAATGATGAAACTACGCAAGGAGAAACATAACAGGGTGACATATATGATACGTGAACATGCTTATGTGAAAGACAATGATAGAGATCAATTAGAACAAATGAACATAATATGCCAGATAATGAGACACAAATCTCATCACCTAAGTCAGCAACAAACCACAATGAGGCTTCAGCTTGGCAGGCAGGCACGTGACGGTCATAGGGTTAAGTTTTTCGTAAAAGTAGCTATAGTCTAGGTTTTAAAAACACTTAGTTCGCTATAGCCGAAGCTCTGATACCAATCTGTCACACCCCCAAGATCGGGTCCAGCGGAAGCATACGTGTAGCTGGGGTGTAACTCAATCGGTAACACAACACAAGTACAAAAATGGTTTTCACTTTAATTATTTAGAATAAAATTTTTTAATCAAAATGTTGAATTTACATCGTTAAAAGTAGTGCGGAAGTAGGCCCTTAAAAGTAGTTTAAAACGGTCCCCATATAAATAATCAGAGTCTTCTATGACCATGCCATGCCCTGCCAAAACCTCCTGTAGCGTGCCATAGGTTAAAACCTGAAAATACATGCTAAAGTGTCAACACGAGGTTGGTGAGTTCATAGAGTTTGTTTAACAAATAAAGTTTATAGAAAAATGGTCGCACAGCAAAGGCATCGTAAATCCACTCAGTTGCAAGTCCCGCCATAAGAGACTTGTAACCTGTGTGTTTACAACCCACTGCTAAAATAGTTTAAGTCTAGTAGTCAAACACCCGTGGTCAATAATAAGTCAAGGCCGCTCCGAACAAGGGAGACTTTATAATGTTGCTCCGAACATGGGAGACTTCAAGTCACTCCGCCACCTAGGCAAAGATTTATTAGTCACTCCACCGACTTGGTGAAGAATTATTAGTCACTCCACCATGGCGAGATTTATTAAGTTGCTCTGAACATGAGAGACTTTTTAACGTTGCTCCGAACATGGGAGACTTCATAGTGTTGCTCCGAACAAGGGAGACTTTAAGTCAAAGTACGTACGGTACATTAGGGTCAAAAGTTTAAGTCAAGTTCAAAAGTCAAGTCAAATTCCAAAGTTCAAAACAAGTTCAAAAGTCAAGTCAAGTTCAAAAGTTCAAAACAAGTTCAAAAGTTCATAATAAAGTTCAAGTCAAAACCATGTTTAAAGAGTCAAGTAATAGTTCAAGTAAAAACGAGCATGTATTCTCCCCCAAAAGTTGACAAAACAATTTAAAAGAGTAGGGGCTATGACTCACCTGGTACGATAGTTACGATGACAAAAGTGGATACACAGAATTGAGGTTCGATCTCTAACCGCGACCTATAATGAACGAATGATACGATCTACTTAAATTATGAGGGGATGCGATGAATGTACATGCACATGAAGCCTATACCACTCGTAGTTTGAAAATAAGTGTTGGCGTTGAATTATAGTGTTTCCATAACTTAGGAAAATATGTGCTATTAGAAGTTGTCAAATATATATATAGTTCGCCTAGTTTCAAAAGTGTATATCTTGGTCGTTTTAAGCTCGTTTTCTACGTTCTTTACATTCCCGGAATCGTGGGACAACATACTAACATATTTTTGATAAGTCGGGATGGCTAGATCAAGTTTTATGCCCAAAACAGCCCGTGACAACTGTTCATCAGCAAGCAGTTTTTCAGAAAATATAGTTTTCGTCGTTAAACTCGTTTTTAGCGTATCTCCTTCGTTATTAACTCGTTTTCATCCCCGTTTTCGGCCATAGTTCCGTCTCGGAATGTATTTTCTAAATATTTGGTCAAAAGTTACCCCAAACCCACTGAGTTGGCCACGTTTTCATTTTAGGGACAGTAGGTATATATGAAGTTTCAAAAACCATTTCTAATGTTCCAAACTAGTTTCTAATCCAACCAAACCACTTTCAATCACCACAAATCTAGTCTAATCTTACCATACACCTTCTTAGGGTGTCATGGGTTCCTAAACATCATCAATCTAGTGGATCTAACAAGGATCTAACTATAATCCATTTCTAGAGTTTCAAAGTTATAAAAAAAAAATATAAATAGAGTGGTATAAACTATCATATGCATATGGATCTTGAATAAACAACATGAAACTAGAAAAATGAAAGTATGGAAAGATCAACAAGTGATCTTGAAGCTTACTTGATGATTGGATGAGAAAATGTATAATAACCTAGGGTTTTTACCACAAAACCCCAACTAGAAATACAAATGAGACCCAATAAACACATGATCTTCAAAAATCCATGGTTTCTTCTTGTTGATTTGTTCTTGGCCGAATGGTAAAGAGAAGAAAAGAAGAGAGCATTTTGCTTGTTGAATTATTGTATGAAATGAGAAAAATGAGATGAAAAGTGAGTTTTTGGTATATATATAGTCCTAGGGGAAACAAGATCCATAAAATGGGGAAAATGGGTAAGGGTTGTGTAAGAAAGTGTTGGGTATTTGGTGTAGTATTTGTGTGTAGTTGTGGTTTTAAGGTGTACCGGGTACCGGGTTAACTAAAAATAAACCGTAACGAGTTGAAGTAAAATATGATGAAGTTAATTGGGACATAATAAAGTTATAAAAATTGTGAAAATATGTTGGGTATAAATATTGGGTGTTCGGGTGATTATTGTTTAGTTTCTACGAAAACCGTCGTAATTATATTAAACGTACGACATTAATTAAATAAATTCCCAAATTACCGGGCAAATTAATAATATAATTTTTTATATTATTATTATGAGTATAAAATGTGTTAGGACCATAGTTGAGATTGTCGGATCGATTATTCAAAATATTAGTTCATAAGATAACGTTTCTTAGTTTAATAATCGTACGTTTACAAAAATGACGCAACCCACGCATAAATGACAAATTTTCTCCGGAGGTGAATAGTGTTTTATGAATAGTAAAATTTTAAAACGCTTCTCAGAATATCAAACTGACCTCAAAAATGATGAATAGTAAAATGATGAATAGTGATCGATGAATAGTAACCGATGAATAGTAAATGTGAAAGTTCGGGAAAAGACCAGAATTTACGAGTTGTGACAAGATGAAATTCTCCTACCTTCACAAACACGTCCTCGGCAATGCCGAGAGGACGAGATATCGATCGGTCTGCAAGCTCTAAAGTCATGCAGGTAGGAGTAAGATCAGGAAGAGAAAGTTTCTTCCAAACTGAGTATGGCATTAGGTTGATACTTGCACCAAGATCGGCCAAGGCATAGCAATCAACCATTCCCGGAAATACACATGGTATTAGAAATTTTCCAGGATCTCCCAGCTTCTCGGGAAGCTTCTTTAAAAGAACTGCTGAGCAGTTCTCATTCAAGGGAGTCTTTGCCATTTCAAACAGTTTCTCCTTGTTGCTTAACAAGTGTTTGATTGTCGATGCAAATTTGGGCATCAGAATAATAGCATCCGCAAAGCTAATGTCAAAATGCAAATCTTGGAAGATTTGAAAGAATTTATCCATCTGGTGACTAGCTTTTTCACGGAGCTTTTGTTCACTCAAGCGTGAGGGGTAAGGAATAGAGGAGGTAGAAGGTCTGGACTGAGGTGTTTCAACTGGAATATCATTTGGTTCAAAAACAACTCTAGGTTTTGGTTTGGGTTTCGGGACAACATGAGGTGGGACGTCTTGGGTACCTCCCTTATGAGTAGGAAGTACTTCGTCCTCATTTACCTCGACGTTATTTTCCACTACCTTGGGAGGAGAAGAAGAAGGGGTAGTGGGAACAGTAGGTCCATCATATGAAACTCCGCTCCTGGTTGTGATCGCCTTTGCATCGCCCCTCGGGTTTGCGATCGTGTTGCTCGGAAGTTTTCCAGAGCCCGAGGGTTGTTCATTTAAAGATTTCTTGATTTCAGAAATCTGGCTGACCAACAACCTGTTTGTCTCTTCTTGAGTTTTCATGAACTGCTTTAACAACTCATCTGATGATGGTTGTGGAGCTGGGAGAATGGCTTGTGTTTGGTTAGGGAAATTTTGGACACGGTTATTTTGATTATAACCTTGTTGTGGCTGAAAATTCCCTTGATTTGGATTACCATTTCCCTGAAAATGATTTCCGGGGTTGAAATTGTTTCTGTTAAAGTTTCCTTAATTGTGGAAACCTTGATTTTGTCCAGGATGGAAATTCCCTTGGTTTTGATAACCTTGGTTCATTCGTGGTTGGTTTTGGTTTCTGTTTTGCAAATTTGGGTTTTGATTAAACCCAGGTGGTCCCATATGTGTGTTAGCACGGTAACTTGGTTCCATTTGAGGACGGTATTGATTACCTCCATGATTTGTAGTACCGGCTAAGGCATTGGCTTCAAAAGGACTACCATCGGTGGCAGTATAATTGTAGTAAGCATGTGGGCCACCACAAGTGACACAGACTTCCACTTTTTTAACTTCAGCATGCGAAGGGTTTTGTGTGAAAGTGACTTTTTTTCTGGTTTGAGATAACCAAAGCTTGAATGGCGTCCGTGAGTTTGTCTATCTTAGCATCGGTGCTAGAAGTACTCACGGGCGATGAAGTAGAAGGACCAGCACTCACTTGGGAGTTATATGGTTTTGTGCGTGTAGTGCGGACTTTGGACTTATTTTCAATGATTTCTAAAGCTTCTTTTGTGGTTTTGCTCAAAAAATTACCTCCCGCGGAGGCATTGAGAGAATCTTGGTCATATTGACTCACACCATTATAAAACGTGTCAATTTGCATCAATTCAGTGAAACCATGATGAGGACATCGACGAAGCAATTCTTTGAAACGATCCCAAGCGTCACCAAACGATTCATCAAACCTTTGAGTAAATTTGATGATTTCATTTTTAAGACTTGTCGTTCTGGACGGGGGAAAAAATTCGTTTACAAATTTGGTAACTAAATCTTCCCATGATGTTATGGAACGAGGAGGTTGTTTTTCCAGCCAAATCCGGGCTGCTCCCTCAAGAGAAAATGGAAAAAGAAGAAGTTTGACTGCTTCGGAAGGGACGTTCTTGTATTTGATGGTAGAAGTAATTTTATTAAACCATCGAATATGAGCATGGGGATCATCCCTCTCAAAACCATAAAATTGGCTTGAAGTTACTAGATTTAGTAACCCGGTTTTGAGCTCAAAGTATTCAGCCACAATGGCTGGGACAACAATAGCGTCTCCGTAACCCTCAATGGGTGCTTGGAGAAGCTCATTCATCGGACGGTCTTCCGCCATGATAACTTTCTTAGGTGAAACAGCACGTTCCTCAGATACGGCTGTTGGGGCAGAACGTCTACGGCGTCTTCGAGGAATTCTGACAAGCTCACGTAAAGGGCTTGTTGACCTAGAAGAACGAGTGCGCATGCACTAGAGACGACTCTAAGAATCCTTAGAGTGACGGGAAATTACAAATAGAAAATAAAATATGAACAAAAAGATGATATATAACAAAGTGTGAAAATTCAAACTCACAGATATTTCAAAAAGTCGTAATACGCAGCACACCTCCCCGGCAGCGGCGCCAAATTTTGATTGGTCCGGAACAGTAAGATAATATCAACCAAGTAATGGTCAACAAGTCAAACAGCCTAAACCAATACTCCTGTGAGTTTAGTGTTTCCCCGGATCGTTAGATCCCAACGATATGTGAAATAATTGAGTTGCCAACTGAAAACTAGGAACAAGGATCAAAGAACCAATCCTAAAGAACTTCCACAAGTTCCCTAACCCAGGGCAATCCACAATCAACCCTGCTCCAGCTTGTTCATCTTCTTCATTGATTTTTTTTTTATTTTCTACTTATTTTTCTTGATTTTTATCTATTTTTGAGTTTTATTATTACAGCTGATTTTTAGGTTACTTATAGCTCTCAGAAGCTTTATAACAAACTTATATGAGCTTATGAGTTCATTACAACAATCCTTAACATCATTCAAAGTGACATGAGATTTTTAATGAAACAGATTTGCATAACATTAAATTGAAACTGAAACACTATAATTGATACTTCAAAAAGATTTATTACACACTGAAAATGATTGAGAAAGTACTTAGGGACTTAGAACAATACTGGAAATTGAAATCTTAACTATTCGACATACATAAATTGAAATTAAACTAGATATCTTTAACATTGCTTCTTTCTTCCACTTTATAGCCTTTTGAGACTCCTCATGCATCTCTGAACAAATCCCACTTGAATTGAACCATTGGATTACTGTAATTCATCTCAACCGTTTAAAAGCAATTTTGGCGCCAAATCATTACACGTGGAATTGGAGCAGCTTGAGACCAATTAAGGATTCTTGGTGTTTAGTGGAGGTGTAGGGGACAACTTAGGATAACAAGGGTGGACTATGGGTGAGTTTTGATCAATAAACAGGCTGTAAGTATGGAGGTTGAGTGAAAATGGTGGAGAAAGCATTTAATGCTAAAGTGGGGTGAAATGATGGTGTTGGGAAGTGAGGTGGAGAGGCCAGCTGGTGTGGTGAGGTGGAAATACCACCCTGGTATTGGAGAAGGAAGGTGAGGTAGAGAGGATGGTACAGTGGTGGTGGTATTGGGGAAGATGGGGTAGTCAACGGGGTCAACCCCCGTTTTTATTAAAAGGGGCGGACTGGGTTTGCTTGGTGGGCTGGGAAACAAAAACAGGCCCAAGGAAATATAAAAGGGTGGGTTGTTTTTGGACTAGGCTTAGGATTAGGGGTTTATAATAGTTAAAGGGTCCGTTTGGTTAATAGTGAACAACAAGGACCAATTGTGTAATTCGGCCAAAGTTGAGGACTTGATATGTAATTTTCCCAAACTTCAAATAAGGACTGAACCTACAATTAACCATTAGTACAAGGACCACAAGTATAAATTTCATTATTTTAAACCTCAGGGACCAAATCTGCCAATTCCTCAAACTCAGGGACCTATTCTGTAATTTTCTGATTTTTGAAGGGTTTATTTTATAACTTCTCAAATGTTATCATAAGGACCAATTTTTGTCAATTTAGAATAGTACAAGGCTTATTTTCCATATTTTTGTATTTACAAAACCTTAGGGACTATTTTTGACACTTTTCAAAGTTGAGGGACCAAAGTTGCCATTTTGCAATTTTTAAACTTTAAAGGACTTTTCTTGACAACTTATGAATCCCTAAGGACCTTTGATGATATTTTGCATGTTTTGATTTACCAGGGACTAGTTTTGCCAAATTTTCAAAGTTCAGGGACTGAAACTGTAAATTATGTGAAATGTTTTGTTTTTCATCAGTTTTCAATCCTTTTGCATAAAAACACAATCCAGGGATAATTTTATGTATTTCAAGGCATTCCTGTGTGTTTTCATATGTTTTTGCAGCTTAAATGTAACAGAAATGATGAGTATTTACACACTCATCACTAATACTCCACTGATTCGTTCGATGTGGATAATGTGACAACATGGTTAAATCTACCTCCAAGAAAATGAACGTTGAAAGCTTCCCTACAGAAATATAAATCATCTTCTTGTCCTGTAATCAACAAACACGAAAATCAAAGCATCAAACCGAACAAAGAAAAACCACAACTAGATGTAATTTCAGACTTAGAGATAAATACAAAACAAAGCAATAAAAGGATAGGATACTTGTGGAATGAATTACAAATAGGAACTCATAAAACATATCCACAAGTATTGACACACAAACAAGATAGAATATATGCTAATCATGAATTGTGAATTTTTCATGTTCGAAATTCGTTCTTTTTAACAAAATATAAACTTCCATACACTTGTCTTTTTGTAAAATACCTTTATATGCAATTAAGGCGATGTTAAAAACAAAATAAATCATTTTTACAAATTATTCGAAACATGAAAATTAAACAACTATGATTAAGCATATATGACACAAACAAACAAATAAAATAAAAAACATCAAACAATTAAAAAACATGTGTTGCCTCCCAAGAAGTGCTTGTTTTTTTCGAGTCACGAGCCTGACTCTACCCTTATTTAACGGGAATATGGGATGTTTTCCCTACACTTAGGATTAAGTGCTGGTGGAAGTAGCGATACACACCCTTAGGGTGGAAATATGCCACGTGAGGTGAATGGGGTGAGTGAATGGCTTTCTTCATCCTAAAACTACTCGGATAATAATGGTTGATGGGTGGTTTGGTTTCTCTTTTATCTCCCAGAAATATATCTAAGGATGGAAAGTTGTGTAAAGATTGAGGTTCCGGCTCATCAACACTAGGAAATTCCCTAGAACTAAGGGTAAGGTTATCACTATAAGTATTCAAACCTATATCCTCTAGTGGTGCTTGGTCCAAGGGTTCTACCTCTATTGGGATTCCTAAAGTTTCTTCTACTTCTTCTAGGTAAGTCACGGGCGGTGTGTACGCCTCAAATGATGGCGGGACTTGTGGAGTACTTAGTGGGCTTGCGCTATTTTCCTCATAATTCTTCGTATTAAAATCACCTATATGTTCATCCTGTATTATGTTAGTGCCTAACCATGACATGCACTTAGGTGGCTCAACTCTACCCTCATGTGTGTTGTATGTTTTGGTGAAATCTATCCCGCTCATGCAACTAGGTAGTTCAACACTAACCATCTCATAATCTTTGTTTGATTCTAAGTTCATGTTCTTAGAAACTAGGTCATCTTGCTCATACGAATCCACCAATTCGTTAAACTTATGGGTCATGGTTAGTAAGCTTTTCTCAAAATTCATCCAACGTGTCTCACTAAAAGGAATTGATCCTGATAATGATCGTCTAATAGAAATCACACATGCATAGAATTTGCTGATATAAATAATACGTAAAAATGTTATTAATATTTTTCGATATCCCTATGTTTTGACGATCACAAAATATAAAATCATTAAACGTAAAATCATTACGTAAATAAGTATTTAGTGACAAAATATCAGTATATCCAACTAATTCACTTAAGGTATGAATAAACAAGTGCCTAATACATTTTATGATCAAAGGAAGGTTTATTTACTAATTACAAATTATATAAAATGGTATAAACATTTTATATATTTAAGAAAAACACTTTTGGTAATTAAAGGAAAATGTTTATTTCATAATAAATATATGAATTCAAATTTTTAACCAAATTCAGTTAAATTTTCACCAAATAAACTTTCCCCAGAAAAGATAAAGAAAACTGGTCGTTACTGTGGGCGGCCCCCTTAAAATTAAGGGGACCGGCAGTACAAAAATGGGCGGCCCCCTTAATGATTAAAGGGGCCGGCCATCTGACGAATTCCATCCATTTTCCTTCCTTATTCTACTTACCAAACACTCCATTTTCTCTCCTCCCTTCACTCTTGCTGCTGCTGTGACGATTTTTAAACCCAAAACCATCCAAAATCCATTCTCAAATCTTCATATCAAGGTCAATTAACAAAGGGCAAATACTTACAACACGATTAGCAACAAGTATTGTAAGTTTTTCATAACACATTTCTTTTAATTTCATCTAATTTGGTCATAATCACGATTTAGCATTTTATTTCAATTTCTTCAATTTCATCTTTTCTTTCAAATTGAGTCTAGGAATTCCATAACTAAATGCTTCCCTTAGGATTAGAATGTACTATTAACACTAGAAACTAAAAATTACAAACCCTCTTGTCGAAATTTTTTGAAAAAGTTCATACACTCATTTTCAAATTTTACTTATACATTGTTGAATAATGCTACAAAAACTTGCTAAATCATATCACATTATGGTTTTATAACTTATTAATCACAAAAACAAGTTTTTCGGTGAAGTAAAAATATTTTCCTTGTTTGATAAGAGGGTGTTTGGATCATGTCCAAATAGTGTCAAAAATTATCCAATATAACCTGTATAATACATCGTCATGAATATAAGTATAAAACTAGCATTTTAGAGTTGTCAAGATATATAATTTATATATATATTGACATTTTGGTAGTAAATATTCTAGATAAGGAACCGTTTGGTTTAACTAGAAAAATAGTATTTTTGAGTCAAATTATAAACCATTCTTTTCAAAACAAATCATTTGCATAAGAAACTTGTTGGAAATAGCTAGTTATACAATCTAATGTACATCTAGCAAATTTTCATGATATATTAAGATATTTAAAGGGGCGTTTGGATTATCCCATAACAACTTGATAAACATCGTAAAATATATCCAACACAAGTTAAAAATAAAAATAAGGAACATGGTAAACTACTTCTTAAGTTAAAAGTCTTTAGAGTCGAAGTACGTTTACGTTCCACATATGTCATAAAAATGTAAACATTATATTTTAACGTTGATTTTATTTTAATTTTATTTTGGTGTTATTGTGTTTAGGTGAAAATGCCCAAAGTTATTACCAAATATATTTCCTTAACCAAAAACTATATTCCCAAAGTTTCACAACTTCCCACCACCTCTCCTTCCATTGCTCATTTCTATCGTCAAATTGAAGATAGAAATATTCATGAAGGTCGCGTCGTACATCCCTCTTACTATCAATCCGACTTCATCGATCGTATGTTCACAAATATCCGTTTTGAATGTCTCTTCCAAATAAATGAACCCATTATTCCTCGCTTTATTCACGACTTTTATAGCCAAGTCAAGGTCCAAACCGATGATTTTGGTTCCATTCTCATCTCATTCATGATCCAACATGAATTCATTACTCTAACTCTTCCACAATTCGGTCAAATCCTCCAAATTCCTTTCACCGGTCAATCCGTTTTCACAAACGAATTGGATCTTGGTGCTCTTCAATATTCTCGTCCAACTTTTGGTCCTTACTTCTCCGAAATTCCCTCTCCACTCGAAATTTTTCAAATGCTTGGGTTAACCCGTGAAACCACCACTCAAAAAATCAAATCCAAAAATGTCGATATTACCGAAAACCAAAGTCTACTCAAAGAATTAAGCCCCGACATGAAGTGTTCGGAAGAACTCATTTGAGAGAATGCGTTTGGTACCGGAGGTCACCGTGACCATCTCCCGGCTAGCCTCGCTCATATGTTGTATTGTATTGTTGCCGAACAACATTACAATTCTACTTATTTCTTTATCAAACGCATTGAACATGCAAGAGCTACTCCTAAAGCCAATCTTCCGTATGGAGCCAAATTTTGATTGGTTTGAAACAGTCAAAAAATATCAACCAAGTAATGGTCAACAAGTCAAACAGTCTAAACCAAAACTCCGTGGAGTGTAGTGTTTCCCTGGATCGTTAAATCCCAACGAGGCGTGAAATCTGAAATAAAATGACTTCGAGATCAGGTGATTTGAACAGGAAAAGGGTTCAAGTGATAGTACTACTGAAATATAAGCCAAAATAGCTTTGACAAGCTAGATCAACTAATACGTGAAATCAGATATGCACAAATGTAAAGGTACTGGAAAACGTATACGTTTAATATTTAAACGTAGACAACAAAAACAATTTTAACTATAGTAGGAGTTTGCAAGCCTTAGGAGCTTAAATGCAAATTAAATAAACTTGAAATATTTATTTTAATATTACTAATTTATTTAAAATTTATTAAAACCTAAAAAAATGTAAAAAAGATATAAAATATACGTTTATATTTAAGTAAACGTAAACGTACGAAATTTAAACGTGAATTCTGTAAAATACAACTTTCACAAATATTAAAATTATATTTTTAGAATCCTAAACTTATTAGAAATTTATTAGAAAATTAAAATTATTTTTATAACTATTTAATTAATTATTATTATTTAATAACTATTTTTAATTAGTTAATAATTCACTAATAAATAGAAAAATGTAAAATAAGTCTAGAAATATAAAATTAAAATTTCTAAAAGTTTAAAATATTATAAAACTTATCTTAAAACTAAAATTATATTTTCACACTAATTATCTAATTATTATTAATTAATTATTATTTAATTATTATTTAACTAATTATATTGATTTAAATTATTATAAATACTAAAAAGACTTAGATAATTATGAAAAATTTTATATATCTAATTAACCATCACAGGAATCCTAAAAATTATAAAAAAAGTTTATATTATGTATTTTTAATCTAATTTACTAATTATTATTCTATTTATTAATTAATTATCAATTAAACTAATTATATTATTAAAAATAGAAAATGAACAGTATAAATCCTAGAAAAATTTATAAAATTGTTTTACCTTATATAAAAGCTATAAAAATTATAAAAACTATGTGGTACTTTATAAAATATAATTATGCTATTTAATTCTTATTTATTAATTAATTATTAATTAAACTAATATTAATTCTAAAAAACACTAGATGACAAAAGTCAAACAGTCAGAAAATATCAACCAAGTAATGGTCAACAAGTCAAATAGTCTAAACCACTACTCCGTGGAGTGTAGTGTTTCCCCGGATCGTTAAATCCCAACGAGGCGTGAAATCTGAAATAAAATGACTTCGAGATCAGGTGATTTGAACAGGAAAAGGGTTCAAGTGATTGTACTACTGAAATATAAGTCAAAATAGCTTTGATAAGATAGATCAACTAATACGTGAAATCAGATAAGCACAAATGTAAAGGTACTGGAAAACGTATACTTTTAATATTTAAACGTAGACAACAAAAACAATTTTAACTATAGTAGGAGTTTGCAAGTTTTAGGGGCTTAAATAAAAATTAAATAAACTTGAAATATTTATTTTAATATTACTAATTTATTTAAAATTTATTAAAACCTAAAAAAATGTAAAAAAGATATAAAATATACGTTTATATTTAAGTAAACGTAAACGTACGAAATTTAAACGTGAATTCTGTAAAATACAACTTCCACAAATATGAAAATTATATTTTTAGAATCCTAAACTTATTAGAAATTTATTAGAAAATTAAAATTATTTTTACAACTATTTAATTAATTATTATTATTTAATAACTATTTTTAATTAGTTAATAATTCACTAATAAATAGAAAAATGTAAAATAAGTCTAGAAATATAAAATTAAAATTTCTAAAAGTCTAAAATATTATAAAACTTATCTTAAAACTAAAATTATATTTTCACACTAATTATCTAATTATTATTAATTAATTATTATTTAATTATTATTTAACTAATTATATTGATTTAAATTATTATAAATACTAAAAAGACTTAGATAATTATGAAAAATTTTATATATCTAATTAACCATCACAGGAATCCTAAAAATTATAAAAAAAAGTTTATATTATGTATTTTTAATCTAATTTACTAATTATTATTCTATTTATTAATTAATTATCAATTAAACTAATTATATTATTAAAAATAGAAAATGAACAGTATAAATCCTAGAAAAATTTATAAAATTGTTTTACCTTATATAAAAGCTATAAAAATTATAAAAACTATGTGGTACTTTATAAAATATAATTATGCTATTTAATTCTTATTTATTAATTAATTATTAATTAAACTAATATTAATTCTAAAAAACACTAGATGACAAAAGTCAAACAGTCAGAAAATATCAACCAAGTAATGGTCAACAAGTCAAATAGTCTAAACCACTACTCCGTGGAGTGTAGTGTTTCCCCGGATCGTTAAATCCCAACGAGGCGTGAAATCTGAAATAAAATGACTTCGAGATCAGGTGATTTGAACAGGAAAAGGGTTCAAGTGATTGTACTACTGAAATATAAGTCAAAATAGCTTTGATAAGATAGATCAACTAATATGTGAAATCAGATAAGCACAAATGTAAAGGTACTGGAAAACGTATACTTTTAATATTTAAACGTAGACAACAAAAACAATTTTAACTATAGTAGGAGTTTGCAAGTTTTAGGGGCTTAAATAAAAATTAAATAAACTTGAAATATTTATTTTAATATTACTAATTTATTTAAAATTTATTAAAACCAAAAAAAATGTAAAAAAGATATAAAATATACGTTTATATTTAAGTAAACGTAAACGTACGAAATTTAAACGTGAATTCTGTAAAATACAACTTCCACAAATATGAAAATTATATTTTTAGAATCCTAAACTTATTAGAAATTTATTAGAAAATTAAAATTATTTTTACAACTACTTAATTAATTATTATTATTTAATAACTATTTTTAATTAGTTAATAATTCACAAATAAATAGAAAAATGTAAAATAAGTCTAGAAATATAAAATTAAAATTTCTAAAAGTCTAAAATATTATAAAACTTATTTTAAAACTAAAATTATATTTTTCACACTATTTATCTAATTATTATTAATTAATTATTATTTAACTAATTATATTGATTTAAATTATTATAAATACTAAAAATACTTAGATAATTATGAAAAATTTTATATATCTAATTAACCATCACAGGAATCCTAAAAATTATAAAAAGTTTATATTATGTATTTTTAATCTAATTTACTAATTATTATTCTATTTATTAATTAATTATCAATTAAACTAATTATATTATTAAAAATAGAAAATGAACAGTATAAATCCTAGAAAAATTTATAAAATTGTTTTACCTTATATAAAAGCTATAAAAATTATAAAAACTATGTGGTACTTTATAAAATATAATTATGCTATTTAATTCTTATTTATTAATTAATTATTAATTAAACTAATATTAATTCTAAAAAACACTAGATGACAAAAGTCAAACAGTCAGAAAATATCAACCAAGTAATGGTCAACAAGTCAAATAGTCTAAACCACTACTCCGTGGAGTGTAGTGTTTCCCCGGATCGTTAAATCCCAACGAGGCGTGAAATCTGAAATAAAATGACTTCGAGATCAGGTGATTTGAACAGGAAAAGGGTTCAAGTGATTGTACTACTGAAATATAAGTCAAAATAGCTTTGATAAGATAGATCAACTAATATGTGAAATCAGATAAGCACAAATGTAAAGGTACTGGAAAACGTATACTTTTAATATTTAAACGTAGACAACAAAAACAATTTTAACTATAGTAGGAGTTTGCAAGTTTTAGGGGCTTAAATAAAAATTAAATAAACTTGAAATATTTATTTTAATATTACTAATTTATTTAAAATTTATTAAAACCAAAAAAAATGTAAAAAAGATATAAAATATACGTTTATATTTAAGTAAACGTAAACGTACGAAATTTAAACGTGAATTCTGTAAAATACAACTTCCACAAATATGAAAATTATATTTTTAGAATCCTAAACTTATTAGAAATTTATTAGAAAATTAAAATTATTTTTACAACTACTTAATTAATTATTATTATTTAATAACTATTTTTAATTAGTTAATAATTCACAAATAAATAGAAAAATGTAAAATAAGTCTAGAAATATAAAATTAAAATTTCTAAAAGTCTAAAATATTATAAAACTTATTTTAAAACTAAAATTATATTTTTCACACTATTTATCTAATTATTATTAATTAATTATTATTTAACTAATTATATTGATTTAAATTATTATAAATACTAAAAATACTTAGATAATTATGAAAAATTTTATATATCTAATTAACCATCACAGGAATCCTAAAAATTATAAAAAGTTTATATTATGTATTTTTAATCTAATTTACTAATTATTATTCTATTTATTAATTAATTATCAATTAAACTAATTATATTATTAAAAATAGAAAATGAACAGTATAAATCCTAGAAAAATTTATAAAATTGTTTTACCTTATATAAAAGCTATAAAAATTATAAAAACTATGTGGTACTTTATAAAATATAATTATGCTATTTAATTCTTATTTATTAATTAATTATTAATTAAACTAATATTAATTCTAAAAAACACTAGATGACAAAAGTCAAACAGTCAGAAAATATCAACCAAGTAATGGTCAACAAGTCAAATAGTCTAAACCACTACTCCGTGGAGTGTAGTGTTTCCCCGGATCGTTAAATCCCAACGAGGCGTGAAATCTGAAATAAAATGACTTCGAGATCAGGTGATTTGAACAGGAAAAGGGTTCAAGTGATTGTACTACTGAAATATAAGTCAAAATAGCTTTGATAAGATAGATCAACTAATACGTGAAATCAGATAAGCACAAATGTAAAGGTACTGGAAAACGTATACTTTTAATATTTAAACGTAGACAACAAAAACAATTTTAACTATAGTAGGAGTTTGCAAGTTTTAGGGGCTTAAATAAAAATTAAATAAACTTGAAATATTTATTTTAATATTACTAATTTATTTAAAATTTATTAAAACCAAAAAAAATGTAAAAAAGATATAAAATATACGTTTATATTTAAGTAAACGTAAACGTACGAAATTTAAACGTGAATTCTGTAAAATACAACTTCCACAAATATGAAAATTATATTTTTAGAATCCTAAACTTAGTAGAAATTTATTAGAAAATTAAAATTATTTTTACAACTACTTAATTAATTATTATTATTTAATAACTATTTTTAATTAGTTAATAATTCACAAATAAATAGAAAAATGTAAAATAAGTCTAGAAATATAAAATTAAAATTTCTAAAAGTCTAAAATATTATAAAACTTATTTTAAAACTAAAATTATATTTTTCACACTATTTATCTAATTATTATTAATTAATTATTATTTAACTAATTATATTGATTTAAATTATTATAAATACTAAAAATACTTAGATAATTATGAAAAATTTTATATATCTAATTAACCATCACAGGAATCCTAAAAATTATAAAAAGTTTATATTATGTATTTTTAATCTAATTTACTAATTATTATTCTATTTATTAATTAATTATCAATTAAACTAATTATATTATTAAAAATAGAAAATGAACAGTATAAATCCTAGAAAAATTTATAAAATTGTTTTACCTTATATAAAAGCTATAAAAATTATAAAAACTATGTGGTACTTTATAAAATATAATTATTCTATTTAATTCTTATTTATTAATTAATTATTAATTAAACTAATATTAATTCTAAAAAACACTAGATGACAAAAGAAAAATCTGGAAAAATTTATAAAACTACTTTAATATATAAGAGATTTAATAAAAATATAAAATAGCAGAAGTGCTTATAAATAAGCTAAAAAGAAAATTAAATAGATAATTTCTATTAAATAGAAGCTATCACTATAATTAAGTTTGTCTTTTTCTGGTTTTTCTTTTATAAAACTAATAAAATACTTAAAATAAGAAACTTTTATAAAGGGAAATAATTTATAAACTCAGAATAAGCACTAAGAGTGCTTATTACCCAAACAGTTGACTTTTGTTGACTGTGGAGGGATTTAAGCACAAATGGACTATTGTGGGGTCCACAAGGGTAAAAGTTTGTTTCTCTGAGTTACATGAACTAAATTAAGCTAGATTATACCAAATAAGTGGCTTGAATAAGCCACAAAACTCAAATAAACAATTGGCTTATTGAGATTCTGAGACAGAATGGGACAGAGTTGGGAAGCAAATTCAGGTGGGGTCCAGTGGTCAAATGGTCAAACCAATGGTCAATTATCAAAACCTGGTAGGAGGGGGGTTGTAAGGGCCTAATTATGGGGTGTGGGACCCACTGGGTTAGCCACAAATGAACACCAAAGTTGGGTGTGTTGATGGGGGTCTGAGTGCACAGGGCAAAAGGTTGCCCTGCAGGTCAGTTCAAGGGGCATTTTGGTTCACAAGAAAAAATCAAAAAAATGAACCCAATATGAAAATCAAAAGTTCTACTGGTAGAGTCTACACACAACAAATTTCAGACCTTGAATCACAACACAAAAATCTATTTAATTCATGCCATTTTGGTGAAAATCTGAGATTGCAATTTTTGACTTTTTATTAAATCTTGATAAGTTGACTTATGTGAACTTTAATCCTAATTTAGTGACTGAAACTACAATTATTAGCTTAAATAAGGTTATCTTAGTGCAAATCAACAACTTCTAAACCAACATGAATACTTTTTGGACTCCAAATCCCACACAGTTAACTGTGTGGGTGAGTTGTTTGTGATTTTGACTAATTGGTGTGTAAGACCTGATTTTATGCTTATAATACCCTACTTATGACTGATGCATCCTATCCACAACAGAAAAATACCAAAACAACCACAAAGTCACAGGGTAATTCACTAATCCAAACACTCCTATATTGCACTGATTTGGAAGTTTTCAAAGCATCAAGATGATTTAATCCAGATAACTAACACAGAAGCATGTCTTATGATTAAGTGACCCTTTTTAAGCACAAATATATCAAATATAACAACAGCAACTCAAGTATCAGTAATATGCTAAAAATAACTAAAATTGAAAATTCTAAGTAACTATTAAATCTAATGAACAACTATGATGTTTTAAGCTAAATGATGAGTGTCTAAATACTCATCATTTCGTTCCCATTTAGACTACTGAAACATTTGAAAACACTCAAATATGGTTCAAAATACTGGAAATATCTCCAAATTGTGTTTTTAGGTGTTAAAGTGCAAAAGGGATGAAAACTGATGAAAAACATACAAAATATTAATAATTTACAGTTTCAGTCCCTGAACTTTGAATAATTGGTAAAACTAGTCCCTGGTCACTCAAAACTTGTAAAAATATCATTAAAGGTCCTTGGGATTCACAAGTTGTAAGAAATTGTCCTTTGAAGTTTAAAATCACAAAATTACAACTTTGGTCCCTCAACTTTGAAAACTGTCAAAAATAGTCCTTAAGGTTTTAAAATTGGAAAATAATCAAAATAAACCTTGTACTATTCATGTTTGACAATATTGGTCCTTATGATAAACTTTTGGAAAATTACAAGTTTAACCGTTCAAGAATCAAAAAATGGCAAATTTGGTCCCTAAGGTTTAAAATAATGAAATTTATACTTGTGGTCCTTGTACTAATGGTTGATTGCAGGTTCAGTCCTTATTTGAAGTTTGGGGAAATTACATATCAGGTCCCTAATGAATGCAGAAATTACAAATATGGTCCTTGGGCTCAATATACAACCGGATCCAATGTTTATGTTTAACCCATGAAACAAATTAAACCCATTAAACCTTAAACCAGATCCAGTCCAATCCAGTTACAAAACCTTGGGCCCAAAAACACACCAGCCCACCCCCTTTGTTAAATAAATAAAACAAACCCCCGTTTTCCCTCTTCGTCTTCCACCTCCCCTAGCCACCTGTAACTGCCACCTTAACACTACCACCTCACCCCTTCCAGCTCACCCCCTATCTTCCTACCCACTCTCCACCACCTCTTTCCACAAAAACACGCCACAATAAATGCATTCTCACCCCATTTTCACCCCAAAACCACCCTTACCCACGGTATTTAACCAAAACCACCCCAACTTGGTCTAAACTTCACCAAACGTGTCCCTTACACTTCTACATACTCCCAAGAAGCTTTAATTGAAACAGAACTGCTTCTATCCACGTGGAGAGATTTGGCGCCAAAAATGATTTGAATGGTCAAGATCAGTTTGACTCAATCAATGGCTGTAAAGTGATGTGGGATAATATCTTTGGTCAAGTGGGATGAAAATTGGTGATAAATATCAGAAGAAGGTGGAAGGAAGAGAGTATCATAATTTACTCTAGTTTATGATCAATCGTAGTTAATCAAAATAGTTTGTATCATTAGTGTATTTGTCATTTACTTTTCTCAGATGTTAATTACCTTTGCTAAAAGTGTAATAAACAAACTTGGTTCCTTCAGTATCAATCTATCTTTAAGTTTTCAAGAATTTCAATTTCGTACCATTTCAATTCAAGTCATTTAAATTCTGTTTGATACTTGTTAATTAGAGGACTCTAAAAACACTACTTAGCTCTCAGTAAGCTATAACAAGCTTTTAGATCATTCTAGTCAACAATAATCAATAATTTAGGAAAATACCATAGAAAATAGAAAATAAATAAAAAAAATAGAAGTTACTGTGAAGAAAGCAAAGGAGCAAGGTTCATTCTGGATTGCTTTGGTATTAGAGCTTTGTGGAAAGCATATAAGTTTGGTTTTCAGTCCTTGGTTCTGTGTGTTCATCTCAAATTCAAGTTGTAAGCATTACTTCTTGATTTTTAGCATTTACTGTTCCTGTTCTTATTTTAGTGTAATCTTTCTTGTTTCATGCTTAGTTGGTGTTGGTTAGTGATAATATAGATTAAAATTGGTAGGTTGTTAATTGGAATTCATAGTTGCTAGTTGTTTTAATTAGACAATTAAAATAGCTTAGTTGTGTTACCTAGGTAATTGTGGTTAAAATCTGTTTGATTGTGCTCTTTTGGTCTGATATCATCATAAACAGGTGTAGGAATCAGTCTCATGTTTTAATTCAGTATTGAGTAACACTAATCAAGAGATAGTCCTTGCTAAGGGGTGTTTGGATCAAGCTGCCATATTGAGTATATGCATGTTAATGTTGATGATACTTGTTGTTGTATGCTAGTTTAGGTCATTACAGTCCATATCAATCATAATAAGTAGGTCTTATTAGTGTCAAAGTCAAAATTAGTTGCAATCCTATCTATCTGTTAAACTGTTAAGTAATTTAGGTCCATAATCACCATACTAGCTTAAAAGTTAATAACTTAGCTTAATTTCAACTTATTATACCTTATAATAACATATTCAGTTAAATAATCTAGGTTCAAGCTCATAATAGTCAACATAGTTGTTAATTTAAAAAGGTCAACTTGCAGTCACAACTATTTTTGAATAATCTTTGGAATTTAATTGTGATTTTGTTAGTTGATAATAGGAACTGAGCTTGTAGGTTTATATTCTCTTGTTGCTGTTCTACATGTTACTATTTTTTATAATTTTTATGCTAGCTGATTAGAGTGCTTATTTGGTGCTTATATTTAAGTGATTCTTCACAAGTCTCCCCTGAACACAGATTAATAAGCCAACTTAAGAAGCTTGCACAAGCTTCATAAGTACTTGCTAACCTGTGTAATTTGGATATTTGTGATGCCCTTGTGGCTAGTCACTTGAGTGAGTGCATTATTTGCCTTTAACTGCTTATTTGGAGTGCTTATTATTGCTTAATTTTGTTCATCAAATAAACCAAACCACTGGTCACCCAGTGAAGTCAAGCAACTTCACAAGCTCATCATAAGCTCATCACTGAGCTTTAGCTTGTGAATTTTGGCTCTTTAAGTAGCTGAGCAACCCATCTTCACATTTCAAGCTTAAACTTTCACTCACAAGCCCTTTTACTAGGGCTGCATCAAGCTTGAAGCTTGTTTTATTCACTCAGTTAACTGAGTGAACCAGTCAACCCACCACACTTCACAAGCACTTTCTGAGCTCACTAGTGGGTCCCACTTGGTGTTATTTAGCTTTTTGGAAAGCTGAACAACCCAATCCAAGGTTCCACTGCTTATTTTCTATTTTATTGCTTATTTGATAAGCCTGCATACAGCTTATAGCTTGTCCCATAAACCCAGCATACACTGGTTACTCAGTGATCCACCCAACTTCACAAGCCTCTCCTTGGCTTATTTGTGGGTCCCAGGGTTTGCTTATTGGCTTATTTAGAAGCCCCCCAGGTCAGCTGTTTGCTTGCACTCCTTGTTTAGACTCTTGAACCCTCTTGTGGACCCCACAGAGGGCTGCAAAGTGCCTAAGTGGACTGTTTTGTTTGCAGTTTGGTTTGGATTGCTTATTATAGCTTATTAGCTTATTTTCTTTTCTTTTCTCTTTTCTTTGGCTTCTTTTACATTTGTTTAACTTATTTTTATATTTCTTTTGCTTTTGTTTCAGTCTACAATCTTTTGACAAGCTTTTCCATTTGAAAAACCAAGTTAAGCTTTTACAAGCTTAACTGTTGGGTAAAATAAGCTCAACTGAGCTTATTCTTGTGATTTAGAAAAGTTGCCTTTTCAAAAGTTGTGTATATTTATTGTGTAAACAAGTTTGTAAAGTAAAAAATCAAAAAGAAAAATAAAAAGGAAAACGGGCACTTGCTAGATTTGAACCCTGGACCTCTAGGGTTGACCTAGTCAAGACTCAAACCAAACCCGTGCACCATCTGGGCTAGGTTGTTATTAATGTTTAGTTTTTCCTGGGTTTTATTTATAGTAGAATAGGTCCTGATAAGCTTTCACAAGCTTAACAGCTTATTTTCTGCTTATTAAATAAGCTCACCACCTTTTTTATATTTTTCCCAGCTTCCTTATAGTATTAAGTGTTTGTAAAAATAATTTCATAATTTTCACTGTTCATATAGTATTTATTATAATTTAAATTAGTTTTAATAGTAATTAATTAATAATAAATAATAAAAAAATTAAAAAAATAATTTTCTTTTTCTAATAATTTTCTTTTATTCTTAGGATCTTAAAAATATAAATTTCACATTTGTGGGGTTTATATTGATCACTTTTCACTTTAATTTTTGTACGTTTACGTTTAATTTAATTTAAACGTACGTTTTTAATACGTTTTACGTTTCTAGGGTTTTTGATCGTACTTATTAGTTGATATAACTCATTTGAGTTATTTATACTTTTAGTATTGTGACAAATCATTCATAACCCTATTCCTGATCATCCAAACTATATCACACATTCGTTCAATCACAGAATATCACACCTCGTTGGGAAATTAACGACCCGGGGATATAACTGTACTACCTTGGATTATTGCATTTGCCCCTTTTTAGTTTGACTTTTATAGTCAACCATTCACCAGTGGTTGACTCTAGAATATATAGCTAGAAATCTGTGTTGACTGTTTCGGGGTGAATCACTAAATTATTACTAAAAAACTTTAAATAAACACAAATAGAACAGGATCAATCAGTAATAACCATGTTTATAGAAAATGAGATTATAAGTGGATATATTGCTTACAAGTGAGCCTGTGAGCATCAAAAACCAAGAACCAAGGATTCCTAATTCCTCCCTTGAGGATCTAAACCAAATATTCTAAGCCTCCTTGCATCCAATCCACTTCTGAATCAGAATCCAAACCACAGACTCTCAATTTGACTTTTGTTGACCAAATTGTATTTGTGAATTTTTTAAGCTAGATTAAGTTTTAAGTTACTAGAAGCTCTTATCAGCTTCCTGGGAGCTTAGGTTTTCTATTTTAGTCCATGATAACAGGAAATAAGAACAATACACTAATAATAGATTTTCAATATAAATTCACACAATTTGAACTATTAAATAAAACTGATTATTGATACTTCAAAAGGTTCCTTCATACATTGAATTAGATAAAAACAACAATTTAAAGCTTAGAACAACACTGGAATTTGAAAACTTAACTAATCGACATACATAATTGAAAATTAAACTAGATAGGTTTCCACACTGCATCTTCCTTCAACTTTATAGACTTTTTGGGCTCCCCACATGCGTCTGAACAAATCCCATCAATATTTATGGCCATTGGATCACTTATGAGCAAAATTGATCGTTGGATCAATTTTTGGCGCCAAAAGTCGTGTAGGTAACTTGGGGCCGTAATTTTGTAATTAAAGGTTTTTGGGAGTTTGTGGAGGTGGAAGGGAGTGGATAGACAGCTAGGGTGATGAGGTGGTGGTGCAAAACCACCTGGTTTTGGCGTTGCAGGGATGGGGGAGAAGGGTGTACAGTGGAGGTGGTTTTGGCGGGGGTTGACCAGGGTCACACCTGGTTTTAATATAAGGGGTGTGGACTGGGCTTATTTTGGGCCAAAGAAAAAGGAAAGGGGGTGGGGGTTGGGCTGGGTATTGGATTTGGATTGGATTTGTTTTGGGGGTTTATAATAAATAAAAGGGTTCGGTTGGTTTAAGTTTACACAAGGACCATTTTTGTAATTTTGACAAAATATAAGGGCTGGTTTAGCAACTTGTCCAAAGTATTAATAAGGACTATTTTTGTCATTTATGAATAACCCAAGGACCAAAAGTGTGATTTTTCCATTTTCAAAACCTAGGGACCTTTTCTGCCAATTCCTTAAACTCCAGGGACCAAACTTGTAATTTTTTAAAAGTTGAAGGGTTTAACTTGTAATTTCTCAAAAGTTATCATAAGGACCAAATATGCCATTTAAGAATAGTGCAAGGCTTATTTTTCATATTTTTCCATTTACAAAACCTTAGGGACTATTTTTGACATTTTTCAAACTTGAGGGATTAAAGTTGTCGTTTTGCAATTTTTAACTTTAAAGGACTATACTTGACAACTTATAATTCCCTAAGGACCTTTGATGATATATTTCATGTTTTTGATTTACTAGGGACTAGTTTTGCCAATTTTTCAAAGTTCAGGGACTGAAACTGTAAATTATGTGAAATGTATTGTTTTTCATCAGTTTTCAATCCTTTTGCATAAAAACACAATCCAGGGATATTTTATGTATTTTAAGGCATTCCTGTGTGTTTTCATATGTTTTTGCAGTTTAAATGTAACAGAAATGATGAGTATTTACACACTCATCAAATGTTCCTCACTCGTCTCTATCATCATGTTATCGAAAACTATCCCGATCTTGATGGTAGTATCTATGAGTCCATCTATCCGACCATACATCCTCTCGTTCTTAAACAAACCCGTAAACCTCGTAGTGATAAGGGTAAATCTCGTCGTCACAGTTTCCATGGCTCATCATCTCGTCGAGAGGATGACGAAGAGGACGAATTTATTCATCGTGCTCCCTCTCCCGATACGTTTCTTGAAGACTTGGAAGAACTTGAAGAAGATGATTACCTAGTGCCATCTCCTTCCTCTCAAACTAACCAAGTACTATTTGACCGACAAACCGATTTGCTCAATCAAAACTGCAGGATACGCGAGGAGATGCGAGGAGGCTTCAAGTCAATTGCTAAAACGATTGGAGGATTGTTCAAGAAGAAGAAGTGATGGGGTCTTTTTATTTGCTTTGGATGATCATGTTTATTGAACTATTAGTTTGTTACTTTTGTTGAATAATCGTTTCTTGTGTGCTATATTTCCGACATATATTTGGAAATTAATATTTGTTGTCATGATTTTAGATACATTTAAACTATGTTATTAGTTAACTTATTATTATTAGATGCTCTACATGTATGCTTGTTTTTATACTTGCTTCTAATCTATGCTTGCATGATTTATTTATGATTATATATATATGCTTCTCTAATAGACCAAAACTAAAATAAAATGTTCCAATAGAGCTTGCTGCAAACACAAAACCAAAATAAACCACTTTTAGAAAATTTTTGAAATTTGGTCGTCTGGGAATTTACCAGATGGGCGGCCCCCATAATTAACACGGGCGGCCCCTTTAATTTTAAGGGGGCCGGCCATGAATTAAGGGGACCAGCCACCTGGAACAGTTTTTACACTGTTTTCTTTTGCAACTTGTGACTTCTTTTGCTAGTCCCAGCTACCACTTCCCTTAAAAACTAAACTGATTTTGGAATCTAACAATGCAATTTCAAATTAATACCACTTCTAAACATGATTCCATGCTATAAAACCCTTATACATCTTTCATCCACACTCCATTATCATCATCAACCTCAAACAATTCTTCATGTCATCACCAAAAACCACCTCCTCCAACAAAGCCAAGAAACAAAAACTTGTTATCATCCCACCAAAACAACTCTTTATCGATCTCACTAATGAAGACAATACCACTCCACCACCACCACCTCAATGTTCATCTCCTAGTACTCTAAATGCACCATCCAAAACACCATCAACACATGGAACCTCCACCTCTTCCATACCATCATCATCATCCATCAATGACTACATCAACACTCACCTGTCACCTCCACCAGGAATTCCACCACCACCACCTCTTGAAAATGCAACCTTAGACATCAACCTTTCATTATTACCCATCACACCTCTTGATGCACAATTTTCACCATCACCACTCAATCCACCTAATTACAATCCCATCTCATGGAGTTTGCTTGAGGCTCATGGTGATACTTGCCTTTGTTGCATCCACAACCACACCATTATCTTTGGATTAAGAGATGAAATCCATTACATGTTTTCATATATTGAAAGCTTGCTTCCTCAACCTCAACCAACAACATCCACTCCTCCACCACCAACATCAACCACACCTCCACCTCCATCAAACACACCTCCATCAACTCCATCATCTCCACCTACAACATTGCTCATTCCAAACTAAGCATGGCTCATGGTTGGAAAATAAATTTGTTTAAACCATTTTGATGACAAGCTCTAGGAAAAACATTTCTATTAGAGTTTTGGTTGAATGAAAGCCCTTAAGGCTTTAGTTTATTAGTTGTATTGTTCATGCATTTTAATGCATGTTGCTTGTATTTTCATCTATTTAATGAAGTGTTTTCTTTCATGCTTATATTGCTTGCCTTATATATATATATATATATATATATATATATATATATATATATATATATATATATATATATATATATATATATATATATATATATATATATGTACTTGTTGCATGCATATATATTGTATGTTCTAAATATTTTTGCAAGCATTCCATATCTCGACTTGTCTCGTAACCTTAAAACGAGGGGGAGTACACATCAAGGGGGAGCTCATCCAACTTCGGGACAACCTTTTTGATGTTCACAAAAAAGGGGGAGAAGTGATATAAACTCACTAAATACTTGCATATATAATAATTTTTGATTTAAAGAGTTTAGATTTTGTAATCATCAAAAAGGGGGAGATTGTTGATATAAATAATGCGTAAAAACGTTATTAATATTTTTCGATATCCCTATGTTTTGACGATCACAAAATATAAAATCATTAAACGTAAAATCATTACGTAAATAAGTATTTAGTGACAAAATATCAGTATATTCAACTAATTCACTTAAGGTATGAATAAACAAGTGCTTAATACATTTTATGATCAAAGGAAGGTGTATTTACTAATTACAAATTATATAAAATGGTATAAACATTTTATATATTTAAGAAAAACACTTTTGGTAATTAAAGGAAAATGTTTATTTCATAATAAATATATGAATTCAAATTTTTAACCAAATTCAGTTAAATTTTCACCAAATAAACTTTCCCCAGAAAAGACAAAGAAAACTGGCCGTTACTGCGGGCGGCCTCCTTAATTATAAGGGGCGGCCCCCTTAATTTTAAGGGGGCCGGCATACGCTCCTGTGTCAGATTTCTTTGCCTATAAATACTGGTTCAAATCTGAATTTTTTCCTCACCTTTTGCACTAAAACTTTCTATTCTAATTCTCTCAAATCATCTTCCTAAAACCTTTGATCATAAATATATTAGTTCTTGTTTTCAAGTGATTCTATCCATCCTCATTCAAAGTGCAAGAGAAGAATACTCCTTTCATCTCAAATCAAGAAGTATTGAAGATTAGTTGTGTAGCTTGTATTTATTGTAAAGTTGTGCAGTGATTGTAATCGGTAGATCTAGGTGGGTTTGTAAATCTATTATTGAAGAAGTTGTGGTGTGAAGTAGAAGTAGTGTGTAGTTGTGAAGTAGTGGTGTGTATAAGTTGTGAAGAAGGCGTGTAGTGGTGTGAGATTGGTTCTAGCTACTATTAGGACCCGACATCTAGCTTTGTGTAGTTAATTGGTGTAAGCAAAAGTTGTGTAAGGTTTCTCCGCCAAAAGGGGAGTTTGTTGACATAGTGAAGAAAACTCTCGAGTAGGTGACTCGAGGAGTGGAGTAGGGCGAAGAGGTACTTCGTAGCCGAACTACTATAAATATCGTGTGTTGTGGTTTGATCTCTCTATCTCTATCTTTTCATTACTTTCATATTTATGTTATAATTATTTAGTTAGTTAGATTAAATTGTTTGAGTTGTGCAAGTGTTGAAATTCACATAAATAAGAATCGAAGTTTTCATCAAACAAAGTTTTTAAAATATAAATTGACGTAAAACTATTCAACCCCCCTTCTAGTTTTCCACAGAATTCATCAAACCCATCTAACTTTACCCCCAACTCCTCTTGGATGTCACTAAGATCACATAAAAAAATCATTGGAATGATAGGAAGCAAATCTATTAGTGAAATTTAATTGTTCCTCTATTGTTAATGATCTAAATGGAATTCCATCCGCCATAGTGACAAGTGAAAATGGTTTTACAAACAAAGGGCACAAAGAAAAAGATAGACTACAAGAAAGCTAATAAAAAGAAAATAAAAATCTCACTAAAAAGGAATCTAATGAGTAGACCTAATCAAAATAAATTTCAACCTAAACAATAACTATTCCCCAGCAGCGGCGCCAAAAACTTGATGCGTGGAATTGCGCCCTCGCAAAAGGTTTTACCTCTCAATGGATCTTGAGAAGCTTGCAATCCCCACCAGGCAGTGTACCTGATCATTGTAGTATAGTATAGTGAAAAGTACTGGGGGATTGATCGTTCAACTCAAAGAATAGTGTTCGTTAGGATTGAAATTAATCTAACTAGGTCTAAAGGTGAAGGATGATTCTTTTTGTGTTTTTATATTTTATGAAAAGCAAGTAAAAATCTCTGCTTTTGGAAGAAGGGGCGGAATTAGTTGCTAATCAACTAACCCAAAAGCTACCAATTAAACTAAAGTGCAAGAAAAGTAAACTAGTGTTCTACAGGGTAAGTGAAGCATGTCTACCTATGATATGTTACTCCTTGCTAGCTATCCAATTCTACCTATTGAATTGTCACATCCTTGTTTTAATTGACGGGTTGTATTCCTTAATACCACTCGTAGGGCCGTGTATGATCTTCCCTAACTCTATAAGCTTCTACTTCACTCTTATGTCAAGCCGACTAAAAGCTCCTAACATGGGATCACTAGAATTGGCTTATGCATTAAATACAACCATATAATCGTAGTACACATCTGATTCATGTTTCTTAAGACGTTCAAGCATGTTACCAACTGGAAGTCTGCCAATTTTTTTAAGCCTAACATCGATATCATTCAATTAAACAAGAGACAATAGGAATCAAGAATTATAAGCTAAACCAATTAGACCTATCAAAGTGTCACACTCTAATAGATGAAGATAGACACACACATCAACAAGGAATCAATAAGATCTAATTAATTATATACAAGTTTCACACAATTATAAGTAGACACAAGGTGAATTAGCAAAACATTATCAAAGGAGAGCAAGCAACAATGATAATGGAAAACATAATTAAGATAGAATCAACAAACCAATATAAGATATTTATGGAGTGATTGAAACCCTCTAAGTTTCTGGAAAAACACCTACCCTAACCCTAGAATCGGACTTAGGGTTTGGGGCTTACAAATAATGAAGTTATGATGTTGTATTTATAGGCTAATATCTGCCCGACCCATCTTGACAGCGTCAGCCCAAGCCTTGACGGCGTCAAGACCAAATTTTCTTCATCAAATTGTAGATCTTTTTTTCCTCTTCACGTGGGAATTTGAATCACCTAAATCCGAGTTCGTATGCAAAAGTTATGACCAAAACAATAACAGCTACTCCGCGCGCAAGTTGTGATTGTCTTGATCATCTTGTGACGGTTTCACTAAGGTTTCTTCTTGTGTAAGCATTCTTCCTGACGTCGTCACTCTATAACATCTGACGTCGTCAGGTTAAATCCTGACGCCGTCATGTGTAATTTAACTCTGGGCCGTCACATGTATTCTGACCCTGACGGCCTTGGTGACGCCGTCAGGCCAAATTGTTATGGGTCGTCATGTGTATTTGCCATATCCACCTCTTTTGCCAAGCTTGACGCCGTCACTTGTAGAGCCTTGACGCTATCAGGTACTGTTCCCATTTTGAGACTTTGTCGTTTTCTTCACTTTTATGCTCCAAAAACGTCCAAAATTCTTCTTTTTCCATATTTCTCTCCAAAAGTACCTAAAATGAAAAAAGGAACGATTGATGGCAATATTTGATCAAATAATCTCAAATTAGGGCTTAAATGAACCCCTAAAAGCGGTACACTTTTCGCTTCATCAGTTAAACATAGCAGAATATAGGTAGTGTATTAACATAAAGTCAAAGATAGCTTATAAATCCATAACTGTTAGTGTTATTATGAACTGAGGTTACTGATTTGGTAGATTAGATGAAAGTGATGATTGTGCTTGTATTTCCAGTGTTGAAACATGCTTACTATACACTTAGTAACAGATTTGAGGCATAATAATTCAGTTTAGTCAAAGTTAGTGAGCATTGATAAAAGTCAGCATAGGAATAAACCATCAGCATAGTTCTAAGTTCACTCATCTGATCTAGCTTTTAATTAGACTAGCAATTAGTAATATAGGATAGGTTTTTAAGAATCTCATAATAATAGACAAGTTTTTGCCCCCATTAGTTTAGAGTTTGAAGCTTATTGAGACTGCTTATTAGGTCTATAAATAAGGTGTTCAGAATAGGTATGTTGAGTTGATTATAGGCCAGCTACCGTTGATATTAGATAGTATCTTGAGTTTCTGTGCATACTCAAAGTTGTTTTGAGGTTCCTTAAGTGTTTTAAGTTGTTTCAGAGATCCTGGCTTATTTTAGTTCACTTTTGCTAATTGTCATTGCTTATTGAGATTGCTATTTGCTCTCTACTTGAGTTTCTGTGTTTATTCTTATCATAATTGAATACATATGAGCTTATTTGAGTATAGTGGACTTGTGTTTTAAGTTTCAGTTAGTTTTGATGCAAGTGCTTATTAATAAGCACTTGTATTAAGCTGATTTTAGCTCAATTAGCATTTCTACAGCTTATTTTCATTTCAAATTTTTTTTTTAAGTTTTTTTTTTATTTTTGATTTTCTGTAAAAATTTCATAATTTTCTGAGTTGTTTTACTATTTTTCTTATTTTATTTTAGTTTCTAATCAATTTTTTAATACTTTTTAATAGAGAAAATCAAATAAAAAAATCAGAAAAGTCCTGAAAAATTCCAAAAATATTTTATAAAATTCTTTTATGTTATTTTAGATTTATCAAAACTTATTTTGTATTTTTCACTTTTATTTTTACATTTTCTTTTATTTTTTATTCATTTAAAAATTACAAAAATAGAAATTAAATCATAGAAAATAAATAAAAAGTCAAAAAAATATTTTTCTTTTTCTAAAAATTAATTTTAGTAGTATAAGATTTTTAGAAAATTATTTTACATTTTTAGGATAATTTTTCATTAAATTTTACTTTTTAATTTGTACGTAGCGTTTAAAATTTGCGTTTGATTTTCCGAATTTAGTTTTTAGACATTTGTGCTTTAGTAGCTTGTACCTTATGCATATTTTGGGTTTTCTTATTTTTATTTGAATTCCATTATCACAATTTCACTTTTCACATTTTCACAAACACGATTTCACGAATCGAATTTCACGATTCATTCACTCCTTCATGGGAAACGAACTCGGAATTTGTATTTCTTGCAAATTCTTTGGAGTAATATAAATATATATATAATTTGAATCATATCAAAAATTCCAAGAAAGGATATTTGCCAATGCAAGTAGATCATGGCTTAAGTAGCAAACTATGTGCTTCAACACCTGAAGTGGTGGCAAACATGAAGAAAGTTCCATATGCTTCAGCAGTACGATCTATCATGTATGCTTGAAGATGTACAAGGCCAGATGTGGCGTTTGCACAAAAATTTGACCACTCGATATCAACAGAATCCAGGTTGTAAACACTGGCATGCTGTTAAGAGCATTCTTAAGTATTTAAGGAATACTAAAGATATGTTTCTAGTATATGGGGGAAATCCAGATGCAGAACTTGATGTTACAGGTTACCATGATGCGTCCTTTGAAACTGATAAAGATGATACGAAGTCTCAGACGGGTTATGGCTTTGTTATTAATGGAGGAGCAGTAGACTAGAAGAGCAAGAAGCAAACTACAATTGCAATATCTGTTACAGAAGTTGAGTATATTGCTGCATCAGAAGTTGCGATGGAAGCTGTTTGGATTAGGAAATTCATTTCGAGGCTGGGAGTTATGCCGTCAATTGAATTACCTATTAATATGTATTGTGACAATTCTGCTGCAGTTACATTCGCCAATGAACCTAGAGTCGTGAAGGGCGCCAGACACTTTCCTAGAAGATATCACTATGTTCGAGAACAAGTCGATATAGGTGAAATAAATTTACTCAAAATTCACACAGATAACAATCTAACTGATCCATTTACGAAGGCTTTATCTAAGGAAAAACTTACTCAACATGCTGATGGCATTGGACTTCGTTTAGCTAGTAGTTTCATGCAAATATGTGGTTAGTATTTGGATAAAGAATATTGTAAACAATAATTATCTTAATGAAATAAAATATTTTGTTATGTTTATTTTCATTCATAATATTGTATCATATATTTGCATGTTTAATCCAAGAATAACTTAAGTTATTCTAAATAGTCCGTTGTCAATTAATGATATGGGAGTATCATTGAATTAAAACAAATCTTAGTTTTGGTATAATATATTTAAAGTATATTAATGCGTAGGACATGCCAAATTCACATGATACGAGACAACATGGCCCGTGCGATGCACGGGCTTTGTTCATCATAAAGAATCATAGTTTTGCAAGTATTATACATATTTAATTATTAGCCTTTTTTTAATTATTATTATTATTATTATTATTATTATTATTATTATTATTATTATTATTATTATTATTATTATTATAAAACATCACTTTTTCATTAAAAACACAGCAATTACATGAAATTGGAGGGGAGTCTAGACACAATCTGAGCTCCTACTCCCTTTTGAATACAGAAACTAACTCGATAAAAAATAAAAACACCACTCTTATTATTATTATTATTATTATTATTATTATTATTATTATTATTATTATTATTATTATTATTATTATTTGTCTCTTACACCAAAACTGATGTACCAACTTTGAGTCGTGCCTTCCTTTTGCAACAATTGCGTCGTTATATCTCCAAGTGGTATCGGTTGCAAATATGCTCGCGCGATGCATGTATCTTTTATGGTTTTCAGTTTTGCAAAGGTGAAGTCTATTTTATTAACCAATACATAAATTCCATCTAAGTTATTTCTTGTGAATAGAATGTTTTCAAGAAGAACGTATCAAATGCATGAGTGATTTATATAATCGTAACACAAACTCATAATTATAAAACTAAGTTCGTATAACACCTTGCAAATGTCTTTCATTTTTTCTTTTGAGGCACAAACACCACAACTAAGTTCATCACTTTCTTCTACAACTTTTTGGCTCATTAGATAAAACTGTATGATTAGAAAAAAATCAGTATGTCATCTCACACAACGAATTGAAATCAACATGCTGTTACAATATTCCCAGTACCCATTATCACTTATTTAAAACTCATATAAAACAAAAAAGATTGTTTCTTTTATAAATGCTATAAGACATGTAATCTTTGAACTAACTTCATATGGTTCAAGTCAATAATTCAAACAACAAATATACACCTGGTGTAATGTAGCCATAAGACCCTACAACTACTGACATTGATTCATCGCATTAGATTAGCTTCGCGACCCCAAAGTCAGCCACACGGGCTTCCATCTCACCGTTCGTCCGTAACAAATTCAACCATTTCAACAACCATTGGCAGCTAAATAAACACTACATCTATCACCATCCACCAAGACCTGACTGAACCCGCCAAAAAACGACAAAAATCATTTACATCTATAAAACAAAAAATTCATTTACATCTATAAGCTTGAGACAAAGATTGCATGAAACAATCCTAAACCATGATCAAACGATTAATATAAAATCCGGGTACTACTGTTATTAGATGAATCTAATGAATACTACAATATTATTCCTAAGCAAGTCATAATGTACGTAATGGTAGTCCTATAATCCACATTTGCAACAAAGATCACATAATGCACAGAACCAACATCTCTTTTATGGATGATTTTCTTTCATTGTGGTGTCTCTAATAATCAACCTTATTTTGCTGCCTTATTTCTTTATAAGACCTTCTTGTTGGAGCTTAGAGTCTTGAACAAATTGATGTGACTTTTAGTATGAATTGCAGCTATATATATGTCTTCTACTTCTTTAGCTTTGAAATCCACACATCTGAATGATATTAAGGGACAATCATTAACCTTCGATCTAGAAGATGTGCATAAATCAATGCACATAAGTATTATAAATCATTATTCCATCTTGAAAGAATACATAGTGAGTTTGAACACATACACGATCGTCAAAAGTGCCATCATCTGCTTTCTCATTTGCAGAACTAAAAAAAGTATACGATGTATTTAATTCATAACATATTATTTTAGTGTGGTAGACTCCTAAAATAAATAGTTAACAATTGCAAAATTAATGTAAAAGATTGATGACTTACTTGGTGAGAAATTGGGATAAAGAATTCAGCAAGTCGGGAAAACCATCTACACCCAATGAAGAAACACATGCTTTCAAACGTTCAAAGAAACTGTACACTCTTAAAGTGGTCCCTCGCAATGTGTTATAATCATATGCTCTTTGATCAGCTGCACATTGAGTTTGAGCCTCTGCTCGTGTTTCATGAAGACCAATTCTCTAAGTGAGCGCAATTCAACTGAAAAAAAAATGAAGAAATAAGCACCAAGCTATAATGCTTTTAAATGTTACATAAGCGAAGACTGCTATAACTAATAACAACTCAAGATTCTAGGCGTACATGTATCATCTAGTTGGTAAGACATCCCTGTGTCTCCAAGTGTTTCAAAAGTAACATTTCTTTGATTAGGTTTCCGCTGCTGGCCCAAACTCACCCAATTCAGCACCCGAACGCACCCACTTCAGCACCCAAACGCCCCAATCTCACCCCCATTTTAGCTCCTAATCCTACACCCATTGCAATCCCCAGACTTACCCATTTTAGCCCTTACTTCAGCCCGCAAACATACCCAATTCAGCCCCGTTTCATCACCCAAACCCACCCATTCCAGCCCCCAAACCTACCCATTTCATGACCCAAACCCACCCAAACCATATTACCTGATGAAATCTTATTAAACACCACAAGTGCTATTCAACCCCGAGTCTCTACAACCTGCCTTCACTTATTACTTGTAAATGTTCAACCATTAGGCTATCGTCATCTACGTCACATGATACTCTTGCCTCAACCTGAGATGACAAATCTTCCATTACATAAAATGAGCACAATACAACATCCAAACAAATGTATTTAAGATCAGGGGCATTTAAAAAAACTCTGTTGATATTTGACAGGGATAGCATGATTGTTAGATTCAATCGCTTCAAAGTCAGTATATTGATTTTGTAGTCTTCTTCATCTTATTTCCAGAGATAAATGTTCAAGTATAGGGCAGCCATTGATAAGCTTGAATGCATTATCAGAAGTTTCCGCGTAAAAGCACTCTCTGCTACAAAAGGGTGTTTGGGTATCGATGCAGCAGTAGCCAAACACCCATGGTCTAGCAGAAAGGGTGTTTGGATAGGTCGAAGGAAGAAAATCATTTGAGAAAATCATACCTGTAAATTAATGTTTGCACCATGGATGCTTCATAGAATTTGTCATCTTTACTTCCATGTTTAAGATTCATAGAAAAAGGTATCTATCGAATATCAACAAAGATTACTTACAAATGAAAAGTGAATGAAAAAAAAGGCTTTTGTGGTCAATGAAATGTCAACACGTTTCGCATTCGAATTCTTGTTTTTCAAAGAATACTCAAGGACGTTATCATATCCAATACGTAATTGACCGGAATCGGTATCAATAATGTATAAAATAAGTTTAAATTTTAAATGCTCTTAGTGAGAAAAGTTGAATCATTTGGCAACCTACGTGTGCAACTGTGCATACATCATCATCTGTAACTACAATAAGATCAAAACCTATAAATAGATTTACCTTTTTCCCCATTCTAAACTTTTACTTCTTCAATTCCTAGTAGTCCAACTTTCGGTTTGCCCGATTCTATAAGTATGGTCCTGATCTTGCAAATCCACTTGTAGATACCTGAACAATATATACACAGAGTTAATATCAGATAAAGATATTGTCTCATCAGGCACGAACATGGGTTGAAGTTACCCACACACATTTTTGTCCGTTTATTTGAATTTTACATTTTACAAATGAATCATATTCTTAATAAGTTTGGGATGTTACTTAGGTGTTCTAAAAGTTTTGCATCTATATTTGTCTAGCATGTAACTTAAACAGAAGCACACGACCCTTAAAATGAAAGTTGAATTTAATACAATGAACAGGTAAAGGTTCATACCGTAACTCTCTGAATCTCTGATGTTCATTCATTGCTGAGTCAAGATCAGTGTCGTTAATCTCAATGAAGGCCTCCCCGCTCTACCTCTATCCATCCCACCAATCCTACAAAATCCTATTACATAAAATCTCAATATGCAAATTTAGTTGTAAGCTATATACCGATCCTACTACCAAAAACAACAAACAACATCAAAGTAAATTTAGAAGTCAAAATCGAAATCATTACAATTAATTAACTATATAAACAGTTAACATAAAAATTAATTATACCTTCAACTTCGTTACTTCAGGTGTATCCCACCCATAAAAATTAATTATACATGAGAATCTTCAATATATGGGAAAAAAAGATATAAGAAACAATCTCAAAAACCACCGGTGATGGTGGTGGGCTATGATCAGGGTGGTGTGAAGGGAGTTTTTTTGTTTCGCGTCTATGTGTGTGTTTGTGAGGATGAAATATGTGGATAAGAGGTGTGAAGAATGATGGGGAATACGGAATGGGTTTTTTATTTCTTTTCTTTAAATGCGTGATGTTTTGTATACTCTGAAGCAACCGTTCATATTCATCTATACATTGAAAATAAACGTGACTCCAACTTTAAAAGCTATAAAAAGCTTTCAAAAGAAGCTCAAAATTAAGGAACTTTGTGAGTTTAATCATCATAATTGAGTTCTTAGCTTGTGACATTAATGCTCACATTCAATAGGGGAACTCATTTTATATATATATATATATATATATATATATATATATATATATATATATATATATATATATATATATATATATATATATATATTCAATAGAATGAATAAATTGAATATAGGACAAAATCCTAATTACATGATTATACTTATGTATGTTGTCATTAAAGTAAATCATTAATATTTATCCTTAGACTTGAGATATCAGATAACTACTGTGGATGTAGCTCATTTTTTGTAAGGTAGTCTAACGTTATCCGTAACTAGTAGCTATAAGGGCTATTTTCAGAGGTGATGCAAAGTTCATGGGTTATGCTTGTAGTCAATACAGAATTTGTTTCCTTCAAATTTGTTTTGAAGTTTAATACTGCTAGGCCACTCATAGGGTTGACAAGATGTTTGCATGGCCATGCCCAAGGTCTATCTGGAATACGTTCAGATGAATTGGTAATCTTGCTCGATCATAAATAACGAGAAACAGAAAGTTAATTATAGAATGACTTTAATCCATGTCCATATTTACATGGTATTAGAATCAAAAGGATAAGTATGATGATGATTCATCAAAGGTGGTTTTTTTCAGGAAACCATACTCGTGATCATTTGGGGACATTGGGGTGTTATGCTAGACTAACCAATGTCATTATTGCATTAATATATATCCGAGTGGAAGCTGTTAGAAGTAACGGATAAAAAATTAATGAAATATGTTCGGACTCGAACACGAGACTTCGGGATTCACACATTACGTATGAGTTTCAATTAATTAATAATTATTATATTTAGTTATGAATAATTATTATTTTCACAAATAAACACTTAACGGTACCTCAACGGTCGTTAGACGAAAGGATAAGGACTAGATATGAAATAGTGGCCAAGAAGGATCCGGAAGGACCCCCCTTGGGCTAGTTTTGGCCGACCCATCCCCTAGGGATTAGGGTTGTTGTCTTTGAGCTCCAAGATTTGAAAAACTATAAATACAAAGCCTCTTGTATTCATTATTTCATCTCTTGGTTCCCTAGCAAACCTAACTTCTTCTTCTTCTTCTTCTCTTTCCTTTGAGCTATAGTTGATCCTATACACCCTTATAAGGTTCCTATACGATTTCCTAAGGCTCAACAAAGTGTTTGGTTTGTTCTGTGAATCTAGAACCTAGCTTTTCTAATTGAAACGCTAATAGTACGTGTGTTCAAGATCGAAGTGTTAACACACTTTTGTTAACAAAGTTTGCCCTAGTCGACTACCATAAAAGTCGATCATCATAAATCCTTGTTAGGGTTTATAGTGTTCTTGAATGTTGATTTCTTGTTCTTGCTAGAAATCACAACGGTACGCATATTCTTTATATTCGGTTAATTATATTACATGTATTATGATCTTTATATTCCGCTGCGTTGCTTGATGATGATTACATGTTTTAAATAATTGTTATGATTTACATCTAAACAAAAGTTGTCACTGTTTTATAATGAATTCTGACGCGTAATACACGTCAATCTATTTCGTTAATACAAAATTAGTATAGGTACATTATAAAATGACAAAATAAAAAAGTTAGTGAGATAATGATTTCTAAATGTATTCAACTTGCCACGTTTTACTGAGTTGTGTATCGAATTATTAATTTTACTAAGTTAGGGTCTAAACTTACTAATCTTTGCTATGTTGTGTACTAACGGGGTGATTAAGGTATTTTATGTTTTTGCTTAACACGCTGGCATCCACGTTGGATGCCACGCTGGACTTTTTTTGTCATCTTATATAACGTTAATTTTTTCCCTCTATCCTCCACAAACACAAATAAAACCCCTCACCACCACCATATCTGTATAACGTTTTAATCCAACAAGCCAAGTCCAAACGTGAGATGTAACTAACAATATCTCAGAACCAAACCAAATCCTACATCAACTCTAAACCATCACTGATCTCTAAAGCAAAACTGAAATTAAAAGCAAATTAATGAAGATCTCTAAACCATCACTGATCTCTAAAGCATAACCATCATTTGTCAACTGAGTGTTAGCTAACTCAATTTATGTGTACACACACTCACTACTCACTATGTGTAATCTTCTTGATATCATCATCATAACCACCACGAAACCCTACCCACCTTATCTCTGGCCACCATGGCTTCCTCTATACCACCCACTTTAACCACTACTAAACCCTACCAAAACTACACTATCCCCACCCTCCACCACCCCACCAACCCCCACAACAACCACCATCAAGAAACACACACATCACCAAACCACTACTACCCACTACAGTTTCCTCATCTGGGTCCCACAGAAACCCTTCCTTCACCCCATTAACATCTTCAATACCCAACCTTGTTGTTGATTTCTCGGGTCGCAGGTCCACCAGTTTGTCTCTAAGAAGCATTTTGGTCGGGTCAAGTAGACACTCTATCCTTTCTTCATTTTTTTTCAGATCTATGAAGTAAAAGAAATAAAAAAAAGAGTGGTGTTTTTAGATGGTTCGCATGGTGGTGGTGATGTTGTTTGTGTTATTGATGTTGGTGTGGTGGCTTAGTTGCTTGATGGTGATAGATGAAGGTGAGGATGATGGTGGTTGCGGTGTTGGTGGAGGTGGAGCACGACAGTGGTTGCGACGGCGCTATAGTGGCGGCCGTATATATGTGGGAGAGAGGTGGAGCGGGTTAGGGTTGGAGTGGGAAAATAAGTATATATATAACGTTGCAATTTGATACTAACGGGTTTTTTTATTAATATAACGAAGTAAAATAACGGGTTTTTTTTTTATTAATATAACAGAGTCAACAAGGTCCACCTTGCTAACTCAGCTAATCTTTTAGTCATGTGGGATGAGTACACAAGTTAGCTAGGATTAGTATTCAGGCCCGAAAATAGCAAAATTTAAAGTTTCATACACAAATCAGTAAAATGTGACAAGTTTGATACATTTAAAAATCATAATCCCAAAAGTTGTAAGCATAAACAAATAAAAGAATGGCTCAAAGTTGTTTTAAATATACGGCAATATAAACGTGCTGAAATAGTATATTAGTTTAAGAACTATATGATTCGTAAGAGAAATATATTAACTTGTTGCTCAATATATGAGAAACCAAAGGAACGATACAAAGATCATCCATTGCTCAATTAGGTCCAAACCTATCTAAATAAATAAAAAGAATGGTCGGAAACATAGTTACCAATATCTTGAAAGTCGAACAAAAAGTTTAACACTCTAACATGATTTAAGTTTAGAAAATTTATTTATTTATTTTGAAAAGGCAAAGAGCATAAATAGTAACACAATACAAATGATGCATCAGTTCAAAATCATAAACTAAAAAACCAAAACTCAATTTGGTTCCTCAATTTTGTCTTGTCGAAAAACCATACTACTTCCGTCCCAAAATAATAATAATTCACTTTTCTTTTTTAGATGTCCAAATTTAATTGTTCACTACTAAATATAAATAGAAATATTTGATCGGTTTTACTATATTGTCCTTTTTTGAAATTATTATTACAAAAGTCAAAAAAGACATTAATTAAGTAGTTAAGGGTGCGTTTGGTACTTTGGTTTATGAGAATAAGAATGAAGGAATGGATTCCATTCTAAATTCTTTGGTTAGTGGGTTTTATTTTAAGATATTGGTATAAAACTCATACGAATAGCCAAATCTTATACCCACCAAGCATGGTGGGTTTACAAACCCAAAGTGATTCCCATACCCATAGTGATTCCCGTAATAAACCAAACGCCCCTAAATGTAAAACCGTCATTCTGTCAAAAGTAAAAATAAAAAAAATAAAAAAAAATAAGTAATTAATTAATTATATTTTTCTTGAACTATGTGTTTTTTTGTCATGAGACAATAGTTTTAAAACGGAGGTCTAAAATATCATTAAATTCAGCAAACTCTCTAATCAACTGGTTCAAAAGAGAATTCTCATTCCACTTTACAAGACAATAAAAACATAGTTCTTTGGTAGCTAATTAAGTATTCATTTATTAACCTTTTCTCATTATCAACACCCTTAAATTTGTCAAAGATCATTATCCTACTAATTAATCATAAATTTTGGGACAATATATGATTTTCTAGTAAAATATCAATAGAATATTGAAAGGCAATGAGTAAATTACATAGATGGTCCATGTGGTTTACCTAAAGTTTCACCCACAGTCCCTGAAAGTTAAAAGTTGCACGGATAGTCCCTATCTTTAAAAAAAATAACACTCATGGTCCCTCCACTTAACTGGTGTTAGTGGCTTCCGTTATCTTTTACACGTTAGTCCCTTTTTGTTAAATATCAATGCATCGTTAGTCCTTTATAATAACGGCCGTTTATAATTTAAAGTTTTTCGAATTTTTCTTACGTTTTCATCCGTTTTTATACGTTTTCATGCGTTTTAATCCGTTTTCATCCGTTTTTATACGATTTCGTCCGTTTTTCTTACGTTTTCATCTTTTCTCATGCGTTTTTATACGTTTTCGCTCGTTTTTCTTACGTTATTGTTTGTTTTCCTATGTTTTCATCTGTTTTTATCCGTTTTTATACGTTTTCGCTTGTTTTTATACGTTTTCCTTTATTTTTCTTACATTTTCATACGTTTTTATCCGTTTTTATACATTTTCATACGTTTTTTTTTTCGTTTTCGTCTATTTTTATCCGTTTTCTTCCATTTTTTATACGTTTTCGCTTTTTTTTTTCGTTTTCGTCTATTTTTATCCGTCTATTTTTATCCGCACCAATAAAAAAAATTGATTTTTTTTTTCATTTTTTTTTTCTAAAAAATCAAAAAAAAAAAAATTAGAAAAAAATTTTGAAAAAATTGAAAAAAAAAATTCGAACAAATTTTTTTTTTTTTTTTGAATTTTGATTTTTTTTTTTTTTTTAGAAATTTCGAACAAAAAAAAATTTGAAAAAAAAATTTTAGAAATTTTTTTTAGAAAAATTTTCGTACAAAAATATTTATTTATTTTTTTTTGATTTTTTAGAAAAAAAATTTTGAAAAAATTGAAAAAAAAAACTCAAAAATATATATATATATATATATATATATATATATATATATATATTTTAGAATTTTTTTTTTGATTTTTTTCTATATATATATATTTTTTTTTTGATTTTTTAGAAAAAAAAAATTTGAAAAAAAAAATAATTTTTTTTATTGGTGGTGGTGGTGACTTACGGATAAAAATAGACGAAAACTGATAAAACCGGATGAAAACCTATAAAAACGGATAAAAATTGAACAGAAAATGATCTAGGCAAAATATCAACCTCGTTTCTCCATTCCGATCCTTGATCAAAGTTTTGAGCATAGTCATACTCATCATACGAAGCTTGAATACGGATAAAAATGGAAGAAAACGGATAAAAACGTATGAAAATGTAAGAAAAATAAAGGAAAACGTATAAAAAAGGTTGAAAACGTAGAAAAACAAACAATAACGTAAGAAAAACGAGCGAAAACGTATAAAAAACGCATGAGAACGGATGAAAACTAAGAAAAACGGACGAAATCGTATAAAAACGGACGAAAACGGATGAAAACATAAGAAAAATTCGAAAAACTTCAAATTATAAACGGCCGTTATTATAAAGGACTAACGATGCAATGATATTTAATAAAAAGGGACTAACGTGTAAAAGATAACGGAAGCCACTAACACCAGTTAAGTGGAGGGACCATGAGTGTTATTCTTTTCAAAGATAAGGACTATCCGTGCAACTTTTAACTTTCAGGGACTGTGGGTGAAACTTTGAGCAAACCACAGGGACCATCTATGTAATTTTCTCAAAGGCAATTAGGTCCTAAGTTAGTAAATAGTATTACGTTTTGTTCATCCAAGAAATTTGTTGGCGGATTAATCGAGAGTGCAAAAATTGTCTTAATTCTTTTGTTTATTCTTGTTGACATACTATACATTAGTGGAAGAGATTTTATTATTCATAAAAAAGATTAGGTATTAATTTGGTGACTAAAATGAATGTATGCTTGTTTAACACAAACCATTTTCAAGATACTTTATCGGCTAACGACTTGACAATTTCAGAAAAAAGGAATCGAGTTCGAATATCACTATATGAATATCTTGAGATCACCGTTAATGAAAACGGCCACATAAATACTTGTTAGGTAACGTCTAACAAAAAGCTCAAACTTTCTCCGAATAACTCGGATAGAGATATCCGTTTATCTGTTTATTTTTAGAGAGGAGAGTGAGGTGGAATGTCAACCCAATAATTGTTATTAGGTTGCCACCTTAGCATACAACAAATAACAACACTATAACCAAAACAACCTCCCAATTATAAATGTTATATGTGCAAGTATATCTCGTAGCACATTACAAAAAAATACTCCACTCACAAAAAAACAAAAACAAAAAACCAACAACGCCCGTTAATGAGCCAGCAAAAAAATGAACGACAAGTAAGTGGTGTGCACCCCGATAACTTGTCATTCGACACTGCACCGTGTGCTCTTTATCTATACTACTATATAATGCATGGATAACTAACCCTAACTCCAAGTCTAACTCCTAAACAAAAATTATGATAACCAGTTCTAATCATGAGGTGACATGTGTCACTTCTCAATTTAACACTCAACTTTATTTTCAAATTAAAATATCTTTTTATCTATTTTTTTAATGATCTAATTTTACCATATTTTCTAAAATTGTGCTCTTTAATTCAACATCCATTTTGAGATATTTTTATTAGTTTTTAGATTTATAGTGGGTTTATTTTATTTTGATTCAAATTTTTACAATTTTAACCTTTATTTCAATTAATACAATCTTGATTCGTCAAAATCATATACTTTTGGGGGAGTATTTAATAGGTAAGAGATTGTGAGAGTCTTTCTATATGCGGAATAATGATGTCACAGGAAAGCTACATGAAACCAAGCAAACACATACAACTAACGCATATACATTTGGAGTGTTGTGAAACAAATTCACTAAGCGGGTAAAGAATTTCGAGGAAGAGTTAAACTAGTAATTCATTTACTGTTTTTATAATATAAGTATATTTATCGCCACAACTGTTTGCGAGTATCCAACTAGTCATTATTACACACTAGGGATGAGCATTTCGAACCGAATCCCGGAACCGAACCGAAACCGTACCGGTACCGTACCGAAACGGTACCGATCCCGATATACGGTACGGTACCGGTACTACGAAATAAGGAGGAAAAAAAATCGGGACCACTAATTCTGTACGGGACCGGTACCCGAATCCTGTTCGGAACAGGTACCGGTACCCTAATTTATGCTTGGGAAAAAATTGATACCACTAATTTAATACAGGATCGGTACGGTACCAGTACCGTGCACATCCCTAATTCCCTATTACACACACTAGAATAAACAAAGGGTGTGACCCTCACATGCTTGTTAAGACTGTGGTTGACTCTTTACTACATTCCTCTTAACTAGTCTTTAACTCACTCTTTTACTCACTTCAACCTCTTTTCTTCCTACTATTATTTATTTCCTTATATTCTCATTATTCTTCCTTACATTTTTTTTTCTTTTCTTAAACACAATGTTTCATCAAAGACCCTCTTCTTCTTTTGAATCACAAGAATATGGCATTCATAACCAGGTTTAGTATTCTTCAATATCTTTGTTTCTTAGGAAAAAAAGGTTAATATGTTTTGTGTAATGTGTTGTTTTCAAGATTTATTTGTGTGTTTTTAGCTTATAATTATAAAGGGTATGTGTTATATTTTAATATAAGGCAATGTATATAAGATGTTCATGTTAAGAAAATATGTGGGTGGTTAAAGATAAAATCTTGTGTGTTTTAGTGTTGTTTGTAATGGTTATGTTTTATTGATTGTTATACAATGTGAAGAAGGTGTTTATTATTATTTTTCTACAAAAATATGAATTTAGATAGCTATGAAGTATTAAGAGTTGTGTTTTCTGCTTCTTAATTTTTCTTATTGTAAATGAGTTATCAATATGTATTTGTGGGTTGTTAAATTTTATATGTTTTTGTGTTAGGCTTATTGGTGGATGTTTTTAGTGTTAATTGAAGTTTTCCAACAAAAATATCTGCTTTTGAGATGTTTTACTTCATAGATGAAAGTTGTTTTGTGGGTTGTTTAAGTTGATATTTTTGCTTGTATCAACCTTATCTGTATATGTTTTTACTGTGAATCACAATAGGCGTTGATTAGATTTGGGATATTACGCAATGCTCGAAGGAATCCTAAAAGCATATGTTATTCTTATCACTAATTTATAAGTAGTACAATATGATTTATTTATTTATTTTTTATTTTATTTTTATTTATTTATTTATTTATTTATTTATTTTTTGTGATGGAGTTCTTCATGGATGAGATTTTTTTGTGCTATTTTTCTTAAATGAGTTGGCCAGATTCGCCAATGAAAATCTTGGATGTATGCTGCTGTGAATCTCTATCAGTGTTGATTAGGTTTGGCTGTTACACATATGCACAGAGGATATTCCTTCAAAACTAGGATGTTTTTTTGCTTCAAACATGTCTTTGGCTGTCACTCATTTTTCTTAACTGTATTATCAAGATTCAAAATGGCTTGTAAAGAACGAATTTTTGTTTGCATTAGGCGTATTTTAGATATTTTTCTAGTATGAACCACCACGGTTGGACTAAATTTGACTATTACACGTTGTACATATGGATTTCCTAGGTGTTGACTATAATTTACCGAAGTAATATTTCTTAAGTAATGTGGTTTTTAAATCCATTTTTGATTTGTGTTTCTGGTGAGTAAAACTAAATGTTAGGTGTAAAAGGAAGAGTTGTAAGTAGTAGGTTTTTTTTTTTTTTTAGATATTACTTGTGTCTTATCAAGTTTATGTTTTCAAGATTTTTCAACTTCTGGTTCAATTACATGGCGAATCACGAAAAGAGATTCTTTGAATATCTACTGTTCCTATTTATTTACTACATTTTGTTAAGGATAGTTCTTAGTGAACTAACTGATTAGACATGATTATGTTTGAAACAGAAATTAAATAAGGTCTCATGTTCCGCTGTGCTAAGTTTGGCATATCAGAGTCTTGGAGTCGTTTATGGGGATTTAAGCACCTCTCCTTTATACGTTTACAAGACCACGTTCTCGGGAAAACTTAGTCTTCACGAAGATGATGAAGAAATATATGGTGTCCTTTCCTTCATCTTCTGGACTTTCACTCTAATCGCCCTCCTCAAATATGTATTAATTGTCATGTCAGCTGATGACAATGGTGAAGGTATATAATAACATGTTGCCTTTCATATTTTATACATATAGAAAACTGTTTATAACATTTGACATTTTTTCTTGTTTAAGGTGGTACCTTTGCATTGTATTCCTTACTATGCCGCCATGCAAAACTTAGTATGCTTCCTAATCAGCAAGATACCGATGAGAAACTATCAGCATATGGTGTTGAAAAAACTGCAGAAACATGGCAAAGTTTTGCTTTGAAATCTTTCTTTGAGAAACACACTGTGTTCCGAAAAGGATTGCTGATTTTTGTTCTTCTTGGAACTTGTATGACAATTGGTGATGGCGTGTTCACTCCTGCTATATCTGGTAATTGTCTTATATCAATAGTGTCAACTTAGACCAATTTACTTATGAATGGGTCAATTCAGGCTGTGTTTTATACCAAACGGGTCAAATAAAAAATTTTAACTAAAGGGGGAACGGGTCTAACGGGTTAAAAGCCGTCCAAAAATTTGTAACGTAATCATTTTTTAAAGAAAAAATGGACACAAAAATGACCCGTTACCCAACCCACTCATATGAAGATTCTTCTTGTCAACGTACAATTCTATCTAAACATGTCAAAACTTTGTTTTCAGTTCTTTCAGCAGTTTCAGGAGTCACCATCAAAGTTACGGGTCTTCATGAGAGTAAGCCAACATACTTGGATAATAAATTCTAATTTCACGAAGTTTATTTCTTTTTTTCAGTTTTATGTTAACTTTTGTTACTTCTTTTTCTGTAGACTATGTGGTTGCAATCTCATGTGTTCTTTTAGTTGGGATTTTCTCAATTCAACATCACGGGACACACAGAGTTGCTTTCTTGTTTGCTCCAATTGTCACAGCTTGGTTGCTATCGATTGCTGGCATTGGAATATATAACATAATAAAATGGAACCCACGTATATTTCAAGCTCTTTCACCTATATATATGGTGAAGTTGCTTAAAGAGACACGCCGTGAAGGTTGGCTATCTTTAGGAGGAGTTGTCCTATCAATCACAGGCGTGGAGACCATGTTTGCTGATATAGGCCATTTTTCCACATTGTCCGTAAAGGTAAGAAAACAAGTGTTTGGATGTGCATTTGAAAGCGATTATTAGGTATTGCGTAATCATGATAGATTTTAGGTCCTTAGCAAATTTTGCTTGTATAAGAAATAAATAGATAAAATGACACAAAAACGGCATTTGGTGAATAATATAGAGATTGTACGTAAAGTGAAAATGAAATCTTCTCAGAAATGGCTAAAAAATAGGGTAAATAAGTTATTTATTTTATTGTCTGATTATTAAATTTGTTGTAACCTCTAAAAACTGATTATGTGACCCCCTAAACATTAAAATAATCAGAGGCAGAAGCAAAATCTGAAAACTTAAAGGTTGATAATGATAAAAGTTTTTTTGGCTATTTAACCAAAACCATTATAAAGTAAAAATGCGCACACGAATGAATGTTGAAAGTGTGTATATTTATATTTCAGATAGCGTTTACGTTTCTTGTGTATCCTTGCTTGGTTCTTGCTTATTTGGGTGAGGCTGCATTTTTGTCAAGGCATCACGAGGATATCCAAAGAAGCTTTTATAAAGCAATACCAGGCAAGAAGTTGCCCCTCCAACAACTCAAATGACTGAAAAGCATTTCATGATTTCATTTATTTTTTTAATTTATGTGTGCAGAAGCTGTATTCTGGCCCGTGTTCATAGTTGCGACTTCTGCTGCTGTCGTAGGAAGTCAAGCTGCAATTTCTGCCACCTTTTCGATTATAAGTCAGTGTTGTGCATTGAACTGTTTCCCTCATGTGAAAATCGTTCATACTTCAAGAAAAATATATGGGCAGGTGTATATTCCGGAGGTAAATTGGATGTTGCTCAGCTTGTGTTTAGCCGTGACAATTGGATTAAGAGACACAAACAAGATCGGGCATGCCTACGGTATTCATCCTTTTAAATTTAGTCAACTGTGCCTTACTCTTTGGCTTTTGAGGCCAAATGTAGATTTGTAAACTAGTATCTTTTCATTGGTTGTTAGAACGAATATCGTTGAAAGCGTAAACTTTGAATTGGCTTTTTATGAAATACGAGTAGATGTTAAATTCTCCCATAAAATTATATAATCTGGCATTATTTTGAAGTTTATAGTTAGCCTATTTATCCTTAAAAGTCAAACTGGGGCATATAATGACTAATCATATGCACCTCTTTGACTTATTAGGTCAAATTTGTATCTCCAAATTGTATCCTCGCGTAGGAATTTTTGCAAATTTTTCGTCGAAAACGTTAGCCTTAAATATTCTGTATCAACAATAATGCAGTTGTAAAGTTATCCTCAAAACAACTTTAAAAGCTTGTAGTTGACAGTTGGCCTGTTTGACCGCATAAGTCAAGCGTGTATCCACTTGGCAGTAATGGTTTTTATTATTTCTTGGTGTAGGGCTAGCAGTGACTACAGTGATGTTTGTAACAACTTGTCTAATGACATTGGCGATGATAATCGTGTGGAAGAAACACCTTGTAACTGCTGCTTTATTTCTTGTACTATTCGGGTCAGTCGAACTCCTTTACCTCTCAGCCGGCATCTTCAAAGTTCCTGAAGGCGGATGGATCCCGCTACTCTTATCTTTAATTATCATGTCCATAATGTTCATATGGAATTATGGTAAATTAAAGAAACACGAGTTTGACCTGGAAAACAAAGTCTCAATGAACAGAATACTGTCATTAGGCCCAAGCCTTGGGATGGTTCGTGTCCCGGGAATCGGGCTCGTTTACACCAATTTAGCGACGGGAATACCAGCAATATTCGGCCATTTCGTCACCAACTTGCCAGCTTTCCATCAAGTTCTTGTATTCGTTTGTGTAAAATCTGTTCAAGTTCCGCATGTCCAACCTGAGGAGCGGATGATCATAGGTCGGGTTGGGCCTCGGGAGTATCATATGTTTAGATGCATCGTTAGATACGGTTATAAAGATGTTCCACACGAGAATTATAATTTCGAGAACGGGTTAGTATCAGCGCTAGTGGAGTATGTTGAAACCGAAGGTAAAGAAAAAAACGAAATTGGAGATACAGATACTGAGAGCGAGAATGTTGTTGAGAATTTTCTGGAGCACACATTTACTCTTCCGGATCATGAAGAGAAGATGGTTAGATCGATAAAGGAGATTGAGGAGTCGTGTGGGGGGTGTTTAGATACTCATTCTAATCTTAAGGATGAATCATTACAAATACTTAAAGCTCGAGAATCTGGGATTGCTTATATACTCGGGCATTCGTATGCAAAGGCAAAAAAATCTTCGTCAATATTTTCAAAGTTTGCAATTGATGTTGTTTACTCGTTCTTGAGTAGGAACTGCAGGGGAACGGATGTCGTTTTAAATGTTCCTCATACTTCGTTGCTAGAAGTTGGTATGATTTACTACGTTTGACGTTAAATCCATTTCAGGAATTCGTACGAAAACTGGTAGAGATACATAAGAAGATGGTTCGGTCAGGTGTAAATGTTATGATAATAGATCATAGAAAGCTAAGATGTACATGGCATTTAAACTATATTCACTAGAGACTGAAGATCTTAAGTAGATTGAATATACTCATTTTACACTAGCATTTGTTGATACTTTGATTTGTTCTGTTTTAATCAACTTAACTGACGTTAGTCGTCGAATTAAGTTGAAAGAAAGCATGTAATACCAATTTTAAATGCGGCGATGTCAACATATCAACCGTTATGATCGACTGTTTGGATTGACTTTTGAGAGCATGTTTGATGCTGCGTTTTGGGTAGATTATCCCATTATTGCGTTTGCAAAATGTATAATCATTAGACATAGTATTCGACAAAGTATATGAAGAAGATCAAATTCTCTGGCATAGAGCTTATTGAGTAATTTACTAGTGCTTAAACTTGTAAAATAAGCTCTCATCAGCTACAAACTTTGTTTGAATAAGTAGCTGATGAAAGCTTATTCTATTCTATAATAAATTGAAAAAGACTAGAATTTTTCTAAAGTGGATAAGATTGAAGGTCACAGATGAAATGTTATTTTTGACTTGCTATGCAAACAATTCGCATTTATCTTTCCATGAATCAATGCCAATCAAGAAAAATATTCCTCCGCAAGAAACAACCTTAAACAACAATCACCTCACACTCTTCCTTAAATATCGAATCACCAACATTATATCACAACTTAAACTTCATTCACATCATTTTCACACGATCTCAAACCCAAAAAATGGAAGGAACATCAGAAGACATTGGCTCGCCCATTGCTGCCAAAGAAGCCACCCTTGGTAGACACCTAGCACGACGCCTAGTCGAGATAGGGATCACTGACATTTTCACTGTGCCTGGTGACTTTAACCTCACCCTGCTTGACCACCTCATTGCTGAGCCTAGGCTTAAGAACATTGGGTGTTGTAACGAGCTCAATGCGGGCTATGCTGCTGATGGATATGCCAGGTCACGTGGGGCTGCTGCTTGTGCTGTTACATTTACTGTTGGTGGGTTGAGTGTGCTTAATGCTATCGCGGGTGCTTATAGCGAGAATTTACCGGTTATTTGTATTGTGGGTGGTCCGAATTCTAATGATTTTGGGACAAATAGGATCCTTCATCATACGATTGGGATACCCGATTTTAGCCAGGAGTTGAGGTGTTTTCAGACCGTTACTTGCTACCAGGTAACACATATAAGCAACATTGGTTGATTCACGTTACGTTTATAGTTCTAACGGGTCAAATAGGTAAGTAAGGTCAAAATTTCATTTTACATAATTTAATTCTTACAAAAATCTTAAGACTTCATTTAAATATTTATTGTGGATCCAACCCACGCATATGAAAATGACCCATTTTGAACCACCAAACCCACACATTTTTTTCACATGGAAATCGTTCTTGACACAGGCCGTGGTAAATCATCTTGAAGATGCACATGAACAAATCGACAGGGCTATTTCAACCGCACTTAGAGAAAGCAAACCTGTTTACATCAGCGTGAGTTGCAACTTGCCCGGCATTCCTCATCCGACATTTAGCCATGAACCAATTCCATTCTCACTCGTTCCACGGTAAATCAACACTTGTAAAAGTACCATATAGATATGTCATGCATTCATAATTTTTTCTAAATTTATACAGTATAAGCAACCAATCAGGCTTAGAAGCAGCCGTTGAAGCAGCTGTTGCCTTCCTCGACAAGGCGGTAAAACCAGTCCTCGTTGGTGGCCCGAAACTCCGTGTGGCAAAAGCCACACAAGCATTTGTAGAATTTGCAGATGCAAGCGGGTACGCGTTGTCAGCAATGCCATCTGGCAAAGGAATGGTCCCTGAAACCCACGAGCACTTTATTGGGACCTACTGGGGTGCGGTTAGTACGACGTTCTGTGCCGAAATCGTGGAATCCGCTGATGCTTATGTATTTGTAGGACCCATCTTTAACGACTACAGCTCAGTTGGCTACTCATTGCTTCTCAAGAAAGAAAAAGCCGTTATAGTTCAGCCCGACCGTGTGGTAATTGCTAACGGGCCCTCTTATGGGTGTGTTTTGATGAAGGATTTTCTGGAAGAATTATCAAAGAAGGTTACTAAAAATACTACTGCTTATGAGAATTACCATCGGATCTTTGTTCCCGACGGGGAGCCTGCACCACCTGAGCCTGATGAGCCATTGAGAGTTAATATCCTGTTCCAACATATTCAAAAGATGCTGACACAGGAAACTGCGGTGCTTGCTGAGACCGGGGATTCATGGTTTAACTGCCAGAAGTTGAAGCTGCCAGACGGATGTGGGTAGGGTAACTAATGACATATTTTTTGGAATTATTTTCATGTGGTTTAGTGTGATTGTTGCAAATAAAGAAGGGGAAAAGTTTGTGTTTTAATGCCAGGTATGAGTTTCAGATGCAGTATGGTTCGATCGGGTGGTCTGTTGGTGCACTTCTTGGCTATGCTCAGTCTATCCCTGAAAAAAGGGTCATTGCTTGCATCGGTGATGGCAGTTTCCAGGTATCTAATCATGCGCATTTGACCCATCACCCTTTCCAGGTACAAATTTTGATGCATATGTAAACATGCAGGTAACAGCGCAAGATGTGACAACAATGATAAGAAACGAGCAAAAGAGCATAATATTCCTGATAAACAACGGAGGCTACACCATAGAAGTTGAGATCCATGACGGGCCTTATAATGTGATCAAGAACTGGAACTACACGGGTGTTGTTGAAGCCTTCAATAATGACGATGGCAAGCTGTGGACTGCAAAGGTACTATGAGACAACCTCAAACTAATCAAATTTAACCGTTAATGACTGGTTTTGCGATTAACAGGTGAAATGTGAAGAGGAGTTGATAGAAGCAATAGCAACAGCAACAGGAGAGAAAGAGGACCATTTGTGCTTTATTGAAGTGCTTGTTCACAAGGATGATACCAGCAAAGAACTTCTGGAATGGGGTTCAAGAGTCTGCTCGGCTAATAGTCGCCCACCTAATCCTCAGTAATTCATCGTCTTATTTATATCGTCAGAAGAATTTTGGTTTTGGTTTCGTTGGAGTGAGAGTTCTTCTATGTCTTATTATAGTTTGAATCGAGGATATTTTGGAATAGTTATTCTATGTCTTATTATGGTTTAGAGTAGATTGGTGATATTTGGCTTTACCGTAATCTTTATGTACGTTCGATGTAATATTGATACATGTATAGCATTGCTTATCTTATGATACGCCAATGGACAGCGTTGATCAGCATAACTGTTGTATCACATATGTAATGATGTGTAATGCCGATAGCACAGGGTCTAACGCACATGCAAAAATACATGAAGCCCTGATGAGATTTGCCAAACAGGAAAAACCTGGATCCGAAGCACCACAAGTGCAAACCAATCCTCTCATAGGCCTAAGCTACATCAAACTTAAAATGCAAGGTCCAGATTGTACCAAGGTGAGTTGTAGACCTCTAAACCTAATGATTGTCGGCTCTAAGTGCTCCATCGATTGTTAATCTCTATATCTAATGGTTAGTATCTCCTATCTATCATGACACATATATACCACAGTTATCAACTGGAACACTTGCATGCATTCTGCAAACGTAAACAGCTTTCAGGCATTCTTTGCCAAGCAATGTAGTCACTGAGGAATATATTTAAAATATAATAGGTCATATGTAATGCTTCAACCCGATAGGTAGGTGGAATGCGTGCGTGAATAAGAAGTGTACGAACAAGATTTTTTATGGTACGAAGCATTTGTTCATTTTGTTGAGATGTCTTAGGACACGAAAGTCGAAACTGAATGCCATGTTTGCGAAAAAGGTTGTGGAAGCGGGTAATTATTGATATGGGTTTAGCCTATTAGTGTAGGTATTTATTATTGATATGGGTTTAACCCACTTATTTAGAAGTTCTTTGCTGCCAAGCTCTCAGAGTGTGCTGCCAAGCTCTCAGAGTGGAATAAATATAGTTTCGGTCATGTCCAAAGATCTATAAAATCAAAACAAAGGAGACTCCATATACTCCAGAGTAGATTTGATGCATCGACGTAGCTTGAGCAACAACAATTGAGGGAAGGACTTAAAGAGCTCCTCACTCGTGAAGAACTGATGTGGAAACAACGTAGCCGCATCCAATGGCTTAGTGAGGGTGATAAAAACACACGTTTCTTTCATTCTCGTGCTAGCAACCGAAGAAAGAGAGATAGTATATTGAGACTAAAAGACCAAGATGGGAGGTGGGTAGATAATGAGGAGGATGTCCGCAGTTTGGGTAGCTCAGCACTTCAGTGATCTTTTCTCCGGCTCATTACCACAAGACTGTGAATCGACCCCCCGAAAATTTTTTTGCGATGTAGGGGTATATAGTTTTCGTGTAGAAAAATTTCGGTATTTTCGGTTTCGCCCCCCCCAATTTAATTCGGTTTCGACCCCCCATAGAGTTAGGAAAAAAAAAATTTAGATCCCGACCCCCCACTCGAAATTTCCAAGCTTCGCCCCTGTTAACGGGCAATCATGTGACACCGACTAGAGGTCTTCGTCAAGGAGATCCTATTTCGCCCTATCTTTTTATCATGTGTGCGGAAGTTTTATCATCAATGATTAGGATATCAGTTATACAAGGTCATACTCATGGAGTTAAAGTGTGTAGGGGAGCTCCAACAATCTCACACCTATTCTTTGCTGATGACATCATATTCTTCTCTAGAGCTTCGGAAGAGGAGAGTTGTAGACTTAAAATCATTCTCGATCAATACTGCAAAGCATCAGGGCAAGTCATTAATTACGAGAAATCAGAGATTTCTTTTAGCGCAAATGTTGAACATGTACGATCTCGAGTAACTGAGTCCCTGTCATTTCGTGAAGTTGCATATCAAACCAAATATTTTGGCCTTCCTTCGATCATTGGTAGATCCAAAAAGATTGTCTTTCAGTCTATTCTAGACAAGATAAAGAGAAAGCTTGAAGGATGGAAAGAGAAGACCCTCTCAATCAATGGCGGAACTATGAAGGGGCTGGGGAGGGTCCCGGCCCCCCCAAATTTTGCGGCACCTAGTGTAAATATTATAGGTTTTAGGGGTAATTTAGTTGAGGTTACAAACAAATCTCCGGTTCGGCCCCCCCAAACTAAATTTGGCCCCCCCAAAAAAAATGTTCTAGTTCCGCCATTGCTCTCAATGGTAGGGAAAGAAGTGCTTATTAAATCTGTTGCTCAAGCCATGCCTATGTACGTGAGGAATATTTTTCTTCTTCCTGATACATTAATTGATGACATTCACATAGCTTTAAATTTATTTTGGTGGGGTGATGGTGTAAAACAAAATCCAATCCGATGGTGCTCGTGGGAACGAATGTGTGTTTCAAAATTTTAGGGAGGTGTTGGCTTTCGGCATTTGGCGCTTTTCAACAGGACCTTACTTGCGAAACAAGTGTGGCGCTTGATCACATCTCCGAATACATTACATGGTAAGGTATTAAAGGCTCACTATTTCCCGCGATCTAGCCTTTTTGATGCAAAAGCTGGTTATCGCCCGAGCTATATCTGGCGCAGTTTTATTGCAGTCAAAGATTTAGTCCATAAGGGTTGTAAGTGGAACATAGACGATGGTCGAAGTGTCAATGTGTGGGAGGACATTTGGCTTGTTGGTCACAGGAGATTTGGGACCAAAACCGTATAACATTGAGGTAAATTTTGTACGTGATTTGTTAAACAACGAAGATGATGATTGGAACTATGAACAACTAAGATCTTTGTTTCAATCTAATATTGCCAACAAAATTACGTGCTCTTTTGTGAGTCAATTGAGGTATGATACTTTGTACTGGCATAATGGCCCAGGAGGATAATTCTCATGCAAGTCAGCTATCAAGTTTTTTCATGCTATATGGATGGCGAAGGTACCCAATAAAGTTAAAATATTTGTATGGCACGCATGGCATAATTTTATTCCTTCCATTGACAACCTACGTGCTAGGGGACTGAATCTAAGAGCATCTCCAATGGCTCAAACAAGCAAAAGCTTTTCACTATTACAAAAAGCTTTTGAGGATGGTTTTTAGCATTGCATGACAAGCTTTTTGTAAAGCTTTTTAAGAAGACTTGGTGAACTCCAAGTCATTCCTAAAAGCTTTAGTTATTAAATGTGTGTAGCATTAATGGCATTAAATGCTCCAAGTCTTTATGACTTGGTGCCATTGTAGATGCTCTAACAATGACATCTTGTACAAATTGTGGCGAGCCAGGGGAAGATGTATTACATGTACTGTTCCGGTGCTCAAAACCTTATAAGGAGGTGTGGGATCGGTGCATTTTTGGTAAGTTTTATGATACGACAGGGGCTATTACGATGGAGGATTTTTTTGGAATCATTTTGGACACCCATCCTACATGTTGGGATGACTTGATGATGATTAGTTGGGGATTGTGGACAAGGCGTAATAAGCATTTTCATGGCCAACTTGATAGAAGAGAAGCTGATGTGGAAGTTATGGCGAAGGGAATATTACTCCAATGCAAATAAAAAGGTGCTCGCAAAACAAGTGGGAACGCCACAAACTAACTCGAGGGATGTATGACGAAGCCACAATTCGCCCAGATTAAGTTTAATTGTGACGCAGCTTGGCAAAAAGAGTCTGGGAAAGTGGGTATCGGTTTTGTAACTCGTAAATTCAACGGAGAAGTGTTACTTTCAGGAGCTCGATCAGAAAACTATGCAAATTCACCCTTAGAAGCTGAAGCTAAAACTATTTGGTTGGCTACTAAACAAGCTCAAAGTAGAGGCTGCTTTGAAGTTGTTTTTGAGTCTGATTCATTAACTTTGGTTCACGCACTCCGTAACCAATCGATACCTCTACAAATTCCTACCATGTTTTCGGATATTTTATTTAACTCACTTACGTTTAGTACTTGTAGCTGGTCATTTGTAAAGAGAGAAGGGAATATGGTAGCTCATAGTATAGCGACATGGGCATTAGGATGTACTAACGATGTTATTTTAGAATGCGAAGTTTGAAGTTGTGCGTCTGTATTACTTTTGAAAGATGTATCTCGTGTTTGTTGAATGACACATTCTCTTAAAATAAATAAATAAATAAATAAAGTATTGTACTCCATGCCAGTTTTCCATATAAACATTCCTAAGTTATTGAGCGGAAACAGAACCAGAATCAGAATCAGAACTATCAATTCAAGAACCGTTTATCCATTCAATAGTTGCTAACCCTTTTATATTTCTTTTTTCGTTTTATGCAATTTTTGCATGTAAACACTAACGTGTCAAAAGCTAAAACCAATATGACACCATTAACCCTCCACGTGTTGTAACCAACACATGCAAAAAATTAATATCCTGCAACCCCAGCTTGCCTAAAAAGACATCATTCCACCACTGCACATCCTAACCTACCCCAACAATGACACTAACTTACGCTGCTACCATAGCCATACTATCCACCCTGCTAACATGCGCCATCGCCCATGCAAACCCTAGTATCATACAGCAAGTAACAGACCATCCAAACAGCCATCTCCTAGGAACACCAACTGAGCTCAAGTTCACATCTTTCATACAGAAACACAACAAACAATACTCTACAAGAGAAGAGTACCTCCACAGACTAGGTGTATTTTATAAAAACATTGTTAGAGCAGCTGAGCATCAGCTGCTTGATCCTACTGCTGTTCATGGAGTGACGCCTTTTTCAGACTTGACTGAAGATGAGTTTGAGAGTATGTATTTGGGTGTGAAAGGTGGTGGTGTTGGTGGTGTTCATGTGGAGAGTAATGGGTTGGGGATGGCGCCTGAGATGGATGTGGAGGGTTTGCCCGAGGATATTGATTGGAGAGACAAAGGTGCTGTTACTGATGTTAAGATGCAGGTCAGGTTTATTTTCGTTTTGTTTGTTTGTTTAGGACTTTATGAAACTTCCACTTATATTTTATAAGCCCGGATTTTATAGTTTAATTTCGTGACTTATGTCATATATAACCAATGGGCCTCCGTCTAGCGGTACGGAGGTTTTACCCTCTTAGGCAAGGTCTCAGGTTCGAGTCTTGTCTCCCGTGAGAATGTTCAAAAATAAAAGCGTGGAGACGTTTTCTACACATATAAGTGTAGCTTTATTGTAATTGTACACACTTATATACCATACCGTGGCAAAATAAGTGTGGAGAATAACACTATTTTTTGTAGTGGTATCATTGCCTTCCGGGCTGAACCCAACCTGGTTATGTGGGCTCCTTGCCCCTTCATGGCTAGGGGCCATGTAGCTACAATTGCCGTAATAAAGTTGTATAAACCCGTAAGTCTCAAAATAAGTACAGAAGCCCGAAATCAAATAAGCTCGGAAGCTCACAAATAGGCTTAAACGAACATGCACCTTTTTAATTATTGAAAAGAAAGCTTTTTATTTTACACTAAAATAAGAAATAAGGTGTAGCATGCATGCAGTTTGGATTATCCAACCGTTGCACATAATCCCAAACACATTTATGTGAAATTTGTATTTGTTTGTTTGATTTTATTAGATTCATTCATTGTGATTGCAATTATGACTGTCTGTATTTCGATGAGTAATTGTATAAGCGTTAAGATGATGACTAATTTTGGTTACTAGATTTTGTTAGTTCTGTGAATACGTTTTTTGGAATTTTGTTTGATGTTCGTTTAATGTGAAGACATAGACAAGTTCAAGCAGTTATGATTCAATAATTTCAATTCACTAGGTACGTTGGATTTTAAATTTTGATTGGGATTGCTGAACTGAATTGGGAAAATTTGTGAAAATGGGCCAATCTAAAATGCATAATTTGTCAAAAAGAACATGCAAGTCTGTGTCAACTTTGAGAAAATGTTCTCATTTAAAAAAATAATTTTCGGAAGTCGATTTCAAAACAAAATTCCATTTTTTTGTTTTGTTTGGTAGTATTGGTGTGACATTGGTTATTACAGTAAAATCATCTGGATTTCCATGGTGACTTGGATGTGTTGAAATTTAATGAATATAGAATTATTGCCTATTCATGAATTGTGAACTGCTTGAATTTAATTTATTATTTATAATCGATATAGGGGAAGTGTGGATCATGTTGGGCGTTCAGTACAACGGGTGTAATCGAAGGTGCAAACTTCCTAGCAACAGGGCAGCTTCGTAACTTGAGCGAGCAACAACTCGTAGATTGTGATCATACGGTTAGTTTCTTAATTATGGATTCCAACAACAGATTTATCTTTCAAAACTGGGAACTAAAATTCAGTTTTTTTTTTTTTTTTTTTTTTTTTTTTTTTTAGTGTGATCCTTCGGAAAAGGATGCTTGTGATAGTGGATGCTCTGGTGGGCTTATGACCAATGCTTATAATTACCTAATGAAAGCTGGAGGCATTCAATCCGAAGAAGACTACCCGTACACTGGAAAATCAGGCGAATGCAAGTTTGATCCGGAAAAGATAGTGGCGAAGGTCACCAACTTCACAAATATCCCTGCTGATGAGGATCAAATGGCTGCACATCTGGTCAACAATGGTCCTCTTGCTGGTAAGCACTGCATCCACAAATGAAACGGGTGTATGGGATTGCTTGTTAAATAGACATTACGTTTTAACTTTTAAGATAGCCATTAAACAATTTGAGTCTTCGGATAGTAGCAAATTAAACTGTTTCAGGAGTGTACGGAAATAGACAACTACTCTACTTATTGTTTAGTGTTTCCATCGTAAACAATAGCTCTTGAAAATGTTTGAGAGTGCTTGTTTGCTTTAAGACAATGCAGTAAACACTCATTTAAGCAACCTGAAACACCCCTTATGATGTGTGAACTGTGTAATAAACAGTTCTTTAGTAAGCAGTTTGACTGTTAAACAGACTTGGGAACAGTTGCTTGATTCTGTTTAGCAACAACCGACTATTTATTTCACAAAGCATAAGCAATTTTAGAGGCAATCCCACGTACCTCCTTAACACTATCTTGTAATTTGAACATTTAACAACAAGAAACATTCTGGTTTATTGCAGTTGGATTAAATGCGGTCTTTATGCAAACCTACATCGGAGGTGTGTCATGTCCACTGATTTGTTCCAAGAAACGGGTCAACCATGGTGTGTTGATTGTTGGGTATGGTTCGAAAGGATTTTCGATATTGAGGTTGGGCAACAAGCCTTATTGGATCATCAAGAATTCATGGGGAAAAACTTGGGGAGAAAATGGATATTATAAGCTCTGCAGAGGTAGTGGCATGTGTGGTATGAACACAATGGTATCCGGTGTCATGACCCATAAATAGTAGAAAAATATGGTAAGTTATACAAGTAGTCTGTTTGGTTTGTTGCATAAGATTGTAAAACGTGGTGGTAGTTTGTGAACACAAGGAATTACTCGATAGGTAGTCGATGTCGTTTGCTTTTAAAAAAAACGTTTTCGTATGTCTGTTCTTGAGCATGAAAGGGACTGTTTGTTTGTTGGTTGTTGATATTTGTGACCGTGTCATGTGTGTTTATTAGATATTGATATGCAGTTTATGTTTAGTAAAAACACTCGCCAACGATCGTTACCTTCTTTCTCATACCTACATTTTGCGTCATATAGTCCTAAAGTAACAAAAATGGATTTTATGCTCGCAAACATGCGCACATCTGTAAGACGACGTGTTTGTTGATGCCAACAGCACGAACGGTATCTTGCATCTACCCTGCAAATTTGCATAAACACAATTGACATCTCATCGATGTCCAAACCAGTCTTAAAACCACTTAGAATTCTGTCATACATAAATTCTATCCAGACAAATTCGCATATAGTCTGCTGGACTCGACATCATCATGGACAGAAAGCAGAGATGAAACAGGGGAAAAAAAAGGACATCAAGAACTCCTGACCATATATATATCGAATGCTATTGAACAGGTAACTAACTCAACAAATTAAGTTCAAAATCTGATTGGTTTTAAGCATCCATATGACCTGCAGAGCTCACATACAAAATCTGGTTGGTTTTAAGCAGTGGTGGGTTGCAAGTATTTCAATCGGTGGAGTCAGTTACTAATCAGTTATTTATACTCTTACTAAATTCAAGCCCCGCCCACAGGCTAGTTTGTTAAAAAAAAAATTACATGTATTTAAAAAAGCGTGCGTAGTTTAATGAACATTAGTTTAGTAAAAATCGGCAAAAATAGCAAAGTTTAAAGCATTTATGTTTATCGCCGGGTTAGTTGAACAGTTTAGGTAGTAAAAATAAATAAATAAAATCGTTATACAGTGATCAACGAGGAAGTTCGACACCCCCGTGTTGCGACGGGGCTTTTTGGCTTTGAAATATGCAGTTTTTGAGTGCCGAATTTGTACGATATAAAAGGGTGGGCTTGATATTTTGCATTGGCTTGATGTGTGCGAAATAATCTGTGTTTTGTTATTTTAAGATTATGTGAACCTGGCACAGTATTTTAACTCAGGACGATATACATATATGTTCAGAACCTAAATATCATATAGATCTAAGGACAATTCCTTCATTCAATACTTATCCAACCAAACAGTTGGGCAGCACATATGACAACTACATAATCACAAGTCTGCATTAAATGAATAGAGTACCACTTGAATGAGGTTAAAGTAATTTCTTATTGTATCAAATCCAACAATTACAAATGACCATTATTTGATCTCTAACATCACTTCAATCACCAGAAATGTATAGCAACTTGATTCATATTGGCCATACAAAAATCCAAAACACATGGGATAAGATACCAACCAAGCTACCTCTTTACAATGTGAAAGATGACATTCATACCCATTATATATGTTGCAAACTTGCAACCATATCACGTCAATTAAACGTACATAGCTTTCACCACCATCATGAATTCGTCATACAAACTATCAGTCTTTTATAAAGCTTTAATACCAGGACGTATGGTCCACCTAAATCAAGTGAAAGTGCAGTAAAAGTAGAGGCGGTTGTGTCAAGTTCAGGCCAGGACGTATGGTCTTTCCACAACCTGATATATACCAACTGAAAGTATCATAAAAATTAGTATTAGGACGAAATTTGCCAAACAGGAAAAAACTGGATCCGAAGCACCACAAATGCAAACCAATCCTCTCATAGGCCTAAGCTACAAACTTAAAATGCAAGTTCCTGTACCAAGTCGAGTTGTAGACCTCTAAACCTAATGATGGGCGGCTCTACGTGCTCCAAGTTCAATTGTTGATCTCTATACTTAATGGTTATCATCTCCTACCTATCATGACACATACCACAGTTAAACAACTGGAACACTTGCGTGTATTCGTAAACAACTTTCTGGCATTCTTTGCCAAGCAATGTAGTAACTGCGGAATAAACTTGGGATACTTTGACAAGGTCATCTGGCTTTCACTGTCTTATTATGTTATGCCATATTGCCAAGACTGACAAATATCATGAGCCAAACACAGATTTTCTGTAGAAGCCAAAATGACATGCATAGAAAAAACATGGATGGGGAGAAGATGACCTGCATATATCTTCTAGATTTCCATCTACCCAGAATAACAAAACTGACCTATCCCTTCCAAAGGCATCATCAGATTTGACAAAATGACTAAGCGTGTCCACTCAACACGCACAGAGAAGCCTAGTCCAAGTGCATGAAACTTATCGACAAAACGACGTAACTTTATAGCTTAAACCAAATCAAGTGACCTTATTTACCTGGAACAACTTAAGCTAACTAGTAACTACAGATTAATCAAGAACTCAAGAAGTACAAAATCATTTGCCTCAACATCAGAAAACTCGTTCAGAGGGAAACGAATTTATCTATATAATGCAACTCTCAGACAATTACAAAATTAGAAGAACAAAACCAATCAGGCAATCCTGCAAAGCCCTTCTGTCAAACTTAACGGACTACGCAAGAAAGACTATCACCCTTGTTCAAAACTTGTTGAGTTATTATATATAAAGATGGAACCATATTTTTTTAAAACACATCCGCTCACCTGTATTTGTTTTTCAAGTAAGCAAATAACAGCATTCTGCTGGTGCATCAAATGCAGCGAAAAATATACAAATAATATGTGTTTGCACCTAGTCCAACTACTTAAACAAAGACGGACCAAAAAAGTAGAAATCTGGAGTTATATCCATACTATATAAAAAACACAGTATATTTCTCAATTCATATATGTTCTCTCCACAAAAACAAGTGCAGAACCTAAACTGTCATTACATGACCCAAATATCAATCACATATTAAAAGAAGCTTGTGTACACTAGTCACAGCACAATAACCAAATCAATTCCACTAAAATCTTAGGCTTATTGAACCAAAAACATCAATCCACACAAAACCAGCAACCCTTGTCAAAGTGAAAAACAAACCTAAACGATACTAAGCTTTATTAATCCCTGCAACACGAACAAACCACTCTTGATAAACCTCAGACCATGCAACAACAGATATGCAGTTGCAATATCTGTTTTCACAAGCAACTCAAACCCAAAATACATTTCTAAGCTACTCGACCCCTAAACACTAGTCAAGCCAAACTCAAATTATAACTAGGGTGATTACTCCATAAACAGCATAGGGAGTGTTTGTTTAAGCTTATACGTGGCCTTATGAGCTTATTTTATTTCAGCTTATATTTCATAAGCTGAAATTTTACTTATTTTGAAATTTATGGGCTTAAAGTTTACAATATCATAATAAATTTATATAAACTCACAAGTCACAAAATAATCCAAAAAAATTGAGGCGAAAAACAATTAAGATCATAAGCCATATATAAGCTTAAACAAACACCCCGATAATACAAGGCAAATTCACTAAACATCTAAACATAAACAACATTAAAATCATAATTATAGGATAAATCTTCTTAATCAAAACCATAAAACTAGAATATAACTCATGTCTCAACAAAACTTCATAACCAAAACATAACATCCTCAAGTACAACCATACCATATCATAACTGATACTACATAACAAAACATATTATTAAAGAAACAAGAAGGCGAAGATGACATTATCACGATCTTTCTTCTACTTGGATCGTTGTCTCATCTTTCGGCGCTTCCTCTTCAACCTCCTCATTCTCTTCTTCTTCCACTGTACAACACCGATTTCAACCATAAACAACACATATTAAAGATAAATTCGATATAAAAATAATACCATTATTTATGATTTGGATTGGTGACATACCTTAGCTCTCATGGTTGCGGTGTTTGGATGACCAAGTTACGGTTGATGAGTGTGTGAAGGATGGCGGCGGCTGAAAGCGTTTTGTTTTTGTGATTGTGGTGTGGAGTAATGTATATAGTGATGCCCTACTTTGTTTTGTGATTATGGGCCGGGTTGAGATGGGCTGGGTTATTATATCCTCAAGTTTGTTTTGTTTTTGGATTGGTTTTGTTTTCCTTGTGAAAATTTTAAAATTAATAACGAAAATATGGTAGTACTCTCTTAAGGGTGTTTGTTTCGGCTATATATAGCCGACTTATGGCTTATCTGGTTTTAGGCTTATGGTTTCGGTCTGGTCTGGGTGATTGTGATACTGGGTTCTCATTTAATCTTAAAGCTAATATTGGGTTCTCATTTAATCTTAAAGTTGGTACAACGTATGGTATTTAAGACATTTTAAGGATGAGGATGAAAAACGATTATCAACTAAACAAATCCGGAATCCTATTTAATTTTGAAACAAAATATTTTTTAAAAACGTTACTTTTTCTTTCATCTCTATATTTAATGACAATCTCATCTAGACATCAAACACCACCTAATATATTTTTTGTAAGATTTTTTCCCTTTGCGTCAAATCACTTCCGCCTCCCTATGTATTTGTTGATTTTTTTTCCTTCTCTCATTTGAATTTTTTTTTCTTTTAGTTTTCTACTTCTTCATTTCCTTCTCCATTCATTCATTCATCAGCGAGACAAAAAGAAACCTTAAAAGCCAAAATTAGACGCAAACTCTTTGTGCGAAAAAACAACAACACACAAACACTTATAAACAAACCCTCAAAACCCTCTTATGTTTTCACACTTTTAAACCTGGCCAAGTCACATAAACACCACAAGATTTTACCCTTTTAACTTTTGTTCTACGATGTTGGATCCATTTACAGAACGGGGTGATGAATTAGACCTAGAAGGTAAAATTACAAAATTACTGAGTTACCATTTTGGTAAATTTTGATAAATTTTTTCTAAAGTCTGGTTTTTATGGATGTAATGTGGATTTGGAGTAATTGGTATGTGTTGTTTTGTTTGATTTGGTTGTAAATGCAGAGCCTTTGTGGAAATCAGGGTTAGGAGAAGATGAGAATGAGTTGCATCCTGAAAGACCTGATGAAGGTAGCTGTATTTGTTATTTTAGGATTGGTTTTTATGGGTATGGTTTTAGGTGTCAGTTTAACCATCTGTCTGATCGTGCTAGCTCGGTAAGGTTTTTGGATGGTTCTATGTTATTGTGTATTTAGTTTTGATACAGAATTTGCGCATTTATTATGTTGATGGTGTGTTTGGGCGTGTGCGTTTTGGCGAGTTGTGACTTGTGTGGGTTAATGGCGAGTTGTGAGTTGTAATCGAGCGAATTGGTCAGCCTATGTGTTAGGTACTTCATTTCAAATTTTTTGCCTTATGTAATAAATAGAATGTATATAGGCTGCTCAAAAGTTCATCTTTATTAATGCTTTCCGAAGTTGAAGCTCTTTGATGCATGTTCCTGTTGTTACTTGCATTTACTGATCCGTGTAAAATACTACTCATAATTGGTTACTATGTGACACAAATTCAGTACTATATGCGAACCAGATTGTGCAAATTTGGTTCTGCTTGCAAGTATCATCATCCTAGACAAGGCACCGGATCATCATTGTATGGTTTAATGTGATCATTTGTGGAATTTTTGAAAAAGGGAATCTTTTTCATTGCTATGTTGTGCATGTTGTTGTGCGTTTGACTCTGAACAATTATTGGATGTTGGTTTGGGATATTTTGGGCGCAACCACTAATTCTTGATAATTGATTGCTTGATAGCTTGTTGGAGCTATGACGGGTAGTCATGGGGAGTATCCCGAGCGAAATTGGTCAGCATGTTTATCAGGTACTTCATTTCAAAATTTATGCCTCATGCACTAATTACAATGTATATATGCACCCTAGATGTTCCGAAGTTGAAGTTCTTTGATGTATGTTCTTGTTGTATTTGGATTCTTTATCAACTGATATTCTTTTTTGTTTTATGGATCTTCTGAAAGTTAGCAAGTTTGTCTTTTCTTTGTTTCCAAATTAGAAGTTCTACTCTATTTGCTTTTCTATCTTTTGGATGTAGTTACTTGTATTTACTAATCCATGTAAAATATTACTCGTGATATTTAAAGTTATCTAAACTAGTTACATTATATTTTTTGAACTATTATGAACTTAAAATCCTCATAATTGTTACTATGTGACACAAATTCAGTACTATATGCGAACTGGATTGTGCGAATTTGGTTCTGCTTGCAAGTATCATCATTCTAGACAAGGCACCGGATCATACAACCCAGTAGCACTAGATGTATCCGGATATCTATTTCGTCTCGTCAGTTCCTATATTCTTTTAAATCCATATACGCCCATATTGCAGATTGTTAATTTATTTTTTTTTTTTCTTACAGTGTGAGAAAGTGTGTTCATACTATGTGAAAACGATGCAATGTAAGTTTGGTGTCACTTGTAAATTTCACCATCCGCAGCCTATAGCATGGTACCATCACCAGCACCAACAGTCTCAGCCAGACAGTGGTCTCCCATGCCTTCTTCTATTTACCAAAATATGCAATCATCTGTAATTTCTTCTCAACCTTATGGTTTATTGTCCGGCAACTGGCCCGTTATAAGAATGCCATTTTAGTATCTCATAGTTATTTTCCAATGTTGATTCAAAGATCCTCTAAGTTACATTTGTACCTCATTTAAAGTACGCACCTATACATCTGACAGTCTCTCCTAATCCATAGCCGATTCTTGGAGGAGGATCAGTTTATGCTATGACTCAGTTATCTACTAGCATGGTACCATCACCAGTAGTCTAAGTCGGACAGTGGTCTCCCATGCCTTCTTCTATTTACCAAAATGTGCAATCATCTGTAATTTCTTCTCAACTTTATGCTTTATTGGCCGTTAACTGGCCCATTATAAGAATGCATTTTTAGTATCTCATAATTATTTCCAAAACGTGGATTCAAACATCCTCTAATTCACATTTGTACCTCATTTAAAGCAAACACCTATACATCTGGCAGTCTCTCCTAATCCACAACCGATTCTTGGAGGAGGATCAGTTTATGCTATAACTCAGTTATCTACTAGCATGGTACCATCACTAGCATCAGTAGTCTCAGCTGGACATTGGTCTCCCATGCCTTCTTCTATTTACCAAAATGTGCAATCATCTGTAATTTCTTCTCAACCTTATGGTTTATTGGTCGGCAACTGGCCTCGTTATAAGAATGCATTTTTAGTATATCATAGTTATTTCCAAAACGTGGATTCAAACATCCTCTAATTCTCGTTTGTACCTCATTTAAAGTAGGCATCTATACATCTAGCAGTCTCTCCCAATTCACAGCCGATTTTTAGAGGAGGATCATTTTATGCTATGACCTAGTTAACTACTTCCTTACCTTCATACTCTTTGACCAATAGTCAAAAGGAGAATGTATTTCCACAGCGACCTGGTGAACCTGAATGTCAACACTATGTCAAGACCGGGGATTGTAAATTTGGTTCCTCGTGTAGATACCATCATCCACTAGACTTGATTGTACCAAACACTAACTTTGGCTTTAGTCTCATGGGCCTTCCTCTTCGTCCTGTAAGTATCCAACTATCCATGCTTTATTTTAAAGCCAACTTTAATGATTAAGATGTACCAAAAAAAGTACGATGAATAAACATGTTGGTTTTTCTATTTCATACAAAAAAACCTTAACTGATCTTTTTGGCCATATATAAAATAGGTTTTGTTAGTGTCTAAATATTGTTGTATTGTTCTAATAACGTTAATAATATTCCTCATTCTGCAGGGTTCCCCTATTTGTTTACATTACGCCTCAAAATTGGGTCTATAAGTTTAGGCCTTCATGCAAGTTTGATCACCCAATGGGAACACAACATCTTCACTATCTGAGATGCCAGTTGCACTTTACCCTGCCTCTTACGTTGGCACTTTAGCACCGTCATCCTCTTCATCAGAACTCAGGCCTGAGCACACTACCGTTGGATCAAGTTTCTCAAAAATCATGTAAACTTCACAATCAACCGATGTATCCCAAAGCTTGCTCATATTTTTGTTACTTAGCTAGACAATGATTTTATGTGTATTGTGGCTCTAGAGATAAAAACGGGGTCGGGTATGCGGGGAATGGTTGATATCATCCCCATCCCCGAAGTTTTGTAGCTATCCCAATCCCCATACCCATCCCTGTCGGGGGTCACAATTACGTCCCATCACTGTCCCTGATGAGGAACGAGGATCCCCAGTGGGGAATCGGGGATTTTTCCCTGTTACATAATTGACATTTTAAATGTATTTCAATGGTGCAACCATACTAATAGCAAACAAAGTTCATTCATTAGAGTAAATTCAAGCATTCGACACAAAACATAATAAAGAGTACGACTTATCGTAAGTATGAAAATCAAAGTATTACCACAACTGGAAACAAAAACGCGAAATAATCCAACATGCACAGGAACAACAACCAGTAACATGAGCACACGTGTAACACACAATGAAACGTGTTTGTAACAGAAGAAGCAACATAGTTTACTTTAAAGTGTCTAAAATCACACACTACTTAACAAAACAACTAACACATTACAAAAATCATGCTGAATTATTTTGTAAAGACACACCTGAATGGAAGCGGTATTTTTTAACATAACAAACCGAAGCTTAAAAATTATGCACCCAGAAACCTCAAAAAGAATATGGATCTGTGATAGTGGTTTATAGATTGAATATATGCAAACCACCTGTCGTCGAACCATGAAGTGACTAAAAAGGAACTTGGGTCCTATCAAAAGGCTCACATTCTCACAACAACAAAAATAAAAGAAGATCATGTGTTAGCCTCATAAAATACAATTACTACTGCCCGTTGATTGTGAAATTTGCATGATTTTTGAGAAACTTGATCCAACGGTAGGAGCTGAATTCAATGTAGAAAGCCTACAATTTTGAAGACAAAAGTTATAGAAAATTGGCTACACTTTTGAAGACATAAGTTATAATGACACAAAAGTATGTCACAAATTTTCAATTACATTCCAAATTGAAAAAAAAATAAAAAAATAAAAAAATAATGAAGAGCTTTTCCCAATTCATCAAACTTAGTGCATAGTTCTTCAATGAATTCTTCCTCACCATGTATGAGTGACATATTTAGATTACAATATCTATAATACTATAAGATTCAGTCCCTAAATTTAATGTGGAGTTATGATGATAGAGTTTTTAGAGTTAGAAACAAGTTGGAGTCGTTTAGTAGTTGCATAGAGTACAAGATAGCTAATGCTCGGAATTTAATGCAGCCTCATAATAACTATACAATCATGAAAGGAGATGAAGTGCAAGGGTTGCCCGAATTGATCACATGACATTTAGTATAGAATTAAAAGTCGGTTAGATGAAGTGCAAGGGTTGCTCGAATTGATCACATGACATTTAGTATAGAATTAAAAGTCGGTTAGATGAAGTGCAAGGGTTGCGAAAGGTTGCAAGAATAATTAATAATTTAACCTAATTCATGCCTATATAAACCGGCCAAAATCACATTTTGTATGTACATTTGAAGATGATTCACACATCTTTTAGATTTTTGATTGTTGATAGCGGTATGTAAATTCTCTTTTGCAACATTTTGGAGATGATTCAAACATCTTTTAGATCTTTGTAATTAACTTGGTCTTTTTTTTTCTTAATTTAGTTATCATATGCAGGTACCATGAAAATCACACAAGATCATGCATGCTCAGATAAATGGAACCAAAGATTGGGATACTAACTACTTTCTTTGTTTCTTACATATTTAGGTGATTGTTATATATATATATATATATATATATATATATATATATATATATATATATATATATATATATATATATATATATATATATATATATATATTATGTTAATGCATTTTCATATACAAGTAATTTATGTGCGTTTTCTATTGATGTAGCTCACATGTGCGAATTGATTCAAGAAAATATGCACGAGCATGTATGTAAAGCAACATTTAAATGGTTAAATGATACTTTTTAGCGTGATTAGTTTATGTAAGTAGTTGCTTTTAAATGCTCTTTGAAAAATATTAGAATGAATTTATCGTGTGCAATTGAATTATTATTGAAAAAGGAAGGTCCGCGCATCGCAAAGTGTTTTCTTTTTCTATATGTAGAATCATTAGTGAGAAACCAATATTTACGCCAATTAAATGAGTTTGCCGTAATAGCAAAATACGACATATTAAAAATAACACATTGAGTAATTAATAGAAATGAAAAAATACATAATTTTGACTTAAATCCGTTTGTAAATTGTAATATCAAATAAAAAAGTCGAGTTTAAAACATAAGCAAAAGTTCAAACTTTTATCGAAAAACAAAACTGGTGCATTTGATGTGAAGTATATACAACATCGAGATGGAAGTGCAAGGCTTGCTGAAATTTATCACATGATATTAAATAATTAGTATACAATTAAAATTCGGTTATGGATCGAGATGAAGTTGAAAAGGTTGCAAGAATAATTGATGATTTAACCTAATGTAATATATATAGATATATGTATTATGTTAATGCATTTTCATATACAAGTAATTTATGTGTATTTTCTATTGATGTAGCTCACATGTGCGAATTGATTAAAGAAAATATGCACGAGCATGTATGTAAAGCAACAATTAAATGGTTAAATGATACTTTTTAGCATGATTAGTTTATGTAAGCATGCAACTTGAATAATGAATATAAAAGAAAAAGTATATAATTTTTGCTCTAACCCATTTGTAAATTAAAAAAAATTAAGTTTAAGATATAATAGTGGAGTCCAAAGGTTTTAGAAATTATTAATAATATGTTAATTAATATTTATTTAGTTAGCTATTTAGAATCGAGTTTATTGATAAGATTTATTAATATTAGTTAGACTTCAATGTTAATTTTCAATGAAATTAGTTGTACAATAAAATGAGATGAAGCTATAAAGGTTTGTAACGATTTTTATACAGTTTATGTGGCATTATTATATATACATTATTACACAAACTTTAACTTACAAACTTAATAAAGAAAATATTTAACACACATTAAACTATGACCAATTAGATAGACGCTTGTGCTTCATATTATCATGCAAAAACCATCTAATAGACAAGTATTGTAGGGCTAAGTAATAGACCAAAAGAAACAAGGCAATTTTTTTTATCATGCAAATAAGTAATAGGCCAAAAGAAACAAAACCATCACAACTTAATAACCAAAAGCCCATATATAGAATACAACACCACAAAACCAAAACAACATCAAACACTTTTAAATTTTTATACAAGAAAGTTAAAACATTTCATACAATATACTAAACAATAATTAAGTATACACTCGCCAATATACAGAAAAAATACAAGATTAACAATTAGATACTTAGCCCGTGCGTAGCACGGGTTCTGCATGCCTCGTTTTCATTACGTTCGTCTAATTACCCTAACAATTAGTGATAAATAAGCTCTAAAAATCACCCAACATTGCTATTTTCATTTTGTACTTTTCATATACCAAAATTTATTTGTTGAGTATCAATAAAGATTTAACAAATGAGAAAGTTTTTTTTTTTTTTTTTTTTTTTTTTTCAATTAAAAGTTCTTTAATACTTGATTAAAATGAGTTTAATATTTCAGTTCTTTTGAGTTTTGCATGATTTTATACAAAAATATCGAATTTTTATTAACATGAATTACAACATACAAATAAAAAAGTATAGTGTTTTGTTGAAGCAATATCCATAAAAAAAAAAAAAAAAAAAAAAAAAAAGGTTATTTCCTCATACGAATTATTTCTACTTATTCTCCTACTCATAAGATCATGACAAATGTCAGAATTGATGGCTTGGATGAAGAGAAGGAATGATTAAAAAATATATATAATAGTGTTGTGTGCGTAGGAGAATATTGTAAGACGTTCTATGAGTGCTCATAACAAATTTGAAAGCTTTGGAGAAATTGATTCAATTACTTATTATTATGTATTCTTTGACTTCCCTTGGGTCAGGTTCTCAGCCATTGCCCAAGACCTATGAATTGCAACAAATTCGTCAATCCTTTATTATAATACTCGTAATATTAAAATGTGTGAACTGACCTTAAGAAGTTGTAGATTACATGATTGAAAGTTAAGAAGTGTTGCTGTTTATGTGAAAGATAAAACAATGTTGTCGAATTATCTTTGACAAGGTTTAGGATGTAGATTTAACATTTATTTAATTCCTTTAAGTTTAAAACTTAAACCTAAACCCCGTTTGTATGTTAGGGATAACATATTTGAATTGATTAATTACATTAATGTTTTTAAAATAATATTAATATACTTGTTTTGAAATCAACTGGGCTAGCTCAGTTGGCTAACAAGATTCCTTAAGGGTTTGGGGAGGGGAGGTCTCAAGTTCGAGTCTCACCCGAAAATTTTATCCATTCAGGCAGAATAGGAGAAAGTACATGCAGAGTTCAGAGTTAGCATATTGTCCAATTGGATGTCACTGCTACCTGAATTACTAACAAGTAACAAGCTGTTCAAAATAAATAAATAAATAAAAAAAATAAAAAATAAATCCTTGTTTAATCACATCAACTAAAAAATAATAATAATAAAAAAATAATAAAAAATCATTGTTTTGAATTGGTTAATCACATCAACTAATTTTGCCAAAAATATCTCAAAATAAAAAGTTGCATCATCAACTTAAGTTCTAACTCGTCAAACATACTCGAAAAAGTGTTATTTAGGTTATTAGGAGATGTTTGGTTTGAAAGTATGGGTATATGGGAATGACTTTCATTCCCATTGTTCATGTTTCGTTAGTGGGTGATATTCGAGAATTGGTATCAAACCTTCAAAAGTAGACATTTTCTAAACACACCCAAACCCATAGAGATGCCCCCTTGTAAACCAAACACATCCTTGTGTGAATATTAACCACTCCATTAGATTTGTAAACCAAACAGACCCCATAATGCAATGCGACAACAGCCAAATTGATTCTACGGTTGCAGACAGACGCCGCAAAATGACACATATAAACCCCCTGGCCCCACCATTAAAAATCTCAGCCTCCAAACCTCAAACACAACACTTATCATAACCTCCATCTCACATTTTCAATCTTATTTTTAACCAAGACACACATGTTTCTTGTTCTTTCACTTAATAAGAAAGAAAACCCATTTGGGTTAAGAAGTTAAGGAAAACAATGGGAAGTGGAGCATCAAAGAATCCAGACAGTAGCTCACATGAAAGTGGTGAAGAGAAAGAAGACCATGGTGGTGGTGGTGGTCAGCTTTATGTTTCATTGAAAATGGAAAATTATAACATTAGAGATGACCTTGTTCCTCATGTTTATGGTTCTGTTCCTCTTATTGGCTCTTGGGATTCCTCTAAAGCTGTACTACCCTCTTCTTCCTTTTATAATATTAATAAACTTTTAACCTCCCATGCAATTTATGGGTTGCTTATTAATTTGCTAGTGTTTCAGTAGGAGCAAGCCATTTATGAGTTTTTGAATAAGCAGTTTTAGCATTTTTGAGCTTATTTAGGGGGTGTTTGTGTAAGCTTATTTGATGGGTTTATGAGCTTTTGTAAATATTCAAATATTTTTATGGCTTATATGAGTTTATCAACTTTGGCTTATAGCTTAGTTGAGTTGATAAGCTCATAAGCCTTAAAAATGGAGCTTATTGGCTTTTCAATTTTTATTTAAGCTCATAAGCCCATCAAATAAGCTTAGACATACCACGCAAGCCCAAAAAAAGCAAAAACAAACACACCCATAAGTGCTTAAAATAGAAAGCTAAACACTTGAACCGTTACCTATATCTGATTATTTCGTTTCCTGACCACAGAAGTAAACCACTTGCAGATTTTGTTAGATAACAACTGAAACAAAACAGGCTGCAGGACACAGTGTTCAGATTATTTAAGGATCTATAGTCTATACTATATGTAAAGTAACCCCTAAATAGTATAATAATTGTAATCAGTTTTGTCGAATCAAATCTTACATTACATCTTCAGATAATTAGAATCAATTTGACTATACCCAAACACTAGAAACTGATTCTGTGCGGCTTTAAATGCAACAATCAGATAATCACTTTAAAGAAAGGAATGCTTAGCACAACCTGTATCTATTAATTTTCAGTATCCACCTTTGATGATTATCTTGTAAGATGCTTTCATTGAAAACTATATCTAGCATTGTTCAGTATCAATCTTCTTTATGTGGTACTATAACAGTCTTTTGCCAATACTCGTGCTTCTATTTTTCATAATTTTCATGTATTTAGCTTTAAATAATAAGTTCAAAAAAACTTTTTCGTAGTCCTTTTTACTATCTGAGAAACCTATTTATAGTCCTTTTCCAATACCGATGAGTCTAATTTCGATCATTTTCATGTATCTAGCTTCAATTGACACATGTATATAACTTTTATTAGTACCCGTGTTTTTATTTCTAATTGCATTTACCTTCTGTTAAAATCTATCTATAATCCTTCTCAGTGTTCATGTTTCTAATTTTGATAATTCTCTTTAATTAGCTTCCAATGGAACGTGAGTCAACAGCAATGTGGGAATTAAGTTTTGTCGTCTCTCCTAATCATGGTAATTTCATCTTTTGTACTTTGATTTTCTGCTTTTTGGTCTATGTAACTGTTAGAACTTAGGAGTCCGAACAGAGATTTCCTAGCAACTGAGAAGTGAGAACAACCATGCTCTATAAAGATTTGTTTATATAAAGGAAAAATGAACTAGAAAGTTAAGAACTCTGTTACAAATACTACATAAAGATTAGTTTTGGTGGTAAACCTTCAAATAATTCTTATAAATGTTGAAATGAAAGTTTTTTCTTTGACGTTAATACTCAAAAGAATTTGGTTTTAGCACGTAAACCATTATCCGTTAACAGGGATTTTTTTTTTTTTTTTTTTTAAACGTTAATCTAGAAACTTTGGACTTCAAGTTCTTATTGAAGCCAAAAGACAACAATGTGCCATGCATAGTGGAGGAAGGCACAAACAGGCAGTTCATGGGTGGAACACTGCAAGGGGTTGCACGATTAGCTGCTTTTAAGTTCAGCGAGGATGAAATTCTCGAGTATCGAGTATTCATTAAGGCCAACAGGGTTTCACCATTTGATCTCGCTGCTAGTTGGAGAGCTTATCAAGAAAATCTTGAACCCTCAACTGTTCGCGGTATACCTGATGTCAGCATCAATTCAGTACCCGAGGATGTCGAGGTACTCCCATCTCAAATCTCCATTATTTGTTTAACCAAAAATGTCAAATGATAATTTATTCTTTTGCAGAATGGCTCGTCGACAAGTTTGGACCTTGATCTTGAACAATACCTAGTCCCGGCTCCACAAACTGCCGTTGTTTACGCTGCTAACTTGGCCGAGACTCCAAAATTTATAAAGCGTGGGGTGTTTACTAAAGCTGAAAGTTCATCTAATGATACAGGTGTTTCCGTTGATCGTCCTGCACCCATAAAGGTTATAACTTTGCTCTGGAGTATGATCTGTTTGTGTGCGTGTGTATTTACTGTATTGCTTTGAATATTAGCGAAGTCTGTTTAATAATGTAATGTCATCAACATAAGAAAACACACAAGTGACTCTTACATTTTAATATTTGGAATAGCCATATGATGAATTTGAGATAAATCGTCAAAGATATTGTGGGACGGTAGTATTAAGATCTTCCATAATACACAAATAGTAATTTGGATGTGCATTATGAAAGTCTAATGCAACTTAAACAGTAGAAATATTGCTGATGTATTCATAGGTTTAAGTTAGGGATATTTGGGTGATTGTATATGTATCTTATGCAGTAATTAGTTTAAGGGTGTGTTTGTATTTGAGGCTTAGAAGTGATTATGTAAAGTAATATCATTATTGAATTAATCAGCTGTAATAGAAATTGCTCTTGGAGATATCGTTTGAACATGCTTCTACTATTTGAAGTTGGACAAATTAGATGGTTATTTCAGTGTTTGCCAAATTCCGATTATTTATGAAATCAAAAGATAAAAGAACCAAAAAGGACGTTCTTGTGGAAAATTGAGAAACTCTTTGTGAAATGGGTGTGAAGGTGTCTCAAATTAGATTAAAATAAGGGGAGAGCAAGTAATCTTATTTTACCTTTGAGAACTGTTTCGTTGCAACTGGAATGAAACTATCCAGTAGGGGCAAAACTGATTAATTGAACCCTATATGTTTAGATAGCCAGAAGTAGAGTATTTGTATGGAAACAAGAAAAACTGATTATCTTAACTTCAAGTCTCAATAATCCGATTATCAAATTTATATCGCAATTTCAAACACCCGCTAAACTTAGAAATAAAATATTGAACACGAGATGTATGTTGTGGCATGTGGACAGGAAATGGAAATTGTAATCCCGGAACCTCCAAAGCTATTTAATCCACCTGGTATGGTTGAATCGAAGTCTTTAGGCACAATCTCACAGTTACAAAAACAAGATAGTCACAGAGGAATGTTCGTGGATAGAGGTGTGGGATCTCCTCGGCTAGTCAAATCCGCCAGTGCAAATTCTTTGACTACTGGCACTAAACCTGATTTGGGGGCTAAGGTTTGTAAACAAAAATTGAATATCTCTAGAATGGCGCCATTGCACCTTTTAACTTTGTTAAACATTTGAATTATTGTTAGAGATCGATGCCAGCGGCTGCTGGTGCTGTTGCTGCTGCAGCTGTAGCTGATCAAATGCTTGGACCAAAAGAAGATATGCATCTTGCAATCGTCTTGGTAGTTCCTCTTAAGTTTCCTATGTTCAAACTTCAAACATGAGTAAAAACCATAACTTATTTTAGAGGTGGCGCTTTCAACCATTTACTTAGGAATGTATTGATTTTGGTTGTGTTTTATCTCATTTGGTCAAATGGGTCCATCCAACAAGTTTTGCCTAAAGTAAACGGGTCACATGTATTGCATGGGTTAAGAAATAAGTTTGTCTTGAATGCATATAACCTCCTAAACCGTCGTATTTAAAGCTGTCTATTATACATGCAAACCATCATTGTATATGTAATTATATATAATGCACAACAAAGTTGGAACTTGGAAAGTGGAAAAAAAACGTTTATGGGTCAACACAATTCAGCCCGGCATGTTTCGTCCAGTACTAAAGAGATGTATATTGACCCATTTCTCTACTTGCCCGACCCGTCCATCTCGACTCCCTTACTAAATATCTCCAAGTTCTTGATTTTACGTGGTAGGTTGGCTTGCCAGCTCGTGGGAAAACTTTTACTGCTGCTAAACTTACAAGGTATCTCCATTGGTTAGGTCATGACACAAAACACTTCAATGTTGGAAAGGTAATTGCTTTATCATTGATTTATTTCCTTATTTAGATTACACCATGTTGAATCAAGACCACTAGCCTTATTGCTTTTCTTGTTGTAACAGTATCGACGACTCAAGCATGGAGCTAATCAGGTGGGTTTGATTTCTTTGAAACGTTCTCTACATTTGTATCAATAATCTTTTTTTTGCTTCGTGAAGGTGATAAGTGAAAATGAAATTATATTTGAATGTTCTCGTTATTGTGACTGCATATCAATTTGATGCAGACTGCTGATTTTTTCCGTGGTGACAATCCAGAAGGCATGGAAGCTCGTAATGAGGTGAGTGTCGGTAAAAAGTTTTAATCTTTGTAAAGGTTACCGGTGTTTTTTGGATCAGGTCCTTCCTTTACCAAGTTACTATTGTTATATGTATTAATCTCGATAACAAAATTATATGGATATTGTTAAAATCACTAGGTTTCACATTAATCTGTATAGCAAAAGTATATGTGGAAGGTTGTATTAACATGTTTCTTTGCAAATAGTTTTAATAAATAAAATGCCACTAGGTAGCGGCTCTTGCAATGGATGACATGACCGCATGGATGCAAGAAGGTGGCCAAGTAAGTCCAAATATAATGAATTTCTATTGATATCTTTTATTGTCCAAGAGGCTATAAATGATACCGATTTTATGTAGGTTGGAATATTTGATGCCACAAACAGCACTAGTGAGCGAAGGAATATGCTTATGAAAATGGCTGAAGGCAAATGCAAGGTAAGATGCTGAATGCTTAGAAGCTCATTAAGGGGGTGTTTGGGATTGCATATATTTGGCTTATGCGTATGGCGTTTAAGCACTTAAAAATAAGCATCTCCATCCCAATTTGCTTAGTTTAGAAATGCTTATTCTATCAAATCACAAGTAAGTAAGCCAATAAGCACATAATATTTTTTTTCTTTTAACATATGCAATAAGACAATAAGCACTAAAACTATGCAGTCCCAAACACCCCTAAGTAACAATTGTTTGTTTCGTTTTTTCTATTAATAAAATTGATAAAGAATGTTATACGCTGTTGTTCCATGGACACTACAGATTATATTTTTGGAAACAATTTGCAATGATCGGCAAATAATTGAAAGAAATATACGCCTGAAGGTTCAACAGAGTCCTGATTATGCTGAAGAGTATGCTTGCTTTCTCAAACTATCCCTGTTCTTTTAGTAGAAACTTATGCATACATGACTAACTTTATATATTCTTACAGGTCAGACTTTGAAGCCGGATATCAGGACTTCAAGTGCCGACTTGATAATTACGAGAAGGTAACCTTAACTGCATCAAAAGTTGTTATAGATTGTGGATTGTTTTGACTTAAAATAGTTGCCTGATGTGACTAGATCTACGAGCCGGTTAATGAAGGATCATATATCAAGATGATCGATATGGTTAGTGGTCATGGGGGTCAAATACAAGTAAGTCGTCTTATTTTTATAGTTTATGTCTACTGTTTTGCACTGGTTCATAACATCATAAAGTTTATTAACTAATTGTTCATTTATCTTTTATATATTTAGGTGAACAACATCAGCGGTTACCTTCCTGGGCGGATTGTGTTCTTCTTGGTATTGATAAATTTGGAAATGTAGCTAAATGTTTGGGTTCATAACATATATTAACTCCAGATATAACTATGCAGGTGAATACGCATTTGACGCCAAGACCAATATTGCTTACAAGACACGGTGAAAGTCGTGACAATGTGAGAGCAAGAATTGGTGGCGACACTCCCTTAAGGTTTCCTTGTCAATCTTAAAGAACATGTCATAACAGCTGCTTATGATGCCAGTGATTAAAAGGGGTGTTTGGATCTGCGTTCTGGAACTGATTATCATGTCCCTAGCAATAATTAGTTTTTTTTTATTAATTGGATAAACAGAATCTACTTCTGAGTATCTGATTATTTAAGATTTTAGGGTGTCGGTTTCAAACACGCAGCCACAAAACTGATTATCTAGGGATAATAAAACATAACCCGTTTACCCATTTTTAAGAGATTTGTGTTCCCATTTCAATAAATGTCTCTCCTTTTTTGACCAAAGAATATGCGTTTATTATTGATTGTTATCTGATTAAGATTTCAGTATCACATAATCGATTTTTTCCAAAATCGCTCATTCTTATAGATTTCCAGCTTCTTTTTTGAATTTTTGCTAAAGGAGAGTTTGTTTGTAACAATAACATAAGCACGATGGATGGAAAATTTTATCTTTTTGTTTGCATGCATTCGCGTCTAACATGAACTCCAGTTCATGACCCGCTTATTATAACCTTTTGATTTTTTTGACAGCGCAAAAGGGGAGATTTATGCCAAAAAGCTTGCAAATTTTGTTGAAAAGAGACTGAAAAATGAACGTGCTGCTTCTGTAAGAACCCAACTCATTTCACCTTTGATATATTCGTTGAAAAACCAGTTTGTGGGATAACTGTTGATCTGTTTTTTTTTTTTTTTTTTTTTTTTAGATTTACATTATTCAAAAAAATAATATGTGTTTGTGGTGTGGCTTAGATATGGACGAGCACATTGCAAAGAACAATTATAACTGCAAATAATATAGCTGGATTTCCGAAGGTTAGCTTTCACATCACATTAGAAATTGCTTCTTGGATTATTTATCGTGAAATTGGCTCATCTTTTCTTTGTTTTAGGTACAATGGCGTGCTCTTGATGAGATAAATGCTGGTGTTTTTGACGGTATGACATACGAAGAAATAAAGAAAAATATGCCCGATGAATACGAGTATGTGTAAAATATGAAAACCTCGACTTCTTTGACGTAGTATGACACTATGACTAATATCTATTTCATTTCCGTTTCTTTTTTTTTTTTTTTTTTCCTGGTATTTCTTATAGGTCAAGAAAGAGAGATAAACTTCGATATCGATATCCTCGTGGAGAGTCATATCTCGATGTGATACAAAGGTTCGTCATATAATAAATGCATAAAAGAATTTCTTTTCGTATAAACTAGATTGTATTTTAGAGTCAAAGTGTGAAGGCTAATAGAAAACGGACATGTGGCAGATTGGAGCCGGTTATCATCGAGCTAGAACGGCAACGTGCACCTGTGGTGGTTGTATCTCACCAGGTCAGACATATGCAACCACAAACTTGTACTTTGATCTCAATATATGTCTTTGATCAATATTTTCACGAGAATAAATAATTAAATCTTTAATGGATACGTGCATTGCAGGCTGTTTTGAGAGCGTTATATGCATATTTTGCCGATAGGCCGTTGCATGAAATTCCGCACATAGAGGTACCATTTTGTCATTATAATCTCGAATGTGGCAATTTCAACCTGTTTATTTATAAATGGTTTCATTCAAAAAAAGGAAATCACCGAGAGTCGCTATACTGTTTTAGTGTGTTTTAATTCCTTTTCCTAAAAGTTAGATCATTAATGAAATAATGTAACTTTTGTAAATATATGTGGCACACTATTATTAAACGTCGCAAGTTATTGGGCAAAAATGATTTGGGTCAATCTCCCGCGCAAAAAACTACTTTTTTTTTACTCAAAGATGTTTCTTGACCCGCCCATTTGCCCGGGCAATTTTTTTTTTTTTTTTTTTTTTTTTTTTTTTTTTTTTTTTTTTTTTTTTAACTCTAAGATGTTTCTTGACCCGCCCATTTTGCCGCATCTTCATTATACCAGTTTGTCAAATCTTTGAACCTTAGCATGTGAATGTGGGAATAAACATGATAAACGAACTGAAATGTTGGAAATTTCAGATGCCACTACATACAATTATAGAGATACAAATGGGTGTGACGGGTGTGCAAGAGAAACGATACAAACTCATGGATTGATGGTGGATTGCTAGCGAGGGAGATTCAGAAATGGATTTTTTGTTCACTTTTCGAGTTTGAAGGAATTGTGAAAATATAAGAATTTAAGAAACACTTCATGTTTAAAATACACAATAATGATTTGTTAATAGAAGTGTGTCCATGTCTTAATGCCTACTTATACATTATTCTTTATTATCATACATGGTACTTACAAAATAAACCACTAAAAACATACTACTACCCCGTCTCACATTAAATGTCCACTATGATTTTTCTAAGTTTTTTCTCACCAACTTTGACCTTAAATATATTTATTTGTGTTATATAATACTTAATGAAAATTATACAAATGAAAACACAACTAAAAACTTAATCCATTTATATATCTTGCATCAAATATTATATAACGCGGACAAAATTTTTTTAAGTCAAAGTTGAAGAAAAAAAGACGTTAAAAATTCATAGTGGACACTTAATGTAGGACGGAGGAAGTAGTAAATTTCAAAAGTCGTCCTCAAATTGCATGTTTCGTCCTTATCCTTTCGAAAGTGCATGCATCGTCTTTATGAGAAACTTACGAGGGCAATTTTTGTCCCTGACGAGAGTTATGAATAAATTACTCTTGTCTTCTTTCATTTTAATAAAGTAAAGGATAAGCATTTTAGTCATTTTATTTTGGCCAGGTCGAAAATTGCATTAGTAAGTTTCTCACAGGGATGGTGCTTGCACTTTCAAAAAGACAAGGATGAAACATGCAATTTGACCTAACCATATGGATGATTTTTGCAATTTACTCCTAGAAAAAGTAAACCACTAAAATCACCCTGTCAAAATTGTACCATATCTATTGTAGAGCCTCTAAGGCTCTAATAATAGCTTTAACTCTATGTTGAGTTTACCAACATTAAGAGGAGAGGGAGTGGGTGCGGGGAGAATGAGGGGAAGGTGGAACCCCGCACGGGAACACCGCCGCCTCGCGGGGAACCCCGCACGGGGAGATGAAAATCGGGGAAATATCACGCATGCGGGGAGAGGAAAGAAAAGAGACGTTGGAAGTGTACGTTGCAAAAAAAATGGCTATTTTTTTTTTTTTTTTTTTTTTTTTTTTTTTTTTTTTTTTTACCAGCAGAACCAAAGGGAAATAGCACACAAAAAAAAAAAAAAAAAAAAAAAAATCCTTCCTTCCCTCTTGCTACCTTCACTGCTGCAATTCAAAAAAAAAAAAAAAAACAATCTCATTCAAAAAATATGGAATGTGGTAAAAATAGAGATCCAAGAAGAGGTGGATCGAGAGGCGGATCGAGAGGCGCAATTCGTCCTCGGGTTCAATCACAACCCGGTCCCGAACCATCGTCTCTAGCACAACATTTTTTAATAATATTATGTAATGTTAATTAAATTTTAATGGAATTTTTGTTTTCAAATACATTTTTCAATAGAATTTAAAAAAAAAAAAAGAAAAAAAGGAAAAAAGGAAAAAAGAAAAAAAAAAAAAAAAAAAAAAAAAAGTGAGTGAAGGGTGAGTGAAGGTACCGCCCCCAAAAATGAAGTGAGTGAAGAGTGAGTGAAGGAAAAAAGTGAGAGATGATGTGACGGAATGAGATTGGTTGTGAGTGAGTGAAGGGAAGGGGATTGAGTGGAGCACTCCCCCACCCTAATGGTCTCTACATTTTTAGTACTAGTAGTAAAAGACATTCAAATTGGTGCATGTGTTTGGGGCCAGTAAACTAAAAACAGTAGAGACTAGTCACTAGTGTTGTGACAATTATGGTCTGTTTTATGGTCCTTTATTGGCTTTTCTGGTCAATGAACGTTTTGTGGACCATCACAAACAAAGCTCTCTAAATCTTTGACATGTGGGTTGATTGATTACTTTTTTTTTCCTTAAATGGGTTTACACATTTCTTCGGATGCGACCTGATGTAACCCTCATTGCAACATGAAAATAAATAAATAAATAAATAAATAAGGCGACGGGGTAAATTACTAATATTTTATGTGCAAAATATATGAGTTAAAACACAAAATAAAAGATTAGATAAAGTTGATGGGGATAAATTGTAAATATGAAATGAATACTATTTTTTTTAATCGATAATAACAAAAATTTAAATTGCCAGCACGTTGCGTCAGGATTAATTTTTACTTCTGCAAATTTTTTACGGTTTTACATTGAAAATTGTTTTGCAACTTCACTTTTCTTTCTTAATAATCATTTTATTATAAAGCGTACGTAAATTAGCAACTAAAAATTTAGAATAACAAAACATTGTTAACTAATCTAGCTAACTCGAATTTGGTTGAAACTAAATTGTATTTGAACAATTATTTACGAGTCAAGTTATGTTATCTAAAGGCGCATAACAGTAATCCTAAATGTTCGTCTCGCTTTATTATACTTGCTTTTATGAATTTTATTTTCCATTTCAAAAATGCCTTTTTTAACATATAAATTAATAATCTTGAATGTTCGTCTTGTCTTATTATACTTCTTTAAATGAAAAAAGTGTAAATTTTATCAGTTTAAGAAATACAACTAATCACCTCAAAAAGTGATCATCTAATTTTGATAAATATCTATGTTAGAACTTTAATATTTTATCCATATAAAAGGTCTAGTCTCTAAGTTTGGTAAATATTTTATTCGCCTCGACTATAAACGTGAATTAAGATCATGATAACTTATAATTGTCATATAAAATTTATGTGTTATGACTTAAGCCATCTGAGAAAGTTGTTTAGATAGTGTGGTGAGTATGAAATAAAATGCCCGACATTATTACTATGAGTATGAGTCAAATGTTAAAATGAGATATTAAGTAAAAAGTATTTGTTTAGTGAAAAATGCAACTTACGAGTATATAAATTATGGGGTTAAAAGATATAGGAAGTCAAAGTAAAAGGTCAAAACTACAAATATAAAAAAGAAAAAACAAGTTCATATATAAAGTAAAAATACTAAAATAAACCAACTTATTATTCATTTTTTGAAAGTTGATATATAAAAGATGAGTTTAGCTTGCTTAAACTCATGAGCTTAAATCGATGAAGTTATAATAAGCCGAGAACATTAGGTATGAGCTTTTTCATATTCATGTACGCAAATAATTTGACACAATAAGCTAATCCAAGCAACCATTGAATCAGTAATTTGTACTTAAATAATAAGACTTATCTACTTTTATTATCAATAATAACAACTTATCACTTATCTACCTTAAATAATAACAGCTAAATATAACTCAATTAGTTATAAGTTAAGTGATGCAAAACTAAAAAGGTAACCTGATAAATAATAACAACTTATCTATTATTAAGTATAAAAAATGTACTATTCAAGTAGTTAAATAATAACAACTTGGTAGCTATCGAATAACAACTAATTATATAACTCAATTAGTTATAAGTCAAGTGATGCAAAACTAAAGGGGTAACCTGAAAAATAATAACAATTTATCTATTATTAAGCATAAAAATGTATTATTCAAATAGTTAAATAATACTACCTCCGTCCCATATTAAATGTCCACTTTGAATTTTCAAAGTCTTGTTTTATCAACTTTGACCATAAATATTTTTATATATGATATATTATACATGATGCAAAATATATGAATGAATTGGGTTTTAAATGTACTTTTCATTGATATAATTTTTATCAAGTATCATATAATACGAACAAAAATATTTAAGGTCAAAGTTAAAGAAAAAAGACTCGAAAAGTCAAAATTGGACATTTAATAAGGGACGGAGGGAGTAACTTGTTAGTTATCGAATAACAACTAATTATATAACTCAATAAGCTATAAGTCAAATACTGCAAAACTAAAAAGGGTAAAACTGAAAAAATAAAATGCATAGTAAGTGTTTTGAAAAAAGTTACTCTCTCCATCTCATATTAAATGTCAAGTTTAACTTTTTGAAGTATTTCTTTTTCAACTTTGACATTAACTATTTTTGTTTATGTTATATAATAGTTGATGCGAAATAAATGAATTGATTTTTAAATATATTTTCGTTGGTATAATTTTCAACAAATATTATATAACACAAAAAAAATGTGTTAATACAAATATCGCCTAAAAACGTTATTTATATTTTACGATCTTTGCTAAGTTTTGTTAACGACAAAATGTAAACTTTAGTTTCTAAGTAAATCATAATCTTAGTTTTAAAAGACTTGCATAACTAGACATTTGCTACATTTTACATTTCATAAAACGCAACACTTTTTATTTCTTAAAATAGAAATGTCACATCACATTTATGGCAAGTTTTGTCAATATACATTTTGTAACACCCCCAATTCATGGATGCAGCGGAATTCAAACTGGGTGTTATTCGACGGCACAATAGTCACAATGATAGAAAACGAACTCTAATTGAGTCGTTTTAAAAGATTTATCATTCAAATTATATAAATATCAGAGATTACAAAATGAGGTCCCAGATGGTTCCATGTTTACAAATTACATTAAATGAGTTTTTTGAATGATAATAAATTTTATAGCCCTCTTGAATATCCGTGCCCTTCCGTGCCATCCTTGATCATCATGGACCTGAAATACATGCTTAAAAGGTCAACACAAAGGTTGAGTGATATTCATAGAGTTTGTTTAATGGTTGAACATAATATGTTGGTAGTGTGAGCTAATTAGACTCAAAATGATGAGCTACGTTGTTATACGCCCATAAAACGTATTATGACACTGAGCTTATGACACCAAAATGTTAACGGGTACCAATATCAATCGGCGGAGTTATCCCGGTAGGTACTTTGCTAACATACCTAAATCTCAAATATTAGTGCATTTGTTTGAACTTTGTCAATACAAATGGGATTCGTCAATCCCAATAGGCCTATTCACAATATTCGCGCTCACTTGCAAGTAACCCTCGCAAGTGATTAAATGGTTCATAATAAGGATATTGGTTTTAGCAAGGATAGTACTTAGTGATAATAAAACAATCAGGCAAGCATACAATTGAAAAGCATTGTGTTCGGTTTAAAATAGCATGTATTCCCCCCAAGGGTTTGTAAAACAATTAAGTAATGAAAAGTGGGGCTATGAACTCACCTTAAGTTAAATAGCAAGTAGTGAATGTGATGGTTGGATCGCGAAGGTTTCTACAAGCAACCTATAATAGAATGTTGCGACTTAGGATTTGAGTAAATAATATGAAGAATTGCCTATATATGTCTTGCATTTAGTCCATGATGTGGTACAAAGTATAGTGTAAGTCTTTGAAAAGAAATGTTTCATGAAACATGTATAGTTTATATATCGTTTACTACCGTTCGGGCCGACATAATTCAGAAGTCATGTAGTAAACGTTCGAGGAGCCAGGACACTTTAATTCGTAAATCCACAACTCATCTCGACGGTTTATTTTAATGAACCCCTCACATGAAGCTCCCTAGTGTTGTAGTATTTGATAAAAATATATAAGTTTTTGATCCGAAAAGTTACATGTATTGAATAAACTTAGGAAAGTTTACTTTTAAATGAAGATTATTATTTCAATGAGTTTCTTAAGTCTAGTATGAATATTACTTGTAAAGTCTCATGGTTATTTTGATGGAGTAGATCTAAATTGGATGTTTATGTTACCATTAACTCTTTAGTTCATGTTTTCGTCTTGGTAAGTTTATATGGTCTCTAGCCGTGGCTTTGCCGTGACTTTGGTCATTGTTACCATTGTCTTGAGACTCATCCTTAGCCTTAGCCATGGTTGTGGTCTTGGCTTTAAGGTCTTTAGACCTCTTGGTTTTATTTAACCATAACCATTATATAGTCATTTGGGTATTCAAAATAGCTGTTAAGAATTTGAAGAAAAATATCACTCGTTATGCGTTTTCAGGGTTCGAGCTTCTTTATTCCTGAACGAAAGCGTCGTTCCGGACAACTTTCGTGTTTTAACTTTTTGATGAATCAGACCAGAAGGGCCTCGAAAAAATACTGATTTTGATCAGAATGCTATTTTGGCAGATTCGGCGTTTTGGTTTCGCTAACTTCTTTTGGCCATAACTTTTGACTCGTGTACTCGTTTTGGGTGGTTCAAATTGCTATGTTTTCCTTGTTAAGTCCTCTACTACAATATGTAATTGTAAAAAATCATGATTATACCATTTTGATCAGATTTCACCAAGAAAGTTACTAGTTTACTTGTTATCTTAACATAAGTTAACATATATATATCAATACTTGTTTTACCCATTTTTATACATCATGGACATGATCACAAGACAAAATATAGCATGAATGATATGTAAATAGCATGAATATGATATTTAACAAGAAGTATGTTAGGGTTTGCTTACAACTTTGGGCTTTCTAAAAGAAAGGAAGTTAAGAACACGGATTAGGACTTTGATTGACAAGCTTCTCTTCACTTTAGCAATCCTTCTACACTTGTATTCTTGAAGGATTTGTGATGAGGGTTTAGGTGACTTGAGTGCATCTAAACTCAAGAGAATCACCAAAGATTGCAAAGATTTGGATGTAGTTTACTTGTAGCTTGAATTCTTGAGATAATACTTGAAGTATAAGATCAAATGAAGAGAGTATGTCTTGTTTATGGTGGTGAATGACCAAATGAGGAGGGGAGGGCTTTATAGGGCCTTGAGGAGGTGCTAGGAAGGTGTTAGGAAGGTGCCATGAGGAGGTGCAAATTTAGGATATTTTATCAAAGCTTACATGAGAAGTTTTACACATGTAACCATCCTAAGTGATCAAGGCTTCATCACAAGCCAACAAGGCTTGTGACTTGCTCAAAAATTTCGTGCATAGCTTATCTTGGATGACTAAATATGATTCTTGATGTTATCTTGCTTTTACGGAGTGTGTTTTGGTTCCGTTAATCGCTAACCGTAAGTTGTTAAGTCCTGAAACTTAAAATCGGGTATCTTAAAAATATGAAACTTATAAATATATTAAAACTTATTAATATAACCTATCTTAGCATATTTAATGAGTGACAAGTTCTATCGGGTTGCTTAAACGCTGCTAAAACTGGAAACGCGGGTCTAAAACGCGTAATTCGCGTAAAACGCTGAACTGGAAAACGTAAAATTCCAAAACTTTTGGAATTGTCGTAAAATGAGAGAAAATCATATTTCTATTGTTTATAATGTTTTATGGACATATCGGGATGCTAGAATGACGTTTAAACCTAAAAGTAAATCTCGGACACGGTTTCGTGATTTTTGCAGAAATGATCTGACGAGTGTCAAACTCTTGGATTATCATTAAAATAGTTTAACTTACGAGAATATGAAATAAAAATTTCGGGAGTGAATAGTAAAAGTGAATAGTAAAAATGAATAGTAAAAATTCGGGAATATAAGTTAGCCTGAAAATGCGAATTGTTACAGTCTCTACCCCTTAAGGGAACTTCGTCCCGAAGTTCTATGTGTGTTATATGTTGGAGTGGTGTCGATGAAGAGGTGTGGTTACTTATGAGGACTAGAGTCTCTGGTTACTAGTAATGTAGTTTGATTTGTCTCAGAATACGGTGTGTTAATAAAGATTGATAACATAGTTGAATATCAGTAGAGATCCATATAATAGTCGAATATCAAAGGAAATTGATATAGCAGTCGAATATTAATAGAAATTGATATAGTAGTTGCAATCATAGTCTAGTAGGTAATCTGTTGTTGTACCTAGTGTTTATTGACTTCATACTTATGTTATTTCGGATACAAATAAGCCCACTTGTTTATAATTCTTTATTTACATAGAGAGACATCCCAAACAATGTAAATAGAGGAATATAAACTTATGGTTCGGTGATTTACAATTTCTTTATTTAAATGAAAAGGCATCCCAATCCATTCAAATAATTATAAATCATCCTACTTAAGAATTCCCAACACAACATTCATACTTAGCCGGTGAGTTACAAGGTAGTGTATTACGAGATGATACTGGTGTTCCAAAAGTACAAAATGAATATTCAATCTTGTAAAGCTGATGAGGATGCTTGTGGTGTAACTAAGGATGATTTGAGCTTTAAAAGTGCATCAAGATCTGTTAATGAGCTTGTGGTTGCAACGGTTGTGAAGATAATGATGTGATATGTTGATGAACAAAAGTGTGTAGTGTATGCTTAACATTAATATTGGTAGAGATGTCAAGTTTGCTTTAAAATTTTAAGAGATTTTAAAGGTTTATGACCGAATGGTATCCTTAGGACCTAAACAGGATAGTACTTCTACGGGATGAAGAGAAGAATTGATAACTATCCCAAGATAGTAGTTCGGATTTTCTCATAAATGAAAACTTTCAATAATGAAATTAGCTAGTACAAATAAGGTGTTAAGATTTCGCTGAGTGGTAAGACACTATCGTGTCTCTAGATTGTTTTAATGAATTCTGGTGGTTTATTGAGTTCATGTAGGAAATTAATCTGAACATAACCCTAGTACAACTATTCTCAGTATGTGAAAATTTTAAGTCGAACATAGTTAGTCAGACTATGTTTCACTGTCCCTAGGTTAAATATAGGTGACTAGTCTATATTTAGCCGAGGTTCGATAAAATTTTCAAATACCTAAATTAGGTATACTTGTGATATGTCTGTTGCTCTTGGGAAAATGTCCACTAAACAAAGGCGATGTCAAACCATTCAGTTGCAAGTCCCGCCCATACAAGACTTGTAACTTATGTTTTCACATTCCATTGCATAGAAGATAGTATGGGTAGATATGTGTGGGAAGTAAGTTTTAAGTAGTTCTAAAACAGTCCATACTTGGCCAGGATCACGAACTTTTAACAATGAAGGTTTCAGAAGAAAACTTTGATGAATGTAGAGAAAGTTGCTGAACTTTGATGAATGTAGAGAAACTTCAGCTTTTGTAGATGATGGATTAGTTTATCTGTTAGAAATCTCATATTTCTATTCTGAAATCGATAGATTGTGATGGGTTTTTGATATCATATGAAATGATATTGATGAGGTGATGGAAAAATTCCGGAGACCATTGCGCAAATCACAATGTCTCGGAAGTAGATTAGACCATTGTGCAATTCACAATGTCTGGAAAGCAGGTTAGACCATTGTGTGACTCAAAACATTTGAGAAATGATTAAGACCATTGTATCATACAATGTCCGGGAAATAGAAAAGACCATTGTAATTAGTTACAACGTCTTGGACATAAAATGTTGGAGTAGGAACATGGTTGGGAGAATGTGGTTGTGCCAAAATGCCCTAGAATAGGCACGTGCAGATATGTTTAGTTCATTGTTTAGATAAAATGATTGAAAATAAATTGAGTGTATATATCAATATACTTATATATGTTCGTGTAGTGTAAAATGCCTAGTGTGTATATATCAATATACTTATATGTTCATTTAGCATAAAATGTTTACGGGGAAATGATCAATTATGTTAAGGGTACATATATCAATATGCAATTATGTTTGTGTAGCATAAAAATGTCTACGGGGAAATGCTCAAAATATAAAAAGGGGTATATATCAATATACTGATAGGTTTTCGTAGCATAACATGCTTACAGGAAAATGCTCAAATGTGCTAAGGGTACATATATCAATATGCTAACAAGTTTGTGTAGTATAAAATGCCTAATAAGTCCATAATCATCTGGAGGATGGAAGGCACGAAGAGCGGAAGGCTATAAAAATGTTTTTGCTTGTAAATGTGGTTATAGTTTAGGTCTCAATTAGACCCGTTTCTCTATAACCATGGCTCTGGTACCAATCTGTAACACCCCCAATTCATGGATGCAGCGGAATTCAAACTGGGTGTTACTCGACGACACAATAGTCACAATGATAGAAAACGAACTCTAATTGAGTCGTTTTAAAAGATTTATCATTCAAATTATATAAATATCAGATATTACAAAATGAGGTCCCAGATGGTTCCATGTTTACAAATTACATTAAATGAGTTTTCGAATGATAATAAATTTTATAACCCTCTTGAATATCCGTGCCCTTCCGTGCCATCCTTAATCATCATGGACCTGAAATACATGCTTAAAAGGTCAACACAAAGGTTGAGTGATATTAATAGAGTTTGTTTAATGGTTGAACACAATATGTTGGTAGTGTGAGCTAATTAGACTCAAAATGATGAGCTACATTGTTATACGCCCATAAAACGTATTATGACACTAAGCTTATGACACCAAAACGTTAACGGGTACCAATATCAATCGGCGGAGTTATCCCGGTAGGTACTTTGCTAACATACCTAAATCTCAAATATTAGTGCATTTGTTTGAACTTAGTCAATACAAATGGGATTCGTCAATCCCAATAGGTCTATTCACAATATTCGCGCTCACTTGCAAGTAACCCTCGCAAGTGATTAAATGGTTCATAATAAGGGATATTGGTTTTAGCAAGAATAGTACTTAGTGATAATAAAACAATCAGGCAAGCATACAATTGAAAAGCATTGTGTTCGGTTTAAAATAGCATGTATTCCCCCCCAAGGGTTTGTAAAACAATTAAGTAATGAAAAGTGGGGCTATGAACTCACCTTAAGTTAAATAGCAAGTAGTGAATGTGATGGTCGGATCGCGAAGGTTTCTACAAGCAGCCTATAATAGAATGTTGCGACTTAGGATTTGAGTAAAGAATATGAAGAATTGCCTATATATGTCTTGCATTTAGTCCATGATGTGGTACAAAGTATAGTGTAAGTCTTTGAAAAGAAATGTTTCATGAAACATGTATAGTTTATATATCGTTTACTACCGTTCGGGCCGACATAATTCAGAAGTCATGTATTAAACGTTCGAGGAGCCAGGACACTTTAATTCGTAAATCCACAACTCATCTCGACGGTTTACTTTAATAAACCCCTCACATGAAGCTCCCTAGTGTTGTAGTATTTGATAAAAATATATAAGTTTTTGATCCGAAAAGTTACATGTGTTGAACAAACTTAGGAAAGTTTACTTTTAAATGAAGATTATTATTTCAATGAGTTTCTTAAGTCTAGTATGAATATTACTTGTAAAGTCTCATGGTTATTTTGATGGAGTAGATCCAAATTGGATGTTTATGTTACCATTAACTCTTTAGTTCATGTTTTCGTCTTCGTAAGTTTATATGGTCTCTAGCCGTGGCTTTGCCGTGACTTTGGTCATTGTTACCATTGTCTTGAGACTTATCCTTAGCCTTAGCCATGGTTGTGGTCTTGGCTTTAAGGTCTTTAGACCTCTTGGTTTTATTTAACCATAACCATTATATAGTCACTTGGGTATTCAAAATAGCTGTTAAGAATTTGAAGAAAAATATCACTCGTTACGCATTTTCAGGGTTCGAGTTTCTTTATTTCTGAACGAAAGCGTCGTTCCGGACAACTTTCGTGTTTTAACTTTTTGATGAATCGGACCATAAGGGCCTCGAAAAAATACGGATTTTGATCAGAATGCTATTTTGGCAGATTCGGCGTTTTGGTTTCGCTAATTTCTTTTGGCCATAACTTTTGACTCGTGTACTCATTTTGGGTTGTTCAAATTGCTATGTTTTCCTTGTTAAGTCCTCTACTACAATATGTAATTTTAAAAAATCATGATTATACCATTTTGATCAGATTTCACCAAGAAAGTTACTAGTTTACTTGTTATATTAACATAAGTTAACATATATATACCAATACTTGTTTTACCCATTTTTATACATCATGGACATGATCACAAGACAAAATATAGCATGAATGATATGTAAATAGCATGAATATGATATTTAACAAGAAGTATGTTAGGGTTTGCTTACAACTTTGGGCTTTCTAAAAGAAAGGAAGTTAAGAACACGGATTAGGACTTTGATTGACAAGCTTCTATTTACTTTAGCAATCCTTCTACACTTGTATTCTTGAAGGATTTGTGATGAGGGTTTAGGTGACTTGAGTGGATCTAAACTCAAGAGAATCACCAAAGATTGCAAGGATTTGGATGTAGTTTACTTGTAGCTTGAATTCTTGAGATAATACTTGAAGTATAAGATCAAATGAAGAGAGTATGTCTTGTTTATGGTGGTGAATGACCAAATGAGGAGGGGAGGGCTTTATAGGGCCTTGAGGAGGTGCTAGGAAGGTGTTAGGAAGGTGCCATGAGGAGGTGCAAATTTAGGATATTTTATCAAAGCTCACATGAGAAGTTTTACACATGTAACCATCCTAAGTGATCAAGGTTTCATCACAAGCCAACAAGGCTTGTGACTTGGTCAAAAATTTCGTGCATAGCTTATCTTGGATGACTAGATATGATTCTTGATGTTATCTTGCTTTTACGGAGTGTGTTTTGGTTCCGTTAATCGCTAACCGTAAGTTGTTAAGTCCTGAAACTTAAAATCGGGTATCTTAAAAATATGAAACTTATAAATATGTTAAAACTTATTAATATAACCTATCTTAGCATATTTAATGAGTGACAAGTTCTATCGGGTTGCTTAAACGCTGCTTAAACTGGAAACGCGGGTCTAAAACGCGTATTTCGCGTAAAACGCTGAACTGGAAAACGTAAAATTCCAAAACTTTTGGAATTGTCGTAAAATGAGAGAAAATCATATTTCTATTGTTTATAATGTTTTATGGACATATCGGGATGCTAGAATGACGTTTAAACCTAAAAGTAAATCTCAGACACGGTTTCGTGATTTTTGCAGAAATGATTCGACGAGTGTCAAACACTTGGATTATCATTAAAATAGTTTAACTTACGAGAATATGAAATAAAAATTTCGGGAGTGAATAGTAAAAATGAATAGTAAAAATTTGGGAATAGAAGTTAACCTGAAAATGCGAATTGTTACAGTCTCTACCCCTTAAGGGAACTTCGTCCCGAAGTTCTATGTGTGTTATATGTTGGAGTGGTGTCGATGAAGAGGTGTGGTTACTTATGAGGACTAGAGTCTCTGGTTACTAGTGATGTAGTTTGATTTGTCTCAGAATACGGTGTGTTAATAAAGATTGATAACATAGTTGAATATCAGTAGAGATCCATATAATAGTCGAATATCAAAGGAAATTAATATAACAGTCGAATATTAATAGAAATTGATATAGTAGTTGCAATCATAGTCTAGTAGGTAATCTGTTGTTGTACCTAGTGTTTATTGACTTCATACTTATGTTATTTCGGATACAAATAAGCCCACTTGTTTATAATTCTTTATTTACATAGAGAGGCATCCCAAACAATGTAAATAGAGGAATATAAACTTATGGTTCGGTGATTTACAATTTCTTTATTTAAATGAAAAGGCATCCCAATCCATTCAAATAATTATAAATCATCGTACTTAAGAATTTCCAACACAACATTCATACTTAGCCGGTGAGTTACAAGGTAGTGTATTACGAGATGATACTGGTGTTCCAAAAGTACAAAATGAATATTCAATCTTGTAAAGCTGATGAGGATGCTTGTGGTGTAACTAAGGATGATTTGAGCTTTAAAAGTGCATCAAGATCTGTTAATGAGCTTGTGGTTGCAACGGTTGTGAAGATAATGATGTGATATGTTGATGAACAAAAGTGTGTAGTGTATGCTTAACATTAATATTGGTAGAGATGTCAAGTTTGCTTTAAAATTTTAAGAGATTTTAAAGGTTTATGACCGAATGGTATCCTTAGGACCTAAACAGGATAGTACTTCTACGGGATGAAGAGAAGAATTGATAACTATCCCAAGATAGTAGTTCGGATTTTCTCATAAATGAAAACTTTCAAGAATGAAATTAGCTAGTACAAATAAGGTGTTAAGATTTTGCTGAGTGGTAAGACACTATCGTGTCTCTAGATTGTTTTAATGAATTCTGGTGGTTTATTGAGTTCATGTAGGAAATTAATCTGAACATAACCCTAGTACAACTGTTCTCAGTATGTGAAAATTTTAAGTCGAACATAGTTAGTCAGACTATGTTTCACAGTCCCTAGGTTAAATATAGGTGACTAGTCTATATTTAGCCGAGGTTCGATAAAATTTTCAAATACCTAAATTAGGTATACTTGTGATATGTCTGTTACTCTTGGGAAACTGTCCACTAAACAAAGGCGATGTCAAACCATTCAGTTGCAAGTCCCGCCCATACAAGACTTGTAACCTATGTTTTCACATTCTATTGCATAGAATATAGTATGGGTAGATATGTGTGGGAAGTAAGTTTTAAGTAGTTCTAAAACATTCCATACTTGGCCATGAATTTTGAAAATTACAAAGAAGGGCAATCTATGCAAAGACCACCACTTTTTGAAGCTAATGGTTTTATATATTGGAAAACCGCTTTGAAACTTACTTGAAATCTAAAGATATAGATTTATGGTATATAATTATTGATGGTGATAATATAGCTTCTAATACTAAAGATGATGATCAAAAGAAATTGATTGCTAAAAATAATGAAGCTAAAATGATGCTTTACAATGCTTTGCCTAAGAAAGAATATGAAAGAGTCTTTATGTGTAAAACCGCCAAAGATATTTGGCAATCTTTAATAGTCACTTATAAAGGAAACTCACAAGTTAAGGATAACAAAATTGATCTCCTTGTTCAACAATATGAACAATTTGTTATTCCCGAAGATGAGATTATTGATAATGCATTTGCTAGGTTTAACACTATTGTTACTTCACTTAAAGCACTTGATGAATCTTTTTGTAGTAAGAATTTTGTCAGGAAATTCCTTAGAGCACTCCATCCGAAGTGGAGAGCAAAAGTGACGGCAATTGAAGAATCCAAGGATCTTTCAAGCATGTCACTTGACGAGCTAATTGGAAACCTCAAAGTTCATGAAATGGTAATGGAAAAAGATTCGGAACTAGTTAGAGGCAAGAATGAAAAAGTTAAGTCCATTGCCTTGAAAGCTAGAGTCCAATCAAGTGATGATGAAGAATCTACTTCGGATAGTGATGATGCGGAATATGCTATGGCCATTAGAGACTTCAAGAAGTTCTTTCGTAGAAGAGGGAAGTTTGTAAGGCAACCTAAAGATGACAAGAAGACTTTCCGAAAAGATCGTGATGATAGGAAAGGAAAGGTTGAAAGGAAATGCTATAGGTGTGGAGACACAAGTCATCTAGTAGGAGAATGTCCAAAACCACCCAAGAGCAAACCTCAACAAGCTTTTGTGGGTGGTGCTTGGAGTGACTATGAAGGAGATGACGATGAGCCAAAGAATGATGATATTGTTCTCATGGCTCACGACTCAAATGAGGTACTCTCCGACTCATCTTATTCTTCTATTGATGATGACACCTTACAAAAAGAATATAACAAACTTTGTGAATTGAGCTTAAAAATCATAAACAAAAATAAGTTTTTGAAAACTAAAAAGGAGTTTTTAGAAAATGAAGTTTATGAGTTAAAAGAAAAAGCTAAGAGATTAGAAAAGAGTAAAGGTATTGACACATCTTGCAAATCATGTGAAGAGCTTAAACTCGAAGTTGAGAAACTTAAAATTACTCAAAATGATCTAATAAAACAAACCACAAAGTTTAAGAAGTTCGATAAGAGCATTTCTTGTGCGGATGAAATTATGAAACTTCAAAAGTCACCCTTTGATAAAACAGGACTAGGATTCATGAAAATAGAAACTTCAAAGGGTCAAACGAAACAAGAAAAGAATGCACAAGAAACTAACAAAGCTGCTACAGCATCCCGCGGAACAGACGGAACCCAATCCAGGGTTCCGCCCGTTGAACCCGAAGGTTCCGCCAGGTCTGCTGCAGCAGTAACATCCTCCTCATCGGATCGTTCAAAATTTGTTAAAGTCACATATAAAAATGGAACAAAACCTGCCTTTAAAACTGGAGTAGGACTTAGTAAAAACGAATTTAGAGCTAAGACTACTCAACCAAGACCTAAGACTCCAATTCCCAAACGCCCCTTTCCAAAGAGCAACTTCAACACTCGACCAAACTTCCAACATGCTTGGAAGCAAAACACTCCTGGACATTACCAAACTCCAAATTACATGTCATGGAACCCCTATGCTCTATTTTCATACTTGGAACAAGTTAATGGTATGCTTAACCAAAATGGACCCATGAGAAATTGGGGACCAAATGTTTGAGTGTTTTTCGTAAAATAGGTGTGCCTCAAAGTTTGTTTAGAACCGGATGAACGGATTAAAGATAGCGGTTGTTCAAGGCACATGACGGGTAACAAAAGCCTCTTCACTACTTATCACAAATGTGATGGAGGTAATGTTACGTTTGGTAGTAAAGCTAAGAGCAAAATCATCGGAAAAGGTACAATCTCTCATGACTCCCTTTTTATAGATGATGTAGCTCATGTTGATTACTTAGGTTTTAATCTCCTTAGTATTAGTCAACTTTGTCGTAATAAGTATAATGTCATTTTTAGTGAAAACGGAAGTAAAATACTTAAAGATGGTATAACCGGCCATAGCCAAAGGTGTTCTTAAGAACAACGTATATGTCATGAAGATGGATCCAACATCTAGATACAAACTTTGTCTTACTTCATTAGATGAATCTTCAACTTTATGGCATAGACGTTTAGGACACGCTAACATGAGACTAATTAACCTCTCCTCCAAAGACTTAGTTCGAAACCTACCTAAGTTGAAATATGACCAACACTTTTGTGATGCTTGCAAAATCGGTAAACAAGTCCATAGTAGCCATAAGGCTAAAAACTTGGTTTCTACATCTAGGTGTCTAGAACTTTTGCATATGGATTTATTTGGTCCATCCGCTATACAAAGTTATGGAGGTAACTTCTACACTTTGGTCATAGTCGATGATTACTCAAGATATACTTGGACAAAATTTTTGAAAAATAAAAATGAAGCTATTGATAAATTTGAGATTCTAAGTAAGAAAATTCAAAATCAAGTAGGGTCTAAGATTGTGTCTATTAGAATGGATCACGGTCGTGAGTTTGATAATGAATTTCAATTTGGAAACTTTTGTGATATTAATGGTATTACTCACAACTTTTCGGCACCTCGTACTCCTCAATCTAATGGTGTAGTAGAACGTAAAAACCGGACATTGCAAGAGATGAGTAGAACAATGCTTAATGAACAAAACATTCCACAAAAGTTTTGGTGTAATGCCGTTGACACATCAACGTACATTTTAAATCGAGTCTTAATTACACCATTTTTGAAGAAAACTCCTTATGAACTATATAAAGGTAAAAAGCCTACATTAGGATACTTTAGAGTGTTTGGAAGTAAATGCTTCATTCTTAACACCAAGGATTATCTCACCAAATTTGACCCAAAGTCTTATGAAGGTGTATTTCTTGGATAAGCTTACATTGTTTTGAACAAAGAAACCTTAAGAGTCGAGGAATCGTTGAATGTAACATTTGACAAGAGTCCACCTTCCTCTAAGACATCACCTTTGGTAGATGATGACTTAGTTGAAAGCCAAGCAATAGAAAGTCAAGAGATCTTAGGTAATGACAAGGAAGATGAACTATTAAACAAAGAACTTGTCAATGTCAAAGAATCTAAAAGTCATCCATTAGATAGTGTCATAGGCAACATTAACGAAAGAACACTAAGATCAAAAGTTCAAAATGAAAGCAACTACTTTTGTTTCGTGTCAACCATTGAACCGAAAAACATTAATGAAGCCATTAAGGATGAGTCTTGGGTAATTGCAATGCAAGAAGAGTTAAACCAATTTATTAGGAATGATGTATGGACATTAGTTCCTCAACCAAAGAGTCAAACGATAATTGGAACAAAATGGGTCTTTCGTAATAAAATAGATGAAAATGGAATTGTGTCTAGAAACAAAGCTAGGCTAGTTGCACAAGGATATAATCAACAAGAAGGCATTGACTATGATGAAACTTTTGCTCCGGTTGCTAGGCTTGAGTCAATTAGAATCTTACTTGCATATGCATGTGCACACAATTTTAAACTTTTTCAAATGGACGTAAAAAGTGCATTTCTAAACGGAGTCATTAATGAAGAAGTGTATGTTGCTCAACCACCGGGCTTCATCGATTTTGAAAAACCAAATCATGTTTACAAACTTAAAAAGGCTCTTTACGGACTTAAGCAAGCTCCAAAAGCATGGTACGATCGACTTAAAACCTTCCTAGTTGACCATAAGTATACCATGGGCTTAGTTGATAATACTCTCTTCACTAAGAAGAAAGATTCACATATTATCATAGTCCAAATCTATGTTGATGACATTATATTCGGATCAACTTGTCGAGAATTATGTGTGGATTTCTCAAAAATCATGCATGACGAGTTTGAAATGAGTATAATGGGAGAACTCAACTTTTTCCTAGGACTCCAAATTAAACAACTAGAAGATGATATCTTCTTTAACCAATCTAAATATATTAAGGACATGCTTAAGAAATTTGGATTAGAAGATTCGGAACCAATCAAAACACCCATGTCCACAGAAACTAAACTCACCAAGGATGAGGAAAGTGAATCCGTAGATAGCACTAAATATAGAGGTATGATTGGTAGTCTACTTTACCTAACGGCTAGTAGACCCGACATTATGTTTAGTGTTTTTCTATGTGCTCGTTTTCAAGAAGATCCTAAGACTACTCATCTCGAAGCCGTTAAAAGGATTTTTAGGTATATTAAGGGCACTACACATTTAGGTTTATGGTATCCCAAAGGAACGGGAATAGACACCATAGTGTATGCCGACTCGGATCATGCCGGTGACTATGTTGATAGAAAAAGCGCAAGTGGTATTTGTACTTTTGTTGGACATTGTCTCACCTCATGGTTCTCTAAGAAGCAAACGGCTCTTGCTATCTCAACAACGAAAGCCGAGTACGTTTCGGCCGGAAAGGCATGTCAACAAGCTCTTTGGATGAAGCAAGCTCTTGTCGACTACGGAATTCAACTTAACGACATCACAATTCTTTGTGACAACAAAGGTGCCATTGATCTTAGCAAAAATCCGGTTCAACATGCTCGTGCCAAACATATTGAAATCCGTCATCATTTCCTTCGTGACAACGTTCAAAAAGGAAATATCTCAATTGAGAAAGTTTCTTCCGAAGACAACATAGCCGACATTCTCATGAAACCCCTTAAACGTGAACCTTTTAACCTTCTTAGGCTAGGCTTAGGACTCATGGAACCTACGTTGTAGTTCTAGACATTAGACAAAAATCACAAAAATCAAAACAAATCCATAACTCTTTTTCTCAGCAGCGTCGGCGGAACCCTCAGACACAACGGACGGAACCCAATTTAAGGGTTCGCCGTATCCGCCGACCTGCAGAACCATTTTTTTGTTTATATTAAACCAAACACCCATTATCTCATACCACCACTTCCAAACTGTTACTATTCACTTTACCATCCATCCATACCTGTGATTTCTTGGTCTTCCTTTCACTCACATTGCAAATCAATCATCATTGTAAGTATTCTAACCTTGATTACAATCCTGATCTGAGTCTAGGAATTCTATTTTTTGTACAAAAACAAAAACTTGGGGTTATGCATTAACTTGAGAAACTCATGCATGAAATTAGGTGTTTAACAAAACTAATCATGTTCCCCATAGTTAGGAATTGCATTCTTACTAAGTGTAAACATGTTTGCTAAAACACCCCATGCCAAATTCTTCCAAAAATTTCTCACAAATAGGACAAATATTTTTTGTCTCACATTGTGAATACAAAATTAAAACGTTATGTTTAAAACATCACTTGCATAATGTCTCTTGAATGCTAAAGGGAATACATAACCAATATGTATTTTCGGGTACATTCAAACGAAGCTACATTGAACTAGGAGCGCTTGGGTTATCTTTTGTTTTATAACAAAACTTGCATTATAAAACGTTTTTGAAGCATCAAAATGGGTCAAGATAACCGCACCTCCACATTGTTTTCATATAGGCACACACTAGAACACCCACATTATAATAGTCATTTACTTAGACTAAAATGTGAAATTTTGTTTTTCTAGGAATCATCATGCCTCCTCTAACCCACTACGACCACAAGGACACCATTAAGTACCTACCAAAACACCACAAAACCAAAGGCCTTACCCCAACTCAAGTCAATGTTTTCAAAGCCTTGGAAAAACATTATGTCTATGAGGGTAGAACCATTGACCCGTCCTTCCTAGAAGACACAAACCTCTACACGGAATTTACCACAATCAACTTTGAGTGTCTTTTAGAAATCGACGAGCCTATTTGTCCTAGGTTCATTTTGGAATTCTATGCATCCGTCACCCTCTCCACGGATGATTATGGTCAAATGTCTATTAACTTTAGGGCTAGTAGTCATCAATACTCCTTCACTCTCGAGGAGTTTGCTCAAATCCTAGGTGTCCCAAACCGTGGTACTTGCATCTACTCCGACTTGCACTCCCTCTCAACTCTTGATACACTCTTTGACCGCATCCATCCCTATGACACCCCTCTTGTGTCAAAAGATGTACTTCGTGACCACCTCTTTGTTAGGACAACCAACACTAGGAGAACCCGTTCAGGAAATGAGGTCAATAAGGACCCATATGGAATGGAAATGAATGAACTCAAGCCCCAATTCAAGAAATGGGAGGAAGTCCTTAGAGCAAATGTCATTAGCACCATAGGAAACCGAGATCATATAAATCTTTGCCTTTGCTACATGCTCTACTCTTTGTCCGTTAGGCAACCCTTCAACCTTGCCTACTACATGGCCAAGAGAATGGTCGACATTCCCGTGCATGGCACAACGGCTATGTCGTATGGAATGCTCTTGACCCGTCTCTTTAGGTTCATCTCTCCCATTCCACCAACTCCTAACGGTCTTCGCCTTGACTACTCTCTCATTCCACACACCTTTGTCCCACTAAGTGATAAGAGAGTGTACAAAGCCCAAGGAAAACGTCCTCATCCTCCTACCACCTCATCACCTTTCTCAATGAGTGAAGATGACTCTTTGCCCAACTCTAGGCTCCCACCTCTAGAATACCTATCCCAACTTCCGGATATTCCAAATGAGTCGGCGGAGTTCAAGCAAACAAAGGGGATGTTTAAGAATCTTGGAAGATTCCTTGGAAAGCTCAAGAACAAGATTGACGGTCAATGAGTGCGGGTGTGTAGGAGTGTTTGGCACTAGGTGCTATTTGAACAATTTGGTCTTTTAAACAATGTTGGTCATGTATTTGTGGGTTGGTACAATTTGTGATACTGTTTGAGTATTTGGAACATGTATTAACTTACTATGATGTAGGTAGACAAAGTCTGGCACGTTGTCAAATTTTCATGTTTATGAATTTTTCACTAAGTATAGTGAAATTCGCTAGCCCCCGGTCAAAGTCCTATGGTATGCGTGTTTACATGTCCATTTTTTGCATTGCCTAACCAGATATGCATTATATTTTTGATTTTAGGAGTTTTCGAAAAATTTGAAAATCATCTCGCGGGTCAAAATCGCGGACTGTATAGTTTTTCAGGTCTGGCGGATCTGGCGGTGTAGAACCCTGTAAAAATTTCTTGTAATTATATCATTAATAAAATAAATAATCTTTCGTTATCGTTACTAATTCCCATTTTCTCAGAAAAATTTGAAATTTTCTTATTATATTATTTTGACGATTATTACAAAATAATATAATTCACGAAATGACGGAATTAATCCTCGACACGTTACTCGAAACCTAAATATTTCATTTAATCCTAAACATATTTCCTAAACTTAATTAAAATTCCTAATCACACTTAATAATCCAAACGGGCCCTTAATCTTATTCCAGCCCAATGCCACATTCACTATTCTTAAGCCCAAACCCAAAGCCCAAATTTCAAACTCTTATTTTTTTACCTAGTCGACTAGTACCAAGCCTCCAAAACGCCTCGTTTATTCTCAATTCTTACACACGACGTACCAACATTTTTACACCATCTCGTTTACCACCTAGCCAACTATTAGTGTGTCAAATCCCAAGTTCATTAGACGACGTTTGATACGTTTTTAAGTGGCAAAGTGTTCGACATATATTCATATCAATCGATTCATAATTTATTCAAAACTTAATCGTTTTGATTTCCGTTTGTTCCTACGTGTTCCTAATAACATCTCTAAGATGATTTTATGTTCAAATGTCAAAGATGATCAGTTATATACAAGTGGTATACGATTTAGCAAATCGTATACATATTAATATGGTTGGTCGACATGAGCATGAATCCCCAGGACATCTTCCATTATTTGTGCACTCTCATTCTATATTTTAACAATATATAACTCACCCTAGACCTAGGTTTTACTGACATGCAATAGTACGTGAGGTTTCCTTGAAATATTTCACACATACGTGTGATATATTGAGACCATATATGGCATACATGCATGCACCCGTTTCTCACCATTCTCATACACCTCCAATTATTTCTTTCTTCCTAAAAACTACTCCTAAAAGCCAGAAGTCGATTGCTATTTGGTTCTGACGCAAGAAAAGGATTATTGGGTTTGATATATACGTATAACGTTTGGGTTATACATTGAACGAGATTTTCCTTGTGTTCCTTACATTCACTCTCGACTCTCTACCACCTAAAGGGTGTTGTAAGTTATTTCCTACTCGTTTCCATCAAGTTCACACGTTAAAATCACTTCATGCATCATATATATATAGTTGTACGATCGTGTATTACTTTGCATATTATTTTCACGTATATATTGTCATGTAGAACACCAAACGTGGCTAGCCTCTATCTTGGAAGGCCTAGGAGTCACGTAGCACACAAAGTTCACGTTGGTTTCACTCGACATGCATCAAACAAACTTATTTTGAAACATGTTCCATCGTATGAAAATTTAGTAAAACACTCAGAAATATTTTCAAGCTTTTCAAATATATAAACGATTCAAACCAGCTACAAAACACTCGTATAACATTAAATTTCACGTAACAAGAGTACTATATTATTACACGACTCAATAGACCTCCTAGAAAACTATCACTTTCATTTATACAACTTGTAAAAATACTCACGTCTCGACACACCAATTGACCCATTTTGAATCGACATGAACAAGGTTTTCAAATCCAAAACTTTATATTAAAAACTAAATATTTTCGTTTGGGCTTACACTGAGCCCAATAAGAAGTAACGATACGTAAGCCCACTGGGCCCATATGAAATGTTTTCAGAATCATAAAAATAGTCCAAGGCCAGGCCCAAAACATTTTCCATGCCCTCGCCTCTCAAAATCTTAACGGGCCCTAAATTGGTTCGTTAAGGGTCCATAAGCTAAAAAAATAAGCTTTTCATTAAATAAGCAGTTGAAATCAGCATATTATTGACTTAATAAGTCACGGAAATTTTTAGAAAATTTTTATAATCATTTTTGTAATTTTGGACTAAAAATGTAACGCGACGACACCTAGAAGGACTAAAAGTGTAAATATTGAAAAGTAAGAACTAAAACTGTAAAAACAGAAACTTAAGGGTAAAAATTGATGAAAGTTAATATTCTAAGCCTAGTATTGATTATTGGACAATTAGAAGATTATAGTTGTAATTTATTTATAAAAAGGACTAAAGGTGTAACGCAAACGTCGTTAGAATAAAAATGGTAAAATTGGAAAAGGACAAGGACTAAACATATTATATTTATCATTCTTATTTATTTTCTATTTTCGTAAATTTATTTCGTATTACATTTAAACTTTTATTTTTACTTATATATATTATTTAACGTTAATACTATATATAACGATATTTCAAAAGTTAATACTTTTACTTACGATTAAAAAAGTAAAACTTCGATGGATAATTTAAATATCATATTTTGTCATATCATGCATATCACAAGAATTACACTGCACATCACCTATTCGTCATAACGAATAATTATTATTCGTTATTCGTTTGTATTTACCAAATAGTATTTGGTCAAATTCTCAGATAAATCTATTTATCAGGTTGTGTTTTGAAGCCGTTATCATAAATTCGTCCGACTTTATTTTCTTCATTTCAGTATCAATCAAGGTGATTCATAGCCTCACATTTGCTTATTTTCAAACTCCGTGAGGGGGATACATGTTATAACCAGATCGCAAGTAATTTTCGGTATGCTTCCTGACTTGATATATGCCTAAGTTAGCTATTGCCAAAAGGCCCTTGATCATGAGCCATTAATCACTGTTATGTGAACGCGAATATAATGAATAGATCTATTTAAGGTTTGACACCCTGTCCCATTAATACTTGACGGAATGCCATTATGCATGTGGTTAGTCGTATTAGTTGTGATAATTATATTTGAGTAAAAATAGGAATTGGCAAATCATCTATTACACGAGGGCAAAATTATCATTGATTTGATAAACACCTCCGTTTTTATGGTATTTGTTAACGTTTGCGTGTCATGAGACTTAGAGCAATATATAAACTGCAATATCAATTTTCAAACTGATTGTATTTTCAATACAATCTTATTTGTATATCAAAATGATTACTAAATTTAAACTCTATGATATCACTCAACATTTTTGTTGACTTTTAAACATGTATCTCAGGTATTTAGCAGGGGAAGCAAGCATGGAACGGGCGGCAAAACTTCAAAACTTATCTACTTTATTTCAATAATGGTGTAAAATAAAAGATGTTTGATTTAGTTTAAAACATCAAGATTTTATAATAATACTCTGATAGTGACCTCTTGTATTTGAATCTTAATTAATAAACTTATATTTTAAAACGTCTATTTCGAGCCGTTTTCTATCATTATGACTTCGATCCTCACCGTAACACCCTAATTACTATTCCGCTGCCATGTTACAAATTAGGGGGTGTTACAGATTGGCATCAGAGACATAGTTATAGAGAACCAAATGTTTTCAAACATTGAACTATAACCACACTTTCAAATAAATTAAATTTACACCATACTATTTTTCGCCCGCCGTGCCTGCTTGCTACCATACTCAGTAAGTTAATCATTAAGCTATGATACTTTAATCTTGGTATATTAGAATTTTGTATTCTTTGACGACAATAAATTCTTATTCTGCACTATTTATGAATCATTACAGTATTATTTCAATATGAGTATATCAGACTCCGACTCTGATATTTCCGTAGCATCTGTTACGTCGCCTGTTTTTCGTTCTACCTTTGTACCTGACGCTGTTTCTCAAGAAACAGAACCATTCGAGCAAGACGAAATTGTTAGAACGCCTGAAAATCCTGATGTTTTGGTTTTACCAACACATATACCATTACCACGTCATGAATTTGATTCATATGCACCCGATCACCTATTCGATCTTTTTAGCCAAACTTATCCATATACTTTGCACCATAGAGAACAAATTCCTGAGGAAGATATACCCACATCCAGCCGACTTCGTATTTCCGATTCTACTCCTCCACTTTCACCATCATTATCATATCCTCCTGATTTTACTCCCCCAGCTCATGTCAATGAAACTGGCGAGAGTGCTAGGATGGAAATTACCTCTACTCTTTCACCTTCTATAGTAGTGACGCGTTTGGAGCATCACGAAGAACAGATAGACTCGCTTCTTCAGATGATTGATTATTCATCATTTGATCATTCGGATACTATCCACAATACCTTACATAACCTTATAGCCAATAGGATAGAGTTGCAGCAGGGGTTAGCTCAGATACATTCAGATATCTCCGAGACACATTCCTTCGCAATATCATTGCGAAGAGAGGGACAGAACCGTACTTGGGAAGCCCAGCTTGCACACCGAAGAGCAGATACATTGGAAAACCTCGTAGGAGATATGCAGATTCAACACCATACCGAGATGCAGGATCTCCGAACTCGGATTTTAGAGATGGGAGGACATGTGGACGTACCTAATCATTAGAGGCAGTTAGTATTTGTATTAGTAATAAGGCATCTAAGCCTGCCGCATGTGGCAATTAATAAAGAATCTTGTATCGTTTTGTTATGAAAACTCAACTGATCAACTTATTAATGTTATGCTGTTGGTTGTGATATTACTATATACAAATGTTAATTTATGCTTATGGTTGTTCATGTGTATTAATAATGCATCTAACATATCGGAATAATTATGGCTGTTGTATCGAAATAAAAACTACATATGGTGCCCAATTATTGTTAGAACTCATAAATATTCATTTCCCTACTTCACAAGATCCTTTAAACAAAATTATTGTTTAAAATTCTGATGCATGGGGTTTGCACCAGGCTTTACCTCTCAAGGGATCGTGAGAAGCTTACAACCCCCACCAGGCAGTGTACCTGATCGATGTAGTATAGTATAGTGACAAGTACCGGGGGATTGATCGTTCAGCTAGGAATAGTTTCGCTAGGATTAGAAAACCTAAAGACTAGGTCTAGAGATGAGGGATGATTCTTTTTGTATTTTTTATATTTTTTTTAGAAAGCATATTTAAATCTCGGGTTTGAAGGTTTTGGGCGGAATTAGTTGCTAATCAACTAACCCAATACTAAGATGCAATCAAAATAAAATACTAAAAATGAAAATAAAACTAAATTATACTAAGGTTGTGAGCAATATGTGGGAGAAATGTGTTTACTTAGATTTCACTACTCCCTAGATATCGTTTACACGTTAATTACTTGTTATAGTTGCGTGGATGACGGATTGTATTCCTTAATACCATTCATGGGGTGGCGTACTTACTTCCCCAATCCTATGAGTGCCTACTTCACTCCTATGTCGAGCCGGCTAAGAAGCTCCTAACATGGGATCATTAGAATTTACTCATGCATTAAATACAACCAATAAAACCTAGTACACATCGGTTCATGTTTCCTAAGACGTTCAAGCATGTTACACAATGGAGATCTGCCAGTTTTCTTAAGCCTAACATTGAAATCATTCATCCAATACAACCATAAACAAGTAATCAACACATAATTAACATCTAGGTTTCATTAGATCCAAGCAAACACAAGATAAATCTAGCCTAGCATGTTGAAATCAAGACAAGCACAAGATATAGTCAACCAACACATAGACATATTGATTGAATTAAGAGAAGACTTATATTAATAGCACATGAAAGGATTCAAGGGTTGAAAACCCTTGAAAATACTGTAAAATACGAGCTAGGGTTTACAAAGTTCGGCCCTAGGGTTTCTCCACACAAGTTCCTCTCTAATGAATGAAAACTAGAAAACTATATATAGAGTTTAGAAGGTGACGGCGTCAAGAACAAATGTCTGACGCCGTCATCTCGCCGACAAATAGTTCCTCGGACTGCCTAGATCTGGGTCTGACGCCGTCATGTAGTCTCCTTATGCAGGCCGTCACCAAAAATACTCTTGACGCCCTTGTTGTGACGCCGTCAGGTTTGCACTGGGTCGTCACCACTTTTACTCTTGACGCCGTCATGATTTTTCTCTTGACGTCGTCAGGTACTGTTCTCAGTATGGAAAATTAAGTCTTTGGCGTTTTCTTCACTTTTATGCTCCAAAAACGTCCGAATTGCTTCCTTTTCCAGATTTCACTCCCAAAGTACCTAAAATCACAAAAGGAACGATTTAGGGTAATATTTGATCGAATAAATTCAATTCCGGGCTTAAATGACCCCCTAAAAGTGGTTCATTTTTCGACTCATCATATACCCTTACACTTTAGATTTGCTTGTCCTCAAGCAAATGCGCTTTTATTCTAATCAAAAGACAAGTTAGGGGTCATTTAACACTAATATAAAAGTAATTACAACAAATAATCATTCCACTAAAGACCAAAGACAAGCACGGAGGTCAAATACTAGCACCTCACAAATAGTATTTAGATACTCACATCTCTCGGGTGTAATAAAGTTATATCACAATATGGAAACGGAAAATATCTCTCACTACCTGTCATAGCAAAATAGATTACCATAGGCTTGGGAAAGGATCAAACCTCCACCACATGGCGTAAGCACCTAGGATAAACTATCAAATAGGTATTTTCAAAGGGTTGTAACGTTAGGTGTAGGGATATGAAATACACGGTTTTGTTGGATATAGGCAGTCTTTACTGGTGGCGAGTTAATAATCTTGGTTAATTACATGTACAATATGACGTTGCTAAGCCAATACTAGACTCGACTTAAGCTAATAATTGAAAAATAACAAAAACATAAAATGAACATAGAATAAAAAGGGATGGTAGTCCGTATTTTTTTTTTTTTTTTTTTTGCATACACTCTTACCCTACCATCCAAAATAATACATCATAGGGAATGAACATTCCCCTTACACTTGAATTTTTACATACTTTACAATAAACTAATCTAATGACTCGAATTAAGAAAATCAAAACACTTGGAGTACTTTTAAGATTAACGCACATACGAGGGTAATAATATTATGTTCTTCCCCATTACTCCATAAAATAAGTACTTTACCCATGAGTCCCAATCGTCCCAAAACAATATGTACAAGGATATGACTCGACTAATCAACCATGTAATCAATTAGATAATTAACTTAGGGTTTAACAAATAACAATAATGCACTAAAGATGAGTTCATACACGGAAGGCTAAGGCGATTTGGGCGTACATTTAAGTGGGGTGTAACAAATTCTTCCTTTAAGTAATATGCTTAAAGTTAGAAACGAAAAGATAGGCTCGGAGGGGTGTACTAGGGGTTTCGTGTACTAAAAATCAGTACAACGCTGATTGAGGCAAAAGCAGTCAACTAAAGTCAACCACGGATGTGGTCAACAAGGTCAAACTCCTTAGGCTCAATGCTCCGTGGAATATACTGTTTTCCCCGGGTCATTATGTCCCGATGAGGTGTGATGGTTATAAAACGGGTTTGTGATCGGGTGAATTTGGACAGGAAAAGGGTTTGAGATTGATTACACTACTGATTTGTACAATGAAATAGCTTAAATAAGCTATATGAACAAGATAGGAAAGTTGGAAAACCCAGAAACGTTTTAAAACCTAAAAACGCGTACGTTCATGTTTGAAATAACGTAAACGTACAAAATAAAACGTGAAAACTGAAATCTGAAAACCCCCAGGGGGTGAAAATGACTTTTTTACAAACTAAAGGACAAAAGAAAATTTTTATAAAATTAAAATTAATTTTTACACTATTTAATTATTTATCATTAATTAATTACTTATTAATATTTAAAATACTTAATTACAATATAATATTAATTTAATACTAGAAAAATGAAAATAAAATTTCTAAAATTATAAAATAACTAAAAATAAGTTCTAAAAATTAAAATATGTATTTTTGTCTTTTTGTGATTTTTCTATTAATTAATTACTAATTAAATATTAATTACCTAATTAAACTAATTTAAATTATTAAAAAATAGCAAATGAACAGTAAAAATTACAAGAAAATTTATAAAATTATATTATATTATATAAAAGCTAGGAAAAATATAAAAACTATGTCTTACTTAATAAAAACTAATTATGCTATTTAAAACTTAATTATTAATAAAACAAATATTAATTCTAATAAATACTAAATGACAAAATAAAAATCTGAGAAAATTACTAAAATTACTTTAATATAAAAGGAATTTAAGAAAAATATAAAAATACCAAGTGCTTAACAAAAATTTAAAAATGAAAATGAAAATTTAAATTACATTAAATGGAAACTATCACTTAAAATTAAATTGGATTTTCTTGATTTTTCTTTTACAAACCTATTTTACAACTAAAAACTATCAACTTTTGTAAAAAGAAATTTTTTATAAATAAAAAATAAGCACTTGAGAAGCTTATTGGTGTGACAGTTGACTTTATTTGACCAAGACAAGAAATAAGCTAAAATGGCTTAAGTGGGACCCACTATGGTTAATTCTGGTTCAAACAAGTGTGTTGGACATGTTTAAGCAAGAAAAAGCCAAAGGTAACCACAGAATAAGCAATGGAATCAAAATAAGCACTTAATTATCTTGTTTGAGGACTGAAAATGGGACAAGGTTCAATGGATGATTCAGGTGGGTCCCAGGTGGTTTAGGGTCAAACTTTTGGTCAGCTCATGAAGAGGGGTAGGAGGAGGGTTGAAAGAGGCAAAAATGGGGTAGTGGGTCCCACTGTGGTGGTCAAAAACCACCACCAAAGGTGGCTGTGATGGGTGTGGTGCTGCTGATGCAGCGTAGGACAGTTACCCTGCAGGTAACTTTGAGGGTGAGTGGGGCCCAGTGATAAAATCAAAAAAATGTAAGGACCATGGGAACTTAAATATGAGGTGGTATACTATGATTAGGAACAAGTTTCAAGCCATGAAAGCAAACACAAAATTCAAATTAATTCATGCCATATTTGCAAAAACTAAGAAAATGCAATTTTGACTTTTGAAGATTTTTACATCAGTTGACTTTCATGAGACTTGAGTGGTTTTAATTAACTGAAATTGAAATTTTATGCTATATAGAAACTAATTAAAGCTAATTTAACTAATTATGAATGGAAATGATGGGACTTGGGCTCCTGAAACCTAACAGTTGACAGATAAATGGCATCAAGAGGCCATTTTGACTTTTTAGTATAAGAAACTGAAATCCTTTGACTCAATTGGACTCTAATGACCTGGTATAAGTTGCTAAAATAATGAACCATAACCAAGGTACCCTTGATTACCCTGAGACAGTTTAAACCAAACATCCCTTAACTTGGTCTGAATTTTGATTTTCAAAGGAAATGACTACGATAGATCATGCAACTAAATTATAAAGACTCATCATGATGTTAGAAACCAAAATACTCATAAAAATATAAGATTTAACAACAATAACTAACAGATTACTAATGAGCTATTTTTCTGAGAATTATGAAGTATGGAACAAATATGAAAACTGATATGCAAACACAAGATTTTAAGTCAAATCATGACTAAAAAACATCAAATTGGCACAATGGAACCATAATTAAACAGTGATGAATATAACTATAGTGAAAACATAAAAATAGAAATAAAAGCTTACAAAGGATTTACACTGAAAACTTGTGAACCATGGATCATTCCCACTTTCTAAAGCCTCCCATAAGGCACTACAACCCAGGGTATTCCAAAACTTTTCCTGCTCCAATCACCATAACCATTACACACTTTTTTTTTTTTTTATTTTCACTCTATTTATTTTGATTTTTATGAATTTCACTTTTGGTGATTTTAACTAACTTGATTACTTCTAGTGGCTTATATAAGCTATATTAAGAACTTATATGAGCTTAAGAACTCAGATTAACAACAGATGGCAACTATAAAATTTATTTAGATTCTTAAATTCAAAGCGAAACTTTATAAACTGGAATTGATCATGAGCTTAAATTTTCAACTTGAATAAGGATCACATATCACTTAAATAAACTGAGTACAAGATTTTTGAGATGAAAAGTACAATTGAAAACTAAGTTTACATTAATTTAAACTAACTATACTAGTCTAACTACACACACTATCTCCTTGCTTCTTTTTCTTCATATAGACGACCTTTAGGGTTTAGTGGGCCCCACTGATGTAATCCCACTTCATCTCAGCCCTTGGCTTGGCTCCATCAATCCAGGCCTTCAAAATTGTTTTTGGCGGGAAAACGTTTTTGGGGCAATTGGGTGGGGTTTGGTGAGAATTTAATGAGGAGGGGGGTTGGTTGGGTTGGTGTAAGAATTAATTGAAGGTTGGTGGAGTTGGGAGGAGGGGGAGACAGGATTACAGGTAATTAGGGGAAGGTGATAGAGGTTAGGGATTAACAGTAAAACGGGGTGTTGGGTTTGACTTATTTTGACCCTACTTGTTGACTTGTTGACCCTGGGTGGGAGTGGGCCGGATGTGAATTGGGCCAGGGTGGTTATTTGGATCATGGGTGGTTTGTTTTGGATTTGGTTTGGTTTATTTATAACATAAGGTCCATTTGGTGTAATAGTTACAAATCACAAGGACTAATGTTGTAATTTCTGAAACTTGTGGGCAGTAATTGTAAGTTCCCCAAAATAGTCACAAGGATAAAAATTGCCAAGTTTGAATATTACAAGGACCAAAATTAATTTTTTCCAAAATAAAACACCCGGGGACCAAAATTGTCATTTTTGAAAAGTCTAGGGACCAAACATGTAATTTCCTCAAAATTTTCATCCAGGGATTAAAAGTGACAAATGTGAATTCCCAAGGGCCATATTTGACTTTTTCTCCAAAATTGCACTCCCAGGGGCCAAAACTGCCAAAATCTGAAAGTACAGGGACTAAACTTGTAATTTCCAAAACTTTTGAGATTTTTCACCAAAGGAAAAATTATGACAACTTATGATTTCAAAAGGACCTTTGGTGACTTTTCTTTTAAAATAAGTGCTCAGGGACTAATTTTGCTAATTTTTGAAAGTTGGGGGACTGAAACTGCCAATTTTGCAAACTTTGTACGTTTTTCATTTGTTTTTGCTCATTTTGCATTTAAAACATATAAAACACCATCCCTGGGATAATTTAAGTATTTTGATGACTTTTCGATTGTTTTTGTATGTTTTGGCAGTTTAAATACGATAAAAATGATGAGTGTTTGAGCACTCATCAAACGCTAATGGTGTGGGAAAATTAGTTGACTTAACTAGCCAAGTAATATGACTTAAATGGTCAAGTAATTATGATACGGGTTTAACACAAGGGTGATCCTAATGCCTCTTATCATGTAGTAAATCCTACTACACGAATATAGTCTCACTAGCGGTCTCGGGATGCATCACTAACGCAAGTTCTAGAATCTAAATGCTACCGGTACACTCATAAGCACTAATAGTAAATGCTTTTCCTATCAAATCTAAAGGCGAACCTAACATATTTGGGTGGAAAATTTTTTTGAATGGTACGATTTTGTGCTAGTCATACAATCTCCTATCCATGAGACGCTTGCTATGGCTAAAGTTTCACTCCTAAATGTTGTAAAAAATTTTAAATTTGGCGCTAAAATTACACTAACAAGTATTTCTCATAGTTTTATTACACATCTACTATCAAACAAACAAACTCAAACGAAAGTGTATTTGTAAGGTATCATCATTTTACCCTCCCCTTACACTTAGGATGAACATTGTCCCCAATGTTCAAGTAAAGAATGTAAAAGTGAAATAAGTAAAACGAATGAAATCAAATACCTCCCTGATTCGCTCGGTATGGATAATGAGGTGGCCAGGTTAGATCTTCCTCCAAGAAAATGAACAATCAAAGCTTCCCTTCCAGAAAAATAATCATCTTCTTGTCATACATAACCTGTAAATCCTGAGAAAACAGACAAGGCAACCTTGCATAAAATCGGCGGCAATCTACATATACTAATAAATCCTAAAAAACAAAATAAGATATAATGCTTGTGGAATGATGTTTGCAGATTTCCTGGAGATTATAAAACTGATAATTCAACAAAAACTTTAAGACTCCGTTAGAAAAACAAAACTGGTAAAATTTCCAGATTTTTACACGTGACGCCGTCAAGAGTAAACTCATGACGCCGTCAGAAGTGACCTGCAGAAATTCTTATGTTAAGTTTCCGGAAAATTTCTGGAAAGACTTGGTCCTACTTCTTGGAAAATCCTGCAAAACATCATTATGACTCGATACAAGCATTTGACTCTAACAAATACGAATATACATGTTCACTTAATATTGTGGAGAATCATGATCGGTTTTGTTTCTTAAAAACATATTTGGGGTTTCCCCTTACACTTATCTTTTGCAAAAATACCTTTGGAAGAAGTTAAGACTAGGCCAAAACAACAAAGTAAAGTATTTCCACTATTTAGTTTAGAAACATGATCTACCAACAATAAAAATAAAGCATGCATACGGAACCAAATAACAAACAAACAAAATAAAAATCACACAAAACATGGGTTGCCTCCCAAGAAGCGCTTTTCTTTATTTACGAGTCTTGTAGCTAGACTCAAGGTCATGGGTTACCGTGTATCGCTTATGCTCACATAACCAAGCGTGAGCCATCTAATAGTCGCTTCATCTTTCTTATAGTCATCTCCTAACTCTAAACATCTGCGATAGTATCTTTTATTCTTTTCATGAGTGTATTTAAGTCCTTTTCTCTTATCATTCTCACTTAGCATTTCTATGGGCGGATACCTACTACACTTCTCCATGGAAAAATCCTTGAACCTAGGGTGTGCGCGGGGCATTTGGCAGACAAAATCTTCATCCCCATCCGAGAATGTAATTAACCCTTCCATAAGTTTTTCATCGAGGTTGGTCAACCGTTTGAAAGGTCTTCCAAACACAACTTGGGTCAACTTACTATCAATAAATTCTCCTAGATTCTCCATAACCATAAACTCAGCAAGATAAGCAAAGCTTCCTACAAACACATGCAATGATATTGCCCTGGCAATAATATTATCCACTTTGTATTCTAACTCATCTACCATGATTTTATTATATTCATTACGCGAGATTATGTTCATTGGGAGAGATGAGTTAAGATAGGCGTTAAAGCTCCTAAATCCGATCTTACAAGGAAATTGCATGTTGAATGAACTATCACTCTCAATCCTTGTTCTAGGGTTGACAAACCTAAGAGGGTTCACTTCCTCTTCCATCCTATCCTCATTAATCACATCACCATCATCAAGATCCTCATCGGAGTCTGAATAGTAAAAAGGACTAGCCCTATGGTCATCATCATGGTCAGTCTCCTCTAACTCAGAATTATTGTCAAAGTAGTGGTTAGGCGAGAGGTTAGGTGGGTTCTCATTTTCCACTAAAGGGATTGGGGCGGGCATTTGGAAAATCCTACGATGAAAAACACGAATAACAGGAATCAAACGATCAATGTTATTGTTATCCATCGAGATAGTTTACGAACAAAGGAAACAAAGAAATAAGATAGACTTAAAGAAATCCTAAAAATAAAAATAAAATCTTACTAGAAAGGAATCTAGCAAGTAGACCTAATAAAAAGAGATTCTAACCTAGACAATACCTGTTCCCCGGCAGCGGCGCCAAAAACTTGATGCGTGGGGTTTGCACCAGGCTTTACCTCTCAAGGGATCTTTAGAAGCTTACAACCCCCACCAGGTAGTGTACCTGATTGATGTAGTATAGTATAGTGACAAGTACCGGGGGATTGATCGTTCAACTAGGAATAGTGTCGCTAGTATTAGAAAACCTAAAGACTAGGTCTAGAGATGAGGGATGATTCTTTTTGTATTTTTTATATTTTTTTTAGAAAGCAAATTTAAATCTCAGGTTTGAAGGTTTTGGGCGGAATTAGTTGCTAATCAACTAACCCAATACTAAGATGCAATCAAAATAAAATACTAAAAATGAAAATAAAACTAAATTATACTAAGGTTGTGAGCAATATGTGGGAGAAATGTGTTTACTTAGATTTCACTACTCCCTAGATATCGTTTACACGTTAATTACTTGTTATAGTTGCGTGGATGACGGATTGTATTCCTTAATACCATTCATGGGGTGGCGTACTTACTTCCCCAATCCTATGAGTGCCTACTTCACTCCTATGTCGAGCCGGCTAAGAAGCTCCTAACATGGGATCATTAGAATTTACTCATGCATTAAATACAACCAATAAAACCTAGTACACATCGGTTCATGTTTCCTAAGACATTCAAGCATGTTACACAATGGAGATCTGCCAGTTTTCTTAAGCCTAACATTGAAATCATTCATCCAATACAACCATAAACAAGTAATCAACACATAATTAACATCTAGGTTTCATTAGATCCAAGCAAACACAAGATAAATCTAGCCTAGCATGTTGAAATCAAGACAAGCACAAGATATAGTCAACCAACACATAGACATATTGATTGAATTAAGAGAAGACTTATATTAATAGCACATGAAAGGATTCAAGGGTTGAAAACCCTTGAAAATACTGTAAAATACGAGCTAGGGTTTACAAAGTTCGGCCCTAGGGTTTCTCCACACAAGTTCCTCTCTAATGAATGAAAAATAGAAAACTATATATAGAGTTTAGAAGGTGACGACGTCAAGAACAAATGTCTGACGCCGTTATCTCGCCGCCAAATAGTTCCTCGGACTGCCTAGATCTGGGTCTGACGCCGTCATGTAGTCTCCTTATGCAGGCCGTCACCAAAAATACTCTTGACGCCCTTGTTGTGATGCCGTCAGGTTTACACTGGGTCGTCACCACTTTTACTCTTGACGCCGTCATGATTTTCCTCTTGACGCCGTTAGGTACTGTTCTCAACATGGAAAATTAAGTCTTTGGCGTTTTCTTCACTTTTATGCTCCAAAAACGTCCGAATTGCTTCCTTTTCCAGATTTCACTCCCAAAGTACCTAAAATCACAAAAGGAACGATTTAGGGTAATATTTGATCAAATAAATTCAATTTCGGGCTTAAATGACCCCCTAAAAGTGGTTCATTTTTCGCCTCATCAAATTCTAAAGCTAAATTTTTGTATTATCAATAGAAAAATGGAGCATGCAAGTAGCGAAAATTCCAACCCGAAAGTGATCATGACACCCACTGAGGTTCAAAGGATGATTGCTGAGGGTATATCGGCAGCTCGTGAAGCTGATCGTTTGAATAACATCAATGGTGCAAACCGTGAAGCTAATACATCTACTCCTCGTAATTGTACTTGCAAGGACTTCATGACTTGCAAGCCAACTAACTTTAAACGAATAAAAGGAGTTACTGAAATGGCCCATTGGTTTGAGCATACTGAGACAGTTTTCAAGAGGAGTGGTTGTTCTGAAAATAGCAAAGTTACCTTTGCTACAGGAACTCTTCAAGGAGAAGCACTATCGTGGTGGAATACTACTGCGAATGCTATGGGTCAAGATGAAGCTTTCAAACTTTCCTGGAATGAGTTGAAGAATAAGATGCTTAAGAAGTATTGTCCCAGGACAAAGATCAGAAAACTAGAGGATGAATTTCATCAGCTAGTAGTAAGGTACAATGATCTAAAGACATACGACAGAAAGTTTCTGGAGTTGTCGGTGCTATGCCCAACAATAGTACCCGATGTTGAACAAGCATTGGAGAAATATGTGGAAGGACTGCCACCATCTATTGAAGGGGATGTTACCGCATCGAACCCACAGACAATAGAAGAAGCTGTGGGACTTGCTCAGAGATTGTTGACCCGGGTGATCAAAAGAGTTTCTACCTCCGTGATCAATGAGCATAAGAGAAGTGCTGACAACCGTGGAAACAACAATAGCAACAACCGCAGCTACAACAACAACTACAGTGGTAACAGAAGCTACAACAACAACAATCAAAGCAGCAACCGCAACAGAGTTCAACAGCAGAACCGTAGTAATCATCATCAGCAGCATAATCGTCGACAAGAAGCTACCAGAGCTTATGCAGCAGTGCCTGCAGAAAGTAAAGGTTATGCCGGAACTCTACCCCCATGTAACAAGTGCAACATGCATCATACTGGATCATGTAAGGCCACTTGTGGCAACTGCAGAAGAATTGGTCATATGACAAAGGAATGTCGAGCAACTGGAGCCAACACACAACCGATAGCAGTAAAGTGCCATGGTTGTGGTGAAGTTGGACATTACAGAACTCACTGTTCGAAGAATGCCAATAATGTTGCCCGAGGAAGAGCATATGTACTCGGTGATGGAAACACGACTCAGAATTCTGATGTTGTTACGGGTACGTTCCTATTAAATCAACAAGATGCTAAGATATTATTTGATTCTGGAGCAGATAAAAGTTTTGTGTCTACTTCATTTGCCGCAATTCTAAATATTACTCCTATAGAACTAGATACTATCTATGACATAGAATTAGCAGATGGAAATATCCTAAGTACCAATACCCTAATCGAAAATTGCACCTTAACTCTTCTAAGTAAATCTTTCCCTATCGATCTTATGCCCATCCAATTGGGAAGTTTTGATGTCATCATTGGTATGGATTGGTTATCTAAACACCGTTCCAGAATAATTTGTGACGAAAAAGTCATTCAAATTCCACTCAACGGTGAAACCTTAATCATCCAAGGTGATAAACCTAAAACTTCGTTCAATATTATCTCGTACGCCAAGACGATGAAATACATAAGCAAAGGATGCCATGTATTCCAAATTCAAGTAACGGGAGGAGAAACAAAAGAAAAGAAGAAACAACTTGATGAAGTGCCAGTTGTAAAAGAATTTTCTGATGTATTTCCCGAAGGCTTGCCTGGAATTCCACCAAACCGTCAAGTAGAATTCCGCATCGATTTAGTGCCTGGAGCAGCACCAGTTGCAAAAGCACCATATCGATTAGCACCCTCCGAAATGAAAGAATTATCTGAAGAGTTGAAAGAACTATCAGATAAAAGATTCATTCAACCAAGCTCATCCCCTTGGGGAGCACCAATCCTATTCGTCAAAAAGAAAGATGGAACGTTCCGAATGTGTATCGATTACAGGGAGTTAAACAAACTCACGGTAAAGAATCGATATCCATTACCAAGGATCGACGATCTATTTGACCAATTACAAGGATCTAGTGTTTACTCAAAAATCGATCTAAGATCAGGATATCATCAATTAAGAGTCAGGGAAGAAGACATTCCCAAGACAACTTTTCGAACACGGTACGGACATTATGAATTTCAAGTGATGCCATTTGGTCTTACCAATGCACCAGCAGTATTCATGGATTTAATGAACCGAGTATGCAAGCCATACTTGGATAAATTCGTTATTGTGTTCATTGATGATATTTTAATCTATTCGCGCAACAAAGAAGAGCATGCCGAACACTTAAGGATTATTTTGGAGTTACTTAAGAGAGAAAAGTTGTACGCCAAGTTTTCCAAATGTGATTTTTGGATTTCTACCGTTCAATTTTTAGGCCATATCATCAACAACCAAGGTATCCATGTAGATCCCGCGAAGATAGAAGCAGTTAAAGGTTGGACATCACCCACCGCTCCAACCAAAATTCGTCAATTTTTAGGTCTCGCCGGTTACTACCGGAGATTTATAGAAGGTTTCTCAAAGATTGCAAAACCTTTGACGGAACTCACCCAGAAGAACAAGAAGTATATCTGGGAAGAGAAGCAAGAGTCAGCATTTCAACTGTTGAAACAGAAGCTTTGTGAAGAACCAATATTAGCATTACCGGAAGGAAATGAGGACTTTGTAGTGTATTGTGACGCATCTCATCATGGTTTAGGTGCGGTACTAATGCAAAGAGACAAAGTCATAGCTTATGCTTCACGACAGCTAAAGTTTTTGCTCTTAAGATATGGACACATTACCTATATGGTACAAAGTGTACGGTTTTCACCGATCACAAGAGTCTTCAACATATACTGGATCAGAAGGAGCTGAACAAGAGACAACGAAGATGGTTAGAATTACTCAACGACTACGACTGTGAAATTCGTTACCACCCTGGTAAAGCGAATGTAGTAGCCGATGCGTTGAACAGAAAAGACAGAATTAAACCTCTTAGAGTTCGATCTCTAGGAATGACAACTCATTCGCCACTTCCAGCTCAAATCATCAAAGCTCAAACAGAAGCTCTGCAAGAAGAAAATCGGCAATATGAGAAAATTGACAGAAGATCAAACCCTGAAGATCAGGTTGACAGAATGCCAAATAATGAAAAAGAATTTGTGAGAAGAAATGATGGAATGTTATGTTTTAAGGAAAGATATTGGATTCCTCTCTTTGGAGGTATTCGAGACCTTATCATGCATGAATCTCATAAATCCAAATATTCTATTCATCCCGGTTCTAATAAGATGTATCAAGATCTTAAGAAGAATTATTGGTGGCCAAATATGAAAGCTGATATCGCAGAGTATGTTGGTAAATGTTTAACATGTTCTAGAGTAAAAGCAGAGACTCAGAACCATCAGGATTACTCGTGCAACCAGAAATTCCGGTCTGGAAATGGGAACGAATCACCATGGATTTTATTACCAAATTACCAAGGACTTCGACCGGATTAGACACAATATGGGTTATCATCGATCGATTAACCAAGTCTTCACATTTTCTACCAATCAAGGAAACTGACGAGATGGAAACACTCGCTCAGTTGTATTTTAAGGAAATTGTGATTAGACATGGAGTTCTGATATCCATTATTTCTGATAGAGATAGCCGATTCACCTCAAGATTTTGGGAATCTCTACAGAAATCTCTGGGTACTCGATTAGATATGAGCACCGCATATCATCCGCAAACCGATGGACAAAGTGAAAGAACAATCCAAACCTTGTAAGATATGCTCCGAGCATGTGTGATTGATTTCAGAAAAGGTTGGGATAAACACTTGCCATTAGTTGAATTCTCATACAATAATAGCTATCATGCCAGCATAAAGGCTGCACCTTTTAAGGCACTTTATGGAAGGAAGTGCAGATCACCAGTCTGTTGGACAGAAGTTGGTGATATGCAACTCACCGGATCAGAACTAATACATGACACGACCGAGAAGATATTCCAAATCAAGCAACGCTTGCAAGCTGCTCGTGACAAACAGAAGAGTTATGCTGATGTCAGGAGAAAGCCTATGGAATTTCAAGTAGGAGATAGAGTCATGCTGAAGGTTTCTCCCTGGAAGGGAATGATCCGTTTTGGAAGACGCGGAAAGTTAAATCTGAGGTACATTGGACCTTTCAAAATTCTGGAGAGAATTGGTTCAGTTGCTTATAAGTTAGAACTTCCGGAAGAACTCAGTAGGGTACATCCTACGTTTCACGTATCACAACTCAAGAAATGTTTGTCTAACGAAACTCTCGTCATTCCACTAAAGGAGATTAGATTGGATGACAAACTAGTTTTCACAGAAGAGCCTGTGGAAATAATGGATAGAGAAATAAAACAACTCAAACAGAATCGTATCCCCATTGTAAAGGTTAGATGGGACTCAAAGCGAGGACCAACTTACACATGGGAAAGACAAGATAGATTCCGTGAGAAATATCCACATTTATTTTCGTAGAACACACTTGTTAGATTTCTTAAAATTGAATTTCGGGACGAAATTCAGAATGACAAGTGGGTACTGTAGAACCACGTAAAAATTTCTTGTAATTATATCATTAATAAAATAAATAATCTTTCGTTATCGTTACTAATTTCCATTTTCTCGGAAAAAATTGAATTTTTTCTTATTATATTATTTTGACGATTATCACAAAATAATATAATTCACGAAATGACAGAATTAATCCTCGACACGTTACTCGAAACCTAAATATTTCATTTAATCCTAAACATATTTCCTAAACTTAATTAAAATTCCTAATCACACTTAATAATCCAAATGGGCCCTTAATCTTATTCCAGCCCAATGCCACATTCACTATTCTTAAGCCCAAAACCAAAGCCCAAATTTCAAACTCTTATTTTTTTACCTAGTCGACTAGTACCAAGCCTCCAAAACGCCTCGTTTATTCTCGATTCTTACACACGACGTACCAATATTTTTACACCATCTCGTTTACCACCTAGCCAACTATTAGTGTGTCAAATCCCAAGTTCATTGGACGACGTTTGATACGTTTTTAAGTGGCAAAGTGTTCGACATATATTCATATCAATCGATTCATAATTTATTCTAAACTTAACCGTTTTGATTCCCGTTTGTTCCTACGTGTTCTTAATAACATTTCTAAGATGATTTTATGTTCAAATGTCAAAGATGATCAGTTATATACAAGTGGTATACGATTTAGCAAATCGTATACATATTAATATGGTTGGTCGACATGAGCATGAATCACCAAGACATCTTCCATTATTTGTGCACTCTCATTCTATATTTTAACAATATATAACTCACCCTAGACCTAGGTTTTACTGACATGCAATAGTACGTGAGGTTTCCTTGAAATATTTCACACATACGTGTGATATATTGAGACCATATATAGCATACATGCATGCACCCGTTTCTCACCATTCTCATACACCTTCAATTATTTCTTTCTTCCTAAAAACTACTCCTAAAAGCCAGAAGTCGAGAAAAGGATTATTGGGTTTGATATATACGTATAACGTTTGGGTTATACATTGAACGAGATTTTCCTTGTGTTCCATACATTCACTCTCGACTCTCTACCACCTAAAGGGTGTTGTAAGTTATTTCCTACTCGTTTCCATCAAGTTCACATGTTAAAATCACTTCATGCATCATATATATAGTTGTACGATCGTGTATTACTTTGCATATTATTTTCACGTATATATTGTCATGTAGAACACCAAACGTGGCTAGCCTCTATCTTGGAAGGCCTAGGAGTCACGTAGCACACAAAGTTCACGTTGGTTTCACTCGACATGCATCAAACAAACTTATTTTGAAACATGTTCCATCGTATGAAAATTTAGTAAAACACTTAGAAATATTTTCAAGCTTTTCAAATATATAAACGATTCAAACCAGCTACAAAACACTCGTATAACATTAAATTTCACGTAACAAGGTTTTCAAATCCAAAACTTTAAATTAAAAACTAAATATTTTCGTTTGGGCTTACACTGAGCCCAATAAGAAGTAACGATACATAAGCCCACTGGGCCCATATGAAATATTTTTAGAATCATAAAAATAGTCCAAGGCCAGGCCCAAAACATTTTCCATGCCCTCGCCTCTCAAAATCTTAACGGGCCTTAAATTGGTTCGTTAAGGGCCATAAGCTAAAAAAAATAAGCTTTTCATTAAATAAGCAGTTGAAATCAGCATATTATTGACTTAATAAGCCACGGAAATTTTTAGAAAATTTTTATAATCATTTTTGTAATTTTGGACTAAAAATGTAACGCGACGACACCTAGAAGGACTAAAAGTGTAAATATTGAAAAGTAAGAACTAAAACTGTAAAAACAGAAACTTAAGGGTAAAAATTGATGAAAGTTAATATTCTAAGCCTAGTATTGATTATTGGACAATTAGAGGACTATAGTTGTAATTTATTTATAAAAAGGACTAACGGTGTAACGCAAACGTCGTTAGAATAAAAATGGTAAAATTAGAAAAGGACAAGGACTAAACATATTCTATTTATCATTCTTATTTATTTTCTATTTTCGTAAATTTATTTCGTATTACATTTAAACTTTTATTTTTACTTATATATATTATTTAACGTAACGTTAATACTATATATAACGATATTTCAAAAGTTAATACTTTTACTTACGATTAAAAAGGTAAAACTTCGATAGATAATTTAAATATCATATTTTGTCATATCATGCATATCACAAGAATTACACTGCACATCACCTATTCGTCATAACGAATAATTATTATTCGTTATTCGTTCGTATTTACCAAATAGTATTTGGTCAAATTCTCAGATAAATCTATTTATCAGGTTGTGTTTTGAAGCCGTTATCATAAATTCGTCCGACTTTATTTTCTTCATTTCAGTATCAATCAAGGTGAGTCATAACCTCACATTTACTTATTTTCAAACTCCGAGATGGGGATACATGTTATAAACAGATCGCAAGTAATTTTTTGTATGGTTCCTGACTTGATATATGCCTAAGTTAGCTATTGCCAAAAGACCCTTGATCATGAGCCATTAATCACTGTTATGTGAACGCGAATATAATGAATAGATCTATTTAAGGTTTGACAGTCTGTCCCATTAATACTTGACGGAATGCCATTATGCATGTGGTTAGTTGATGCGTGGGAATCGCACCTTGCTTTACCTCTCGAGGGATCTCGCGAGGCTTACAACCCCCACCAGGCAATGTACCTGATCGTTGTAGTATAGTATAGTGACAAGTACCGGGGGATTGATCGTTCAGCTTAGGAATAGTGTCGCTAGGATTAGAAAGCCTAATTAATAGTTCTAGAGATGGAAGATGATTATTTTTGTGTTTTTATATTTTATGAAAGCAAGTAAAATCTCGGGTTTTGAAGGAGTGGGCGGAATTAGTTGCTAATCAACTAACCCAAAAACTACTTTATAACTAATTAACTAATGAAAATGAAATTAAACTAATATTAAACTAAGGTTGTGAGCAGTGGTTGGAGAAATTGTGTTTACTTAGACTTCATTACTCCCTAGATATCTTTTACATGTTAATTGCTTGTTACACTTGTATGAATGACGGGTTGTATTCCTTAATACCATTCGTGGAGTGGCATACATAACTCCCCAACTCTATGAGCTCTTATCTCCTCCTACACCATGACCCAGCACAACTATAGGGATTGTAAACAGTGGCTCATGCATTAAATACAACCAATAAAGACCTAGTACGCCTCGGTTCATGTTTCTTAAGACGTTCAAGCATGTTACCATTTGGAGATCTGCCAGTTTTCTTAAGCCTAACATATAATATCATTCATTCAAAACAAGAATAGACAAGTAATCAACACATAATCAACATCTAGGTTTCATTAGATCTAAGCAAACACAAAGGAAATTTAGCCTAGCATAGTAGAATTAAGATAAGAACAAAAGATAGACAACCAACACATAGACATATTGATTGAATTAAGAGTATACTTATCTCAATTACAATGCAAGGTCTCAAGGGTTTGGAACCCTTGAAAAACCTGTAAAAGAGGCACCAAAATCGTCTTTAGGGTTTCACCAAAACTTCTCTCCCTTTTAATGAAAAAACTAGAAAACTATATATAGGAAAATCGTCCTGACGGCGTCAAGAGTAAAATCTGACGCCGTCAACTCGCCGCCATATACTTCCTCGGACGCCCTAGATCCAATCGTGACGGCCTAAGTGACGCCGTCACCACCCTCGGTAAATTAATCTTGGTCACTTTGACGCCGTCATCTCTTCATCTGACGCCTTCACAACCTTCGGTAAAATATTCATCCTTTTTGACGCCGTCAAGAGTAAATCCTTGACGCCGTCACCTTGTAATTCCAGCTTGGATTTGGTACTTTGTTGTTTTCTTCACTTTATGCTCCAAAAACGTCCAAAATAGCCTCTTTTCCAGAATTCACTCTCCAAACACCTAAAATCACAAAAGGAACGATTTAGGGCAATATTTGATCAAATAAATTCGGATTCGGGCTTAAATGACCCCCTAAAAACGGATCATTTTTCGCCTCATCATATACCCTTACACTTGAGATTTACTTGTCCTCAAGCAAATGAGCTTTTATTCTACTCAAAAGACAAGTTAGGGGTCATTTAACACTAATATAAAAGTAATTACAACAAATAATCGTTCCACTAAAGACCAATAGACAAGCACGAAGATCATACACAAGCACCTCACAAATAGTGTTTAGATACTCACATCTCTCGGGTGTAATAAAGTAATATAACATTATGGAAATGGAAGATATCTCTCACTACCTGTCATAGCAAAATAGATTACCATAGGCTTGGGAAAGGATCAAACCTCCACCACATGGCGTAAGCACCTAGGATAAAATATCAAAGAGGTCTTTTTAAAGGGTTATAACGTTAGGTGTAGGGATATGAATTACACGGTTTTGTTGGATAAAGGGGATTTCACTGGTGGCGAGTTAACAATCTTAGTTAATTACATGTACAAGATGGCGTTGCTAAGCCAAGACTAGACTCAACTTAAGCTAATAAATGAAAAATAACTAAAAACATAAAATGAACATAGAATGAAAACGGGATGGTAGTCCGTATGTTTTTTCTCTTTTTTTTTTCTATTTTTTTTTTCTTGATTTTTTCGATTTTTTTTTTTTTTTTTTTTTTTTTTTTTTTTTTCATACACTCTTACCCTACCATCCAAAATAATACATCATAGGGGTTTGAGCATTCCCCTTACACTTGAATCTTTACATACTTTACATTAAACTATTCTAATGACTCGAATTAAGAAAATCAAAACACTTGGAGCACTTTTAAGATTAACGTACATATGGGGGTAATAAGTGTTGTTCTTCCCCATTACTCCATAAAATAAGTACTTACCCATGAGTCCCAATCGTCCCAAAACAATATGTACAAGGATATGACTCGACTTAGCAACCATGTAATCAATTAGAAAGTTAACTTAGGGTTTAACAAATAACAATAATGCACTAAAAATGAGCGCATACACGGAAGGCTAAGGCGATTTGGGTGTACATTTAAGTGGGGTGTAACAAATTCTTCCTTTAAGTAAACTGCTTAAAGTTAGAAACGAAAAGATAGGCTCGGAGGGGTGTACTAGGGGTATCGTGTACTAAAAATGAGTACAACGCTAAGGGTGTGGGAAAAATTAGTTGACTTAACTAGCCAAGTAATATGACTTAAATAGTCAAGTAATCGTAATACGGGTTTAACACAAGGGTGATCCTAATGCCTCTTATCATGTAGTAAATCCTACTACACGAATGTAGTCTCACTAGCGGTCTCGGGATGCATCACTAACGCAAGTTCTAGAATCTAAATGCTACCGGTACACTCATAAGCACCAATAATAAATGCTTTTCCTATCAAAACTAAAGGCGAACCTCACATTTTTGGGTGGAAAATTTTTCTGAATATACGGTTATGTGCTAGTCATACAACCTCCTATCCATGAGACACTTGCTATGGCTAAAGTTTCACTCCTAAATGTTGTAAAAAATTTTAAATTTGGCGCTAAAATTGCACTAACAAGTATTTCTCATAGTTTTATTACTCATCTACTATCAAACAAAACAAACTCAAGCGAAAGTGCATATGTAAGGTATCATCTTTTTACCCTCCCCTTACACTTAAGATGAACATTGTCCCCAATGTTCAAGTAAAGAATGTAAAAGTTAAAAGTAAAGAGAATGAATTCAAATACTCCCCTGATTCGCTCGGTATGGATTTTAGGTTGGCCAGGTTAAATCTTCCTCCAAGAAAACGAACAATCAAAGCTTCCCTTCCAGAATATAAATCATCTTCTTGTCTCAAATAACCTGTAAATCCTGACAAAAGTAGACAAGGCAACCTCGCGTAAAATCGGCGGCATCCTATATAAGTTACTAAATCCTAGAAAACAAAATAAGATATAATGCTTGTGGAATGAAGTTTGCAGATTTCCTGGAGATTATAAAACTTAATAATTCACAAAAACTTATAAGACTCCGTTAGAAAAACAAAACTGGTAAAATTTCCAGATTTTTGACTCCTGACGCCGTCAAGAGCAATTGCCTGACGCCGTCAGAATGAACCTGCAGAAATCTTTATGTTAAGTTTCCGGAAAATTTCTGGAAAAACTTTGTCCTACTTCCTGGAAAATCCTGCAAAACTACATCATGACTCAATACAAGCATTTGACTCTAACAATACGAATACACATGTTCATTAAATATTGTGGAGAATCATGATCGGTTTGTTTCTTAAAAAACATATTTGGGGTTTCCCCTTACACTTATCTTTTGCAAAAAATACCTTTAGATTGAAGTTAAGACTAGGCTAAACAACATAATAAAGTATTTCCACATTTTAATTGAGAAACATGATCAACCAACAATAAAAATAAAGCATGCATACGGAAGCAAATAACAATCAAACAATTAAAATCACACAAAACATGGGTTGCCTCCCAAGAAGCGCTTTTCTTTATTTACGAGTCTTGTAGCTAGACTCAAAGTTGTGGGTTACTACGTGATTTCATCATTGGTTCCATTCTCTAGGTCATCTTCTAAACCAGTTTTGTATTCTGGACCTAGTTGTAAGCACTCTTTGTAGAAACCAAGCATCCTATTTCTAACATACTCTACTCCTCTACGTCTATCCTCCTCATTCCTATAATAAGCCGCTTGCTTACGTTCCTTTTCGAAATTAGAGAGAAGGCGGTATTGCTCAATCTTGTAGGGCATTTGATAAGCAACCTCATCATTCTCTTCCTTGAATCTAACTATCCCTAACGTCGGATCATAACTCATCCTAGTGGCCTCAACAAATGGCTTCCCGAATACTACTTGACTTAGGCAAGCATCTATCACCGGACAAATGTCTTCAACTATCATAAAATCAATCTCATAGGTGAGATTCCCTATAATGACATGCAATCCCTTCACTCTTCCCGCAAAATTACTTATCCAACTTTTACCGGGCATTATCCTAAAATTGAGTTGCTTCTTCATCACCCAATTGTAATAAGTCCTAGACATGATGTTCACGGGGGATCTAAGATCTATGTAAGCTTTCCATACATGCATGTGCCCGATATTGCATGGGATGTTAATGTTAGAGGGGTCTCCCATTTTGATCAGGGGATCGCCAAAGATATATGTTGTTTCGGGACTATCGAATAAATACTTATGGTATTCCCGTTCTTCCTTGGTTGGCAACTTATCAAAATATTCCTCTATAGGTTCTACCTCCTCTAATTCCTCATCCTTATTAACCTCAACTTCCCTACTCTCATCCTCACTATTGGCTTCTACTCTAACTTCATCTTTGTCACTCTCCTCTATTTCCCTATCTATCGGCTTGATAGTGACAACATTGACAAAGTGGACATGTTTGGATGATAAGGGGTCCTTAGCTTGGATTCCACTATTGGTGTCCCTAGTGTCCTTCCTAGGTGTGGCTAATGTTTGGTTGTTGAGGGCTTTCAACAAGTTGTCGATTTTGTTGGTCATCTCCGTTTGTTGTTGGTTGAATTCGGTTTCAAACCTAGCTATGCGAGCTTCTTGAGATGCCATAAATTTCGACATCAATCCTTCAAGATTGTTGGTACTACCATAGTTGTTAGAAGGATTGTTGTTGAAGATACGGTTGGATGGTGGACCGTTTGATTGGTAACGATTAGGTGGGTTGGATGAATTTGGTTGATTTTGTTTCCACCTAAGGTTTGGGTGATTTTTCCATGAGGGGTTATATGAATCACCGTATGTGTTTGGCTCGGGCTTGAAAGTGTACCACTTATCTCCCGCTTCGTCGGTACGCGTGGATGCGTAGTCCGCAAAAGCTGTTCCGGGGAGTTCCACACAATCACGAGTGTCATGGGGACCACTACGTAATTCGCATGAAGAAGTGATTTTGTTCACTTGGCTTGAATGCTTCGGAGCTTCGTAAGATTTCATGAGAAACTTGACTTGGTCCTCAAGTTCCATGATCCTACGGTCGGGAGTGCTTGAATTATTCGAAGGCAAAGATATTGCCTTGACCGTTTTGTTCAAATCACGGGGATCATTCCAACTTTCGTTGTCATAGAGAGCAAGATCTTCTATGAGTTCCCATGATTGTTCCGCACTAAGATCACGTAGCTTACCACCGGCCGATTGGTCAATGGTTCGCCTCGTGGGGATATCGATATGGTCATAAAAAATTTGGACTTGGAGCCACAAATCTATGCCATGATGAGGGACTTTTTGGAGTAAGTCCTTGAAACGAGTCCATGCTTCATAAAGAGATTCATTTTGACGTTGTTGGAACATCAAGATGTCATTCCTAAGTTTAGTAGTTCTCCCCGGTGGGAAAAATTGAGCAAGGAAACGAGTGGTGAGATCATCCCATGTGGTGATGGATCCCGCGGGTAAACGCTCAAGCCATTGACTAGCTTGATCCCGTAGAGAGAATTGGAATAGGCGTAAACAGGTAGTCTCTCTAGTTTCAACACCTAGGTCTATGGAATCTACGATTTTGAGGAAGTCCTTAAGGTGTTGGTTTGGATCTTCGGAACGAAGTCCATGGAATGCACATCCGCTTTGCACCAACCGGATGGTGTCGGATCGCAAGGGGGTCACATTGGCTCCGGTGAGCTCAATGGTGTTTCGGTAGCCTTGGTGGCTAGGTCGGGAATACTCTCCTAAGGTTCGGGGCCTAAGGGGTTCTAATGGTGGGTTTTGTTGTGGTGGGATGATGGGTTCAAAGATGTTACCACCTTCCATGATGTCGGATGGTAAAGAGTTACGAACAAAAGCACGAAGAAATAAGATAGACTAAAGAAGACCTAAAAATAAAAATAAAATCTTACTAGAAAGGAATCTAGCAAGTAGACCTAATAAAAAGAAATCCTAACCTAGACAATAACTATTCCCCGGGCTGCGGCGCCAAAAACTTGATGCGTGGGAATCGCACCTTGCTTTACCTCTCGAGGGATCTCGCGAGGCTTACAACCCCCACCAGGCAGTGTACCTGATCGTTGTAGTATAGTATAGTGACAAGTACCGGGGGATTGATCGTTCAGCTTAGGAATAGTGTCGCTAGGATTAGAAAGCCTAATTAATAGTTCTAGAGATGGAAGATGATTATTTTTGTGTTTTTATATTTTATGAAAGCAAGTAAAATCTCGGGTTTTGAAGGAGTGGGCGGAATTAGTTGCTAATCAACTAACCCAAAAACTACTTTATAACTAATTAACTAATGAAAATGAAATTAAACTAATATTAAACTAAGGTTGTGAGCAGTGGTTGGAGAAATTGTGTTTACTTAGACTTCATTACTCCCTAGATATCTTTTACATGTTAATTACTTGTTACACTTGTATGAATGACGGGTTGTATTCCTTAATACCATTCGTGGAGTGGCATACATAACTCCCCAACTCTATGAGCTCTTATCTCCTCCTACACCATGACCCAGCACAACTATAGGGATTGTAAACAGTGGCTCATGCATTAAATACAACCAATAAAGACCTAGTACGCCTCGGTTCATGTTTCTTAAGACGTTCAAGCATGTTACCATTTGGAGATCTGCCAGTTTTCTTAAGCCTAACATATAATATCATTCATTCAAAACAAGAATAGACAAGTAATCAACACATAATCAACATCTAGGTTTCATTAGATCTAAGCAAACACAAAGGAAATTTAGCCTAGCATAGTAGAATTAAGATAAGAACAAAAGATAGACAACTAACACATAGACATATTGATTGAATTAAGAGTATACTTATCTCAATTACAATGCAAGGTCTCAAGGGTTTGGAACCCTTGAAAAACCTGTAAAAGAGGCACCAAAATCGTCTTTAGGGTTTCACCAAAACTTCTCTCCCTTTTAATGAAAAAACTAGAAAACTATATATAGGAAAATCGTCCTGACGGCGTCAAGAGTAAAATCTGACGCCGTCAACTCGCCGCCATATACTTCCTCGGACGCCCTAGATCCAATCGTGACGGCCTAAGTGACGCCGTCACCACCCTCGGTAAATTAATCTTGGTCACTTTGACGCCGTCATCTCTTCATCTGACGCCTTCACAACCTTCGGTAAAATATTCATCCTTTCTGACGCCGTCAAGAGTAAATCCTTGACGCCGTCACCTTGTAATTCCAGCTTGGATTTGGTACTTTGTTGTTTTCTTCACTTTATGCTCCAAAAACGTCCAAAATAGCCTCTTTTCCAGAATTCACTCTCCAAACACCTAAAATCACAAAAGGAACGATTTAGGGCAATATTTGATCAAATAAATTCGGATTCGGGCTTAAATGACCCCCTAAAAACGGATCATTTTTCGCCTCATCATTAGTCGTATTAGTCGTGATAATTATATTTGAGTAAAAATAGAAATTGGCAAATCACCTATTACACGAGGGCAAAATTATCATTGATTTGATAAACACCTCCGTTTTTACGGTATTTGTTAACGTTTGCGTGTCATGAGACTTAGAGCAATATATAAACTGCAATATCAATTTTCAAACTGATTGTATTTTCAATACAATCTTACTTGTGTATCAAAATGATTACTAAATTCAACTCTATGATATCACTCAACATTTTTGTTGACTTTTAAACATGTATCTCAGGTATTTAGCAGGGGAAACAAGCATGGCACGGGCGGCAAAACTTCAAAACTTATCTACTTTATTTCAATAATGGTGTAAAATAAAAGATGTTTGATTCAGTTTAAAACATCAAGATTTTATAATAATACTCTGATAGTGACCTCTTGTATTTGAATCTTAATTAATAAACTTATATTTTAAAACGTCTCTTTCGAGCCGTTTTCTATCATTATGACTTCGATCCTCACCGTAACACCCTAATTACTACTCCGCTGCCATGTTACAAATTAGGGGGTGTTACAGGCGGCACCCTAGAATGGGTTCCGCCAGTGTAATTTCTGGGCAACCCAGAAATGGCCCAATGGAACGGACGGAACCTTCACACGGGTTTCGCCTGTGTATTCTGAAGGTTCCGCCAGATTTCCTGCAGAATTTTTTTTTAGCTTTCAACATTTCAACATCCAATCAACAAAATACCGTCCTTTTAGATAGAGACCAATTTCTTGCAATGTGTTTAGCACAATAGGGTAGTTCTCATTCCTTATAACTCAAACAAAACCATTTCCCGCCAAATTTCAAAAATAGTCATAACCACCTCAAGGAACCTTCACACATAAAAGAATGAACCCTTCCAAAGGTTCCTTGAAATCCCTGAGACATATACCTTCAACAAATTTGCCAAAACCACTAAGCATTTAGTGCAAATCTTTGTCTTCCTACTTCACCATTTTCATTGGATTGACTTCCATGATTTGACAACCCACAATTAGTTTTCCAAATCATTAGGAACCTCCATTTTTGTATGGCTAAACGTTAAATCCAAACACTCATTCCCATACTCCTTCATCATTATAAATTAAACCATCCTAAACACTATCAAATCACACCTTCTCCATCACAATCTCTGATCTTTAAACCATTTTAACAATGACTAAGTCAACTATCACCTCTCAACCATCAAGACCCCGTCTGGAAAATCGCCCGGATAAGTGTCAAACCACTTTGGTCTAACCAATCCATCAACCTAAGCTCCTCATCCTCGGATGAATTCACCTCACCAATCAAAAATGAACATTTTCTAAACCTTGCATCTCCATCTCCATCACCCAATGAACCCAATGAGCTCACTCCACCACCAACAAAATCACCCATTGACCCAACTCCACCAAGTGCTCCAACTCAACCATCCAAAACTCCATTACCATCACCATTACCAAAACTTGAACCTATGGAGTTATTTGGGTCTCCTCCAACCTCACCACACCCTTTTGTCCAAGATCTCAATGATCTTCCACCAAGACCAACTCAACCACCACCTTTTGCAAATGAAACACCAAGGTCATTTCTTGACAAAAATGAGAATTTTAACCACAACCAACCACCACAACAAGAGTACCACCAACCCAAACCATTGTTGTTTCACCCTATCTAACATGACATCCATGGTCCTCTTTATGGAGAACCAAATTTTGAAAATCATGATCACCCAACTCCACCACATTCTCAAGCCCAAACCTTTGAATATTTCTTTCCTTCCTATGAGGAAATTCAAAGCATGGTCGAGAATCACCTCCATCAAGCAATGGAATTTCAAACCACCTTGCTTGACTCTATCCCAAACCCATCCTCTACTCAAGAACCAAAAACCAACCTATCCTCAAACCAAGAAACCAACACCAACCCATTTCCACCCAATCATCCCCATGTTTGCTCACATTGTGAGCAAATGTTGAAAATGGGTGAAAGCATCAAATTGTTGCTTCACCAATTCCAAGATGAAACCCGTTTTGCATTCCAACACGTCATAGAACGTTTGGATGCTCTTTCCCACTCAAACAAATCCTAGACAACATTTAGAGGCCTTTTGCCCCATTTAGGAAAGTAGGATTTTATTTTCTTTTATTTTCTTGGTTATTTTTAGTTTTTCTTTTAGAAGTAGAAGAATCTTTTTCATTTCTTGTCTTTGACTTTTACAAGTCAAATTTTACTTGGAACGATATCTTTTTCTACTTACTTACGTGCATTGTTGGTTGATCATTTTTGAGTTGTCATTGTGGTTGCAATGTGTGTGGTAACTACAAGCTTGACTATATATATCACCAACTAACCAATTTTTTTGTAGGATCAAAATCCATGCTTCCCATCTTGGCACTCCTTTTAGGGGGAGTATCGACCAAGGGGGAGCACGTGCATTATTCCGCTTCGCTACTCTACTTTTTGTTTTGACAAAAAGGGGGAGAAATATATTAAACCTTTAAACTTAATATGATTTTCATCACTTAAGTAAAACAATTTTAATATAATTTTTTTTAAGTCTTAAACACCAAGATTTTGTGAGTTACTTAAAAACAAAGTTTATGTTTTGTCATCAACAAAAAGGGGGAGATTGTTAATACAAATATCGCCTAAAAACGTTATTTATATTTTACAATCTTTGCTAAGTTTTGTTAACGACAAAATGTAAACTTTAGTTTATAAGTAAATCATAATCTTAGTTTTAAAAGACTTGCATAACTAGACATTTGCAACATTTTACATTTCATAAAACACAACACTTTTTATTTCTTAAAATAGAAATGTCACATCACATTTATGGCAAGTTTTGTCAATATACATTTATGAAAAGAAAGTGTGTTTGACTAACCATATGTTTGCTTGCACAAGTTTTGTATTTGACTAGGTGTAATGAGATGTGACATTGTTTGGTTTGCAAGATTTATTGCCAAACCAACTGCAAGCCTGGCGGAACCCTGGGGGTACACGGGCGGAACCCATATGAGGGTTCCGCCGTATCCGCCAGACCTGCAAAAGGTTTTGCTATAAATATTAAGCCACAAGTTTGATTTTTGGCTTATCAATCTACATCATATTTTCACACATTCATTCATTCTTTCATCTAACCCTTTAACATCTCATATGTGAAGTTTCTTTTTGTAGCAAAGAAGTTCACGAGTTCATAAAAAGTTACAAGTATTCAACACAATGTTGCAAGACTTGTTAGCTTAGCATTGTGTAGACTTGTGTAGTTTACACTTCATTTGATTGTGTATTTTCACTAGTGATCGGTTAGTATTTTAGTCCTCAAAATACAAATTGTGACAGGAGTTGTTGTACCCTTGTAAAAGAACTAACGGGAGTGGTTGTACCCTTGTAAAATAACTCGACATCTAGCTTAGTGTCGGTAAACGTGTATAAGCGACGTGTAAGGTTTTCTCCGCCGGTGAAAGGAGCTTGTTAACTAGTGAAAGAAACTCTCGAGTTGGATACTCTGGCCGTGGACGTAGGGCAAGAAAAAAGAGTCCTTGTAACCGAACCACGATAAATACTCGTGTTGTGGTTTGATTGTTTCTTTCTTTATACTTGCATGTTATATATATTGTGTTTGTGTATATATCTTTGATCAAACGGAAAGTTTCAAAAGATAATTAAACAAGTTAAAAAGATTTTAAACGGTAAACTATTCAACCCCCTTCTAGTTTTCCACAAAATGTTTAAGGTAAAAGTTGAAAAAAAAATGATATTAAAAGTCAAAACTGTACATGTAATATAGCACGGAGAGAGTAACTAGCTATAAGTCAAGTGATGCAAAACTAAAAAGACATAAGTGAAATTTGAAATAAATAGCAATTTTTTTGATAATTTATAATAATAATGGAAGATTTACTATTTTTTTACAGTGTAACACTAAGTGCATATCTTTTTTACAGTTTAACATTAATTGATTAAATATGATAATAACAATATATGGTATACGGTGATTTTCCAACTTGTACCACAGAGACACAAGTTTTTAATCATTAAACGAACTTAAATTACAATATTTATATATTGGTGACATTAATAGTTTCCGTCATTTGTTATGCTTACCAAATTTATCATTGTTTCAGCCTTTTAGGTGTATAAAAATAAATTTATTTTTGGAAACAAATATTTTTATTTAACACTCTAAACTTATGCCACCATTACATAAGTCAGAAAAACTATATTCAGATGAAAAGATGTGCATGTTCATCAAGAATATCGTCATGCCAAATACTTCCATCTACGACGAGATATATTTTCTTTTATTTCTTAGGCTTGAGTTTCTTTCTTATTCAAATAAACATGATTGATCATGGTAACAAATTTTGTGTAAGTAAACTTCTCATTTGAACATGTGATGATCTTAATCTCATTCGTTATATAACTTTTTATAAACCACTGTGAAAATTCCTATAAACTATGGCAATTGTTTTTAATGATCACCTTCCTATCATCTTTATCTTAGATTTTTAACACATTCTTATTATGACACCACATAATCAAACATATAGAAATATGTTACTTAATAGAAACAGACCACAAAATATACCATGCACATACTAAAACAAAAAATAAAAATAAATAAATAATATAAAATAATGTGTTTCGTTAGGTGGTTTGCACTTCCAAAACTAATACAAAAAAAAAAAAAAAAAAAAAAAAAAAAAAAAAAAAAAAAACCGTTGGCACACGGTGATATCTGGTCTTAAGGGGGATGACGAGTGGTGGCGCCCCACCTCGGGTGGTGAGATGTACTATAACGCCTGCTTTTACAAAGTTTAATATGATATCATTAACTAGAAAATGGGAGCTTAAATGAACATGTAACTCTTGAAATTTGTTACAATCACATAATGATATTTTTTTTTGAACGGTTCTTTCGGAGAAATCCTTGACCAATTCGAAACCCGATGGGGGAAAAACCTTCAACTTAAGCCGCCCGAAGGCACGACACTTAATTTGAAGTAAACCCTGCCTTCTCCAGATTCGAACCCTAGTGGGTTGAAACCTTCATTGAAGGACTTTGAAAACCTAGTATCAACAGACCCTGTGATCAAAGAGGACTTCCCGGATGATCACCCATCCGGTACTACTCTTTTAGTGGCACACTTAACAAGTTAAGTGTATACCACTAGACCAGATAGTTGTTGATACAATCACATAATGATATGGCATGACTCACAACTTATTTTCTATTTTCTTTCATCTAACTGCTTTTTTAACATATTATTTTATTGCACATCATTTTGTGAAGATTCTTTTATAAATTTTTTGTGACTTTTAACGTTTCTCCTAAATCTTAAAGTACTATCATCAAATACATATGAAAATTCTATCAAGTTTGAGTGGCTTAAGACATAATGTCTAAAGTTAAGGCAGCAGTTATAAAGACGGGGCTACTTTTTTATTTAAATGGGGGTTACTTTTTTTTTATTTTTTTTTATTTTTATAATTTTGTTTATATCAAAAAGCTATAAACCTGAAAGTGCGGAACAGAAAATATAAAGTTTAATATGTCAAACGCTTAAAATTGTCAAAAATACGAAACAGAAACTGACAAAAACTGGGCTGCGCTGAAAAAAAAAAGGAGGACAAAAGTGGGAGACAAGGGGCTGACACCCTTGTCCCCCGTTAATATAGTACATCCCAAAGTTAATGTTTTTTTTTTTTGGAACGGTTCTTTCGGAGAAATTCTTGACCAATTCGAAACCCGATGGGGGGAAAACCTTCAACTTAAGCCGCCCGAAGGCACGACACTTAATTTGAAGTAAACCCTGCCTTCTCCAGATTCGAACCCTAGTGGGTTGAAACCTTCATTGAAAGACTTTGAAAGCCTAGTATCAACAGACCCTGTGATCAAAGAGGACTTCCCGGATGGTCACCCATCCGGTACTACTCTCTTAGTGGCACACTTAACAAGTTAAGTGTTTACCACTAGACCACATGGTTGTTGATCATCCCAAAGTTAATGTTAGCACACGTTCCTACTTAAACCGTTTTACAGTAGGCTTTTAGTTACCTGATATCAATGAAAGCCAGTGACGGAGTTATGACCAAATATGATCGGGTGCAAAAAACTTTTTTTAACACTAATACTAGAAACACATTTTGATGGACCGAGTGCATTTAAGATGATTTTAGGAAAAATTGATGTATTTTTTTCAAAAATTAACACTATATCGAAAAAACTCATGAGATGACCGGCCACCCGCAAGAACCCTAGCTCTATCCCTGACAATAGCACAGTACGTCAACCTATAACATTGTTGTACCAACATGTCAACACATTTTGATTATTTTTTTTGAACAAGCACATTTTGATTATTGAACCTAGACAAAAAAACAATCCACCACGGTAACTAATGGCACTCAAAGACTTCAACTCTAAATTCTTGATATAATTGGTGACACTAAAATTGTCCTTGAACCAAACCTAGATGGTTTGGACATGGGTGAGGATCAAGGCCAGTCAATTGGTCACGATCCTTAGAGCCAAAGGTGCCATGGCTAGGCAAACCTCCTCATTTGAGGCACACGGGTGACACATCACCCCAACACCTCTTCACAAATAACCCTTTCTTTACTCACAACTAACCTCAACTTACTCATTTGGGGACCATCACTTACAATTTTTTTTATTCATTTTATTAAATAAACTAAATTTATTTCACAAATAATTAAAAATAACACAACATACTAATTTTATTTCATCAAATAAAAAAGTTACAATACGGAAAAAAAATACGATACGAAAAAAAATACAATACAACATAATAAAAAATACGAAACGTAAAATAAAGAAACAGTTAAACATAAAACACAAAGCAACACAATACGGAAATAGTAAAGATAAAACACAATTAAGCATCGTCTCTGTCCCATACGTGGGTGTTCTTCAAAATCAACCACACGTGAAGATACTGGAACCCTCTCCCACCATAGCGTTCTCTAAACATGTTCAATGCATTTGAGATATGCTCAAGGGGTCTTGGCTCGTTTGTTGCAAATACTTGTAAATATCATGATATTTACGACATTCACAGTTCACACACAAATCATCAAGAATTCTATTTTCTTATTCAAATGTAACAATGCCACACAACGCATCACCTGATAACGAATCGGTTTACAACACACTACCAGAAGACAATTCCCCACAAAACACTCCACCAGAAGATCTATTTCCGGTGTTCCAATATGACAACCCACCACCTCCCACTCCACCAGAAGTTATGTTTCCACCAGAAAATAATCCACCCCCAAACAATCAACCGCTAAACTTTCCACCACAAAACCAACCCATAGCCTTTGGGTTGACTGATAAAGAGCTCTTTGAGCAAGACATGCAGATGCTGTTAGAGGTTCAAGCTGCGGAAGAACGTGAGGCAAGGGAGCGTGAGGCGTACTTAAAAGGTAAAGAGGATCGGAGAAACCTTCGAGCAGAATGGGGATGAAAAATGGGACTTCCACGTGTGCCATCGAGTGAGGACGATTCGAGTGCCTCCTATTCGATTGACGAGGGATATGACACAGACTGAATCATTATCTTGATTCCTAGTTTTATGTTTATTTATCGTATCGTATTTTAGTGGTTTGAATTTCCGTTTCTTAGTTTATTGTTGTAATCGTTGTTGTAATGTAAATGTACGTTGTTTGAAGTAATATCAATCATATGCTTAATATACTTGCATTGACAAAACAATTACACATTACATTTACATATTTTCAAGTTCATTACACATTACATTTACATTTCTACAAATCCCATTTCTACAAAACATTAACAAAAGAAATAAAGGAAAAAAAAGAAAAAGAAAAAAAAGGACGATTTGCAGAATCCAAAACCTCGTCGTGCAGACGAGGAGGTGAAGAACGGCGAGGCATGAGGAGGCACTATCGGTGTCATGACGAGCTACAACGAAGTCCATGTTAGAGTGGCGAGCCCTCACAACAAGCTGTACCTTTCTTAGGGCCATTTTGTTTTTGCACTTTTTCTTCCTAAAAACATGCATGAAAGTTGGGGGAAGGTTGAATAGCTTCTGCCTTTATTTAATTTAGTCATGGACTCATACTGACTCTTTTATTAGTATTTTATGACTTTAGATAGGGTGGTTGTAGGTTTAATATTGCTATTCACTGTTTGGTTCTATTTAGTATGCGGTACATTGTATCATTTTAATAATAATTCTAAAGCTTTTTATACAACATAAATTTCTAAAACTCTCTTATGTTAACTCATAGAAAAAGAAAATGACCCATGTCTTACGTACATTTAATAATCTCAAAACATATGTCACTAGACAAACCCATAACGAAATTATCAGACAGATACATCATTTCTAGTTCAGCAGAAATGTATTTCTTTCTCTCTTTAACCACTAAACATATTATGGTTATGTCTACTAATATTCGTTTTGACTTCTTTTGTAATGGGATTAGGTATGAAAGTAATTCACCATATTTCAACATTTCTACACTTAAATCATACATTAAACATCGACAATGTTATGATTAATACGTAGTATATCTTTTTTTGAACTTAACGGAAAACATGATAAGTAATTAATTATTAACGTACAGTTCATTGGGATCTTCTTCAATTAATAATATTACTGTACTAGTAGTATTATTTTGGGTGCATGCCGTCGACTTCACGGGACTTTCTATTATGCCACGTCATAAAAATAACCTTAAAAACCGGAATATGATGCCGCCCGCAACCTATTTTTAACACCTACTTACGTACCTATAATTAACAATCACAAAAACATACGTATCAACTATACTTTAATTTCGTTCAAAAAAAAAAAAAAACAAAAAAAAAACAAAAAAAACAAAAAAACAAACTATACTTTAATTGTTTTGTTCCTGAAAAAACTATAGTTTAATGTCTAATCTACTAGCATTCAACTTAAGGCATGTAAAAGGTATTAGTTGAGCCATAAACCGTTGTGTTATTATTTATTAAATAGATCGAATGCGCATTGTTAGATCGGTGTAATTCAGGAATTAGCTATAGTCATAGCACGACTATACGAGTATTAAGCATTCGTTTTCTTTTTCTAAAGTTTTAGAAGCAATTTTGTCTCATGTACATACAAAAATGAGTTGATTTACAATATGTTTGAGCTTTTCTTTTGACACATTTTACGTTTGAATGAAACTCGGTTTGAGTGGTATAGCTGGGAGCTTGATAATTTATTGTCGGTTAACTTCGCGACAAACCAAGAGTTTTTCGATAAATCCTCCTATCAAAACCTCCTACTTATCCTCCTACTCACAGGATCCTGACAAGTGTCAGAACTGATGGTTTGGATGCAGAGAGAGAATGAGTGAAAAAAATAATATAATATTGTTGTGTGTGCATGATGAATATTGTAGGAGGCTTTAGCAATGCTCTTTTCAATTTGTATTTGTGGCACTTTGCATTAAGAAAAATATAAGAGCTTTCGCCTTTCGAAATGATCCGATATTTATGCAATAGTGATATATAAATTTCATGAACTATAGGTGAAATACCACATGTGCCCCTGGTTCACATTTTGATTTGATTTGAGGTAATTGGGGGGGATCTCTCATTTGACTTCACATACAACGTACCACAAACGCCCACATGTGAAAGGGATAGAAAGAGTAGGGGAAGGGGCATTGACTCACAAGAACACGCAATTTTAGCAAACAAATAATTAATTCATTATTAATTGTTTAGTGTTACAAAGCTTATCAATATTAGAGTGTATAAAAATGATGATTGTTTGGATGTAATTAGGGGTCTAAACGAGTCGATCCGTTTGTAAAAAGTTTGAGATTAAATCGATAGAAAAGTCGAACGAGTCGAGCCTAAACGAGCATGAACTCGAGCTTAAATTGGAGCTCATTTGATAAACGAGCCCAAGCTTTATATACAAAGCTCGACTAGGCTCACAAGCCTAAAAGAGCTTTAGTACATTTTGTGTATTATACAAAAAAGCTCATTAGCGAGCTCAAAACAAATAAATGAGCTTAAACACGTAAGCTCAAGAATCCAAGCAGCTTTTTATAAGCACATCATAACCTAGCCAAGCTGGAGCTTTATATACATACCACGAGTCGAGCTTGAGTTCAAATCTTAAGGCTCGAACCGAGGCGAGCTTGAGCTTTCTAAAATATAAACAAGTCGAGCTTGAGCTATAGCAAGCTCGTGTCGGTTCGTTTCCACCCTAGATATAATAGAAATTGCTATATACACTGTGCTTTGAAGTTCTATAACAAAGGGAAAAAATGGAAAAAATCAAATACAAAAATAGAAAATATGTTACAGAGATAAATGGAAAACGGAAGTATTCATAACTCATGTTTTAATATTGGAGAAAAATAGAAAATATTGTTCAAATTACATATGTGCCATTTAGTTTTTGTTGTCAAAACTTTTAAAATAGTCATATTGGTCTTTAAACAAAATATATATATATATATATATATATTTTTAATTTTTTTCATGGGTTGCATAATATTTTTGATATTTAAAATCATGTACGTATACGAATTTGATATAATGATTGTAGATTTTCATTTTCGTTGTTATTTTATTTATTTATTTATTTATTTTAAAAAAGATTATGGACTTTTGATGATTAAAAAATATATATTCTCCCTTTAACGCATTAAATGTCGCAAATATTTTTTTAATATAAATGAATGGCATCGGTAAAATTCAAAATAATAATAATAATAATAATAATAATAATAATAATAATAATAATAATAATAATAATAAGTTCAAATTTTTTATTTAAAATGGTAGATAACATTTTAAAACAAATTATTAAGATAAGAGTTTTACTAAGTAAATTACTAAGCTATGTATCGAATAAATCTACAACTACTTGAATGTGAAAATAAAATTCACCCGTAAGACCCATTTCCGAATACTTGTCTACTATAAATAGTTGCGAGTTTAGTTTAGAGGTCGGAAAATTTGTAAGGTTTATAATTTTATATATGTCTTAGTTTGATGGGAAAACATATATTAAAATTGAAATTGTGATGTCAAAAGAAAATAAACATTTATCTTACATTTATTACTAGCTTTTATTGCATTTAATTTAGCAGTAGAATATTTCAACTAAAACCAACAAAACTTCAACACAAACAAACATGAGTATATATATAGACACACATGACACAACACCATTACTTAATTCTCAAAAAACCACACAACTAAACCACCATTACTCCACTCCTTATCCACCATGTCCTCCCCTCCACCACCACCATATTCCGGCGACACCACCCCGTCCTCACTCGCGCGAATAATCCGCACAACGCTCTCTTACGACACGAACCTAATGCTCGCGGCAATCATTTCCCTTCTTTTAGTAATCCTTTTTATCCTCTTATTGCATCTCTACACTCGTTGGTTCCTAAACCATGCTCGGACACGGTCGCACACATCTGCGACCGTGCCACACGTTCTCCAAACTCGACTCCATCACCGCTTCACAATCGTAGACACTAGTGATCACTCGTCCACTAAATTAGGCCTACCATTTGACGTCATTTCTTCTTTACCTTTATTTGTATATAAATTCCATAATGATGATGGAAATGATAATAAACTTAATGATCGCGCATTAGAATGCGCGATCTGTTTAAGTTTATTTGAAGATAATGAAATTGGAAGAAAATTGCCGGGATGTAACCATGCATTTCACGTAGAATGTATTGATATGTGGTTGCATTCACATTCTACGTGTCCTATTTGTCGCTCATCTATTGAACGTATTAGTATCAACAAAAAAGTCGAATTGGTTGATCTTGAACAAAATGTAAATGAATTAGAAATAATTCATAGTGATGATCAGGATTCGCAGTCACGATTACTGGAAATCGTGACTGTGAACCCTGATCAGATTGATCAAGTCGATGATATTAGTGACATGGTGGATGTTTGTCCTTCGGGTTCGAGTATAAATTTACCTAGTGGTAATGGTAATAGTAGTATTGGTGGTAAAATTCACCCGGTATCGGATATGCATGAAGATGAATCTGAAGTTTGATGGACTTAGTTAACGTGTTAGTTTGTCAACAAAGAATTGTAAAAAATTATGTAGTGAAGGTGAAATTTTTGGGAGTGATCAAATCATGGAATTTAGGGATATTTTGTTTTGTTATGATATAAAATCAAGATATGTGGTTTAATTAAGGGGATTTTTTTTTTTTTTTTTTTTTTTTTTTTTTTTTTTTTTTTTTTATTGAATCGCATGGCATTGCATTGAATACAGGGAGGCGTGAAACTGTGAAAGTACTAGCTTGTGATTTTAGCTTTACACATTTCCGGCATTTTTTCTATCGATTTTTGTTCATGAAAACATACTTTGGGTTAATGATTCAATAGGTTAATTTTCTTACGAAAATCAATTTGTTAATGTAATAATTGTATCTGGTTTTCGGCTAATCCTATGGGGACCGAAACAAAAGCCATTTCTTCTATAATTGAAACGGAGAGAGTAGTCGAGTATAGTTGTTTAGGGTGTGTTTGTTTAGTGTCATGTGGTATCAAGTAATGGATTCAAAGTAAATAAAATTATTTGTTACTTGTTTTCTGTATTGGATTTGGGTGTGACACCACTAAAAATACCACATCAATTTCGTAGGTTTCAACTTTCAACATTATATTATGAGCCATTTAATGTTTGTGTCTTTCTCACTACTAAATGTAAATAACCTTAAAAAGTAATATTTTAAAACTTAATTTTATTATATAAACTAATAATTTATTTAATACTAATAATTTCTCTCGCCTATATATCTTTCAAACCAATACCAGTTTAATTTTTTTTTTTTTTTTTTTTTTTTTTAAATTATTTTAAAGAAAGGCAATAATATATATAAGACTTCATTAAAGAGAAAAAACAAAATACAGTACAAGTCATTCCCTCAGTTAAACAAACTAATTAAAAGAGGAATAACCTAACTAAAACAATGACAAAACGAAATTACAAGCCTAAAAATACATATTATGACATAGCTAAACTCACTTAGGCTGCATAAACTAAGAGTATCTCCAATGTTGACACAAAAAATTTACACTAAAATAATGCAAAAAAAGTATCATATTGAAATATGCTTGCACTAAATAAAATTTGTTCCGGTGTATACACTATTATTTGTACTAATTGTACTTTAAAATCTATAAATTACATAATAGTGCAATAAATAGGAAAAATAAATTAAGTATATTGAGCTCATTTTGATGATATTAATGTGAAACTTACAAAAATATTATTTATATAAACTAGTTTTAAATTTTATATTAAATATCAAAGGATTAATAAAAATAAGATGTTTTAATAGAATGAATAGTATTTTAGTGCAATGAATAATAATGCACTATATTTAGTGCTTTTGTGTGTTCAGTATCTTTTGCATTAAAATAGTATAGTGTTTAGTGCCAATATTAGAGACTATTTTTGCTAATTTTTGCACTATTTTAATGCAAAAGATACAATTAGTGCTAACATTAGAGATGTTCTAATGGTCGTACATAATTGATACGCTTTCAATTTTTATTCTATTCCTTTAAACAAACAAAACGCCACCTTAATTTTGTCATGAGTTTTTCAGGTTGCTTTTTGTTGATATGTCAATATCTTGTCATCGTAATAATAAGAGAAGTACTGATTTTTTAGATCTTAATGATTAATTATTTGTACTAGTTGAACAATAATTGTACATACGAAATACAGTAAATTTTTTATCCAGAAAACGCATTATTTTCCTTCGGTAAAAAAGAGTTGCATTAAGTTCTATTCTATTCTATGTATTATCTTAAAGCTATTTATACAAAATCATTTTAAAAATATCGTTTAACAACAACATAAATATATATTTGGTCAAACTGTAGCCGTAAGATTTGCATGTGAATATAGGAATTACTAATTTTAGTAACAACGATGTGGCATCGTGATTGAATGCCAAGTTTGGCTAATGTTGGAATATGATGTCAGTTCATCTGACTAGTTCACCGATACAAAAAAGATGGCTTAATTATCTCAATTTAATGAGGTTGAAAAACATGCTATATTGTTATTTTATTATTATTATTTTTTATTTTGAAGTTATCATTTTTTTTTTTAAAATTATTATTATCTTTTTTTTAAGGTTTCGATTTTATTTACTAAGTACTAACTGAATTTCACAACTTTATCTTAGTTGGGCTGGGCCTTTCTTGATTGCACATATGGGGTTATAAACCATTAAAGTGATCAAACCCAGGCCTTTGCTTTATTATTTGGCTGGAACTTGTTTATAGCTTAAAACCTTAAAATGCTGAAATTCGAAGATTCTATTTGTGTGACAAATGAGATCCTTACTAAAACTTTGTAAGCTGATTAACTACAGAAGTTATATCTCTTTCATACATATTATTAGTGTGAAAAGATGAATGCCGGAATCAGGGATTGACTAATTCATCCCAAATAACAATATATGAAAAAACTAAGACCTACAAACATTGTATATATGTAGTTTCGAAACTTTCTCATGATATACAAAGACTTGGACACAATCATTCGTTATACCTTTTACTGTATGAGAGGTACTAATCATCAATGTTTTCATGATGGGAAGGCATATCATATTACAAGGTATGAAAGTGTCGTTTATGCTGGTCATTTGCACCGTGTTGGTTCATGATTCCTTTTTCATGCTTACAACCGGGCATATAGTTATCAGATTTAGATTAAACGTCAATATGAGCCGTAACTATATGTAATTATGCATAATTGGAAAGTTCAATACAGTTTAGACAATAACATTTTCTCTTAAACAAGATGTTACATAAGTAATAAAAGGAGGCAACAAAAGGTTTTGAATATTTATGTATCAGCTTGGGATTATTTATGTGTTAAACAGCTGAATAATAACAATAACAATAACAATAACAAAAATACAAAATACAAAATAAATTAATAAAACACATTAGTCCCGGAGGGGCTCGAACCCACGACCTTCGGCTCATAAGACCAACGCTCTAACCAACTGAGCTACGGGACTTGCTTGTGTACTCTTGCGTTATTTATTTTTTTATATTTTAAATATAAGCCATTATTAATAAAAAGATTAAATTTTTTTGATATATATCAACGATCCTTCTATGATGAATATGAAGTCATTTTTTTTTTTTTTTTTTTTTTTAAAAAAAAACAATCTATGAAGTACATTATAAAATTACTTTCATTTTCCAAGAACTGTTGGAAAATTTAGTGCACTTGTGGGATTTGTTCACACCTGGTAATAGGCTTGGAGGTACGGAGTGTACACCCATCAGGTCCCTGAACACCCTGACTCAGATAGTGGTTAAGTGTTTTCAGTGTATGATGAAGCTCAGTGAGTTCACTCTTTCAGGGAGTGATACTCTGGACTGAATGGTATTCATCAGGTTGTTGATGAGTTCAGCTCAGGCTGAAGGATCTCATCAGGGAGTTGATGTCCTCAGGGACTAGCTCATCAGTGAGTATAACGAGCTCACTGGACTGAATTCAAACTTGATTAGTAACTGCTTTGACCTATTCAAGTGGCAGTTATAACTGTATTAATGACCACGTTTAATTGGTCATGTAACCGCTAATTCCTATAATTATGGAGGCAAATTAAGTGGGATTAATGGGCCGTTAATCACTCTTAATTTCATTGACTAGGGTTGAGTAACATTACCTATAAATAGGTAAATCAATTATGCATGATCAGATATACAGAAAACACACAACACTTAAACACGAAAGGTTATTGATTTGTGCCTAAATCAATAATAACATTTGGTCTTATCCCAAGTAGATATTCGTGATACCCAGGCATTAGGGTCGAATAGTTTACTTTGGAAAGTGATAACACGATTCCAAGTGATATCCGGTAACCTTAATTGGTACGTAGTTAGGCTATTGATTATCTCCACCCTGTTCTGGGCGAATACAACAACCAACAAGAACAAGATGATGATTGCTGATAAGGAAGTAGTTATCTCTTTCCCTCGTAACTTTTGATATTAGTTACAAACTTTTAATCCTTTTATTAGAAGTAGTAAAGATATCAATTAGAGAATTACATCAAATAGTTAACATGGAATTCTAAATCTGCGTGAGCACGCGAGAATATTGTTTATATAACGTTAGGCCGGGTTTAATAGTCACCCTACCGTTATCTCTATTTCAGTCCTAAATCATCTTTTCAACATATACAATCATTAGAGGTGTAGTGATCACCATCTAATCAAACACATAAGGCTAAATTTAATGGTCATCTGATTGTCACCTCCACCTCAGGTGCCACATCATATTTAAGTACATCACATTACCTTCATTTTTTAGCCGTAATAGTCACCACCTAAAGAACCAACAAACTCATTTATCTTTAACAATTTTTTTAAATAATAAATTAAACCTTCGATAAAAAAAAAAAAAAAAAAAAAAAAAAAAAAAAAAAAAAAAAAAAACTCATGTCATTAATAATTAAACATACTAAAACTAAACCTTCATTAAAATTAATAAAAAAAACATACATTAGTAATTAAAAAACTTAAACTAAACTCTTAGAAAATTAAAATAATAAACTAATAATCTAAATTATATTCCTCTTTAATTTTCAGCTTCAACTCCAGCACTTTTTCGCGTTTAATTCCGGTCAAATGATCATCGAGAGAAAAATATAACATTATATCATTTTGCTTTGTTTTTCTTGTTGGGAGTCAAACATTTGCTCTTGTAGTTCGTACTTGTTTTACTTTATATCCAGTTTCTTTTGCTTCATCCAATGTTTTGAAAACCGGGTTCGAAATTGACCCGGTCGAGTCACCAGGCACCGGGTCAACCGGTTCGACCGGTTGGACCGCCGGCTTAACCCAGTTTTCTATTTATTATTTTTTTACTTTTTCGACCGGGTCAACCGGTTCGACCGTCTGGTCAACCGGTTCGACCACTGGGTCAACCCGGGTGTTTATTAAATTTTTTTGAAAAAACGAAACCGGGCCGGGTTTCGAGAACCGGGTTGACCCGGGTCAATCAAAACCCGGCGGGTCTAACCGGTTAACCCGGTTTTAGAAACCCGAGTTTTTTTACCCGAAACCGGTCGAACCGGTTAACCCGGCCGGGTCGACCCGGGTTTCAAAACACTGGCTTCATCTCAACATACACATAATTTTTTGTTTGATTGGTTGAAAAAAGAAATGTAGAGCCGTTTGCCTATTGTTTCACTAAGATCTTCACAAAAGCTTCATCCCCACCAGCTGACGAGGATGCCTCACAACAAAAAGACCCTAAGAAACAAACTGTTGACCACTTTTTGTTAGGACTTCATGCTTGTGAACTCGTATGATCGTATCATCAGAGGTGTTTAGGTGGCGAAGAATGTGGAGGCATCATTGTATGATCTACTTGTTTGAATCAAAGACGAAAAGCCCGTTTCATTTGGATTCTTCTTTTCATTCGCTCTTTTAGGATGAGATATATGTCAACAGAGATACAAGTGTCTTTGTTGTCATACATAACATCAAGAGGGTTTGGTCAAATCGTATAACCCGTGATGCACACCGTATAATTCAATGCATCCAATGATTAAATATCATCTTTATGAGAGGGTGTGGATAACTTTTTTTTTGAACAAAGGTGTGGATAACTCACCCCTTACTTTATTTAAGCTAAATTTTCTATAAGCGTCTAGTAGTGTTTTGTCAATTTTATTTTATTTTATTTATTCATTTTCTTTTTTATTATTATTATTATTTTTTTCATCCTTCATTGATTAATTATTTAAACTATACAAACTTTGGTAACTTATGTTTTACGATGTTCATAATAATTACCAAGAAAAACAATATAATGATCTATACCTTATTTAATAATTCAACAAATAGTATAAAAATGGTGTATGCAACCAACTACCAACCGCTAATCAACAAATAACTAGAGGGTGGCAAGTCACTTTCTTCTCTACTTTACTAAACCAAACCAAACTCATTAAATTTCCTATTCACACTCACCTCACACTTTTTTTCCAAACTTCATATTTAGTGATCAAAACTAAAAAGTATGCTGAAAAGGTCAACAACATTTCTTAAAAAAAGTAAACCAAAAAAAGCAGCTTCACACCATACTGAAGTTGAAGTTGAAGTTGAAGTTGCTATTGATTGGGAAGTAAGACCTGGTGGTATGCTTGTACAAAAGAGACTTGTTGGGTCGGGTCCTGGTTGTGCCAATGCTCCAGTTATAAATATTAAAGTGTCTCATAACTCTGTCTATCATCCTATACCTATACCTTCAGTCTCAACTTTTGGTAATTTTATTTTGAATTATGGGTACTTTTTTCTTGAACCAGTGTTGTGATTATGAATCTTCAATGTTAGGTTTGAATTATAAAGTGCAACTTTCAAAGTATTTTGCATGAAGTTTATTGATGTTTGTGTGTGATCATTAATTATTTGGCTTAGTTTCCATATTTTGAATACTTTTTAAATGATGATTTCATCTATAAGTAGTCTCAGATTAAGGTTGACATGTTAGCGTTTTAATCATGGATCTTTGATGTGGTTTTTGAATTAAAAATGTCATTTTAAAAGTATTTTGAATAAGTTTGTTGCTCTTTGATCATTAATCCATATGTCATACTTTCATGTTTTGAATATGTTTGATGTTTCATTACTAATAAAGATTTCATTTCAAGTAAAATTGAATTTGGGTTGTTGATGATGGTGTTGTCTTTGAAGAATCTTGAGGATGGTATTTGATGTGGTCTTGATCATAATCATTTAGCTCAATTTCATGTTGTGAACATGTTTTTTTTAATAAAGATATTGTTTGATTTTCATGGTGTTTTGATCATGGATATTTGATGTTGTTTCAGAATAAAAAATGCAATCTTTAAAGAATCTTGAGTGAGAGTTGTTGATGTTGGTTTTTAATCATTAATCTCACTTTTTCTCCATTTTCTATGTTTTGATGTTTTATGTTTAGTTGACTTTTGTTTCTATACATACGTGTATGGTTATGCTTTAAGTGTTGCACAGTACACATGTTTCATTTTGAACATAGAAGATCCTAGTCCTTTCATTAATAGTTGTAAACATTCATGGTATTCCTTTCCAGAAGTTAGTCCAGAATCTTATCTTTGGCGACAGGTAGCAGTAGCAATAAGCAGTAAGCTGTAGCAGTAAGCAGTAGCAGTAAGCATTAGTTGCTTGTTTAAAAAACGTGTTTGGTAACGTAGCTGTAATTGTAATTGTAATTATAAAATGTAAAATTACAAAAAAAGGCATATAATTATGAATGAATGTTATTTTTTAAGGGTAAATTGGTAATATTAAAAGTAAAACGCTAGCGGTATATTGGAAAGCTTCTTTAAGAAGCATTAATATTGCAAGCTTTTGAGGTGTTGCTAAACGCTAGCAGCAGTGTTGCCAAACAAGCATTAAGACTAGAACGCTTGTCGCTTACCGCTCTTAAATGCTTCCGAAAAGGTGTTGCCAAACATGACTTCATGTTCTAGAAGTGTAGTTATGTTGACTGTTTGACATTTTAGATCATTCTATTTAGGTATAACTTTGCTACTTGCTTGATCCATCTTTCTTTGAATCTATATTAGATTAGTTAGTATCGAGAATCCGTTGAAAGTTATTATTTTTCGTTTTTACATCTAAACTTCAAGTTCTGATGTATGGTTTCATTTACAAATAGTCATTAGATAATTCATATGAATAGTAAACATAGTCATATATTGAAGGTGATCTCAAGAAGATTCTTGCCCGTGAGACGAATTTAGAAGCCAAGGATCAAAGACTACTGTTTAAAGGGAAAGAAAAAGGGGACGATGAACGTTTAGATATGGCTGGTGTGAAGGACATGTCAAAAGTAATCTTGATGGAAGATCCTGCTAGCAAAGAAAGAAAGCTTTTCGACAAGAGCAAGACTCATGATAATGTAAAAGCCCATGATGCAGTCTTGAATGTCAGAACTGAGGTGGATAAGCTCTCACACAAGGTTCGAATGATATACATTAACTGCAAATAGAGTTATCCAATTTCTGTATATGGTAGCCATCATAAATTGATTAAAAAAAAATTAATAATAATAATAAAAAAAAAAAAAAAAAAAAAAACCCCAATATTTTAAAAGATTTAAGGGTTTTTTCTTGGAGATAATTAAGAAGGGTACGTACTTATAGGCGGACATGCCGGAGATAGAGCGTATGCACAAGTAACATCCGTAGTGTAAAACGTTTGCTTTTTTAAGAGAATTTTATATTTTAATACAAAGTGCATACCTTTCGTCATTTTAAAAAAAAAGTGCATACCCTTCGACAAATTTCTAGATCTGCCACTAATTTCTAGATCCGACACTGGTGACGTACATGTAAGTTGGGCCATAATTGTCACTATATTTTGTTGTAGGGGGTTGGTTCACGGGTACAACCTTTGTTCCCACGCATGACCCATGTAACAAGCTACTGACAGGGATCAAATGGCTGTTCATATGCCTTTATCTATGGAGGGCCAATTGAGGGGTCTTTTTTTTTCCTTGTGGGAAAAAGATGGTTACTTATAACAGAAATTGGACTAAAGTCGTTTATATTTTTATGCAATTCACCTAACTTTAACATGAAACTAAATTGAAATGAACACATGTTTGTGATTGCTTCTTTAGGTTTCAGCCGTGGAAACATCTTTTAAAAATGGCATCAAGATTACCGTTAAGGAAATTGACATTTTGACCGAGCTACTCATGAAAGAGTTGCTCAAATTAGATGGAATTGAAGCTGACGGAGAAGCAAAAACACAAAGGAGAATTGAGGTTGGCTTTAAAGAACTCAAACAAGCTACTTTTCATGCCGAAATTTATAATAAACAAAAAATTGTGTTTGTTTTTTGACAGGTCCGTCGTGTCCAAGGCTTCGTGGACATTCTTGACAATCTAAAGTCAATCACCAGCACAAACCATATCAAGGTTGCACCTACTGTTTTAACAACAAAATGGGAAACATTCGACTCAGGAGTTGGGAGCCTAGACGCTCCAAACCACACTCAAACTTCCACGAAAATAACGAAGGACTGGGAGCAGTTTGATTGAATCATAGACCATATATAGCAACATGGTTTACCTTAGTAGGATGTACAAAAGTATTACATGAATATATGGACGATAATAAAGCTTGCCCGAACTTCATATATCTCGTTCGTTGAAGCAGCTTGGGTTTTGGGAGGTTTTGCCTGTTTAGGACTTGTTAGACAAATAAGAGATATAGATTTTGGTTGGTGTGTAAACTGTAAAGTACTTCTATAGTTCTTTGTTCATCTGGTAGAGATTATATCAAGTGAGATTTTGTCATGAATTTTCATGTTTGAGCATAAAGTATAATCCTTATACGTTTATGATACCTTGATTGTAGAACAGTATTGTTTCATCCATGCCAGTAGTAAAAGGCTAAAAGCCATTAACTAAAAAAAAAAGAAAAATAAATGACAGCTGTGGGATTTGAACCCACGCCCTTTCGGACCAGAGCCTAAATCTGGCGCCTTAGACCACTCGGCCAAACTGTCTTATTGGTACAATTCGTGTATAATTTTATATATTATCAAACTAAGAATAGCCGCCGCTAAAAAAAAAAAAAAAAAAAAAAAAACACCACCAAACCAAACCAAGAATAGGCTAATCCCCGTGTAACAATGATTATTTTGTGAAAAGTGGATTTTCAGGCTTTGAATTTGAATCTGAATCGCACGTTAAAATCTGAATTTGAGGCGTAAATGTTTGAATCTGAATCAAAAATCTTGTTAGAGTAAGATGCTGTGTCATTTGCTTGCTCATACTATATATTTTTTTTTCAACAAGAGGCATTAGACACCCCTCTCAAGTCTAGACCATTAAGATGTAACTGCCCCTGACAACGTTTGAACGAAAAAAAAATGGTCTGAACGCCTAAAACGTCTGACTGATTAAGAGGTTTGGCTCGTTGAGAGGTATTAAGACTGTTAAGACATTCAAAGAAAAAAACAAACACCACCTTAGTTAGTTTACTTAATTTACATACAACTAGAACGGTACACGCGTAATGCGACGGTGAGTACCGTGTGATTATATTTTGCGTTATTTGGTTACACGTTTAGTTGTCTTCATGCTATTTAAGTAGAGATATTAGAGATGGTCAAGCCAAATAATTTTAGCTTGAACAACCAATCGCTTCCTAACAAACTTCTTGTCCAACTTGCTTCCTAGCAAATTAATTTTAAAATATTTCCATAATAAGCAAGAAAAAAGTGTCTTTCTAATTATAGAATAGTGTCAAATACATTATAATATAGTGGGTTTTGCTACCAACAGCCCTAAGGGTTGTCATTAAGATCCTTTGTTTTATTATAATTTCTTGTAATAATATAATTCATCCAATCACAATCAATCATTAATTGTATATGTAATATTTCTGGGATTTTCTTCACCTTTCGGGATTATAATTCAATCAGAATCATTCAAAAGAGATATTGTAATGAAAATTATTTGCTTAACGACAACCCTTAGAGCTGTTATTAGCAAAACCCTGATATAGTACAGATAATTTAAATTGTTCGAAAGCAAATAGTTATGCTCGGCCAAAACTTTGCCATGTGGAAAAATATGATGTCAAAAATGACAGAGAAGCTTTGATCCTATGTGTTCGTGATGTCGACTGATTTTTCTTCTAGGAATTATTACGTGTATAAATGAATGAAAAATAATTCACTAAATTTATTTAAAAAAAAGGCTATGTTATTAAAAACCACCCTGATGTGACAATAAAATGTTTTGGTTAAAATGTACAAACCGTTATGCACACCGTACAAACCCATAATGCACAGAGCCTCACAAACCCTCCCTATATGAGGGTCCGTATAAACTTCCCCAAAAAGAAAATGTAAAGTTCAATAGCTTACACATATATTAAAGAGTAAGGAATATGGAGGAAATGGAGAAAAAGAAAGTGACCTTGTTTAAATGGAAGAAATGCATGGCTAGTAAGGAGTATGGAGGGCTCGACATTGGGAGTGTATATTCGGGCTCAATGTTGGTCTCTTATTTAAATGGATATGAAGGTTTTTGAATCATTCTTCCGGTCTTTGGGGCTACATTATTCAGAGGATATATGGGTTCGATGGCGGCATCTTCTCAGCTGCTACATGTTGTTCCAAGGGCACTACTTGGGGTGCCATTCTCCATTCTGTCTACAGCCTTAAGAACCAAGGTATGGATTTGCTTTCCATATGTACCCGCAATATTGGAAATGGGCTTTCGACTCGGTTTTAGGAAGATATTTGGTGTGGTAACCAACCTCTTAAACTTCAATTCCCTCACATTTATATGCTTGATATTGACAAGAATTGTTCCATTGCCAGCAGGGTTCCGTTATTTGACTGGAACACGGTGTTTAGACGTGAGCCGAGGGGTGGTGCCGAATCTGTTCAATTTAATGCCTTAAAGGATGTTATTGGGAGCGTTTCTTTATCGGACAAAAGGGATTCTTGGAAGTGGTCTTTAGATGGATGTTATATTTTTTCTGTTGCTTCGGTTCGCAATATGGTGGACTCTCAAATTCTTGACATGGATCTCGTGGCCACTCGCTGGAACCGTTTAATACCGATTAAAGTTAATGTGTTCTTGTGAAGATTGAAGCTTAATAGGCTTCCATCGAGGGTTAACTTAGATCGGAAAGGTATTGATATTGGTTCCATTCTATGTCCCCATTTGTATCGATGACACTGAAACTGTTAACCACATTTTCTTCAACTGCCAGTTGGCTCAAGATTTGTGGGGTTTGTTGGCTAAATGGTGGGAGTTGGACATCCCTTTTTGTGCTAATATATCGGAGTGGTATGATTGGCTTGATTCTTCTTCCGTTCCAAGTAAGGTTCGTTTGGTTCTTAAAGGTGTGGGGGGACCCTCTTGTGGTCTATTTGGAATTACCGCAATCACTTGTTTTTCACTAATCCTCCCCCTAAGAAGTCGATGCTTTGGGACGCTATAATTTCTCAATCTTATTTATGGATTTCATCTAGAAATCCTAAGTTTAAATGTAGTTGGGTTAGTTGGTTACAATATCCGTTAGCAACTATATCTTCTTTGTATTCTCTTTTCCTAGCTTTTGCTAATTTTAATAAAAGCCGTCGTTCCAAAAAAGAAAAAAAAAAAAGAAGAAAAAAAAAAGAAAAAAAAAAGGAAAAAAAAAAAAAAGCTTGCGCATATATTAACTCAAATATTTGAAGATTCACTTTTGAGTTTTGATTGAATTAAATTTCGGTACTAATTACAATGTCTTCACTTTACAAGTCAAAGTTCAAACCATTCATTGTTTATGTAAAAAGAAACGGTCTAATGTGACTTTTCAATCATCTCTTACTAGTCAGATGTGAGATATAAAACATCTTAATAAAATAAATAATACATTAGTCTTTTTCTAGTCCTCATTTTAAGAGTTAAGCAAAAATAAGAAAAATCATTTTCTTTTTGTATGTAACTAGGCGAGTACAAGCACATAGCGTCAAAAATTTAAGACGGTAAATAATTATAGTTGTGAAATTATAGTCAAAGTGTTTCGTGTATGAAAATGATAAATATTATTTATTATGTCAAACTTTTAACTTATAAATAATCATGTAAGGAGAATATATGGGTGTAAAGTATAATATTGAAAGAAATATGAAGTAACATAATATTTCTCACCTTAAGTAAAAACATAATTAATTAATTAAGTATTAATCAAGAAGTAAATTGGGATGCTATTAAAATGGTTAAATAAATTTAGTAAAAGTAAGTGATTAAAGGTAGATTAGTAAATATTTATTTCTCATTTTTCGAAAATCTTAAGTAAAAATATTTTCTTTTTATGTGTATTATAGAATATAGATTATAGATACGCCATTCACATACCATTAAGTAAAAGGCTTAGAATAATTTTGTGGTTCATTTAATTGTGAAAAGATATGATAAATGAGAGATGCATAAATTTATCTCTTATTTTTTATACGGTAGACTACTCTAAAATTGAGGTTTGAAGTTTGAACAACTTCAATTCAATCAAACATTTTCTTTTTTCTGTAAATAGCTGTTCAATACATTTGTTATTGTAGAAATGTATTAATTAATTATAATACTGTGCTCTTCACTTATTTAAAAGAAAAGGAAAATATAAAAAGTGGTGGTAAGATAAAAAGAAAGATTGTTGAATTTTTTTAGTATTTTTGAATTATAAGAAGAAAAAAAAGAAAGTGATAGAGAAAAATGTTATTTGACAATTATGTCATCGATCATATATTTAATTGAGACTATCTAGGGCAATTTCATAACTAAAAATACATCACTTTTATTTCTCCACTTTCATCCCAAAAGTGGGTGAAAGTTTTGGCAAAAAAAAACCAACCATTTTTCACTCTTTCTTAGGGCCGAGCAAATGACCCGAACGGACCGGACCAACCGAAGAACCGACCGAGACCGGACCGACCACATTCGGTCTGGTCCTTGGTTTTGGATTTTTGGCTAATTTGGTTCTCGGTCCGGTCCGGACCACAAACCGATTATTTGGCCTTGTTGGACCGGACGAACCGATGGACTGATCAAGATCGAACCGGACCGACCATATTCGGTTCGGTCCTCGGTCTTGGTTTTTTGGCTAATTCGGTCCTCGGTCTTGTCGGTCCGGTCTAGTCCGGTCCTGGACCAAAACTAAAACTTGAGAACAATACCGTTATAAACATACCTATATTTTTGTTTCTTAACTTTCTTTTATTTTCCATTCAAAATTAAAACTTGAAAACCTACCGTAAATGTTGTTTAACTAACTTTATTTAGGTAGTTAGACTTATTAACCACCACCAAAATGATTTGGTCAGTTTAATGTATTCAAAATAGGTATAATGTTGGTTATTATGTGTTTGAGTATTCCCAGATTAGGATTAAGATAATCAATGAGTACCGGATATACACTTGAAATCGTGTTATCACTTTCCAATAGAAGATTCTACCCTATGCCTGGGTTACACAAATATCTCTATGGGATAAGGCCAAGTGAAGTTCTTGTTTTAGGCACAAATCAAGAACATAATTGTATTCAAGTGTTTAGGGTTTGTGTTGATAATCGTATCCATGCAGAATGTTATGACCTCTATTTATAATAGAGAATACTCAAAACCTAGGTCATAGAATTATGTATAATTAACGGCCCATTAATTATAACATAATACTTTCCATAATAGTAGGAATCAGTGGAAACAATATCACTAGCAGTGGTAATGTTAACACTATCAGTGGAAACAATAACACTAACAGTGGTAATGTTAACACATCAGTGGAAACAGATTCATGCTATTAGCAGAATCAATACATAACCACTATTGAGTCAGGGGATTCAGTGACCAAATGGGTGTACACTCCGTACCTCCAAACCCATTACCAGGTGTGAATTAATCCCTCAAGTGCACTAAATTTTCCAACAATCCTCCCCAAATTTAGTTCACTTCCTTTGCATGAAAAAATAAACACAAAACAAAACGTATGCATAAATGAAAATATCTTGAAGATTGAATTCTCATCTTAGTACATTACACGTTCAAATATTCGAGAATCAGGGTGTTCTAAGAATTGAACCCTTCAACCCATTTGAATACCTGAAGATAAATACACATCCATTTTCAAACACTTAAATACTCCTGACACTATACAAGCCATGCGTCTATATCCAATTCATAAATGTTGTAAAAGCTAAAAGTCCAAAGCTTCTTGAAGCGGCAAAACTTCAACATTTACATAGGTGGTTCCTCTTTATTCATGCTCCTGCTTAGCACTTTTTCAAAGAAAATTAACCATTAAGAAGTTATGACTTCATCCCCCTTCCAGCAGGTTCCAAGCACAGACGTTGGGATGACAATAAACATGTGCTCCAGTCCACTAAATGTTCAGCTTTCCACATTGAACTCAGCTCCCAAGTTACCTCAGGAGGGAGTTGGGTGTCTTTGCATTCAGTGACTAAGTTGGACTTAAACCCATCCCTTTAGAAGACTTCAAAACCAAGTCTCTAGCCAAACCCTTCGTCAAGTGATCAGCTAAGTTTTGTTGAGATTTAACAAACTCTATAGATATCACCCCATTCATGATAAGCTCACGAATCATGCTATGCGTGACACCTAAGTGTCTAGACTTACCATTGTACATCTGGCTATAAGCCTTTGCCAATGTAGCATCACTATCACAACGGATAGAAATAGGTGCTATATGTTTAGACCACAATGGAATCTCAAGAAGCAAGTTTTTCAACCATTCAGCTTCTTTTCCAGCAGTTGCTAAAGCCACAAATTCAAATTCCATGGTTGAACTGGTGATGCAAGTTTGTTTCTTGGATGCCCAAGAAATTGCACCTCCACCAAGTAGGAATACCCAGCCACTAGTAGACGAATTGTCTTCAGTGTTACTGATCCAACTTGCATCAGTGTATCCTTCTAATATAGAAGGATAACCAGTATATGAGAGACTATAATCCATAGTTCTCTTCAAATACTTAAAGACCATCTGAATTGCTTGCCAGTGATGAGCACTAGGATTACTAGTATACCTACTCAGTTTACCCACATCAAAAGCAATGTCAGGTCTTGTACAAGTCATGGCATACATCAAGCAGCCAATCACCCTAGAATACTCAAGTTGAGATATAGCTTTACCAGTATTAGGCATTAGCTTCTCACTTGTATCCATAGGAGTACTCACTGGAGTACACTCAAAGTAATTAAATTTCCTCAACACCTTCTCAATGTAATGAGACTGAGAGATAGAAATTTTGTTACTTTCATGTTTAATCCTAATGCCAAGGATAATGTCAGCCTCCCCCATATCTTTCATGGAGAACTTTGATGACAAAAATTCCTTTGTAAGGTTAACTTGATTTTGATCAGTGCCAAAGATCAACATGTCATCAACATATAGACAAATGATAACTCCTATACCAGATTCATCAAATTTGCTATATACACATTTGTCAGCCTAATTAAGTAAATAACCACTAGACAAAACCACTTCATCAAACTTTTGATGCCATTGCTTAGGTGCCTGTTTCAGTCCATAAAGAGACTTAATCAGTTTACACACCTTGTTTTCATTGCCAGGCATGATGAAGCCCTGAGGTTGGTTCATATAAACTTCCTCATCTAAGTCATTATTCAAGAAAGCTATCTTCACATCCATCTGATGAATAATCAAATTGTGAATTGATGCCAAAGCAACAGCAATCTTATGGTACTGATACGAGCCACAGGGGCATAAGTATCAAAATAGTCTATTCCTGACTTCTGTCTAAAGCCCTGAATAACTAGTCTTGCCTTGAACTTTTCAATAGTTCCATCTACCTTCATTTTCTTTTTGAAAATCCATTTGCTACCTAGAGGTTTGCAACCAGGTGGTAGATCAGTCAACACATAAGTGTTATTGCCCATGATAGAGTCCATCTCATCATTAATTGCTTCTTTCCAGAAAGCAACATCCTGGGACTTCATTTCTTCTTCAAATGTTTTGGGATCATCTTCAACAATGAAGCAATAGGATTATTGATCAGAGACCTCACTCCTTGTACCTTCAATTAAGTATAATTGAAACTCAGGTCCAAATGACTTTGGAATCCTGACCCTATTGCTCCTTCTGAGCTCAGGTTCAGGTTGTTGTTCCACAACCTCATCAGGGGCCTGAGATGATAATTCATCAGGGACCTCTGATACACCAATGTCATCAGTTCCATTTGGAATTCTTTGACTTGGTCTAGGGACTGATGAGAATCTATTCTCATCAAATAGTACATCCCTTGATTCAATTATTGAGTTAATTGAAACAGATTCATTAGGTTCAATAACATAGAACCTATATGTCTTGGAATGCTCAGCATATCCAACAAAGATGCATTCATTGCCTCTTTCACCCAAAGTTTTCTGCTTTGGATCAGGGAGTCTTACAACAGCCTTACAACCTCAAACCCTGAGATAATTCAGGTTAGGTTTCTTTTTAGTCCAGAGTTCATAAGGTGTAACCTTGTTCCTTTTATTAGGAACCCTATTTAGTAAATAACAAGCTGTTAACATAGCTTCACCCAAAAATCCTTGACTCAGCCCTGAATAGGACAACATGGAATTAACCATTTCCTTCAGCACCCTGTTTTTCCTTTTAGAAATACCATTTTGCTGAGGAGTATAAGGGGCAGTTGTTTCATGGATTATACCAACAGACTGAAAATACAGAGTATCCATGTACTCACCTCCCCTATCAGTCCTAAATCTTTTGATTAGAGACCCTTGTTGTAATTCAACTTCAGTTTTAAATACTTTAAATTTATCTAATGCTTCATCCTTAGTATGTAACAAATATACATAACAAAACCTAGAAGCATCATCAATAAAAGTCACAAAGTATTTCTTGTTCCCCAAAGAGGGAGTAGCATAAAGATCACATAGGTCACTGTGAATCAGCTCCAAAACTTTAGTTTCACGTTTTACACTTTGAAATGGTTTCTTAGTAATTTTGGTCATCATGCAAGTTTTACACTTTTCAGTGTCCATATCAAAGGCTGGAATTAACCCATCCTTAGACATATCTCGCATTCTTTTAAAGTGTACATGGCCAAGTCTTGCATGCCATAAGGTTGAATCATTAAGTTTAGAGGTTGAAATAAAAGCAGAATTAACATTATCATAAAGAATATTAAGTCTGAACATTTGATTACACAAATAACCAAAACCAATAAACACACCATGTTTAGATAAAATAAACTTATCAGATTCAATTACTTGTTTATAACCACAATTATTTAAAACACTACTAGAAACCAAGTTTTTTCTAATATCAGGAACATGTAAAACATTAAATAAAGAAACAATCTTTCCAGAACTAAACTTCAAATCAACACATCCTTTTCTATGCACCAGGGCAGTTGACTCGTTTCCCATATGAAGAATAGAACCATCATTGATTGACTCATAGGTCTTGAACCAACTTCTATCTTTACACACATGAATTGTTGCACCAGAGTCAACCCACCAAGCAACATCATCATCCTGCACAATCTTAACACCTTTACAATCCTTCCTGAAGTGTCCAGTTTTACCACACTTCTAACAAGTCACTTTGGGTTTCTTGTTTGATGGATCTAAACACCTTGAACTGTGTTAGATTGATACTTTGAGTTGTATCACTAAGTATGCGGAATTTACTTAGTAACACTTAGAAGTTTGATTGTGAGTGAGACAGTTGTTTATGAATAAGAACAATTTATGTAACAAACGGTTAGCTCCAATATTATTAATGATAATAATACGAGTGATCTTGATATCACTAGGGTTACACCTTGAAGCTCTAGAAAACGTATATCTAACCTTTAACCTAGGATCTCCTTTTATAGCACAAGGAGTCCTCTTCTACAAGATAAGTATAATGCTAATAGAATAAGATATACACAAGATCTATTCTATATTTATCTAAACACGTTTCCTAACAGTTATCTAAACAGCAGTGGTAATATATGTTCTTGCAGTGGTAATGAGTTTCCACTGCAAGTACATTCTTCAGCAGTTGTAATGTCTTCACTAGCCGTGGTAACTATTAGTATAAGTCCCAACAATCCTCCCCTTAACTTATGATTAATAAACAAATCAATAAGTTTCTTCAAGCATTCAGCAAACATGAGGATATGGGAATTCTTCCAAACACTTATCTTCTTCTTCTTAACTCTTTATCAGCTCTCACACTTTGATCATAAATCCTTTGCAGCAAATCTTCTATGACTTCAGTTCTTTCCCAGCACCTAAGCTTTACTGACATCATCACATTCAATACTCCAGCTCTTAACGGATATTCTTTCTCTGCAAGCATAAACACATCAACTCCATCTTGAGTAGACAGATGATGCACATCACTTGAGTCATAAAACTTCCACAAGGTATTCATGTTGTGAGCTTCAAATCTCCAATGTCTGTCACTTGGGTCAGGTTCATATAATCTTCTGAAGTGAACCCATAACTCCTTAGCCTTGACATCAACAAGTTCATCCTTCTTGAACTGATCTTGAACAATCCTCCACAAAGTATCCAAGTCTTCTCTATCACAAGATCTAACAATGTCTTCAAAATCTCTGCAAATACTTGTGACACTTCCAGTTCTAATGATCTTCCAAGTAACTCCAAAATCATCAGAATAAATTTCCCAACCAACAACTGGATATTTTGTTTGTAAAGGTTCAATATTAAGTACATCAGTCTCTATAAACATCATGTTTATAACTTGCTCTTCTGTCAACTTGCTAGGACCCTCTTCTGCTTGAGATGATTCCTGAGTCTTCAATTTCTTTGCATCTTTTGATCCAAGACTCACTCCAGACCTTTTTGTCTTCATTACTACAGGTTCTTGATCCATTGGAATGAAATTACTATATTGTCTTTTAATCCTGTAGTAAATACCTTCAATTTGATCATGTTACATTCCTTTGAATTGAGCCATCTTCATATTGCTAACATGACAACAAAAAGTCTTCATCTCAGTAATGATCTGTGCCTTTGTAAGTTTCCTTGGCTTCTTTTGACCTTTTCTAACATCCCCAATGATTTCATCAAGAGCCTGCTGATTCTTCATTTGAATGAAATCTTTTAGTTGAGCAGACCTTTGTTCTTCATTCAAGGTTGTATTTGCAATAAGTTCAATAGCCTTCTTCCTGATTATTTGATCATTATTAATCAAGTAGTCAATCTCTTCTTCTGTAGGCACATAAGTGAACATAGGAGGTTTCTCATGTATTACAGTTGGTGGAACAACTGAAAGTGGTTGTGCCATTACTGCTTCAAGTTTATCTAACCTCTTTGCTTCCATAAAACTAGCAACTTCATCTTCCTCTAGCTTTCTCTTTCTTTCATTCTCTGCTGCTTGCTCTTGCTCTGCCAATCTTGCATCAAAATCAATCTGAGCTTGATCTTTCTTAGAAATCTTTCTTGTTTGCTCTTGTTCTGAACTAGTCACAATTGCTTTACCTTTGACTGGTCTTATTCTGGCAGCAGCTTCTTCCTCTGCAGTGGTAATTTCTTGAGTAGCAGTGGTAACATGTTCACTTGCAGTGGGAATATTTTGATTAGTGGGAACTTATTCTGCAGCAGTGGAAATTGGTTGAGCAGTTCCAACTATATCATCAAAGTGAAAATCAGCATCAACATCCATATCTTCAAAATCTAATTTCCTCCCCTTAGTCTCAGCTGCATCTTCCTTTGCTTGAGCATTGTCAGAATCAGTGAGCTCAGCAAACTCTTTGTCAAAATTAATGCTCCTCCCCTTAAACTCTGCATCTGATTTCCTCCCCTGTTTGGAAGAATCTCCCAAATCTTTACTAGAACCTGCAGAAAACTCATCCTGAGGTGAAGATGATGAAGAGAACACAACTTTAGCAGGTCTTTTCTTCTTGAGATTCTCAACTTCATTCTGCAATCTTTGAATCTCAGCCTTCAGTTTATTTAGCTCTGTGGCATGTTGTACTTTGGTCTGTGCCAGATCTTTCTCCAGAGCTTGAACCTGCTTGACTAATTTTGTACATATGTCCATCAATTCAGGTAGTTGCACACTGCCCTCATCACTTCCAACTGTGTGACCTGTTGGGAGAGGTGAATCATGGGGCATTGATTCAGGCTCTTCCCTAGTTGGACTAGGATTAAGCCTTGAACCACCACTGCTTGTCCCTAAACCAAAAGGTTCAGCAACATGCAATGTTGAGATGAGAGAAGTTGGCTGTTTATGCCTTCTCTCATAAGTGTGAGTTACAGCAGGGGTATGGTGAATTGGTGGAACAATAATATTGGGTGTGTTTTGGGATACAACTGGGATGGTTGCATCTTCACCCTGTACTTGAGAAATTTTAGCAAGCATTTGAGGAAAAAGTGGATGAACCTCCCCATTCCAAAGATCTGAAGCCTTACTCATATTTTGAAAAACTTTTGGCTTAAGACAGGAGGTTTCATAAATTCTATTGTGAGGTTGCATTTGAAACTCATTTAACACTGCTTGCACAAACCTTGGATACATCAAAAATTTATATTGACTCTTTACATTGCCTTTCATATTATTGAAAATAAACTTTGAAAAATTGAAAGTCCTATCAGTTGCCAAACAAACCAAAGGATAAGCCATGGTTGATGCAAATTGTTCATAAGATGTTTTCTTAGGACTTAGGCAATGTAAAAGAGTATGAATTAAAAATCTCCAATGGGGACAAAAACATCCTTTTCTAAAAGTTACTTTTTGTTCAGATGTATCATACCCCATTAAAGCAATGTTAGTGAAAATTTCTGAATTAGGTAATGTGATGATACCATTGAGATCATCCAATTGGAGAATTCTCCTTAAGGATGACTCAGTAACATCAATAGTTACCCCATCCACTGTGGCTTTTAGAGCTTCCACAGATTCATGTGTGTCTCCCTGTTCAAGAGTTATGGACTCCACAGTGTTCCAGAACTGTTTGATATGAGAGACATAGATTGTGGGATTAATAGTTAAGGCATACCTTATATGAGTTGTGTTTAGAAAATCCAAAATCTGATGAAAAATAGGGCCACTCTTCTCGTTTGAATTTTGTAGGTAGGCCACTTGGTTGTGCTCCTCGACAAATTTTAGAATCGCCATGATATTTGTGAAAAGAGAATAAAAGTGTTAGTAATCAAGATAAAAATCAAGCCGTATGATGATCAATTTATACTAATAGGGTTTGAGGAGGTTGCGCAATGTGAATTATCTTTAGAAAGAATTATCTTTGGAAAAGAATAAATTATAATAAGTAAGAAGATAATTCACAAAAGATTTACCCTATTAATAAGGAAAGACGGTTATATTTACAACGGCTAGTAAAAAATAGATTACTGACACAACAGTTGTAACGGCTAGTTCATCAGTGGAAAAATTACTCTTGCAGTGGTAACTAATGAACTAGCAGTGGTAAAATTTTCACAACATATCAAAGAGTAGTGGTGAATAAAACATGAAAATTAGCTGCTCTTATCATAGTTTTTAGCAAACTACCAGCTATCAACGGATTTGATATGTATTTACCATTAGCCGTTTGCTATGGACTAGCCAACTCTTGATCACTTGGAGTATGGTGAGTTGATAACCATATAGTTTTTGGTAAACTATCAACCATAAATGGATTTGATAAGTCTTTACCAGGAGCCGTTTGCTCTGGACTAGTTGATTCTTATGTGGATTAGACATGGTGAATCAATAACCATTTGTTGTGTGTCTATGATACACACCATATAACTCCAATGACTCCAATAATATGGGTTGTATACTGCAGAACAAAATAACACTCAACTTAACCCATAAAAATTTAACCGAAAGTAACTTTTTAACCAAGTTACTATTCACAAAAATATCTTCCAAAAGTCAACCTGATAATAACCAAATTTACTCCTCCAACCTACCAAAACAGGTAAGAGTAAATATTCTTCATTAATTAGAATTCGACCTTGACTTTGCTTATAAAAGGGGGCTCAAAAACCTTTATCTCTCATCAACAAACATCTTCAATAACACAAACCCTTTATCAACACAATGAGCTGGTTTCCATTAGTCTACATATCCTCAGATGAGGAAATCAACTATTGTTCAAACTCAGAGGAATATTCTACAAGATGGAGTGATTACTTTCCTCCAAGTGCAACCACATCCACAGCATCCAACATGACATCCAAAAAGATTGAAGCTTCATCTGCTCCATCCTTGGAGTTCTATTCCAGTTCTTCCTCTGATGATGATGATGATGATCCAACCTTCAACCTTTCCAAAGAGCTTCCAAAGGCCCTCACCACAGCATTGAAGACTGCCATAAGCAACATGAAGTGGCCTGCTGTTGAGAAGCCTACCCAAGCACCAAGGCCTCCCAAGCAAGTTCTGGGACTTGCTTGTCCAAGGAAACAACTTTCTTTTGATGACAAGAGAAAGAGAGCTTCCAAGGGCAAGCATGATTATGAGGGAAAGGGAAAGAAACCTATGAAGTAGGTGTTAGGTTGTAGGTTTATGTCTTGTGATGGTTTTCTGTTTTGGTGACAATGTTTTCTAGATGGTTGTTATGTAATCTCTTCAAGATCAATAAAAGTACTCTTTCTGTTTGCTTTTATCACCAGTCTTTCCACTGTTGTATCATTATTTCCACTGTGCTCTTGATAACTCTGCATACAAGTTAGTAGAAAACCATACATACAATACAAACAATACTAGTACCTAAAAACTATCCTGCAACACTGAAAAGTATTAGACATCAATTGGTTATGGATTTAGCATTCCAATACCTGTTACCAAGTATTGAAACCTACCCACATCAAGCCCTTTTGTTAATAAATCAGCATAATTGTCATTAGTATGGATTTTGACAACATTAATAAGCTTTTTCTCAAAACAATCTCTAATAAAATGATGTCTAATTTCAATGTGTTTAGTTTTAGCGTGTTGCACAGGATTTTTAATAATGCATATGGTACTACTATTGTCTATATAGATAATGGTGTTCATGAAATTGTACCCATAATCCAATAATTGATTCTGAAGCCATAGGATCTGAGCACAACAACTAGCAGCTACAACATATTCTGCTTCAGTGATTGAAGTAGAAACCATAGTTTGCTTCTTGCACTGCCATGACACCAATCTACATCCAAGAAATTGACAACCTCTAGTAGTTGATCTTCTATCCAAACTTGCACCAGCATAGTCACTATCTGAGTATGTGATCAATTCCATAGGAGATTCTCTTGGATACCATAATCCTAGATTAGGATAAGTCTTCAAGTACCTAAAAATCTTTTCCACTGCTGTCATATGTGATGTCTTTGGAGTCACTTGAAATCTTGCACAAGCACATACAGCAAACATAATGTCTGGTCTTGATGAAGTAAGATGCATCAAAGAACCAATCATAGACCTGTAAGTGTGCACATCAACATTAGCACCACTAGCATTCTTCAACAATAGATGAGTGGTCTTGTCAGCAGGGGTATTTGAAGGTTTTGCATCAGTAAACTTGAACTTCCTAATGATCTCAGTCACATATTTGTCTTGACTGATAAATATGCCTTTTTTTACTCTGTTGTACTTGCAGCCCCAAAAAGAATGTAAGTTCTCCCATAGAACTCATTTGAAATTCATCCTTCATCAGCTTTTCAAACTCTTTGCACATCTCTTGTCTAGTAGACCCAAAGATAATATCATCAACATATACTTGAACAAGCAAAATATCACCCTTGTCTTTCTTGATGAACAAAGTTTGGTCAATCTTACCTCTATGAAACCCATTATTCAACAAATAATTAGCTAAGGTTTCATACCACTTCCTTGGATCCTGATGTAAGCCATAAAGAGCCTTAACCACTTTATACACTTTATTTGGGTGTTGAGGATCTTCAAAGCCTGGAGGTTGAGAGACATATACCTCCTCATCAATAGTACCATACAGAAAGGCACTCTTAACATCCATTTGATAGACAGTAAAGCCCATAAATGATGCATAGGCTAAAAACAATCTAATAGCCTCAATCCTTGCAACAGGAGCAAAAACTTCTTCATAATCAATACCCTCCTCTTGAGTGTATCCTTGAGCAACTAATCTAGCTTTGTTCCTGATTACAATGCCTCTTTCATCTTTCTTGTTTCTGAAAACCCATTTAGTACCAATGACCTTCATACCATCAGGCAAGTCACAAAGAACCCAAAACTTTTGAAGTTTAAACTGCAAGAACTCTTCTTGCATTGCTTCAACCCAGCTAGATTCTTCTAGAGCCATATAAACATTCTTAGGCTCCACTTGTGAAAGAAAACAGAAAAACAAACATTCATTCTTCCTTTTATGCTTCTTGGACTCATACACTTCACTTATGAACCCATGAATATCATCTTTCTTTGTTTGTCTTCTAGTCTTCACACCTGATTAAAGTTCACCAATAACATTATCAAGTGGATGCACTTTGTGAATTGAAGTCTGTGATGTGCTAGGAATATCATATGTTGTAGGCATGTTAGTGATTTCTACATCATCACTTGGTGATTCCTGAGAATTATGTTCCACATTTGGGCTGTCAGTGGAAACTTCTGGTGTAGCAGTGGAAATTGATTTACCATTGCTAGAAGGAATTTCTTGATTCAATACATCAAAATTCACACCATCTGCATCACTTTTCTTTTCAGAATTATCAACAAAGTCCCAAAGTGGCATAACAATTTGATCTTCATCATCTTTGCAAGCTTCATCTTCATCAATGAATTCTTCTGAATCTTCAAAATCTTTGTCACCTGAACTTGAAGTAAGAGGTACATAATTCATTGTATTAGATAATGTTTCAAGATCAAATAGCCAATCTGGTCCTGAACCTACCATGTTAGCTTTATTTTCAAGAAACTCAACATGCAAATTCTCTTCAATCTTCTTTGTTCTTAAGTTATAGACTCTAAAAGCCTTGCTAACCATAGAGTATCCAACAAAGAAGCCTTCATCAGACTTTTCTTCAAATTTACCCAGATGATCAATGGTATTGAGAATAGTAACATGACACCCAAATGGCCTCATAAACTCCAAATGAGGAGGTCTTCCTCTGAATAACTCATAAGGTGTCTTGTTCTTTGTTTTGACCACTAAAACCCTGTCCTGTATGTGATGCGTGGGGTTTTGCACCAGGCTTTACCTCTCGAAGGATCTCGAGAAGCTTACAACCCCCACCAGGCAGTGTACCTGATCAATGTAGTATAGTATAATGACAAGTACCAGGGGATTGATCGTTCAGCTAGGAATAGTGTCACTAGGATTAGAAAACTTAAAGACTAGGTCTAGAGATGAGAGATGATTCTTTTTGTATTTTTATATTTTTATGAAAGCAATTAAAAATCTCGGTTTTGAAGGAGTTTGGCGGAATTAGTTGCTAGTCAACTAACGCAATACTAAGATGCAATCAAAATAAAATACTAAAAATGAAAATAAACTAATTATACTAAAGTTGTGAGCAATATGTGGGAGAAATGTGTTTACTTAGATTTCACTACTCCCTAGATATCTTTTACATGTTAATTACTTGTTATAGTTGCGTGGATGACGGATTGTATTCCTTAATACCATTCACGGGGTGGCATACTTACTTCCCCAATCCTATGAGCGCCTACTTCACTCCTATGTCGAGCCGGCTAAGAAGCTCCTAACATGGGATCACTAGAATTTACTCATGCATTAAATACAACCAATAAAACCTAGTACACATCGGTTCATATTTCCTAAGACGTTCAAGCATGTTACACAATGGAGATCTGCCAGTTTTCTTAAGCCTAACATTGAAATCATTCATCCATTACAACCATAAACAAGTAATCAACACATAATTAACATCTAGGTTTCATTAGATCTAAGCAAACACAAGATAGATCTAGCCTAGCATGTTGAAATCAAGAAAAGCACAAGATATAATCAACCAACACATAGACATATTGATTGAATTAAGAGAAGACTTATCTCAATAGCACATGAAAGGATTCAAGGGGTGAAAACCCTTGAAAGTACTGTAAAATATGAGCTAGGGTTTACAAAGTTCGGCCCTAGTTTCTCCACACAAGTTCCTCTCCTTATGAATGAAAAATAGAAAACTATATATAGAGTTTGATAGGTGACGGCGTCAAGAAAAAATGTCTGACGCCGTCATCTCGCCGCCAAATAGTTCCTCGGACTGCCTAGATCTGGGTCTGACGCCGTCATGTATTCTCCTTATGCAGGCCCACAAAATTTAGTCTTGACGCCCTTGTTGTGACGCCGTCAGGTTTGCACTGGGTCATCATCACTTTTACTCTTGACGCCGTCAGGTACTATTCTCAGCATGAAAAATTAAATCTTTGGCGTTTTCTTTACTTTTATGCTTCAAAAACGTCCGAATTGCTTCCTTTTCCAGAATTCACTCCCAAAGTACCTAAAATCACAAAAGGAACGATTTAGGGTAATATTTGATCAAATAAATTCAATTCCGGGCTTAAATGACCCCCTAAAAGTGGTTCATTTTTTGCCTCATCATATACCCTTACACTTGAGATTTGCTTGTCCTCAAGCAAATGCGCTTTTATTCTAATCAAAATACAAGTTAGGGGTCATTTAACACTAATGTAAAAGTAATTACAACAAATAATCGTTCCACTAAAGACCAATAGACAATCACGGAGGTCATATACTAGCACCTCACAAATAGTGTTTAGATACTCACATCTCTCGGGTGTAATAAAGTAATATCACAATATGGAAACGAAAAATATCTCTCACTACCTGTCATAGCAAAATAGATTACCATAGGCTTGGGAAAGGATCAAACCTCCACCACATGGCGTAAGCACCTAGGATAAACTATCAAAGAGGTCTTTTAAAGGGTTGTAACATTAGGTGTAGGGATATGGAATACACGATTTTGTTGGATATAGGCAATCTTTACTGGTGGCGAGTTAACAATCTTGGTTAATTACATGTACAATATGGCGTTGCTAAGCCAAGACTAGACTCGACTTAAGCTAATAAATGAAAAATAACAAAAACATAAAATGAACATAGAATAAAAAGGGATGGTAGTCCGTATGTTTTTTCTCTTTTCATTTTCTATTTTTTTTCTTTTCTTTTTCTTGTTTTTTCGAACTTTTTTTTTTTTTTTTTTTTTTTTTTTTTTTTTTTTTTTTTTTTTTTTTTGCATACACTCTTACCCTACCATCCAAAATAATACATCATAGGGAATGAAAATTCCCCTTACACTTGAATTTTTACATACTTTACAATAAACTAATCTAATGACTCGAATTAAGATAATCAAAACACTTGGAGTACTTTTAAGATTAACGTACATATGGGGGTAATATATGATGTTCTTCCCCATTACTCCATAAAATAAGTACTTTACCCATGAGTCTCAATCGTCCCAAAACAATATGTACAAGGATATGACTCGACTTAGCAACCATGTAATCAATTAGATAATTAACTTAGTGTTTAACAAATAACAATAATGCACTAAAGATAAGTGCATACACGGAAGGCTAAGGCGATTTGGTTGTACATTTAAGTGGGGTGTAACAAATTCTTCCTTTAAGTAAGATGCTTAAAGTTAGAAATGAAAAGATAGGCTCGGAGGGGTGTACTAGGGGTTTCGTGTACTAAAAATGAGTACAACGCTAAGGTGTGGGAAAAATTAGTTGACTTAACTAGCCAAGTAATATGACTTAAATGGTCAAGTAATTAAAATACGGGTTTAACACAAGGGTTATCCTAATGCCTCTTATCATGTAGTAAATCCTACTACACGAATGTAGTCTCTCTAGCGGTCTCGGGATGCATCACTAACGCAAGTTCTAGAATCTAAATGCTACCGGTACACTCATAAGCACTAATAGTAAATGCTTTTCCTATCAAATCTAAAGGCGAACCTCACATATTTGGGTGGAAAATTTTTCTGAATAGTACGGTTTTGTGCTAGTCATACAGTCTCCTATCCATGAGACGCTTGCTATGGCTAAAGTTTTACTCCTAAATGTTGTAAAAAATTTTAAATTTAGCGCTAGAATTACACTAACAAGTATTTCTCATAGTTTTATTACACATCTACTATCAAACAAACAAACTCAAGCGAAAGTGTATTTGTAAGGTATCATCATTTTACCCTCCCCTTACACTTAAGATGAACATTGTCCCCAATGTTCAAGTAAAGAATGTAAAAGTGAAATAAGTAAAACAAATGAAATCAAATACTCCCCTGATTCGCTCGGTATGGATAATAAGGTGGCCAGGTTAGATCTTCCTCTAAGAAAATGAACAATCAAAGCTTCCCTTCCAGAATAATAATCATCTTCTTGTCATACATAACCTGTAAATCCTGAGAAAACAGACAAGGCAACCTCGCATAAAATCGGCGGCAGTCTACATATGCTAATAAGTCCTAGAAAACAAAATAAGATATAATGCTTGTGGAATGATGTTTGTAGATTTCCTGGAGATTATAAAACTAATAATTCAACAAAAACTTTAAGACTCCGTTAGAAAAACAAAACTGGTAAAATTTCCAGATTTTTACACGTGACGCCGTCAAGAGTAAACTCATGACGCCGTCAGAAGTGACCTGCAGAAATTCTTATATTAAGTTTCCGAAAAATTTCTGGAAAAACTTGGTCCTACTTCCTGGAAAATCCTGGAAAACTTCATTATGACTCGATACAAGCATTTGACTCTAACAAATACGAATATACATGTTCACTTAATATTGTGGAGAATCATGATCAGTTTTGTTTCTTAAAAACATATTTGGGGTTTCCCCTTACACTTATCTTTTGCAAAAATACCTTTGGGTGAAGTTAAGACTAGGCCAAACAACAAAGTAAAGTATTTTCACTTTTTAGTTTTGAAACATGATCTACCAACAATAAAAATAAAGCAAGCATACGGAAGCAAATAACAAACAAACAAAATAAAAATCACACAAAGCATGGGTTGCCTCCCAAGAAGCGCTTTTCTTTATTTACAAGTCTTGTAGCTAGACTCAAGGTCATGGGTTACTACGTGATACGGGTGAGTTCCTCATTGAGGACATCTTTGGGATCAAACTTAGGTTTTAGCTTCCTATCGGTTTTCTTAGTACGGTATGACCTTTCAAACTTTTCTCCATCCGGATCATACAAAGTCATCTTCATATGCCATGATCAGTCACCTTCTTTAGGTGGCTTATCCCACCTCCATTTACACTTATCTCCCTCTCTTTTCCACTTATTCATCTCTATATTAATAGGCATTACGCTTAAGAACTCAATCATCTTCCTAAAGACTAAGGGGTCCTCAAAAGGATCTAGCTCTTCATCTCTAGCTATGAGTTGTTCCACCGAATGTACCTTTTCGATGAAATATTTTTCTAGATAGAATGGGCGTTGAGGTCCTATAAAGTTCCTTTCTATCCAAGGTCCATATCTAGATGGTCTCCTATTCATCTCTACCCAATGTGGTGTCGGTTCATCATCACAATCATAGTTATGTTTCTTAACATCGTATATCGACCAAGTGTCGCCTTCACCTACCGCTATCTTAGACTCCTTACAATCTATCATGGCGCTAGCGGTTGCTAAAAATCCTCTTCCTACCAACAATGGGCATGTAGTGTCACTAACCATGTCTAGGACGTGAAAATCCGCTAAGATAGTTAACTTTCCTACGTAAACAACTACATCCTTAATCATTCCAACTGGGTGGGCAATACTCCCATCCGCTAGACCTATCAATACTTTCGTCTCCTCTAACTTTCCTAGCTTGAGAGTGGTGAAAAGGGATAAGGGAATCAAGTTGAGGCTTGACCCTAAATCAGCTAGTGTGTCGAAAGCTTCGGATCTTCCTATCTTACAAGGCAAAACAAATATACCCGGATCATCAAGCTTTTTAGGCAACTTGTTTTGAACGAAGGCGGTCCCATTTTTACCTAGTTTAAACTTCTCACACTTTTCTAGGAGGGCACTATAGTAGGGAGCAAGGGCTAAGACATCAATGACAGGGCATTCAAGGTGAAGTTCCTTGAATTCATCGTCAAGGTCTTGCGTAGGAGGTGTTTCAACTATGATTTTGACCGGTTTTATATCAGGTGTTTCATTCGATTGGTCCTTTTGAAGAATTTGGTTTTGTTTGAAACACGTGCTCATAGATTTGACCGAGTAGTATTGTGGACAAGAAGTGGGTGACGAAACTGATGACATGGAATTAACGTTTAGTTTTGGGTTCTTGACCGTGTCGCTTGGGAGTGCTCCCATTTCTCAGTCATTGAGAACTTTCAACAACGTGTCAATTTTGGTGGTCATCTCGCTTTGCTTTTGTTTGAAATCGGCTTCAAACTTAGATATGCGAGCTTCTTGAGATGCCATGAACTGTAACCTCTCGTAAATTTCCCTTACGATTAGTAAATGCATACGAATAAATAAAACGATGTTACGATAAATTAACACCATTTTACGGGTAACAAATTTTTTGTTTATAATATGGCTTGATATTGAACCACTGCGATAACTGTGATTGACCGTTTACCCAGGAACGATGCTTACGCACAACCTAGATTGCCTATAATTATTGCGAACGATAAATAATTATATAACGCGTTTATATTTAATAATACGTTTCGTCTAAATAACGTATACTATTTATATATTCCCCGAACCTACGAAACTTCCCGAGAACGCTCACTAATATTTTTGAACCTCGACACGATAATCGAGACACCCCAGGTGGGCCCCCAACACCCTTTGGGCCACGGATACACCACACAAACCAAACGGACTCCTTTTTGTTCTTTTCTTTTTCTATGGGCCGACAAAACCAGCAGCCCACCAGGCCAAGCCCAAAACGCACCCTTTGTTATTTTCTTTCTTTTGCACTGCCGCGACACACCCAAACCACCCCAAGTATTTTACGATTTTTACACACAACACAAATATATTTTTGCTTGCCTCGTATCACCTAATGCCCAAGATACAGAAACAACATAAGTTACACTTGTTCTTGCTCGTTTACTACCCTAGAAAATGCCTAAGCAAACCACCAAACGCACCCTTGAAAGATATACACCAACGTGTCACAACATTCCTTTCTCACCACCCATGCTCCCCAATGGCAAGTAAACTAACAATGTACATGTAAGAAGTATCAGGAATGAACAGGAACAAATCACACAAGATCTTGGCAATGTAAACTCACGATTGGCCATTGTTTGTGGCAACACTATTCGCCTAACATGCTACCCTCCTTCTTGTGAACTTATCTTGTCCATACACCCTCAAAAAACAGCCTATATAAGCCTCCCATGGAACCCTAATCGTTACATGCACTTAAACGAACCATATCACTAAAAATATTAACGAGGAGAAGCTATGGAAGGACGAAAGGATTGCTAGGAGAACCACGCCTTGAAGTGAACCTAGGAAGCAAAGCTTGGAGCCTATTGAACCTTTGGAAGGACGTGAAGTGAACCACGAAGCTAGTTTACCCTCACACGAACCATACACTCGTTTTACACCACCTTTTCTAGGTGAGGTGAGACCTTGATTTCTTTCTTTCTATTCATATATATACGTACGTTTATGTTTTGCACCAACACTTACTATATATACCACGTAAATAATAAACACAACATATATATTTTATATATCGTATCATGTATTGGCAAGGCCATTAACGAGAACCTATACTAACCTTGAACTAATATTAACGTATACACACTAAAATCACACGTTTCTAAGTGATATTGAACCTATACGAAAAATACTAAAAGACTTAGTTTATTTTCAACTTATATAGTTTTTACGTATTGAGTTTTGGCTTACAATTTGACCTCGCCATTTCTAAATTTGACACACGACCCATTATTATTTTTGTACGATCTAATTGCCTACTTGAAATAGAAATGAGAATGATAAATAATACGACTTAATAACTTCGTTTAATCACCTAACGAGACCTAAAGTAAGTCGCTATTAGAACTGTTTTCAGAAACTTAAAAACCTTACGTGGGCCAAAAAGCACAAAAAGCTCATTTCAGCTTATTACGATAAGCTGAGCATATAAGCTGTTTTGAAATGTTTTTGTAACTTAAAATGATGGATTTCTATAAACCTAGTGTTCCCCCAAACCCCTTGGATCATAAAACCTTAACGGGCCCTTAATTTGGATTCGTTAAGCCCACTTAATGAAATAAGAAGAGATTAAGCTTATAAGCTGTGAAAATAAGCTATTTGAAACTTTATGAGCTTATTGAAATAATAAAAATGTTAAGTTTTAAATTTGGAGATGTTTGGACCATTTTTGCAAATGTTCGAAGGTTAGGGACTAGAATTGTCAAATTTGTAAACTTTGGGTGAAAAGTATAAAACTATTTTTCTAAAGGGTATAAACTGTAAATATTGAAATTTAGGGATAATGAATGTAAATATTTGATATTTGGACTAAAAATGTAAATATATATAATTTTTGGACTAACGGCGTAAATGTTTTCCGTTAAGGGTAAAAAGTGTAAAATTGAGAAACATGAAGGATTGAATGGTAATATTGATTTTAATAATAATTTTATAAATTATATATATTAATACTTATATATATATATTTGAATTAAAACGATAAATAATAAAACGTAACTTATTATATATATATATATATATATATATATATATATATATATATATATATATATATATATATATATATATATATATATATATATATATATATATATATATATATATATAATACGAATAAAACGTATATAAGGAATAACTAAATTTAGACGAATAAAACAATACTTAACCATTATCTATTTTATACGACGTAACACATCGCATATGCACTTTATCGATTTCTCATAATTAATAATAAGCGTTCGCAATAAAACGAGACTTAAGAACTGAAACGTGCCATATCTTATAGGTTGTATGTGAAGCCGTTGCCTTGCATCGTTGAGATTACATTTGTTCTACTATCCTACTAAGGTGAGTTCATAGCCCACATTTAACTTATTATGTGGGGGGGGGGGGGGGGGGGGATACATGCTCAAAAACCGAACACAAGTCTTTTCCTGATCTTATTATTGCTTAAGTAGCTATTGCCAAAAGTCCGTTGATCATGAACCTTAATCACTTAAAAGGTGAACGTAAATAATTGTGAATAGATCTATTAGGGATTGACAATCCCCATTTGGTTGCTAGAGGAAAGTTACCAAATGCACGTTATTTGAATATAATAGGTTACTGGCAAATACCTATCTTGGGGGCTATATATTTTACATCATTATTATGAAAATATTGATGTCTGTTGAATCGTTGAGTGTCATGAGCTTAATGCAATAATGAATGTGATTTCTAACTTGTTTATTTGTATCGATATTACAATAAACATCTATCTCTTGTGTTCAAACTCTTAATTATAAACCTATGAATTTCACTCAACTTTTTGTTGACTTTTAGCATGTTTATCTCAGGTAACTAAATGGAATGGATGGCAACGGCACGAAGTGGGCAAATAAAGAAATGTTTATTTCTCTTTAAATAAAACTTGTTGTTGAATAACGAAGTCTCTTGGAATTATGAATAATTGGTATTTTAAATAAAATTTAAAACGATCACTTGAATCGTTTTCTATAATTGTGACGAAAGATCCACAATATAATACCCCAAAAGTCTTCCGCTGACATTTTAAGTCTTCCGCTGTATAGATCAATTTTGGGGGTGTTATAGATTGGCATCAGAGCTACAGTTATAGTGAACCAAGTGTTTTTTTGGAACATTGGACTATAACTACACTTTAAACGGGACAAAATTTTCATAAAATACCATTCTACGCCCTTCATGCCTACGCATCCCAGTAATTGGTAAAAAGTATTATTTACCTTATAGCATTTTTAAATTGGTTATAATTATGCTTACTTTACTAATCGGGAAATTGATTACAGTGTCATGTCTTCGAACACCCACCCTATCAGCTTGTCCTCAAACTCAGGAACTGAAGATGTTACTTCAGCCTATGCTACCTCACCTATGCCTATGTCTCCTGCTACCGACAGATACATGCAAAGCCAGCAATTTCTGCCAGCATCTGACACAGAGGCTTCTCCTCCGGCAACATCTGGTCCGATTCGCCGATCTAGGCAAATTAGACAACTTCAGCCGTATGAAGCAAGTACTGCTGTACCAGCACCAGCTCTTGTCATACCACCTGAATCAGTTGTGCCATCACCACCTGCACCACCAGTGATACCACCACTACCAACTATCTTCTACAGCCAAACTACTACTGTGCCACTAATACCATCACCCATAGCATCACCTCCACTAGCATCACCACCTGCACCTTACCGAAGTGTCCCTCTATCACCTCACCGAAAGACTTACCCAATCCGCCCAACCACCTCAGAATCTAGTGTTCACCATAGACGCCGAAGGATCCACAAGCGAGTAGATGCTCGTAAATGGTCTTTCTTATTGCCCATTATGCGATATTAGAGATCTCAAGAAGGAACACCAACAACAAGGGAACTTGGGGAAAGTTCTTACTCTACCTCCCGAATTCTGCCAGTCACTGGGGAACCCATACACCATATCATACCATTGTTAGCTGCAAGAATGGTTCGCCACGAAGACCGACTTGATTCCATCGCTAGTATACTCAACAAGATTCTACATGAACTTCTAGACACCTTTGAAGATGATATGAACAGTCTCATAATTGGTCATCTTGCAATTGAAGATAATGTTGAAAAGTTGGATTATCTATTTTGGGAATCAATGGAATTCATTGGAGCACTATGTGGGGCTAACACTTCGACCGAAATAGCATTGGGAACTTTAGACCGAGAAATTGAGAGGATCAACACTGAAAACCTACGCCTTAGGCAAGCTCTGCTAGAAGCTCGAGAAAGGGAAAGGACTTGAGATCAAACCATGGAAACCATGTCCACTGCCATTCAAGAACTCCAAAACCGCCTAGACAAGGCCTTAGTAAAACCATGAGACCATCACCTTGTTAAGAAAAATCAATGTCCTACAAATAAGAATATCTTGTCGTGTTTTGTAAACATTTGCACAAGTACCAATAAGTGTTGTAACACCTTGACATTGATTTATGGAAGTTTATTTTATCTTTATTTACGTTGCATTATATCGTAATATATTAGTTCATACAGGTCAAACTTATTCGTAATGTGTGTCATCCCAACATACGAAAATTTACGATTTAAACCTTTTCAATGATCGAATCATTGTAACTACGACCTATATTTAACTATTCATTACTCGATATGTATTTTCAACGTGATAAGATTATTATAAATGTTCTAATAATATACCTTCTTTTATAGCAACATGGCTAGAACTAGGAGAACAACCACGAACGCCACACCAGCAAACCCCGAAGTTATGACCCCGGCTGCAATCCAGCAAGCAATCGCTGATGGCGTTAATGCCGTTTTAGCTGAACAAACCCGTAATAGAGACGGAAATGCACCGGCACCCCGCTACTGCACGTACAAGGACTTCATAGCATGTCAACCAACGTATTTCAAAGGAACTGAAGGAGTGTCGGAATTAGCTCAATGGTTTGAAAGAAGTGAAACTGTTTTCCAAAGAAGTGGATGCTCGGAAAACAACAAGGTAAGCTTCGCAACGGGAACACTAATGCAAGACGCTCTATCCTGGTGGAACTCTACCATTCAAACACTAGGAGCAGAAACAGCACATCAGCTTACTTGGATTGAATTCAAGGCTAAAATACTAAAGAAGTATTGTCCCCGTTCCGAACTGCGAAAACTCGAGGATGAGTTCCATGCCTTAATAGTGAAAGGAGTTGATTTGAGAAGTTACAACCGGAGATTCCAAGAACTCAGGATACTATGCCCTACCATGGTACCCGATCATGAGAAGGCATTAGAGAAATATGTCGAAGGACTCCCTAGGAGTATTGAAGGAAATGTCACCTCAGCAAACCCGCCAACCTTGGAAGCAGCAATGGAGCTTGCTCAGAAACTTCTAGATCGAGAAGTGAAATGCAATGAACTTAAAAGGAAATTGGACGATAAAAGAACCACCCACCATCACGACAACAACCAGCAAAGCTACAACAGTCATCACCGCAACAACAACCAACGCAACAATAATCGGAACCACCAACCATATCACAACACTCGAAGCACTCAGCAGCAGAATCAAAGACAAGAAAAACCCCGAGTCTACACCGCTACGGAAGGTGTAGGGTACAACGGACAGAAACCCCTGTGCCAGCGATGCAAACTTCATCATGAGGGTCGTTGTACCATCCGATGTGACAAATGTCATAAGATCGGTCATCAAACCAGAAACTGTAGGATTCCTGCTACGGGAAGCAACACACTGGCTGTATCACCCACTTGTTTCGGATGCGGAGAAGTAGGACACATCCGGAGGAACTGCCCAAAAGGAAACGAACCAGCCAACGCCCAAGCTAGGGTATACCTACTCGGAGATGGAAACGGACCCGATGTAGTCACCGGTACGTTTCTACTAAACCATCATAATGCTAGAGTATTGTTTGATTCGGGCGCCGATAAGAGTTTTATATCAGATACGTTTGCCCCTTTACTTAATGTTACCCCCTCTAAGCTAAACACCACCTACGAAGTCGAAATGGCTGACGGGAATTTAATAGATACCAATACCATCACGAAAGATTGCACCCTAACCTTATCCGAAAAACCTTTTGCCATTGATCTTATGCCGGTTCAACTTGGTAGTTTCGACGTTATCGTCGGCATGGATTGGCTATCCCACCATCGTGCTAGGATTCACTGTGACGAAAAGGCCGTCCATATACCACTCAAGGATGAAACACTCATTATCCAGGGCGACATAAGTAAACCTCGATATGGAATTATCTCATGTATGCGAGTGATAAAATACATGAAAGAAGGATGTCAAGTATTCATGGCTCAAGTTACGAAAAGTAAGTCATCCGAGAAGCAGTTTGATGACGTTCCTATCGTTAGGAATTTTCCTGAAGTATTCCCTGAAGAATTACCTGGTATTCCACCCGTACGTCAAGTAGAATTTCAGATTGAACTAGTGCCTGGAGCAGCACCAGTGGCTAAAGCACCTTATAGGCTAGCACCATCTGAAATGGAAGAGTTGTCAGAACAACTAAAGGAATTATCGGATAAAGGATTTATTCGACCAAGCTCATCACCTTGGGGATCTCCAATTTTATTTGTTAAGAAGAAGGATGGATCCTTTCGAATGTGCATCGATTACCGGGAGTTGAATAAACTTACGGTAAAGAATCGATACCCATTACCTCGAATTGATGATCTGTTTGATCAATTGCAAGGATCGAGTGTGTACTCAAAAATTGATCTGAGATCAGGATATCATCAGCTAAGAGTTCGAGAAGAGGATATTCCGAAAACTGCATTCAGAACGCGCTATGGTCACTACGAATTTCAAGTAATGTCGTTCGGTCTGACCAATGCACCAGCAGTTTTCATGGATTTAATGAATCGAGTATGCAAACCTTACTTGGATAAGTTTGTAATAGTATTCATCGAAGATATTTTGATCTACTCTCGCAACAAAGAAGAACACGCGGGACATTTGCGAATCATTCTAGAACTGCTCAAGAAAGAAGAATTGTACGCTAAGTTCTCTAAATGCGACTTTTGGATTCGCACCATACAATTTTTAGGACACATCATCGATAGTCAAGGCATTCACGTGGACCCTGCAAAGATTGAGGCTGTTAAAGGTTGGTCATCTCCTACAAACCCCACGGAGATTCGTCAATTTTTAGGTCTCGCAGGTTACTACCGAAGATTTATAGAAGGATTCTCCAAGATTGCAAAACCTTTGACTAAACTGACCCAAAAGAATGAGAAGTACACCTGGGAAGAAAAGGAAGAAGCAGCCTTCCAGTTGTTAAAACAAAAGCTTTGTGAAGCTCCAATATTAGCCCTCCCAGAAGGAAACGAGGACTTTATAGTATATTGCGACGCATCTTATCATGGACTAGGAGCGGTCTTGATGCAAAGAAGCAAAGTGATAGCTTATGCATCTCGACAACTGAAGAAACACGAGGAAAACTACACGACTCATGACTTGGAGTTAGGAGCTGTAGTGTTTGCACTCAAGTTATGGAGACACTACTTATATGGCACCAAATGTATCATGTACACCGACCACAAGAGTCTTCAACACATTTTGGATCAGAAGGATTTGAATATGAGGCAACGTCGCTGGCTAGAGTTGCTCAGCGATTATGATTGTGAGATCCGTTACCACCCAGGAAAGGCTAATGTAGTAGCAGATGCGTTAAGCCGAAAGGAACGATTGAAACCCCTTCGAGTTAGATCACTAGGGATGACTATCCACTCACCCCTCCCATCCCAAATCCTTACCGCGCAGAACGAAGCACTTAAAGAAGAAAACCGACCCAAGGAAAAGATTTACAGTATGCCCGAGAATAAGAATGGTTTCGTGAAGAAATCCGATGGAACACTATGTTTCAAGGACAGAAGTTGGATCCCTATGATTGGAGGTATTCGTGAGCTCATCATGTACGAGTCCCACAAGTCAAAATACTCCATTCATCCAGGTTCCGACAAGATGTATCAGGATTTAAAGAGACTATATTGGTGGCCAAACATGAAGGCTGACATCGCAGAATATGTCGGTAAATGTTTGACATGTTCAAGGGTAAAGGCAGAACATCAGAAACCTTCAGGCTTACTTGTACAACCAGAACTTCCTATGTGGAAATGGGAACGAATCACTATGGACTTCATCACCAAACTCCCAAGAACCTCATCCGGATACGACACAAATTGGGTTATTGTGGATCGTCTAACAAAATCCGCTCATTTTATACCCATCAAAGAAACCGATGAGATGAATACACTAGCTCAGATATATGTGAAGGAAATTGTCACTCGACATGGAGTACCAATTTCGATTATCTCGGATCGAGATAGTCGTTTCACCTCTCACTTTTGGAGATCATTACAGAAAGCCTTAGGAACTAAACTAGATATGAGCACCGCATACCACCCTCAAACTGATGGTCAAAGTGAAAGAACTATCCAAACCTTGGAAGATATGCTCCGAGCATGCGTTATTGATTTAGGAAAAGGTTGGGATAAGCACTTACCATTAGCAGAGTTTTCATACAACAATAGTTACCACGCCAGTATAAAAGCAGCACCCTTCGAAGCACTGTATGGTAGAAAGTGCAGATCGCCCGTTTGTTGGGCAGAAGTCGGAGAAAGACAACTTATAGGACCAGACCTTGTTTGGGAAACAACTGAGAAAATCGTTAAGATTAAGCAACGCTTACAAGCAGCCAGAGACCGACAGAAAAGCTACGCAGGCCTAAAAAGGAAACCCATGGAATTTCAAATCGGAGACAGAGTCTTATTGAAAGTATCTCCCTGGAAGGGAATGGTACGATTTGGAAAGCATGGAAAGTTGAACCCCAGATACATCGGTCCATTCAAAATCCTGGAAAGGATAGGACCCGTGGCTTATAAACTAGAACTACCCGAAGAACTTAGTCGGATTCACGACACCTTTCATGTGTCAAACCTTAAGAAGTGTTTATCCGATGAATCTCTCGTAATTCCACCGAAAGAGATTCGACTAGATGATAACCTTGTCTTTACCGAGGAACCCATTGAAATCATGGATAGAGAAGTCAAACAACTAAAACAAAACTGTATCCCTATTATCAAAGTTCGTTGGGACTCCAAGCGAGGACCGGAATATACCTGGGAGCGCGAGGATCAGATTCGCTCCAAGTACCCACATCTCTTCACCTAAGATACCCTTGGCAACTATCTTAGACTACAATTCCGGGACGGAATTCCCTGTAAGAGGTAGGAATGTAACATCTCGTAAATTCCCTTACGATTAGTAAATGCATACGAATAAATAAAACGATGTTACGATAAATTAACACCATTTTACGGGTAACAAATTTTTTTTTTATGATATGGCTTGATATTGAACCACTGCGATAACTGTGATTGACCGTTTACCCAGGAACGATGCTTACGCACAACCTAGATTGCCTATAATTATTGCGAACGATAAATAATTATATAACGCGTTTATATTTAATAATACGTTTCGTCTAAATAACGTATACTATTTATATATTCCCCGAACCTACGAAACTTCCCGAGAACGCTCACTAATATTTTTGAACTTCGACACGATAATCGAGACACCCCAGGTGGGCCCCCAACACCCTTTGGGCCACGGATACACCACACAAACCAAACGGACTCCTTTTTGTTCTTTTCTTTTTCTTTGGGCCGAAAAAACCAGCAGCCCACCAAGCCAAGCCCAAAACGCACCCTTTGTTATTTTCTTTCTTTTGCACTGCCGCGACACACCCAAACCACCCCTAGTATTTTACGATTTTTACACACAACACAAATATATTTTTGCTTGCCTCGTATCACCTAATGCCCAAGATACAGAAACAACATAAGTTACACTTGTTCTTGCTCGTTTACTACCCTAGAAAACGCCTAAGCAAACCACCAAACGCACCATTGAAAGATATACACCAACGTGTCACAATATTCCTTTCTCACCACCCATGCACCCCAATGGCAAGTAAACTAACAATGTACATGTAAGAAGTATTAGGAATGAACAGGAACAAATCACACAAGATCTTGGCAATGTAAACTCACAATTGGCCATTGTTTGTGGCAACACTATTCGCCTAACATGCTACCCTCCTTCTTGTGAACTTATCTTGTCCATACACCCTCAAAAAACAGTCTATATAAGCCTCCCATGCAACCCTAATCGTTACATGCACTTAAATGAACCATACCACTAAAAATATTAATGAGGAGAAGCTATGGAAGGACGAAAGGATTGCTAGGAGAACCACGCCTTGAAGTGAACCTAGGAAGCAAAGCTTGGAGCCTATTGAACCTTTGGAAGGACGTGAAGTGAACCACGAAGCTAGTTTACCCTCACACGAACCATACACTCGTTTTACACCACCTTTTCTAGGTGAGGTGAGACCTTGATTTCTTTCTTTCTATTCATATATATACGTACGTTTATGTTTTGCACCAACACTTACTATATATACCACGTAAATAATAAACACAACATATATATTTTATATATCGTATCATGTATTGGCAAGGCCATTAACGAGAACCTATACTAACCTTGAACTAATATTAACGTATACACACTAAAATCACACGTTTCTAAGTGATATTGAACCTATACGAAAAATACTAAAAGACTTAGTTTATTTTCAACTTATATAGTTTTTACGTATTGAGTTTTGGCTTACAATTTGACCTCGCCATTTCTAAATTTGACACACGACCCATTATTATTTTTGTACGATCTAATTGCCTACTTGAAATAGAAATGAGAATGATAAATAATACGACTTAATAACTTCGTTTAATCACCTAACGAGACCTAAAGTAAGTCGCTATTAGAACTGTTTTCAGAAACTTAAAAACCTTACGTGGGCCAAAAAGCACAAAAAGCTCATTTCAGCTTATTACGATAAGCTGAGCATATAAGCTGTTTTGAAATGTTTTTGTAACTTAAAATGATGGATTTCTATAAACCTAGTGTTCCCCCAAACCCCTTGGATCATAAAACCTTAACGGGCCCTTAATTTGGATTCGTTAAGCCCACTTAATGAAATAAGAAGAGATTAAGCTTATAAGCTGTGAAAATAAGCTATTTGAAACTTTATGAGCTTATTGAAATAATAAAAATGTTAAGTTTTAAATTTGGAGATGTTTGGACCATTTTTGCAAATGTTCGAAGGTTAGGGACTAGAATTGTCAAATTTGTAAACTTTGGGTGAAAAGTATAAAACTATTTTTCTAAAGGGTATAAACTGTAAATATTGAAATTTAGGGATAATGAATGTAAATATTTGATATTTGGACTAAAAATGTAAATATATATAATTTTTGGACTAACGGCGTAAATGTTTTCCGTTAAGGGTAAAAAGTGTAAAATTGAGAAACATGAAGGATTGAATGGTAATATTGATTTTAATAATAATTTTATAAATTATATATATATTAATACTTATATATATATTTGAATTAAAACGATAAATAATAAAACGTAACTTATTATATATATATATATATATATATATATATATATATATATATAATACGAATAAAACGTATATAAGGAATAACTAAATTTAGACGAATAAAACAATACTTAACCATTATCTATTTTATACGACGTAACACATCGCATATGCACTTTATCGATTTCTCATAATTAATAATAAACGTTCGCAATAAAACGAGACTTAAGAACTGAAACGTGCCATATCTTATAGGTTGTGTGTGAAGCCGTTGCCTTGCATCGTTGAGATTACATTTGTTCTACTATCCTACTAAAGTGAGTTCATAGCCCACATTTAACATATTTTATGGGGGGGGGGGGGGGATACATGCTCAAAAACCGAACACAAGTCTTTTCCTGATCTTATTATTGCTTAAGTAGCTATTGCCAAAAGTCCCTCGATCATGAACCTTAATCACTTGAAAGGTGAACGTAAATAATTATGAATAGATCTGTTAGGGATTGACAAACCCCATTTGGTTGCTAGAGGAAAGTTACCAAATGCACGTTATTTGAATATAATAGGTTACTGGCAAATACCTATCTTGGGGGCTATATATTTTACATCATTATTATGAAAATATTGATGTCTGTTGAATCGTTGAGTGTCATGAGCTTAATGCAATAATGAATGTGATTTCTAACTTGTTTATTTGTATCGATATTACAATAAACATCTATCTCTTATGTTCAAACTCTTAATTATAAACCTATGAATTTCACTCAACTTTTGGTTGACTTTTAGCATGTTTATCTCAGGTAACTAAATGGAATGGATGGCAACGGCACGAAGTGGGCAAATAAAGAAATGTTTATTTCTCTTTAAATAAAACTTGTTGTTGAATAACGAAGTCTCTTGGAATTATGAATAATTGGTATTTTAAATAAAATTTAAAACGATCACTTGAATCGTTTTCTATAATGAAAGATCCACAATATAATACCCCAAAAGTCTTCCGCTGACATTTTAAGTCTTCCGCTGTATAGATCAATTTTGGGGGTGTTATATGAACTTAGACATCAATCCTTCAAGATTGTTGGTACTACCATAGTTGTTAGAAGGATTGTTGTTGAAAGTACGGTTGGAGGGTGGACCGTTTGGTTGGTAATGATTAGGCGGATTGGAAGAATTGGCTTGATTTTGTTTCCACCTAAGGTTTGGGTGATTTTTCCAAGAGGGGTTGTAGGAATCACCGTAAGGATTTGGCTCGGGTTTGAAAGTGTACCACTTGTCTCCCGCTTCGTCGGTACGCGAGGATGCGTAGTCCGCAAAAGCTGTTCCGGGGAGTTCCACACAATCACGAGTGTCATGGGGACCACTACATAATTCGCATGAAGAAGTGATTTTGTTCACTTGGCTTGAAGGCTTAGGAGCTTCGTAAGATTTCATGAGAAACTTGACTTGGTCCTCAAGTTCCATGATCCTACGGTCGGGAGTGCTAGAGTTGTTCGAAGGCAAAGATATTGCCTTGACCATTTTGTTCAAATCACGGGGATCATTCCAACTTTCATTGTCATAGAGAGCAAGATCTTCTATGAGTTCCCATGATTGTTCCGCACTTAGATCACGTAGCTTACCACCGGCCGATTGGTCAATGGCTCGCCTTGTGGAGAGATCGATATGGTCATAGAAGATTTGGACTTGGAGCCAAAGATCTATGCCATGATGAGGGACTTTTTGGAGTAAGTCCTTGAATCGAGTCCATGCTTCATAAAGAGTTTCACCTTGACGTTGTTGGAACATCAAGATATCATTTCTGAGCTTGGCTGTTCTCCCCGGTGGGAAAAATTGAGCAAGGAAACGAGTGATGAGATCATCCCATGAGGTGATGGATCCCACGGGTAAACGTTCAAGCCATTGACTAGCTTGATCACGTAGAGAGAATTGGAATAGGCGTAATCGGGTTGAATCTCTAGTTGTAACATCAAGGTCTAAAGAATCTACGATTTTAAGGAAGTCCTTGAGATGTTGATTTGGATCTTCGGAATGAAGTCCATGGAATGCACATCCGCTTTGCACCAACCGGATGGTGTCGGATCGCAAGGGGGTCACATTGGCTCCAGTGAGCTCAATAGTATTACGATAGCCTTGGTGGCTAGGTCGGGAATACTCTCCTAAGGTTCGGGGCCTAAGAGGTTCTAGTGGTGGGTTTTGTTGTGGTGGGATGACGGGTTCAAAGATGTTCCCATTGTCCATGATGTCGGGTGGTGAAGAGTTACGAACAAAAACACGAAGAAATAAGATAGACTAAAGAGAACCTAAAAATAAAAATAAAATCTTACTAGAAAGGAATCTAGCAAGTAGACCTAATAAAAAGAGATTCTAACCTAGACAATAACTATTCCCCGGGCTGCGGCGCCAAAAACTTGATGCGTGGGGTTTTGCACCAGGCTTTACCTCTCGAGGGATCTCAAGAAGCTTACAACCCCCACCAGGCAGTGTACCTGATCGATGTAGTCTGAGGAACTATTTGGCGGCGAGAACAAATGTCTGACGCCATCATCTCAACTCGCCGTCATCTCGCCGTCAAGAACAAATGTCTGACGCCATCATCTCGCCGTCAAGAACAAATGTCTGACGCCATCATCTCAACTGCCATCATCTCGCCGCCAAAATAAAGGAATTAGTTCCTTTTGGGGACCCAAGCCACAAATGACTTGGATCTGCCTCATGTATCAATATAATTGTATCTGTCAAAGGTCATTGATACACCATTGGGATTGTTTGAGGTGATGGTTCCTTTTGGTTTCCATTCCCAACGTGCTGAGGCCTTAACAACATTTCCCAAATTTACCCTTTTATTGTTCACAGACTCACTAGTGGAAACCTTTGGCCTTGCAGTGGTAACTGCTGGCTTAGCAATGAAAACTTCTGGTTTTGAAATTTTGGGTATCCATTTGTGATTATTGTAAACTTTCTTTTCAAAATTGGTCTTTTTCCCTGTTTGATTAGATTTAACAAAATTAGTAACAGGGGACTTAGGGTAAACTCTGTTTTTATTGCTGGCAGTGGTAACTGCTGGTCTAGCAGTGGAAATTGGTTTTATGCCAGAATGAAGCAAAACAGACCTGGGAATCATCTTGCTAAGAGGATTTGGGTGAGTTAAGTTATTAGCATTGTGGCCATTCACCCTAGTATTCCCAAACACTTCCCTTCTACCCAAGTGGTAGGTACAGCTATAAGACAAATGGTCAAAGCTACCACATATATGACAGGGTTTGTTATTGAACACAAAATCACTACCAAATTGCCTAGATTTAACATAATTCCAACTCCTCATATTACCCCTAGGAGTTGGTGACCTACGTCTGTACATCTCTGCATATCTAGTAGTGGGCCTAGTGAAATTAGGTTGTGACCTAGGCTTCTCTTTGACAACATCAGGAATACTTCTTTTAACCTCCACTTTTATATTCTCAGGAACACTAGGTTTAGACTCAACATTTAAACTTTCATCTTTAAGAGATGAGTCACTAGCACTATCAAATGTATCAACCTCAACCTGAACCTTTTCAATAACAACTGGTTTAAAAAATTTTGGTCCATAGGTCATAGGTGGTTCCTGGAATTCTTCTAATCCTGTGTGAGCTAAGTCAATGCCAGGAGGTGATAGAACACCTCTTAGAGGTGGTGGAACTGATTTGTATCCAACTCCTGATTTGGCTTTGTTCACAACTTGGGCTTCCCAAATTTTGTCAATACACTTGGATTGGTGATCCAGTGTATTGCAAGTTATCTTTATATTCTCACTAGCCAACTTAACCTTTTCTAGTTCTTCCCTAAGAACCTTATTCACAGCAACCTGATAATCTAAGTCTCTTCTTAATATTGCAATATCATCATTGAACTTAGATTCATTTGCCCTATAATGCTCTAATTGAGTTTCTAAAACACCTAGGCCTCTTTTATGATTTGCTAAGTTATAATTAGTATGATTTAACTCTAGCAATTGTTCATCATATTGTGCTTTAATTTTCTCATACTCTTTTAAGGCCTTACAAGTTTTAGAGCAAGCATTTTTAATTTGTACCTCAGAGTCAGAAAAAGCCATTAGTGCAAGCTCAGTGGCAACCATTGCAGACTCTGAATCATCTTCCTCATCCTTAGTCATAAAGCTCCAATCAAAGCTCACTCCATCAATAGCCAATAGCCCCTTTGGCTCATCAGTAGTAGGTTCCTTCTTCTTGTCCTGCTTATACCAAGTTGACCTGTTGTCAGATTTCCTTGGCTTCCTGCACTCCCTGGCAAAGTGCCCCTTCTTATGACAATTATAGCACTCCACCTTCTTTTTGTCAAAACCTACTGTTTCATTGCCACTGATGTTAATCTTTCTTCTAGTCTTCTTCCAAAACTTCTTTGTTCTTAAGCTTAGTAATGCCACCTGCCATTTAATGTCCATATCCTCCATATCTTCCTCATCAATTTGATCCAAATCCTCATGATTGAGAATTGAACGAACTACTTGACTTGATATAAAGGCATAAAAGGTAGTATCACTAAGTCCTGCAATTTGTCTCTTTGAGCTACTAGTGGAAACACTTCCCTACCAGTGGAAACAACAATGTTAGCACTGTCATCATCACTATTGTAGAACCCTGTAAAAATTTCTTGTAATTAAATCGTTAATAAATAAATAATCCTTCGTTATCATTTCTAATTCCCATTTTCTCGGAAAAATTTGAAATTTTTCTTATTATATTATTTTTGGCGATTTTCACAAAATAATATAATTCACGAAATGACGGAATTAATCCTCGACACGTTACACGAAACCTAAACTTTTCAATTAATCCTAAAACCTAATTCCTAATCCTAATTATATTTAGTAAATATAATTAAAATCCTAATTACACTTAATTAAGCCAACCGGACCCTTAATTAATTTTCAGCCCAAATTCCATTTCACTATTCCTAAGCCCATCGACCAAAGCCCAAAATCCAAAACATAAGTTTTCATCCGATCGACTAGTTCAAGTACTCCCCAAAACGCCTCGTTTATTTTTAAATCTTACACACGACATACGTATTTTATTTTCTCATCTCATTAACCTACTAGCCAACTATTAGTGTGTCAATTCTCACGTCCATACGTTGAGTTTTGATACGTTTTTAAAAGGCAAAGTATTCGACTCGTACAAACCCAAATCGATTTACAAATTATTCAAAACTTAACCGTTTTAAATCCCGTTTGTTTCTAATCGTTCCTAATAATATTTCTGAGTTGATTCTATGTTCAAATGTTAAGAATGATCAAGTATTTACAAGTAGTGTACGATTTTGTGAATCGTATATATGGAAAAATGCTTGGTCGACATCCATATGAATCACCACAACACATTCCTTCTTTTGTGCTCTCACAACTCTTTCTAAATCAATATAATAATCACCTAAGAGCTAGTTCACTGACATGCTATAGTATACGAGAAGTTCTCATTGAAATTTTCTTACTAACGTGTTATATATTCAAGTAATATATAGACGTACATGCATGCACTTGCTCTTATTCATTCACATACTCTTTCACTAAATTATTTCGTATAGACGTACATGCATGCACTTTCTCTTATTCATTCACATACTCTTTCACTAAATTATTTCGTCCTTCGAACTGTTTTCACAAGATCACAAGTCGATTGGTATATTATTGGAAGCAAGGAAAGGAAATCGGATTGATATTTATATATAACGTTTGGGTTATATAGTGAAACGTGATTTTCTTGTGTTCCATACTATCACACTCGACTCTTGATCACCTCTAAGGTGTTTGTAAGTCTTTCTTACTCATTTCCATTCCAATTCACACATTAAGTTTACATCATGCACCATGTTTAAATTGTTTCGAACGTATATTACTTTACATATATATTACACGTTAATATTAATTCTTAGTACACGAAACGTGACTAGCCTCTATCTTGGAAGGCCTAGGAGTCACGTAGCACTCATAATTCACTTTAGTTTAAACGTTACGAGCATTTCATACATTCATTTTAAACCATATCCATCAATTGCAATTTAGTAAAAACACTTAGTAAAATTTCTAAGTTTTCAAAATATATAATCGTTTTAACCATGCTACAAAACACGCGTATAACTTTGAATTTCATTTAACGAGAGTACTATATTATTTCACGACGCCATAGACCACCTAGAAAACTAACATTTTCATATACACGACTTGTAAAAATAATCACGTTTTGACATCCTACTCGATCCATTTTGAATTGACACAAACCGGATTTTCAAACCAAAAATTATAACAAAAACCTTATGTTTGTCGAGTGGGCTCAATTCAAGCCCATTAAGCATTTAAAATCCGTAAGCCCACTGGGCCCATATGAAATGTTTTTAGAATCATAAAAATGACCCAAAGCCAAGCCCAAAACTTTTTCCATGCGCTCGCCTCCAAAACTCTAAATGGGCCTTGATTGTTTCGTTAAGCAGCCCATAAGCTAAAAAAATAAGCTTTTGAATAAATAAGCAGTTAAAATAAGCTTGATACTTATTTAATAAGCTTCGGAAATTTTTAGAAAAGTTTTATAATTATTTTTGCAAATTTGGACTAAAAATGTAACGCGACGACACCTAGAGGGACTAAATGTGTAAATATTAAAAAGAAAGGACTAAACCTGTAAATACAGAAACATAAGGGTAAAATGTGATAAAAAAATTAATATTCTAAGGTTAGAATTGATTATTGGACAAAGTAGAGGACTATAGTTGAAAAATATATAAAAAGGACTAACGGTGTAACGCAAATATCGTTAGTGTAAAAATGGTAAAATTGGAAAAGGAGACAAAGACTAAACATAACTTATTTATCATTCTTATTTATTTTCTATTTTTGTGAATTTATTTCATATTACGTTTAAACTTTATTTTATTTATATATATATATTATTTAACGTAACGTTAATAATATATATAACGATATTTACAAAGTTAATATTTTACTTACGATTAAAAAGGTAAAACTTCGATGGATAATTTAAAAATCATATTTTGTCATACCATGCATATCACAAGAATTACACTGCACATCACTTATTCGTCATAACGAATATTTAATATTCGTTATTTCTTCGTAATTACCGAATAGTATTTGGTCAAGTTCTTAGATAAATTTATTTATCAGGTTGTGTTTCGAAGTCGTTTTCATAAATTCATCCAACTTTATTTTCTTCATTTTCAGTATCAATCAAGGTGAGTCATAGCCTCACATTTACTTATTTTTAAAAACTCCGTGAGGGGGATACATGTTATAAACAGATCGCAAGTATTTTTCTGTATGCTTCCTGACTGATATATGCCTAAGTTAGCTATTGCCAAAAGACCCTTATTCATGAGCCATTAATCACTGAGGTGAACGCGAATATAATGAATAGATCTATTTAAGGTTTGACAGCCTGTCCCATTAATACTTGACGGAATGCCATTATGCATGTGGTTAGTCGTATTAGTCGTGATAATTATATTTGAGTAAAAATAGGAACTGGCAAATCACCTATTACACGAGGGCAAATTTATCATTGATTTGATAAACTCCTCCGTTTTTACGGTATTTGTTAACGTTTGCGTGTCATGAGACTTAGAGCAATTAGAGCAATGTATGAACTGCAATATCAATATTTTCAAACTGATTGTATTTTCCAATACAATCTTACTTGTGTATCAAAATGATTATTAAATTCAAACTCTATGATTTCACTCAACATTTTGTTGACTTTTAAGCATGTATCTCAGGTATTTAGCAGGGGAAGCAAGCATGGAACGAGCGGAAAAAACTACAAAACTTGTCTACTTTATTTCAATAATGGTGTAAAATAAAAGATATTTTTAACATCAAGACTTTTATTATAATACTCTGATAAGGACCTATTGTATTTGAATTTTTATAAATGAAATTATGTTTTAAAACGTCTCTTTCGAGCCGTTTTCTATCATTATGACTTCGATCCTCACCGTAACACCCTAATTACTATTCCGCTGCCGCATTTCAAATTAGGGGGTGTTACAGATTGGCATTAGAGACATAGTTATAGAGAACCAAATGTTTTTAAACATTGAACTATAACCACACTTTCAAATAAATTAAATTTACATCATATAAATTTTTGCCCGCCATGCTTGCTTGCTACCATATTCAGTAAGTTAGTCATTAAGCTATGATATTTTGATTTTGATATGTTAAAATTTTATGATAAAAAAAATTCTTATTCTGCGCTATTTATGAATTGTTACAATATTGTTTCAATATGAGTATGTTTGACTCCGACTCTGATATTTCCGTCGCGTCCGTTACTTCGCCTGTTTATCGTTCTACTTTTGTAGCTGACGCTGTTTCCCAAGAAACAGAACCCTTCGAGCAAGACGAAATTGCTACAACACCTGATAATCCCGATGCTTTTGTTTTATCGACACCATTACCACGTCATGATTTCAATTCATATGCACCCGATCACCTACTCAATCTTTTTAGCCAAACTTACCCATATACTTTTCACCCAAGAGAACAAATCCCTGAGGAAGATATACCTACATCCAGCCGTCTTCGTATTTCTGATTCTATTCCTCCACTTTCACCATCATTACCTTATCCTCCTGGTTTTACTCCTCCAGCTCATATCAATGAAACTGGCGAGAGTGCTAGGATGGAAATTCCCTCTACCCTTTCACCTTCTGTAGTAGTGACGCGATTGGAGCATCACGAAGATCAGATAGACTCACTTCTTCAGATGATTGATTATTCATCATTCGATCATTCAGATACTATCCACAACACCTTACATAACCTTATAGCTAATAGGATAGAGTTGCAGCAGGGGTTAGCTCAAATACATTCGGATATCTCTGAGACACGTTCTTTCGCGATATCATTGCGAAGAGAGGGACAGAACCGTACTTGGGAAGCCCAGCTTGCACACCGAAGAGCAGATACATTGGAAAACCTTGTAGGAGATATGCAGATTCAACATCATACCGAGATGCAAGAGCTCCGAACTCAGATCTTAGAGATGGGAGGACATGTGGACATACCTAATCATTAGAGGCAGTTAGTATTTGTACTAGTAATAAGGCATCTAAGCCTGCCGCATGTGGCATTTAATAATCTTGTATCGTTTTGTTATAACAACTCAACTGATTAAGTTATTAATGTTATGCTGTTGGTTTTGATATTACTATATACAAATGTTAACTTATGCTTATGGTTGTTCATATGTATTAAAAATGCATCTAACATATCGGAATGATTATGACTGTTGTATCAAAATAAAAACTACATATGGTGCCCAATTATTATTAAGACTCATAAATATTCATTTCCCTACTTCACAAGAACCTTTAAACAAAATTGTTGTTTAAAATTTTAAATGCTATATTTTTGTATTATTAATAGAAAAATGGAGCATGCAAGTAGCGAAAACTCTAACCCGGAAGTGATCATGACCCACACTGAGGTTCATAGAATGATTGCTGAGGGAATATCTGCAGCTCGTGAAGCGGATCGTTTGAATAATACCAATGGTGCAAATCGTGAATCTAATACAGTTACTCCACGTAATTGTACTTACAAGGATTTCATGACTTGTAAGCTAACAAACTTCAAAGGAATTGAAGGAGTGACTGAAATGGCCCATTGGTTTGAGCATACTGAGACAGTCTTCAAGAGGAGTGGTTGTTCTGAGAATAGCAAAGTTACCTTTGCTACAGGAACTCTTCAAGGAGAAGCACTATCGTGGTGGAACACTACTGCGAATGCTATGGGTCCAGATGAAGCTTTCAAACTTTCTTGGAATGAGTTGAAGAATAAAATGTTGAAGAAGTATTGTCCAAGGACAGAGATCAGAAAACTAGAGGATGAATTTCATCAGCTAGTAGTAAGGTACAATGACCTAAAGACATACGACAGAAAGTTTCTGGAGTTGTCAGTGCTGTGTCCAACTATAGTACCCGATGTTGAACAAGCATTGGAGAAATATGTGGAGGGACTGCCACCATCCATTGAAGGGGATGTTACATCATCGAATCCAAACACAGTAGAAGAAGCTATGGGGCTTGCACAGAGATTGTTAACCCGGGTGATCAAAAGAGGTTCTACCTCCGTGGTCGATGAGCATAAGAGAAGTGCTGACAACCGTGGGAATAACAATAGCAACAACCGCAGCTACAACAACAGTTACAGTGGTAATCGGAGCTACAACAACAACAACAATCAAAGCAGCAACCGCAGCAGAGATCAACAACAGAACCGTAGTAATCATCATCAGCAACAAAATCGTCGGCAAGAAGCTACCAGAGCTTATGCAGCAGTGCCTGCAGAAAGTAAAGGTTATGCTGGAACTCTACCCCCATGTAACAAGTGCAACATGCATCATACTGGAGCATGTAAGGCTGCTTGTGGCAACTGTAGAAGAATTGGTCATATGACAAGGGACTGTCGAGTGACTGGAGCCAACACACAACCGATAGCAGTAAAGTGCCATGGTTGTGGAGAAGTTGGACATTACAGAACTCAATGTCCGAAAATTACCAATAATGTTGCCCGAGGAAGAGCGTATGTACTTGGTGATGGGAACACAACGCAGAATTCTGATGTTGTTACTGGTACGTTCCTATTAAATCAACAAGATGCTAAGATATTATTTGATTCAGGAGCAGATAAAAGTTTTGTGTCTACTTCGTTTGCCGCAATTCTAAATATTACTCCTGTAGAATTAGATACTATCTATGAAATAGAATTAGCAGATGGAAATATTCTAAGTACCAATACCCTAATCGAAAACTGCACCTTAACCCTTTTAAATAAATCTTTCCCTATCAATCTTATGCCCATCCAATTGGGAAGTTTTGATGTCATCATTGGTATGGATTGGTTATCTAAACACCGTGCCAGAATAATTTGTGACGAGAAAGTCATTCAAATTCCATTCGACGGTGAAACCTTAATCATCCAAGGTGATAAACCTAAAACTTCTTTCAATATTATTTCGTACGCCAAGACGATGAAATACATAAGCAAAGGATGCCATGTATATCAAATCCAAGTAACGGGAGGAGAAACAAATGAAAAGAAGAAACAACTTGATGAAGTGCCAGTTGTAAGAGAATTTTCTGATGTATTTCCCGAAGACTTACCTGGAATCCCACCAACTCGTCAAGTAGAATTCCGAATCGATTTAGTGCCTGGAGCAGCACCAGTTGCAAAAGCACCATATCGATTAGCACCCTCCGAAATGAAAGAATTATCTGAACAGTTGAAAGAACTATCAGATAAAGGTTTCATTCAACCAAGTTCATCCCCTTGGGGAGCACCAATCCTATTCCTCAAAAAGAAAGATGGAACGTTCCAAATGTGTATCGATTACAGAGAGTTGAACAAACTCACGGTGAAGAATCGATATCCATTGCCAAGGATCGACGATCTATTTGACCAATTACAAGGATCAAGTGTTTACTAAAAAATCGATCTGAGATCAGGATATCATCAATTAAGAGTTAGGGAAGAGGACATTCCCAAGACAGCTTTTCGAACACGATACGGACATTATGAATTTCAGGTGATGCCATTTGGTCTTACCAATGCACCAGCTGTATTCATGGATTTAATGAACCGAGTATGCAAGCCATACTTGGATAAATTCGTTATTGTGTTCATTGATGATATTTTAATCTATTCGCGCAATAAAGAAGAGCATGCCGAACACTTAAGGACTATTTTGGAGTTACTTAAGAAAGAAAAGTTGTACGCCAAGTTTTCCAAATGTGATTTTTGGATTTCTACCGTTCAATTTTTAGGCCATATCATCAACAACCAAGGTATCCATGTAGATCCCGCGAAGATAGAAGCAGTTAAAGGTTGGACGTCACCCACCTCCCCAACCGAGATTCGTCAATTCTTAGGTCTCGCTGGTTATTACCGGAGATTTATAGAAGGTTTTTCAAAGATTGCAAAACCTTTGACGGAACTAACCCAGAAGAACAAGAAGTATATCTGGGAAGAGAAGCAAGAGTCAGCATTTCAACTGCTGAAATAGAAGCTTTGTGAAGCACCGATATTAGCATTACCGGAAGGCAATGAGGACTTTGTAGTGTATTGTGACGCATCTCATCATGGTTTAGGTGCGGTACTAATGCAAAGAGACAAAGTTATAGCCTATGCTTCACGACAGTTGAAGAAGAATGAAGAAAACTACACCACTCATGATCTAGAATTAGGAGCAGTAGTTTTTGCTCTTAAGATATGGAGACATTACCTATATGGTACAAAGTGTACGGTTTTCACCGATCACAAGAGTCTACAGCATATACTAGATCAGAAGGAGCTGAACATGAGACAAAGAAGATGGTTAGAATTACTCAATGACTACGACTGTGAAATTCGTTACCATCCTGGTAAAGCGAATGTAGTAGCCGATGCGTTGAGTAGAAAAGATAGAATTAAACCTCTTAGAGTTCGATCTCTAGGAATGACAATTCATTCGCCACTTCCAGCTCAAATCATCAAAGCTCAAACAGAAGCTCTACAAGAAGAAAACCGGCAATATGAGAGAATTGACAGAAGGTCAAACCTCGAAGATCAGGTTGACAGAATGCCAAATAATGAAAAATAATTTGTGAGAAGAAATGATGGAATGTTATGTTTTAGGGAAAGATATTGGATTCCTCTCTTTGGAGGTATTCGAGACCTTATCATGCATGAATCTCATAAATCCAAATATTCTATTCATCCCGGTTCCAATAAGATGTACCAAGATATGAAGAAGAATTATTGGTGGCCAAATATGAAAGCTGATATCGCCGAGTATGTTGGTAAATGTTTAACCTGTTCTAGAGTAAAGGCAGAAACTCAGAAACCATCAGGATTACTCGTGCAGCCAGAAATTCCGGTCTGGAAATGGGAACGAATCACAATGGATTTTATTACCAAATTACCAAAGACTTCAACCGGATTAGACACTATCTGGGTTATCATCGATCGATTAACCAAGTCTGCACATTTCCTACCAATCAAAGAAACTGACGAGATGGAAACACTCGCTCAGTTGTATTTTAAGGAAATTGTGATTAGACATGGGGTACCAATATCTATTATTTCTGATAGAGATAGCCGATTCACCTCAAGATTTTGGGAATCGCTACAGAAATCTCTTGGTACTAGGTTAGATATGAGCACCGCTTATCATCCGCAAACCGATGGACAAAGTGAGAGAACAATCCAAACCTTGGAAGACATGCTCCGAGCATGTGTGATTGATTTCGGAAAAGGTTGGGATAGACACTTGCCATTAGTTGAATTCTTGTACAATAACAGCTATCATGCCAGCATAAAGGCTGCACCTTTTGAGGCACTGTACGGAAGGAAGTGCAGATCACCAGTCTGTTGGACAGAAGTTGGTGATATGCAACTCACCGGACCAGAGCTAATACATGACACTACTGAGAAGATATTCCAAATCAAGCAACGCTTGCAAGCTACTCGTGACAGACAGAAAAGTTATGTTGATGTCAGGAGAAAGCCTATGGAATTTCAAGTAGGAGACAAAGTCATGTTGAAGGTTTCGCCTTGGAAAGGAATGATTCGCTTTGGAAGACGTGGAAAGTTAAATCCGAGGTACATTGGACCTTTCAAAATTCTGGAGAGAATTGGTTCAGTTGCTTATAAGTTAGAACTTCCGGAAGAACTCAGTAGGGTACATCCTACGTTTCACGTATCACAACTCAAGAAATGTTTGTCTGACGAAACTCTCGTCATTCCACTAAAAGAGATTAGATTGGACGACAAACTAGTGTTCAGAGAAGAGCCTGTGGAAATAATGGATAGAGAAGTAAAACAACTCAAACAGAATCGTATCCCCATTGTGAAAGTAAGATGGGACTCTAAGTGAGGACCGACTTACACATGGGAAAGAGAAGATAGATTCCGTGAGAAATATCCGCACTTATTTTCATAGAACGCACTTGTTAGATTTCTTAAAATCGAATTTCGGGACGAAATTCAGAATGACAAGTGGGTATTGTAGAACCCTGTAAAAATTTCTTGTAATTAAATCGTTAATAAATAAATAATCCTTCGTTATCGTTTCTAATTCCCATTTTCTCGGAAAAATTTGAAATTTTTCTTATTATATTATTTTGGCGATTTTCACAAAATAATATAATTCACGAAATGACGGAATTAATCCTCGACACGTTACACGAAACCTAAACTTTTCAATTAATCCTAAAACCTAATTCCTAATCCTAATTATATTTAGTAAATATAATTAAAATCCTAATTACACTTAATTAAGCCAACCGGACCCTTAATTAATTTTCAGCCCAAATTCCATTTCACTATTCCTAAGCCCATCGACCAAAGCCCAAAATCCAAAACATAAGTTTTCATCCGATCGACTAGTTCAAGTACTCCCCAAAACGCCTCGTTTATTTTTAAATCTTACACACGACATACGTATTTTATTTTCTCATCTCATTAACCTACTAGCCAACTATTAGTGTATCAATTCTCACGTCCACACGTTGAGTTTTGATATGTTTTTAAAAGGCAAAGTATTCGACTCGTACAAACCCAAATCGATTTACAAATTATTCAAAACTTAACCGTTTTAAATCCCGTTTGTTTCTAATCGTTCCTAATAATATTTCTGAGTTGATTCTATGTTCAAATGTTAAGAATGATCAAGTATTTACAAGTAGTGTACGATTTTGTGAATCGTATATATGGAAAAATGCTTGGTCGACATCCACATGAATCACCACAACACATTCCTTCTTTTGTGCTCTCACAACTCTTTCTAAATCAATATAATAATCACCTAAGAGCTAGTTCACTGACATGCTATAGTATACGAGAAGTTCTCATTGAAATTTTCTTACTAACGTGTTATATATTCAAGTAATAGATAGACGTACATGCATGCACTTGCTCTTATTCATTCACATACTCTTTCACTAAATTATTTCGTCCTTCGAACTGTTTTCACAAGATCACAAGTCGATTGGTATATTATTGGAAGCAAGGAAAGGAAATCGGGTTGATATTTATATATAACGTTTGGGTTATATAGTGAAACGTGATTTTCTTGTGTTCCATACTATCACACTCGACTCTTGATCACCTCTAAGGTGTTTGTAAGTCTTTCTTACTCATTTCCATTCCAATTCACACGTTAAGTTTACATCATGCACCATGTTTAAATTGTTTCGAATGTATATTACTTTACATATATATTACACGTTAATATTAATTCTTAGTACACGAAACGTGACTAGCCTCTATCTTGGAAGGCCTAGGAGTCACATAGCACCCATAATTCACTTTAGTTTAAACGTTACGAGCATTTCATACATTCATTTTAAACCATATCCATCGATTGCAATTTAGTAAAAACACTTAGTAAAATTTCTAAGTTTTCAAAATATATAATCGTTTCAACCATGCTACAAAACACGCGTATAACTTTGAATTTCATTTAACGAGAGTACTATATTATTTCACGACGCCATAGACCACCTAGAAAACTAACATTTTCATATACACGACTTGTAAAAATAATCACGTTTTGACATCCTACTCGATCCATTTTGAATTGACACAAACCGGATTTTCAAACAAAAAATTATAACAAAAACCTTATGTTTGTCGAGTGGTCTCAATTCAAGCCCATTAAGCATTTAAAATCCGTAAGCCCACTGGGCCCATATGAAATGTTTTTAGAATCATAAAAATGACCCAAAGCCAAGCCCAAAACTTTTTCCATGCCCTCGCCTCCAAAACTCTAAATGGGCCTTGATTGTTTCGTTAAGCAGCCCATAAGCTAAAAAAATAAGCTTTTGAATAAATAAGCAGTTAAAATAAGCTTGATACTTATTTAATAAGCTTCGGAAATTTTTAGAAAAGTTTTATAATTATTTTTGCAAATTTGGACTAAAAATGTAACGCGACGACACCTAGAGGGACTAAATGTGTAAATATTAAAAAGAAAGGACTAAACCTATAAATACAGAAACATAAGGGTAAAATGTGATAAAAAATTAATATTCTAAGGTTAGAATTGATTATTGGACAAAGTAGAGGACTATAGTTGAAAAATATATAAAAAGGACTAACGGTGTAACGCAAATATCGTAAGTGTAAAAATGGTAAAATTGGAAAAGGAGACAAAGACTAAACATAACTTATTTATCATTCTTATTTATTTTCTATTTTCTTGAATTTATTTCATATTACGTTTAAACTTTATTTTATTTATATGTATATTATTTAACGTAATGTTAATAATATATATAACGATATTTACAAAGTTAATATTTTATTTACGATTAAAAAGGTAAAACTTCGATGGATAATTTAAAAATCATATTTTGTCATACCATGCATATCACAAGAATTACACTGCACATCACTTATTCGTCATAACGAATATTTATTATTCGTTATTTCTTCGTAATTACCGAATAGTATTTTGTCAAGTTCTTAGATAAATTTATTTATCAGGTTGTGTTTCAAAGCCGTTTTCATAAATTCGTCCGACTTTATTTTCTTCATTTTCAGTATCAATCAAGGTGAGTCATAGCCTTACATTTACTTATTTTCAAAAACTCCGTGAGGGGGATACATGTTATAAACAGATCGCAAGTATTTTTCTGTATGCTTCCTGACTGATATATGCCTAAGTTAGCTATTGCCAAAAGACCCTTATTCATGAGCCATTAATCACTGAGGTGAACGCGAATATAATAAATAGATCTATTTAAGGTTTGACAGCCTGTCCCATTAATACTTGACGGAATGCCATTATGCATGTGGTTAGTCGTATTAGTCGTGATAATTATATTTGAGTAAAAATAGGAACTGACAAATCACCTATTACACGAGGGCAAATTTATCATTTATTTGATAAACACCTCTGTTTTTACGGTATTTGTTAACGTTTGCGTGTCATGAGATGAGACTTAGAGCAATATATGAACTGCAATATCAATATTTTCAAACTGATTGTATTTTCCAATACAATCTTACTTGTGTATCAAAATGATTATTAAATTCAAACTCTATGATTTCACTCAACATTTTGTTGACTTTTAAGCATGTATCTCAGGTATTTAGCAGGGGAAGCAAGCATGGAACGGGCGGCAAAAACTACAAAACTTGTCTACTTTATTTCAATAATGGTGTAAAATAAAAGATGTTTTAACATCAAGACTTTTATTATAATACTCTGATAAGGACCTTTCGAGCCGTTTTCTATCATTATGACTTCGATCCTCACCGTAACACCCTAATTACTATTCCGCTGCCGCATTTCAAATTAGGGGGTGTTACAGCTATCACTTTCTTCATCCGAACTATCATCAAGAGATGATGATATGAGTGCTACACTTCTTGAACCTGTGCTTAATTTGCCAGCTTTCTTCAATCTTTGTTCAATAACCTTGAAGTTATTGTACAAATCATTAAGTTTCATGGTCTCCAAATATGGCTTATCTTCCCACACTGCAACATTGGTTCCAAACTCAGAGGGTAAGCTTCTTAAGAACTTTAGATTGAGGTCTTCCCTTTCCACTTCAATTCCAAAAACAGTGAGTTGTGTAACAATCTTTTGTAGCCTTGTGAAGATGCTATCAATAGATTCATTACTTGTTGAACCAAAGTTTTCATAAGCCTGCTTCAGCAGGGTCTTCTGAGTCTTCTTGGTGGAATCATTACCACCAAAAATATTACAGATCTCCTCAAAAAGAGTCTTTGCAGTCTTGTACTTGCTGAATGCTAGAACTTGGTCTCTGGGAAGTGTTATCAGCAACAAACCTCTGGCCTTCAGATCATTCTTCATCTGAAGTCTTTCATCATTAGTAACAGGTCCAATGTTAACCTTTATTACTTCCTTGCCACCAACCATCTCTGAAGTAGAACTTGGTTTGAAGGAATTTCCAACCATAATGATCTCCCAGAGTGTATAGTCTTGGATCATAAAGAATTGTTCGATCATTAGCCTCCACATCTCAAAATCATTCAACTTAAGCTTTGGAAGCTTAGCAGCAATATTTGATTGACTAGTTTCTGTCTCCATTGATTCTTCTGAGTGAACCAGAGTCTTCTAAATCAAAGTATCAAAGCCTGTCTCTTATACCACTTGATGGATCTAAACACCTTGAACTGTGTTAGATTGATACTTTGAGTTATATCACTAAGTATGCGGAATTTACTTAGTAACACTTAGAAGTTTGATTGTGAGTGAGACAGTTGTTTATGAATAAGAACAATTTATGTAACAAACGGTTAGCTCCAATATTATTAATGATAATAATACGAGTGATCTTGATATCACTAGGGTTACACCTTGAAGCTCTAGAAAACGTATATCTAACCTTTAACCTAGGATATCCTTTTATAGCACAAGGAGTCCTCTTCTACAAGATAAGTATAATGCTAATAGAATAAGATATACACAAGATCTATTCTATATTTATCTAAACACGTCTCCTAACAGTTATCTAAACAGCAGTGGTAATATATGTTCTTGCAGTGGTAATGAGTTTCCACTGCAAGTACATTCTTCAGCAGTTGTAATATCTTCACTAGCCGTGGTAACTACTAGTATAATTCCCAACATTGTTAATATCAGATTTGGTGTTATCTTGATGCTTACGCTTGCCCTTGTTGTCATTGTTCCTGGAGGAGTTATTATGCTCCACCATATTGACAACTGATGGACCAGTAGCATTGCTACTCTTTGGCTTGTCAATATCTTGTGCTTTGAGTGAATCCTCAATGCGCAAGTGACTGCCCAACTCAACAAGAGTTAATTCCTCCTTCTTATGTTTCAACATATTCTTAAAATCTTTCCAAGAAGGAGGTAATTTATCAATGATACAAGAGACTGAAATAGCCTCATCCATGTTCATCTTGTGTTGTGTGAATCGACCAAGTATACTAAGAAGTTTATTGTTGTTCCATGACAGGTCTAGAATCAACCATTTTATAATTGTTAAAATTAATTACAAGGAACTTCTTACTTGATGCATCCTCAGCCATATATTTGGCTTCCAAGGAATCCCATAGTTCTTGAGAAGTTTCAACATTCTGATAAATATCAAATAGAGAATCAGACATACCATTGAGAATTAAACCTTTGCAAACATAATCATCATTCTCCCATTTGCTTCTTGCCCTCATCTGATCCATAGTAGCATCATCTCCATAATCTTCAGGAATCTCAGTTGTCAGAATATAAACCACATTCATACTTGACAACAAGAAGTGCATCTTCTTTTGCCATCTTCTGAAATCAACACCTTCAAACTTTTCTAACTTGGAAAAGTTAGCAGCCATTTGTCTCATAGCAACAGCCATTGATTATCACTCAATAGTTTCTATTGATTGTTGGTTATTATGTGTTTGAGTATTCCCAGATTAGGGTTAAGATAATCAATGAGTACCGGATATACACTTGAAATCGTGTTATCACTTTCCAATAGAAACTATTCGACCCTATGCATGGGTTACACGAATATCTCTATGGGATAAGACCAAGTGAAGTTCTTGTTTTAGGCACAAATCAAGAACATAATTGTATTCAAGTGTTTAGGGTTTGTGTTGATAATCGTATCCATGCAGAATGTTATGACCTCTATTTATAATAGAGAATACTCAAACCCTAGCCCATAGAATTATGTATAATTAACGGCCCATTAATTATAACATAATACTTTCCATAATAGTAGGAATTAGTGGTTATCAGTGGAAACAATATCGCTAGCAGTGGTAATGTTAACACTATCAATGGAAACAATAACACTAACAGTGGTAATGTTAACACATCAGTGGAAACAGATTCATGCTATCAGCAGAATCAATACATAACCACTATTGAGTCAGGGGATTCAGTGACCAAATGGGTGTATACTCCATACCTCCAAACCCATTACCAGGTGTGAATTAATCCCTCAAGTGCACTAAATTTTCCAACATATAAGTCTCAACTCTTTCTAAGTACACATTTTGAGTGGTTAAAGAAAATGTTGAAAATTGTTATGAGGATATTTCGGTTCTACGTACATCTAAGTCTAAAAATCCGTATTTATAGATAATCAAAATAGAAAAGACCTCATTCATTTATTTATTCACCATTGACTTATTGTATTAACACAACACAATAAATAAGCGTTCCAAGCACTTTTAATATAAATGCTTATTACCGTTTTAAAAGTTTAGAAGATGTATTACAAAAAGAAACAATAAGCCTTCTTTTATGAAAAGGCTTGATGTAGCAATACCACATAATAACGCGTGATTTTATCATATTTCTCCATCACACGTGATCTCATATACTTTTTCAATTCACGCGTGGTCTCACGAGGACGAGGTGTCGGTTTTCACTCGTGGCTGAGCAAAAGTAAAGCAAATCGTGGGTCTGCACCACCAAATGAACTAAAATTTCTTGTGTGTGTTGAGTGTCTTGATGTGGTAGTTGATTTAATTGACATACATGTAAATGGCAAAAATAAAAAATATAAAGTAACCACCATAAGATAAAGATAGTAGAAAGGTGATTAGAAAATAATAATGTGATGTTAACGTGAAAGTGATTGTGGCCACTACACCCGATATAACTAAATCGGATAAATATATGATGTTTTCCTTTTCCAGATTATTTGAGGAGAGCGATCCATTTTACTCACATGTATGCGGGATCATTGAGGGAGTTTTGAACCCTTAATCATTAAGATATCTATCGTGACAAAACAAAAAACCCTTACCACTAAGGGTCTGTTTGTTTAATTTTTTCATTAAGTCATGTTAATTAACAGATGACTTAACAAAAACAACTTTAGTTTTATTACTTAATATTTTAAGTCATCTTTCTCTATTAAGTCACAAACAAACAGTTTTCATATGACTTAATTAATTCATTTTTTTATATTAAATTAATTAAGTCGAAGTTAAACACCCTAAGAGCATGGGGTACGGCTGAGCCGTCGCTCGCGCCGTCACCACCAGCCAAAAAAACCGACGGCGCACCGTACCGGTGGTGGCGCCGTCCGTGCTCGCGCCGCAGCCACGGCTTAGCGCCGTCAGGTATTTTTTTTTTCTTTTCTCCCTTTTGATGGGTTTGTTTGTGTTTGTGTTTTTATGTTGTTTTTGTGTTTGTACGCTATGTTTGTGTGTGGGTTTTTTTTTTTTTTTTTTTGGTTTGCAGGCTGCAGATAAAGGAAGGAAGAAGAAGAAGTATGTAGGTTTTTGTTTTATATATTTTTTACTTTTTCATTTTATACCCTTTTGTTTTAGGTATTTACATTTTAAGTCAATTTGACATTCTTTTACATCCCTAGTCCTTATGCTTGCAATCTTAGTCCCTAAGTTATTATTCTTTTTATTAGTTAATCTAATGTGTTTTAGTTAATATTGTGTATGTTTTGTTAATATTGTATATGTTTTATTTAATGTAAAAAGAAAAAAAAAAAAATGGCCTTCTGGTGCCAACGGATACCCCTGAAATGTCATGCCGTGAGATTTTTGGTGCCATAGAGTTTTTTGCTGACGTGGCAGCAAAAAAAGCCCACAGCTTGAAGCCATGACACCAACGGTACCTAATGCTCTAAGGAACCTATTTGGTTTGGTTTCCGATTTAACAAAACACTCTTTAAAAAAGTCAAATACAGAGTAGTTTAAAACAACAATCCGTTAATAAAGTCAAATTTGAAATTTTTTGTCATTTTTGTCAAAATTGTGGAAATTTATGGTGTTTGTCCGAAGTTAGGTATCCATATCCAAAAACCATCAATAAATCCGTACATTCCCCAATGTCACCAACAATTTCTTCTTATAACTTACATCCAAAACCACTATCAAACTCACACTCCATATCACATGACCATTTATAACCTCAACACAAACCATAAATAATAAATTTCATCAACAATGACGTCATCATTTTGCACAATCTCATCATACACTAACCGTGACCCGAGATTCTGGTCTCCGGTCCCACATTTCGCACGTGCATCATTACCTAGGTTAGGTTTTTTATCTGGTCGTTTAAGGTTAGGTTTACTGAACAAGAGGAGGTTGGATTATAGTTTAGGTGATTTGAGAATAAGGAGAAGAGGTTCGGTGGTTGCAGCTGGACCCATGTTTTTTTGGGACAGTCCGGTTGTTGGAGATTTTGTGGCTATGGTGTTTTCGGGGTGTTTCGCGCTTTCGATATTGAGAGTTTATGAGGAGACTGCTAAGAGAGGGGTGTTTGATCAGGTTTATGTTCTTTTGCTTTGTTCATTTTGTCTGATTTGTGGATAGTGTGTTTGTCAAAAGTAGGAGTAGTAGGGAGCAGTAGCAGCACTAAGACTAGCAGTTTTGTTTTTTTTATAAAAATGTTTGCTAACGTAGTTGTAGGTTTAATTATAATATGTAAAACAGCTATTAAATGCCGGACGTTCCAAAATGCTACTTCATAGAGCGTTGGAAAATGAGCATTCCGAAAAAATAGATAGAGCTAATTGTTGCTTGCCAAACGAGCATTAAAGATCACAACGAACAATGCTCATCGCTCACCGCTCCTAAATGCTGCTAAATGCTCCGCGCCAAACACACCCGTTATCAAGTAAATGCTATGTTAGGCATGTTTGGCAAAACTAGCACCAGCAATTAGCACGTAGTTGTAGCTTTTGATTTAATGTGCAAAATGATGTAAAAGTAGCGTTAAAATTTGAACGCTTCTTTTAGTAGCGTTAGGTTTAAAAACTTTGCAGATGCTAGCCGCTTGTTGCCAAATAAGCTTTGTATTCTAAACGCTAAATGTTAAAGACTCCAAAATGCTATGTGGCAACACACCTGACACCCTAATAATGCTGGTTTTAAATTTGTAATAAGTTTTGTAAGACAGTTTGTATTTTTGGAAAATGACAGGTTTGGCTTAAAGTGAAATGTGGCTTGTTATGTGAGTGTATTTGGATTGAAATTACTTTAGTTTGTGTATTATAGTTAAGCCGGTAGGCAGCCTAGTGGCAGGGGGGGGGGGGGGGGGGGGGGCATGGGATTCTTTGGGGAGACCCAAGTTCAATTCTTGCAGGCTGCAACTTTGAGCCAGCCCTAAGACGCGTAGCTCAGTTGGTTCCGGCCTTCTGAGGAAGGACTTTGTGAATAAATAGTCACATGTACCCGGTATGGTGGACACTTTTTTTAGCGGGTCACTGATCCAGTCTATACAGTGTCTTCCCATATTGTCCTTGGGATAAGGTGTGTAGTATGCTAGTAGCGTTGCCGGTTAACAACGGCGTTTGTGAATGATAGTTTAGTTAACCTAAAAATCCATGCTAGAAGACCATTTTAAGTTGTCATATTAAAAGCAATCGCTTATGTTGTATAATTCTGCATCATGAGCTGTTTACCCTAATTGCATCCAATATAATGCATGGGGTAGTGAGATCACAATTAAATATAATTTATCACATTGCTTTTAGAAATGTAATTAGTAGCAGATAATGTCGTTTAATATAAAATTGATAGCGTAACAAATAAGAACATCTACACGTCTGTTCTTACAATTGCAAGGTTAGTTGTAACCTGGTATGGAAGATTCTAATATTAAGATCAAAATGCTTAAGTTACTTAGAAACTTGTTTAACTGCTATAATGTTTCGAAGAGTCTTGCCCATGGATTAGGATATTTGGAATTAGTATTTATTAGATTGGTAATTTTGATGATGAAAAGAACAATGGGTAACCAACACTGAAGAATTAGAAAAGAATTTAACACATTTATTATACTAAAAGATCAAACAATTTTAGACACCACACTCGTAGACTTTGTTGCATCTAGAACTCTGACCTAGGTAAGCACCCTAGCCTTTGACACCTCCGGCCTTCTAATGCCGTGTCACCTGCTTAGTCTACTAACAGTTATAAGGTAGGTAGTAGTCACCCAGGGGTGGGCCTAGTGGCGATAGGGCATGTGACTATCATCATAAAATGTGAGAGGTCTCAAGTTCAAAGGTGCAAACAACCCTAAAGTGGCCACGCCAACCTCTTGAAAAAGGACTTTACCCGGTTTGAGCCTGTGAGGCGGTGGGTTTAAACCCGAGAATTAGTCGGCCCAAAGGTCGGAAACCGTGGTTACCCCAAAAAAAAATAGTTGCTCTGTATAAGGTAGCCATTATGAAGAGGTGAAACTCCCTGTGAAGATAAGATGGGTTGAATGCTTATATTCGTTCAACTTTTTTCTAAAAGCCCGCCTAGACAGCGCCTAGGTGCTAGGCAGCCACCAGCCGCCTCGATTTTACACTAGGGGGCCAAAAAAGCGGTCAACGACGGTCAACACTCCGGTCAATGGTGGTCAATGCCGGTCACCGGAGGTCAACACATTTTTTAAAATTTTAATTAGGTTTTTTCTTTCAATTGGTCTGATCTTGTTTTTAAATGATGAGTAAGAATGAACTTTGTGATGTAATTGTTGTAGATGAGAAAAATTACAAGAAGATAAGCTGAGACATGAGATGATAGGTAGAAAAGAAAAAGAAAAATGAGGCTTTACTTAAAAAAACGGTAATTTAACTAAGTTAAAGCCCAGCATCCAATCTTATTTTAGGCCTACTTAGTTATTTTTGCTAAATTTTATCAATATACATATAATTTTAAACTCTATATATAGAAAAGTTCAATCCACCTAGGCCTCGCCTAGACCGACTAGGCGCTAGGTGGTGGTCGAACGCCCGACTAACACCTAACGCTTTTTGCATCCATGACTTTTTTATAGGTAATATCTAACGTATTGTTTGGTACGTTGTTATGAAAGTGGGAATGGAAAAGATAAGTACAAAGGAATGAAAAAAGTATACACTTTACATGATGGAATGATTCATTACATGGAATGACCCATTGCATAAAAGCCCTTTGTTAACTACCCACTATACACAAAACTTCCTATTACCAATGTAGTTTTTTTTCCCTTCTAGATTCAAATACCTTCCACATGACCATCCAAACATGATCAATAATGGTAATGAATGTTTCAGCGATCTCACTAATTTCATTACTGTCGTTCATTCCATTCATTTGTTATTCCATTCCGCTCTGCGAAACTAATAAATGTTCCGAACCTATTTAATTTTGACTTGAATCTTCTAAGACCTTCTCTTTTGCAGAAACTAAATAGGAAGCTTGTACATACAACGATTGGGCTGGCATTCATGTTATGCTGGCCTGTCTTCAGGTAATTATACATGAAAGAGAATGGGAACCATTTGTCATTTTCTGCACAATGATTGAGTTAATTCTGAACTTCTGCAGTTCAGGTCGTCAAGGAGCAATTATGGCAGCTCTTATTCCTGCTATCAACATTGTCAAAGTGCTTCTCATTGGACTTGGAATATGGAAAGATGAGGCGGCTGTGAAATCTATGAGCAGAGACGGTGACTACAGGTTCATTCATCATGCTCAATGTATGCTATGCAATCATTGCTATTAGGTGTGATTTAGCTATAAGGAAGTAAACTAACATATCAAGTAAACTGGTTGGAACGTTTTTTCGTCTACTTTTTCTCTCCGTCGAGTCATATGTCTTGTCCAAAGGAGTCTGCAGATAATATATTTGTCTGTGAAGCTTTTTCCAACATAGTATGGCAATTGAACATATGTATACGATTTAACATTAAAGGATTAATAATTTCCAACCATTGTACTTGGTTTTCTGTGAGATGGCAAAAACAAATGCTACGCTTTGCAAGAGGGAACGAGTTTGAATGAAACTAGAAATTTAAATAAAAATATACAATCACGGTACTTTCCATATATTGTAAAAAATAGATCAACCTTGTTTGTGTAGTATTTGAGTTTTTTGTACAATTTCCAAGAATGACCTGTTTGTTAAAAACATAAATGCAAATTCACGAGTTTGGTTAGTTCATCACTCCTTTACTATCCATGCTTCAACTTCAATATGACTTGATTTGTTTTACGTAAATTTAGTTACGTAACTTACGTGTTTCACATTAAGTGTAGATCTTTTCTCTTAAGGAAATCAATCTCATTTGAATCCTATTTTTAAACTGTTTGTGTTCTTTCACCCCGTTTGATTTAGTTAACTTTATTTTGTTTCTCTATGTATCAGAGAACTTATCAAGGGACCATTATACTACGCTTCTACCATTGCTTTGTCTTCTGTAATCTATTGGAGAACATCCCCCATTGCAATTGCTGCAATTTGTAATCTTTGTGCTGGAGATGGTACTGATTTATTTTTTATTTATTTATTTATTTATTTTTTATTATATATATATTTTTTTTGTAATTAAATTTGCCATTTTTGTTATTTATTTACATCAAGCTCTGAAAGTAATCCTTGTTCAAGGTATGGCTGACATCATTGGAAGACGATTTGGAACAAAAAAGATCCCTTATAACAAAGACAAATCTTTTGCCGGGAGCATTGCCATGGCAACTGCCGGTTTCATTGCGTCTGTCGGGTAATCTTTGTGGCAATACTTGTGTAGTTTTGACTTTTGAAAAGTCAATGTTTGATTATTTAGGACACCCATTTGTGTCTATGCATTGTCAGGTTCTAATAGAATGTTGTTGATAGGTACATGCACTATTTCTCCATGTTTGGCTATTTTGAAGAAAGTTGGGAAATGATCTTTGGTTTCTTGGTCATTTCGGTTGCTAGTGCATTGGTCGAGTCCCACCCTATAAGCACTACATTTGACGACAACCTCATGGTCCCACTTACTTCTCTCGTGGTGGGAACCTTAGTTTTTTGATATAATGGTGTATGTACGATTTGTATGCACTTTATCATGTTAAATGAACACCTTTAATCCGAGCCTGAGTCTTATTATCATGCTAGATCTATTGGCCTTTAGCTTGCTGATTAGACATTAACATTCTAACCAATGCAACTTCAAACATTGTGGTACATGGTGCAAAATGTTTGACAGTACGAGAGTATCGGCTTTATTACTAGGTTCATGAGCATGTGGCACTTGCAATTTAGTTGTGAACATTGACTTTAAATGCCAAACAGACTACTTTCACTTTCTAGAATCATATGAATATATCTGATGTTCCAAGACAATCATTAGTTGCATAAGATGCACTACAAGAATAAAGTACACGTAACTGAGGTAAATTTTTTGGAAACTAAATTACAACTGTAATCCTCTTAAATACAAATTTGACTAGTATAATCCAATGAGGACAAGTAATAGATAACAAATGTAATGTGTACAGCCTTTTACAAGTATTGAGCATGAAGAACACCACAGGTAATGTCTTCTCTGTCTCTGGATAAACTTGTGAATGAAAATCAAGGGATGTCTTCATAATTCCAGTTCCTTTGATACCTGTTACCTAAATTCTGGTCGACTGGTGTAGAATTTCCGCTACTCTTTCTTAGCCGCATGAGATAAGGGGTGACAACGAGGCAAAAAAGGAAGATTGAGAAAACAATAATGACAACGAAGGCCATGATCTCACCATCAATACCATAACGCCGATTATGTAAAAGATTAGCACAATGAGCTGGAGCCATTGCAGGTGCTGGTAAGACTTTATCTGTAGTACCCATCTGAGTTTTCCTTTTTAATTTCTTCAAAGTTCAGTGTGTGTTTCTCTTGAAATATAATTTAGTAAAATATGGTATGGCCCTTTACTTGTCTTTCTTGGTTTTTTGTTTTGTTCTAGCAATATTCAATTGGGGATGGCAACAAAGTGTATTTGCTAGCAGAATCAACTGGATTGCTAAAAGACAGATATCAGAGTGTCAATACTTAAAGATCCAAAGGATTGCAAGTTGACAATGATATAACGCGTAGTTCATGATTGCTCTTATGAGCATTGGAAATAAAAGGTTTTAGGCCATTAGATTTTGTTCGTGTGTGATATTTATCATACGTTGAAATGTAGTGAGTTTATAAAGAGTTTGAGGTCCTTTACCTGTTCATTTACTTGCTATTTTTAGGCCACACGGAGTGGATGGTGAGGAGGCCATCGTGAGGGGTCACCTCACGCGCGAGGCTCGAAACACACAAACCATGTCAAGCGCTAGGCTAAGGAAAAAATTAAGCCAAAGGTGACTCGGTCACCACTCGGTTTGCGTGAAAGTTGGGGCTCACTCTTTTATCCTACCGTTTTTTACTTATAACCCATTAACTTCACCATTTTTAAGCCCAACATCAATATTTTTTTATACTCTCAACACTTTACTTCTCATTTTAAAAACAAAAATGTCTCAACAAAACACTCATCGAAACACCAACCGTCGACAATGAAAAACTACCCAAAACACTCCCCCAACACGGAAGGAACATTTGTTCTCGGAAATACTCCACCATCAAACCAACAAGTGAACTTCCGACTACAACCATACCATCAAAATCAACCTTACCCAAACCAGCTATACCAAAAACCTACTCCTACAACAAACTTTACCCAATACTAACAAACAAACGCGTTTAGCCATCACAACCAAAAGCGTTCCCATTCGATAACCCTAACTACGCCTCACAAACCCATATGAGTGGTTCGTTATCACAACCACCCATGTCTTCCATTTCTTGATTTCTAAATGAAGATATGTACAAACCTACATTTGAGAACTCTTTTATGAAAGCACCGCTCGTGAGGACTCTCCCGTCGAAGTCATGGCCCCAGCACCAGCACCGGCCCGCCCTGCCCTAAGCCTAAAAGACGCACAAAGAGGACGATTCGAAACGAGGAAGCACACTGGTGCCTTCCATGGACCAGTGAGGAAGAAATTGTGATGTGCAAAGGTTGGGTTGATGTATCCGAAAATAATGCTGTGGGTAACGCGGGGAGGGAGCATGGGTTTTGGAATGAGATTATACGGTACATATAGATCAAAACAAAGGCATACGATCGTCGAATGTACGATATGGTGAATGGGAAATGGAAGACGGTGCGCCGAACGTGGCTCGATTTAATGGAGTGTACAATAACGTCAACCGTATGGCGCCGATGAGTGGAGCCGGAGACGAAGATTACTTCAATAAAGCAATGCTTAACTATGAAGTTGAATACGGAGTATAGTTTATGCTTTGACATTGTTGGAGGGGTTTGAGAAAATTTCAAAAATGGATGGATATTTAAGTTCCAAACTTTAAAGCAAAGCAAAATAAAAATTCCAATAGATAAAAGTCATTTGGGTCTAGTTCGTTCAACCCAGAGTCTGGGGATGCTAGATCTGAATAATGATGTTAGAGACGACGGGGAAGATGAGGTGCAGGAAGTTCAACGCCCGGTAGGAAGGGAAGCGAAAGCTTTGAAGAAGAAAGGAGTGGGATCGTCAGGAACGTCAGCAACTATGAATGACAAATCATTGGCTAGGATGATGATCTCGGAGTTGGCACAGCATAACGAATGTGCCATGGAAATGAAGAAGAAAGAACGCGTTGAATTTTTGGAGATAAAAAAGAGGGAGGTGGAAATGCAGGAATATAAAACGCGTAAAAAAGACTTAGTATTATATATGCAGCCATATGAACACTTGACTGGGGATGCACTCAAGACCATGGAACAGATAAGGGCAGGGATCAAAGTGAAGTGTGGTTTGCAATTTTAGTTTACTTTTTTTATTTAGCTATGTATATATATATATATATATATATATATATATATATATATATATATATATATATATATATATATATATATATATATTCTAATTTCCGTAGGTTTAAGTTTTTAATAATCTATGTAATGTTTTAATTTATGAATAAAGATTTTTAATTTCGTACATTTATGTTTATGTTCACATTTACGTTTTTTGTTTATAATAAAAGTATATAAATAAATAAAAAAATGTGTATAAAAGGTAAGGAGAAGGTGACCAAAACAGGTGAAAGGTGAGAGAGAGGGGAAATGAGATGAAAAAGAAAACTGATGTGACGCTGATGGTGAAGGTGTGGTGATCACTCCTCTTAGTCTTAGGTTATTTAGAGTGTTTCTTCTCTTATAATCCTTCCATTTAGGTTAGTTATTCCTTCTGATAGTGTTTATCCAGAAGTCATTTGGTGAGCTCTATAATTTGATATTATCTTTTGTTTTGGCAAATAATAATCCTAATTTTGTGTCCAAATTCAAAACATGACAATAAGACTAGATAATGATCTCAACAATAATTTGAATAATGAGTTGATACATACCCGAAGTATTTCTTGACCCTCACGCACACTCTTTTAAAAGATTACAAATAAATATTTAGAGAATGTGTTCCATTAAGCCTAATACTAGTCTTAAATGTGAGGGCGATTGTAATGACAAGTTAACTTGCTTCTTTTAAGATTGTTAACAACTTTGTATGTACGAGAAACTATTTGTACAACATGTATAGTTTATGACCTCTCGTGAGTATCAAAATTATCCCAACCATTTTTATACACTATAAATATCTTTTATAAAATACTACATGATTAAAAAGACATTATGTGTGTGTGTTTTAGATTAATGCCAAGCACAAACTAAGCTCAAAAATACATTTTCTTTTACTTAAATACCAATGTATTAATATGAATTTTTCTCTTGTTTGGGCAACTCATGGTTAAGCAAGATAAGAGAATGAAATAATTTAGAGACCTTGTTGTAACTTTGATAAAATGGAAGTGTTAGAATAATTTGTGATGACATATTTTAACACTTGAATTATTAAAAGGATAATTGTGCAAAACAATGTTTTTCAATATATTTGGCAAATATACTTAGCATTTGTTCCTAAGTGAGTTATCATACTAAACATGATTTACAAGATGTTGATTTAACATTTACAAAGAGATTGATGTATGCATATATGCAATGCAAAAACAATTTTACAACTTAGTGCAAGAAATCAAGCATAAATCCTCTTAATGCATAACTATGAAAACTAATAAATAACGAACATGGCATAGTTAATGCTTATGTTTATAGATCTAAAAAGTATAACAATAAGTTGCAATCAGCACTCAACAAGATTTACTAAAAATATTAAGATGCAAAATAAAACAATTAAGAACAATACACAAACTGCTTTTTTTCATTTTGTGTATTAAATATAACAATGTATACTTAGCTTGATTTTGTTTGTAAGTTAAATAGTTTTATCCCCATTTCTTAATTTGACTAAGTTCTTTATTTTGAAAAGATAATTAGACAAACTTTCGAAGTGATACCAACTAGAAATTCCCGACTTGAAAGGAAAGGCAAGATAAAGATTTTACGCTAAAACAAAACTCAAAATTTTAGACACTCTGTAGCATTTTGCTTATTTGACTAACTAGAATTTGAAATTAAACTTGATACTAATTCCATTGGAAAGTACACACAAAAACCTTCAAAATTAGCTTTTACTTCATCGAAACCCGATGCACGGTTGATTTACTATGAATTTTTTAATTTGGCTAAAATATGAAATGAACCCGACGGATCCATAAGTATAACATACGGATCATTCTTCTGGATCCATGGATCCGTCAACTGGTGAAATTTGGACATAAAAATTTTAAAGGTTAATTTTAGTCGCATGGATCCATTCGTTTGGGGATCCGTCTTATATTTTTCAAGAAAGCATTCAAGCTAGTATAACAAGTTATATCTAACAACAAAACTTGTAAGTAGAAAGCAAAGAAATACTTTTTATATTATATCCCCCTTCACCGGTAATTTGATACATGGATCATACTCCATTTTAAAAACCATTTGTTTATAAAATTAGAGCAACCTGACTCTGATACCAATTGCAGAAAACGTATGAAGGGGTGAATACATTCCAGTTTAAAAACTTAAATCTTTCGTATCAAATGACCGATCAAGTGCGACGCAATATGAAATGTTGCAATAATAATTCTACGAAAATAGAGAGCATAAAATAAAACATGTCACCATAATACAATATAAATACCAAGCCATAACACAAGCATAAATGCAAGTGATGGGTGATTTGCAAAACTCAAGAAGTTTTTCAATCCTCCTAGGCAGTGTAACTGACCATTGTAGTGTAGTATATGCAAGACACATGGTATTGATCGTTCTCTAGGGGAACAGTGTTGTGAAGGCCGAAGTGTATGTCAAGATAGGTCTAAAGATGAGGGATGATTCTTTTTGTATTTTTATATTTTTTAGAAAGCAAATAAAATCTCAGGGTTTGAAAGAGTGAGCGTTTTAACTACTAATTAATTAAAACTATTTAAACTAAACTTAAACTAATAAACAAGAAAAGTAAATTGGTAACTCTTATGATGGGAAAAGGTGTTTACTTAGATTTTTTACTCTCTAGTTGTTTCTTATTAATTAGTCGAACTGTCACATCCTTGTCTAATTGGCGCATTGTATTCCTGTGTTATCTTAGGGTGGTGCCAATGTCCCTAACTCTATGAGTGTATAAGTCTCCTTTAGAAAACCCTAGATCTACAAGTGTAAGATTTTAGCCGGTTTTCCTATTCCTAACGCAAGACAACCAATCAAACAAGAGACGACAATCAATAATTAATAACTAAGTTTTATTAGATCTAAGCAAACACTAATTAGTTTAGCCTAGCATATTAAAGTGAAGAAAAGAAAAGCATATAATCAAATAACATATAGACATATTGAATGATTAAAGATGAATTACTTAACTTCAATGAAACATGGGTTTTAGGGGCTGTAAAACCCTTACAAAAGCTCAGAAAATCATGCCCTAATAGTTCCTCCAAGATATTACACGAATTATGAAAACATGCGAAAATATATATAGTTTTACAAGTGTGATGGCGCACGTTATGGGTTGTGACGCCGTCAGCCCGCCGTCATTAGGGTTTCGTTTTTTGCAAAATCATTGTTGTGACGCCGTCACTAGTGTCTTCTGACGCCGTCATGAGGGTCTTGACGCCGTCAGCATTTAAACGTTATGGGCCATCATGTGTAAGTTTTACTCTGGATCTTGGTCTTTAAATACAAGTGACGTCTTCAGGTTATAATGTCTTCAAAAGTTCTGAGCCGTCGCTTGTAAAATTTGTGTAAATCTTCATCTCTAATTTGCAAGTGATGGCGTCACGTTATGAGGAGATTCCTAAACCATTTCTGGAAGAAGAAAGATTCTTGGATATATTCTCTGAAGTAGAAGTTGATCGTGAGGATTACGACTTCGATTCATTTATTAGGATAATTAATGTTAATGAAAGACCAAGGGGTTTCTATCGGCTAAGGCAACTCAGACAAAAGCCTCGTGATGAAGTCTTCTCGAAGTACAAAATTCTCAGATATGTTGAAGTCAGCTCCAAATATCAGCATTCTCATGGTCATGTTGAATATCACGTTGTTCGTACCGATAATCAACATTACCACTTCACTGAATCCGATTACTTGAATCTTCATCCTCATGGTCTTGAAGATATTCTTAAGAGAAGAAGAGACTGCTTTAACAAAAAAGCTATTGATCAAGATGTGATTGAATTAGTTCTAATATTCATGAAAGCTTATGTTGTAGTAGCTCACATTGAAGACTTCCAGATGGGGATTGAAAGCTATCAAAGGAAAGTCAACTTGACTCCTCCAATGTTATCTTGCATCAGTATTCAGAAGATCAGTGTTGGACGTGCTTCACAAGACCCGGCCTTGGACTTTGTGTTGTATATGTGACCGATAAGAAGTAGAAAAGATTGTTCAGAGTCGTTGAAGTAGCCAAGTTCTCCTCCGGTACCTTGAAGTGGATTCTAAGGAAACTTGAGCGAATTAAGAGTAAAGTGGAGAAGCTGCAGATTGAGATGACTGCAAGCAATCATCGTATGTTGACAAGGATTGTGAATGTGATCAGAGAGAGGCTGACGCTTCGAGCATCATGGAGAAGAATGGAACAAATAATCAGATGTCGAAGCTGGCCCAACAGAATGCCCATAAATAGAAGACCTTAATGATCTACTCTTAAGGGGAGATTGTTGGAACACGGAAAGTGTAAATCATTAGTTAGTGACTTCTATTTATATTTTGTTATAGAATAGGGTATGTTGTGTAATTTTGTATCCTGCGACAGCAAGTTACTATCACAAAACTTGTATATCTGCGATGGCATGCTTGGCTAGACGTTATGAGGTGTGTGTTCCTCTTATAATGAATGCGAGACTTTCTTATGTTCTCTCGTTTCTATCTCTTCTCTAAAGTGCTCACACCCACTTTATATCTCTTAGATTAGTTATAAGTAGACGTGATATTATTGGAACAACAATATGTCTATGTATTGTTTGATTATGTGTTTATCTTTTCTTTGTTTTAACATGTTAGCTTAAGTTTATTTGTGTTTACTTATATCTAGTGAAACCTAGTTATTGAATATTGATTTGTTGTCTCTTGTTTAGTTTATTGACTCACGTTAGGCTAAGAAAACTGGCTAACCTCTTATATGTAACTAGCTTGAAGGTCTTAGAAACGCAATCATAGAGTGCACTATTAGTTTTTCTCGTTGTATTTATTGCGTGAGTTGCGTCTTGTAGATCCTAGATAACTTAATAGACTTTAAGGGATTTATAGGAGACTAAGACTCATAGAATTGGGGACTTTGGCACCTCCTCACGACCAATATTAAGGAATACAGCGCTTCAACTAAAATAAGGATGTGACAATTCAAAAAATCAATAGGAGACAACTAGGGAGTAATTATATATAAGTAAACATGTTTCCTTCTCATAAGTAGTCACCACTTTTATTTTCTGTTTTATAATTTTATTTAATTTTATAATTAATAGTTTTTGGGTTAGTTGACTAGAAACAAATTCCACCCACTCCTTCAAAACCGATATTTATACTTGCTTTTAAAAAAATATAAAAACACAAAAAGAATCATCCCTCGCCTCTAGACTTATCTCGTCATACATCTTGACCTAACGACACTATTCTCCTATAGAACGATCAATCCCCGGGACTTACCTACACTACACTACAACGGTTAGGTGCCTAGAGGATTGTAAAACGTTTTGTAAGGTCTTGAAAATCTCGCATCATATGTTTCAACATGAAGGTGGTAATGTTATTTCTCTAAAATGAAAGAAATATTGGCAACCGGTGTTGTGGATTTCTGGGTACTTTTTTTAAGTAAATCGTAGCTGTCTGTTTCTGGTAAAAAAAATTCTCTCTACGGATACACTATTTCAAGAGACTCAAATAAAAAGTTTTTGAATGGATATCTAATAGATCGCGTAAAAGTGACAGGGTATGGGCAAATAAGATCGAAAATCTGAGGATGTCTTCGAATGGATCATATCACGTTGGTTGAGCTAACTATTGTGTCTTCTCTTGATTGTTTTGATACCGTGGAGTATTTTTGAAAGGCATGCAAAGTAAGCTTCAAATAAAGTGGCTTCCTTTTTTGACATCTTGCTGAGAAAAGTCACTCGCTCATTTGTATATGTTTGATGTATTCTGCTCCTTGATATATGCTTCAAGTAGTACTTGTAGTCTTTGTAATAAGATGGGTGAGCCTTAATTCATTTGGCTTATCTCTATAGGTTCGAGTCGGTCTAGTGTCCTTTACATGTATGCACCTTTACTTATAATAATAATAATAATAATAATAATAATAATAATAATAATAATAATAATAATAATAATAATAATAATAATAATAATAATAATAATAATAATAATAATAATAATAATAATAATTGAGCCTTCTAAAAAATATAAACCCGTTTTTAGATATTTCGTTTAAAATTATTGGATGAATTTTTATCAACTTTTCCGATTAAACAATTCACTTAAATAATTTCAGCTAAAAAATATTTCATTTAAATGATGAAGGTTTCCAACAAGCACAAAATAGGAAGTGGAAGTTGAGAAATGAAGGGAATAGTGGTAACAATAAAAGATATGAACAAAATGGTATGGGAAAAAATAATAGAGGAGGGGCCTATCAGAATAGAGTGGAGAATTCTAAACAGTACAATAGTAAAGGAATATATAAGAAAAAACAGAATGGTGAAGTCAATAACAAACAACCAATTGAGAAAGGAAAAGTGATTGAGAAAGATAAGGAAAGTGGGAATGCAAAGTGTAGCAAGAATTCATTAGGAAATAAGAAGAATGGAGAGAATGTGGGGAAGGCTAGTGGTAGTACAAGTTGTTCTAATAGCTTTGCTTTGTTAAATTCTATAGCTGATACATATGATCTAATCATTCCATGTATAGATAGGGACAAATTGAATGCATATCTTAAAAATAAGAGTACACCTATGGAAGATGTTTTGAAATCATGGAGCCCATAAATGTAGAGATATTATAAAGAGAAGAAAGAATTAATGGATGCAGATGATTTTGAATCAAAAGATGTGGTTGAATCAAAGGACAGTAGCAACAATGCTGTCTTGAGGAATGAGGTTGAAGGTATAAGAGGAAACTTACTTGTGTAACTATAGCAATATAGTTGATAAGTAAATACTACGTAGTAGGTTTCTTTTCCTTTGTTAATAACTGCATATAGTTAGTATTGAGGTTTCAATTGTACGGTGTGATTAGTTTTAAATAGTATTGTGTGTGAACAACAAACAGAGTGAATTGTGAGTAAAAGAATTGAGAGAATAGTGAGTAAAAATAGAAAGAGAGGACTGTGTGAATAAAAAACAGACAGAGAGTATAGTGAGCAAAAAGAATTGAGAGATTGGGAGAAAAATAGAGAAGAGAGGATTGTGGATTAAAAACAGATAGAGTGACTTTGGGAGCAAAAAGAATTGAGAGATTGTGAGTAAAAAACAGAGAAGAAAGGACTGTGAATCAAAAACAGATAGAGTGTTAAGTGAGCAAAAAGAATTGAGAGAATTATGGGCAAAAATAGAAAGAGAGGATAATGGATTTGAAAGTTGCTTCATGGAACATTAGGGAGCTGAGTACCAAGGATAAACAAAATGAAGGTAGAAAGCTTATCAGTGATGAAAAGCTGCAAATTTGTATAGTGCTTGAAATACACATCAAATATCAGAAGATCAATAAAGTTTGTGACAAGATCTATGGTAATTGAGAATATTATACTATTGGTGAGGATAACAATAAAGGTTACAGAATAATGATTGGTTGGGATCCTAGCTTGTTCAAAGTATCGATATTGGCCAAAACAAGTCAAAGTTTATTCTGTTTGGTGGAAACTTTGAATAAGAAGATAAAGTTCTATTATACAGTAGTGTATGCAAGTAACTCAGGGTATGAAAGGAAGAGATTATGGAATGATATGGGTGGACAAAAACTTATAACTCAAGGAGTCCCATGGGTAATAATGGGGGACTTTAATGTGACTTTAGCAGTAAGTGAACACTCAAGTGGAAGCTCTAGACCATCCAATGAAATGACTAAATTCTAGTAGTGCGTAAATGATTTAGAGGGGACGGACATTTGTAGTTCAGCTTTTCAATTCACTTGGACAAGTTTGAAGAATCCTAATAGTAGAACATTAAAGAAGCTTGACAGAATAATGATCAATGACTATATGCTTAACAATCACCCTCAGATTCATGGTAATTTATTTCCATTTATGATCTCAGACCACTCACCAACAATGTTAACTTTTCCAAATGAAGTTCATAAAAATAAGAAAGCTTTCAGATTCTCAAACTTCATTACATGTAAAAAAGAATTTTGTAAGATAGTTGAGGAAGAATGGATAGGGAGGTTCATGGTCATAATATTTATGCATTGGTTCAGAAAATGAAGAGTTTGAAATACCCTCTAAAGAAGTTCAGTTGGAAAGATGGAAATGTTTTTGATAGGGTGGAGGTGTGTCGAGAGAAGCTAAGAAATATTCAAAGTGCAATGGATAAAGACCCCCACAATGAAAATTTCAAAACTAAAGGATGCAAGATACTTGAAGATTACACTGTGACAGTTGTAGATGAGGAAAGACTGTTGCATCAAAAGGCTAAAGTAGAGTGGTTGCATGAAGGAGATAGGAATATTGCCTTCTTTCACAAGGTTATTAAAGAAAGGCAACATAAAGGGAGAATAGTGGCCATTTGAGATGAGAATGGGAACAAATATGAAAATGAAGATGTGGCATAGAAATTTGTCAATCACTTTCAAAGTTTTTTGGGAAAAGAGGATAAAGTGATGACTCTCAATCAAAGTGCAGGTTTGTTTGAAAATTTGTTATCCGAGGAAGAAGCCAATTACATGATTCAAAAAGTAACTGATCAAGAAGTAAAAATTGCTATGTTTGATATTGAAGATGAAAAAGCACATGGACCAGATGGCTTTACAACAAAGTTTTATAAAGAGGCTTGGCATATTGTTGGGAGGGATGTCAGTGATACTGTGCAAGAGTTCTTTAACTCAAGAAAATTATTAGGGGAGGTAAATGCTACTGTGATTTCCCTAGTACCTAAGATTAATACTCCTAACAAAGTCTCAGACTTTAGACCAATAGCATGTTGTAATGTCCTATACAAATGCATAAGTAAGGTCTTAACAAATACAATTAAGAAAGCCTTGGGGAAATTAGTTAATGAAAATCAAAGTGCATTTGTAGCAGGTAGGCAAATCACAGATAATATATTAGTATCTCAAGAGCTTTTAAGAGGATACAATAAAAAATAGTCTACTAAAAAGTGTGCTTTTAAGATAGATTGCAGAAAGCCTATGATACAATTAGTTGGGATTTCCTCAAAATGGCTTTGGAAAATTTTGGTTTTCATAAAGATATGGTGCATTAGATAATGATTTGTGTGACAACTACAAAATTTTCTAAATGTAAATGGAGAAAGGGTAGGATATTTTTGTAGTGGAAGAGGATTAAGACAAGGTGACCCAATATCACCTTATCTTTTCACTTTGGTAATGGAGGTATTAACTTTGATTTTGAGGAAAAATATTAGAGAGGCTATGAAATTAAAATATCATTATGGATGTAAAAGATTAGAGCTACATATTTGTTTTACTGATGACTTGATGGTGTTCTGCCATGGAGATTTAAGTTCAGTTAAGGTCATCAAAAAAACTATGGGAGAATTTAGTAGTGTGTCTGGGTTACAACCTAATTTGAAGAAAAGCACTGTTTTTTTTGGAGGTCTGTCAAGTGTTGAACAAAGAAACATACTGCAAATTTTACCTTTTTTAGTTGGCAAGTTGCCAATGAAATATCTAGGTGTACCATTAATCACTAAGCAACTTAGTATATATAACTGTAAACCTTTGGTTGAAAAACTGAGGAGTAAGGTTCAAAATTGGAAGAATAGAGCCTTGTCTTATGCAGGTAGGCTTCAATTGATTGCTGCAGTCCTAGCCTCAATGCAAGTTTTTTGGGCCTCTGTTTTTTATGATTCCTAAGACAGTTATTAAGGATATTGGTAAAATACTTAAAGGCTTTCTGTGGAGTCAAGGGGATTTAGGAAAAAGAAGAGCAAAAGTATCTTGGGATAATATCTGAAAACCTAAAGATCAAGGTGGGCTAGGCCTAAAGAATCTATAGAAATGGAATGAGGTTTGCTGATGAAACATATGTGGAACATTGCTGCTAAGAAGGATTCATTGTGGGTTAAATGGATTAGTGTAGAAAGGCTAAAAGGGATGAATATATGGCAGATATCAATTGAAGCTAATTGTAGGTGTATATGGAAAAGCCTATTAGAATTGAGAGACAAAGTCAAAAACCATATTGGATATAAGATTGGTGATTGTAAAAAGATCTCTGCGTGGCATGAAAAATGGCATGAGCATGGACCATTAAGTCAGTATATTTCACAAAGATAAATTTACAATGCTAGACTGTCAAGTGATAATTCAATAGCTGAGGTTGTTGAAAATGGTAACTGGAAATGGCCAACTGAATGGTATATCAAGTATCCTATTCTGAATAATATCAATGTACCAGTCTTAGACAACTATATGGAGCAGAGGATTGTATGGGTGAACAATTATGGAAATCAAGTTGACTTTTACATGGTTGGTTAATTTGAAGACTTTCTTCCTTTTGTTGCATTGAGATTTCAAGTGAAATACAATGTTTTTCAAGTTGTAAAAATCTGTTAGAAAGTTCATTATAAACTTCTTTTTCAACCATATCATTTGATTTGAACGATTCAGTCATAAGCAAAGACCTTAAAGCACCATCATGTTCAGCATTCTGATCAATTTCTCCCCCCTTATGACTCATGTTTGTTGAATTAGAAGTGGTATTACTATCAGTCTTTTCCAACAAATATGTGTCATAAGTGGACTTAATTTGATCATTATGCTTTCGTTCATTAGAAATCACATTATGTTGATCAGTGACATGTACCTCGGTAGATGGGACTTGGTCAGTTTCGGTTCTGTGATCAGTATCAATGCCATGAGTAATATAAGCCCCAGAACTGTCGTTTGTATCATGCTTATCAAAATTAGTGTCACTGCATTGTTGATGTTGCTCTCTTTCATGAATGAACATCTTAACATTACCCATGAGTTAGAGTAGAGTATCTCTGAACATGTCAACCTTGATTCCAGTGTAATCAGCAAAACACTTTTTCGTCATTAGACTGTCGTAGTCATAATCCCTAGTGAATCTCAAATCGATGAACACTTGGAGTTGTTTGTTTATCACACAAAAAGCAGCCATGGATCCTCTTTTGGGAAATTCTCCTTGGTCAAGTTGTTGTTCTGGTTGTTCTAGGTTTAGAATCATTGTCCATGTGAAAGTCTGAACATCTTGACCAAAGAGTGATGCGAATGCACGTTTGTATCCTCCCAAGTATCCAGGTCGTTCAAAGAGAACCTTGAGATGCGAATGAAGTAGTCGAAAACATTCTATGCAACTTTCCTTTGCATTATCTTGCTCATCATGTTGTGGCTGATGAAACTCTTTCTTTTGATAATTCGAGCACAACGATTCCATATTAGTGTTATCAGAATCAAACACTTTTATTTGTTGTACATTGTTGGATGTCTCATGTTTATTGATCATGACGTACAATTTGAGTACCTCAGACATGAAGGGATCTAAATTAGTGGACATGGTGTAAACGTGCACAGGATTTCACAAATCTATGATTTAAACCGAGAAACAGATTCTTTTGCGGGATTTTACAAACTCAAGAAGAAACCGGGAGACAACGATAAGATGAATGTGTTATGATAATTGTTGGATCGATACAATGATTAGTGATTGTGCGTTAAAAGTGATCATCGTTTGTAAGACTTGGTGATCTGTTGTTTAGTTGTGATTTGGTTTAGTTGATGGTTGAGTTTGTGATGTGCCATAATTTTTTAGATACCTCCTATTCCGCGGATCGAACTAGGGTTTTTTATGTTAAGTCTTGACAAAATTTTGGCAGCATAACGTTAAGTTAGTTATAGAAAATGGGCTTCATCAAGCAAATTGCAACTCCAAATCTCAGAAGCAAATCACAAACTTTGTCAAAGCAACTTAGTCAAATCGTAACTTAGTCAAATTGCAACTTAGTCAAATCGCAACTCAGTCAAATCGGAACTCAGTCAAATTGCAATTCAGTCAAATCACAACTTAGTCAAATCGCAACTTAGCAAAATCGTAGAGACTTCAAATCGCAACCTCACCTTAAATCGCAGCACCCAATCACAAACTCAAATCGCAGTTCACTATCAAACAAACTTGTCACTATCCTGCAGTTTTGTCTTTTTCCCTAATTAGTTAAAAGCCAAATCGCAGCACCAAATTAACCTCAAATTGCAACACTAATATTCCCAACCAACACAAATCGCAACAAGGAAATGTGCACCATGACTCAAATCACAACCAAGAACACCATTCGAATCTTCCAAGTAGGGCACCAAATTGACTGTAACTTAGTAAGAAGTAATACAAGGGATGTATGAGAACATAAACGTACAAAGTTTTACCAAATTAAACCATAAACTAAGTGCCAACTATGATGTTTTCTAGCTCTTTATTCAAACCAAGAAGAGAGAAAAAGAAACCAAAGAAACAATCACAACGAATTCAACCACTAATCAACCATGGCTCTTGATACCAATTGTAGGGTATTCATAATCATAACACACATACAAGATTAAACTAGTTCGAATCTAGAGAGAGAGAGAGTGAGAGAGAATGGGAGTTCTAGAGAGAGAAAGAAACTTGTAATCTATTAGATTGAAAGAAACTTCAACCCTCTCCCTTGGTGGGAAGAGGGTATTTATAGTACAAACATAAACGCTCCACTTGGGCTGTGGAGTGAGCTGACAGTGGGTAAAGACCCGACCCAACTTCACAAATAATATGATAACTAAACTAATTCTAATAAGCCTACGAGCTACGTAAATGCTAAATAGATACTCGGGGTGACCGAGTCTTTCATGTGAATATTCATATTCCTAACAGTTTCACAACCCTAAATCGCTAAAATTTAGTTATATTGCAAACATTAAATTGATACATACCATAAATAAGTTTTCTGTGTGTATAAATAATAGTTGAGAAATTGATTTATTATTATTATTATTATTATTATTATTATTATTATTATTATTATTATTATTATTATTTATTATTTTTTTTTTGTGAAAGGAGAAGATAAATTAGCTCACAAAAATGTACATGGTCTCAAAGTCAACTCATGGACAATCTCCATAAGAGCTTTTTGAAGACCTCATATATGAAATATATGCTATGCTAGTAGTGTTAGGAATACAAATATTCCTATAAAAGTCTCGGTCACCTGATTATTGTAATAGCATTAAGTTAGCTCGTAGTTAGTTTATATATTAGTTAGTTAGTAGTAGTTTAAGTAACACCGTGGAAGAAGGACGGGTCTTCACCCACTGTATGCCTGATCCACAGCCCGGATGTGGGCGTTTGTAGAAAACTATATATACCCCTCTCCACATGTGGAGAGGGTTGGAGCTTCCATTATTCTCAATCTAATCTTTCACATTTTCTCTCATCTATTTCTCTCTCTAGGAATCCCTCCCAACTCTCTTTCTCTCTCTAAATTCTAATACAATTCGAATCATAATCACATAAACCATTCTAGTTTACATTATGAGAATCTTACAATTGGTATCAAGAGCCATGGTTCTATCTTAGGGACTAGTGTGTTCTTGGATTTGTGATTGGTTTTTGTAGCTTGTCTTGGTTCGAATTGAGTACTATATTGATTAGTCAAGTTCATCTTCTTGTTTGGTCTATTGGTGTCTATTTGTTTGGTATTTTTTTGTGGTTATTAATCATCTTTTCAAACGCTTTTATGTATTAGAAATAGACTCACAACAGTTTTTCAAACAAGTACTCTTTGGTATCAACTTTGGTATTTACTTGATGCTCCAAACAATGTGGTCTATTGGCATCTATTTTCTTGGTTGCGTTTAATTTTTACAACATGAGAACAAAACAGTTTGGATAGTGACGTGTGGTCCAATATTGTCTTTTTGCATATCGATTTGCTCCTTTGCTTTGTTGGTTGCGTCTAGCTCAATATTGCGTTTAACTTATTTTAGCAAAAAAGAAGAAAATGAAAACTGTGACTTTTTGTCTTGTGGCTGATAGCGGTTAGGTTACTGTCTTAGCTCAAAGTTGCGATTATCCAAGCTTGCGTTTAGTTTTACTTGCGGTTTCTTTAAACCTGCGATTAGTTCATGTTGCGTTTAACTCTTTTTAATACTAGCGGCTACCTCTTATACTAGCGGTTACCTCACTCTTGGCAGCGGTTAAATCCAAACTGAAAACAAAGCAAACAACTTCCCAACATCTCATCACATCTCCTCTACTTTCTTAAAGATACACAAGATCTCAGCTCATTCACTTCTTATTAAAAATCAATGAGATGAATTTTTGTGAGTGAATCCAAACCATCATAGATCTTTTTGTTTTTAAGCATACATCTCTTTGATAATATAACAAACATCAAAGAAACGATACTGTTAATTGGATCTCAGTTTATACTTCGTTATAATCAAAGCTATATCAAGACCGTCAAACAAACGAATGTATAAATCATCATTGATCGTTTTTGAAGCACAAACTTCTCTTTTATATTCGACATCAAAAGAAAGATAAATTAACATACGTGTTATATTTTTTTTTCTCATTCGGTATTAGCAATTGAGAGGATATATTAATGAGCCTACCATGTCAAGATCTTGATGTCTTTCACGTTTGTGTCCATCGTTTATCAAGACAAAAGAGTGTGATATTGTTTGTGTTCGGAGTGATTTGAGAATACCAGGGACAATTTATTTTCTTTTCTGGTTGAGAGATGCTTGGTGACTGCGCCTTTTTTTTAGTAGGGTTAGTGTTATCAATAATTAGGAAGGGTTGGGTTGTTAAGTAGTGATTTATACCCGAAAATCAGGTTAGAGGGTTGTTAGTGGACTTGGGCTTGAAATCTTATAATCAATTGGGCTTTTATCACAAGGACGAATTGGGTACTGTTAGTTGTGTGGACTGTCAATTGGAAATCACATATAATAAAAGTGACGAAAGTTGAACTGTCTTGGTATGATTTTTAGACAAACGGTTTTGACTTAGCTTCGTTAATCCAATATTGAGAATTATTTTGGACTGAGATATCTTTCTGATTTATTGGATATAATTACGGAGAGTACTCTGATTTCCACACACTAACGTTGTCTGAAATTATTGTACAACCTCTAATTATTGTACTCTGATTTATTGGATATAATTATTCACCTCAACCGATCAATCCTACGATAATCACATACAACCTCTAATTATTGTACCGATCCAACGGTTATCGTCATTCGTTCATCTCAATTCCTCAACGACTCACGGTTTCTTCTTGATTTTGTAAAATCCCGCGAAAGAAACGATTTCTCGGTTTAAATCATAGAATTGTAAAATCCCGTGCTAGTTTGTATCATGTCTACTACTTCAGACTCCGTCAGATCTGAGAGAGAACTTCATCAGCCACTTAAGTTGCATGATAACGCAGAAAGAAGCTGCACAGAATGCTTTCGACAACTTCATTCACATCTCGCGGTACTTTTAGAGGGAAATGGATTCAAGATGGGATTCGAACGCGCATTTGTAACACTCTTTGGTCAAGATGTTCAGACTTTCACATGCACAATGATTCTTAACTTAGATCAACTACAACAACAACTTGACAAAGGAGAATTTTCCAAAATGGGATCCATGGCTGCCCTTTGTGTGATCAACAAACAACTCCAAGTGTTCTTTGATTCGAAATTCACTTTGGAGTATGACCATTATAGTGAGATGACTAAAAGGTGCTTTGCTGATCACACGGGAATTGAGGTTGACACGTTCAGAGGTACACTCATCCAACTCATGGGTGATGTTAAGGCGTTCATTGTGGAAAGAGCACAACATAGACGTTTAGATGACGACAAAATGAAGGGATCTCTGGTACAATCATGTGATGGTATTGACGATTCGGGAAATGCTTTGGATGTTGGGTTAGGTGTCACGATGCGTAAAGGATCAGAGACTGACAAGCTTAACACTACCAGCAAATCAGTGACTTTAGACACCCATGGCATTGATTTTAGTCCGGTTAATGAACAAATTTCATGTGCTGAGGTACCCCTAACTGTACATCATAATGTGCTTTTTGATGAACGACTGCATACTGATCAAGTTATGCCCAGTTATGACACATATTTGTTGAAAAAGACTGATAGCAATACCATTTCTGATTTAACAAATATGAATCATAAAGGGGGAGAAAGTGATCAGGATGCTGAACGTGATGATGAGTCAAGTTCTTTGTTTACAGCTGAGTCTTTTAAATCAAATGATATGGTTGATAAATTAATGAACTTTCAAAGAGATTCTTACAACTTGAAAAACATTGTATTTCACTTGAAATCGCAATGCAACAAAAGGAAGAAAGTTTTCAAACTAACCAACCATGTAAAGATCCGGAACTTCCTGATTTCCGCGAATTCTTTTTGATTAATGATTTGAAAGCTCAGCTAGAAACCAAGAACTTGACAATCAACAACCTGAAAAAACGTATTACTGAGTTATGTGATATGTGTAATGAAGTTAAAGCTAAACATGACTGCAATGTTATTGAATTGGAACATAATGTGGCTAAATTACGTGATGAAAATGAGTCTTTGAAAATTCATTGCAATGAACTGTGTGATTCAATCAAAGAAAAGAATACTAAAACTGTTGAGCAAACAACGTCTTTGATTGCAAAAATTGATGAACTCAAAGCTCAAGTTCAGGAAAAGGGTTTCACAATAGCAGCATTAAAGAACGAGCTAAGAAAAGCAACAGGGAATAGTGTGAACACTAAGTTTGCAAAACCATCAATCTTGGGGAAACCAGTTTTTCAATCGAATAGAAACCAATCAGTTGTTAGACAATTGACTGCGTTTAGATCTGAGAGACCAAAATTTTCAAAAACACGGTTTGCCTCCCAAGTTGATGCGGAACAAGTTTTGACAAAACCAGTCACTACACATTATTGGCCCAAGATTATAGCTACTAGTTCTTCTAAGCCTCAACAAGTAGTTACTTCTACACCCAGCTCCTCTAGGATTAGTTTGAAAACAGTGTCGAAACCTAGCACTAAGGCTCAAAACACTTATGTTATAAATGATCTGCACAAGAACTATGATCTAGAAAAGGCTAGGAAAAGGGCACTACTTCATAAGGATGGAATCTTAGGTTCTCAACCTTGTATGATCCCTCGTAGGATATTGAGGTACAATGCTAAGGTTCAACCTGTTAAGTCTAGGAATTACAGTAAGTCATCTACAATGCATAAGAAGCAAAACAAACCTAAAACTTCTCCTAGGTGGACACAAACTGCTAAATCTTTGGAGACTAGGAATATCGTTAAGCCTTCCACTATGCATAAGAAGCTTAGTAATCCTAGACCTTGCTATAAGTGGATTCCAACTGGTAGAATTTTTAAGGACATTGGACTTAAGTGGATACCTACCGGAAAGGTGCTTACTGATGGCAATGCCATGGTTGACCATGAAACCCCCAAGGGTTTGGATACTGTTGTCACTAACCTATATATGTGCAATCAAGTTTGTGATGTTAGTGCAGGTAGTCCTTACTCAGTTGCAGGTACATCAACCATTCACTATATGAGAAAACTCAAAGTCTGGAGACCTAAAGCAATCATTTCCCCAGCTTCAGGAGTTCTAGAATGTCGATGCTGATGTATATGCATAATGACGTTTGATCACATCAGATCAAGCCTCGCTCTTCAATGACTATGACGTCTGAATACTTCAGTTCAGGCCTCGTTCTTCAACGATTATGACGTCTGTTCAATTCAGTTCAGGCCTCGCGCTTCAACGACTATGACGTCTGAATATGTCAGTTCAGGCCTCGTTCTTCAATGACTATGACGTTTGAACACATCAGTTCAAGCCTCGGTCTTCAACTTCATCATTATGGCGTCTGCTGACAACACTTCAGGCCCTGTTCATCAAGGAAAAGAGAGGTGTACGATTCAGTGTGCCTTATCTTCGGAAGAAGAGAAATCTTCTTAGTTTTGACCATTCTCAACAATACGGTTCATGCTTCCTCCATGGTCGTTCAGTCATCAAGTGGATCTACTCATCTTTGCTCGAATTCATATTCACTTGTTCATTCAAAAATGGCAAACTTCGTATGCAATTTTTGAGGGGGAGAAGAGTGAATAAACTACATGATTGAGTGTATTCTTATTCACACGCTCAACCAAAAAAAATGGCAACCTCGTATGCAATTTTTGAGGGGGAGAAGTGTGAATAAAATACATGATTGATTGTATTCTTATTCACTTGCTCAATCAAAAAGGGCAAACATCGCTTGCAACTTTTGAGGGGGAGAAGTGTGAATATACCACATGGTGATTGATGCTTGAAGAATGGTCATACAACTCTCCTCCAACACCTAATGATATACTTACTAAGGATAGCTGGGATTTATGTTTGATGTATACTTCCAAGCTTCAACGAATGTTGATCATCTAGTTCCTGAAGCTCTTGCTCCGGTTCCTGCTGACTCAACTGGTTCACCTTCCTCAATCTCCATTGATCAAGATGCACCATTTAGAAGTATTACTCAGACTACTCATAACCCAATCTCCAGTTATTCCTTAAGGTGTTGATGTTAACTATCATGATTGCAAAGTTGCACACATGAATAACGATCCGTCTCTTTGTTCTATTTCATCACGGATTTTTGTTCCTCCAAATGTGCACTTTGGAAATCAACCCGAAGGACATTACGAAAAATGTCGACTAAAATGTCAAAACGGCTAACAATTTGGACATGAAATGTCAAGTAATCACGGAGTTTATTTGGTATCCCTTATTTGAGATTAAAGTTGACTTTCACAAAGGCGTGATCTTATTTTATCTTGAAGTCGGGGTTGGTTGGATGAAGATTCTTCGAGATCCTTGCTTGAGCTTTTACCTTTAGAATGACGAAGACTTGGATATCTAGTTATTTTGGTGATTCCTCATTTTTATTACCACTAAATAACTATCACTTTAAGGAGTGTCACAACTCACACGAAGTTGTCGGTAGTCAAGAGGTGATGTACGTCTTATACTTGATGGTTGGTTGGTTGAAGAGTATAGAGTACTTAGGGATTCGATGTTGTACGAACTCTCTACACCGCTCTTTGTCACACATTAGTGCAAGCTTAAGTCACAAGAACGGGGAATTCTACTTCAGCTTCAAAGTCAGTATATCGGGTTTACTTCATCAGTGGTCACTTCAGATAGCCTACATAAGGGTTGATTAAGATAGTCATTAGAGAGTTTTTGAAGCAATTGAGTCTCACATAATACATCTGAGCCAATGTTAATTCTTCTCACAAGATTTCAAATACGTGTGCGTAAAGTGTATTGCTGATTCTGAGGTATCAAAACCAGCAAGGGGGAAGGAGACATACATCTGAATGCATAATGAGTACATATGATGAACTTAATACTTCTTCCTAATCGAAGTTATCCCGGGAAGACAAATATCTTATCCGCAGAGAATATCAGTGTACTAACTCATGGCGTTTGGTGTATTATTCCAACTACATGGGGGAAGTGGTCTTCTGATACTTGTGGTATGTACTACTTCAGCTTTCAGTGGGAAGAAATATGAGAAGAACATTTGAAGTATGAGATGACATTACTTATCGACGTCTTCATACGAGCTGACATGGTTTATGTTAAAATGCTTCTGGTTAATGCTTCATGTACACAATGGTATGATGATTTCTATGAGATCGCAACCATCAGGGGAGAGATTTGTGTACATCAAGGACGCGCAACAGGTTCACGTGATCGGGCTTAATCATATATTCCGGAGGAGATATCCGCAAAGATGATCAGTGCTTCAACCTGTTACTTTGGTGTCATCGTTCTCTTCTTGTGTTGGATACATGCGTACAATATGGAGTGAGTTGGTATATGTAAGATAACTGGAAAGCAATCGGTGAAATGAAGATGTCGATATATTATTCCCCTGAATAGACGACTGCTCCAAACCAGAAAGTAATGTGTACATTGGGGACGTACAACAGGGTCATGTGATCGGGCTTCATCATACATTCCGGGATTGATAACCGCAGAGATGATCCATGGTTCACCCTGTTACTTCGGTGTTATCGTTCTCTTCGATTTCTCGAGCTTCATACAATGAGACTTTTTGCATCACTTCAACCTCTTGGGGGAAGTGGTCTCATGTAGGTGATTGCCGGTTTGGGGGGAAGCTACCAAAGCTTCACAATGAGGAGGCAATAAAAACTTTCAGAAATTTGGTGGGTGTCTAGCGATTAACTCAGTTGTGAATTTCTTGTGATTTGTTAACTACGTGTGTTTGGTGAGTTGTTGTGACTTAAGTCATTTCCATTAGTCTGATTGTAATTTGACGTTGTGAGTTAATCTTTACGACTTGACTTATTACGATCGGATCTATTGTAACTTGACTTGTCGCGACTTGACACTTAATGCTAATTGTTACTTATCCAAGATCTTTCTCTAAGTCTAACTCGCATATTAGATCTTTCGGTTTCTTTTGTTGACTTTAGTAAAATCCCGGGAGAGAATCGATCTCTCGGTTTAAGTCACAAGAGTTGTAAAATCCCGTTTAAGATTATATCATGGCATCTACGGATTCAGACAATTATTCAGGAGCCTCGAAAGCTTTGGTGGTGAAAGTTTAAGAGATGTTGACTACATACTTCTACAACGAGCTGAACGATAATCTCATTTTGGTGCTCATGTCAACATCTCCTTAAACTGTTTGGTATCCTGTGTACATATCTTATACAAATACGTAAATAGAGAAATATAAAACCTATAAAAACCATAAAAATATGAAAAAATCATAAAAAATCCAAAAATATTCTTCTCACGACATGTCTCTTGTGTAATCAATATTATGTACGTTTCTAGAAATGTCATTCAACAATGACACGGAATCATACATATGCTTGAGCAAGAGTTTTTTGGTTTCAAATAATGTTTTTCTAAAACATGTCGTTTCTCAAAACATTCTTAAAAATATGGCTTGCAGTCATTTCAGGCTGTAACCCGTGCTCTAACTCATGGCTTGCAGTTATTTCAGGCTGTAACCCGGACTTAAAACTATGGCTTGTAGTCATTTCAGGCTACAACCCGGTCTTCAAAATTATGGTTTGCTATTACTTCAGATAGCAACCCGGTTTTCAAAATTAAGGAAAACACGTCGCCAAAAAGACGGTTGTTCCTAGCAAAGGGTGCCGTTCATCCGAGCGTGAATTACTTTACATTCATGCACCCTCGATCTAATGTACGCTTCAGTGCATTATTTCTTGATAAAGAAGAGAAATCTTCTTTTTATCGCCAAATACTTTCCCTTCTATGATTTTTCCGGAAAGTATTTGTGCAAAACTTGGTGGTACCATGAGATTTTGATTGAAAATCAATTTGTACTCAAAATTTTGACAAAATTTGTCACTCAATCAATGACATCACCTATTTAAGCTTTAACATCCATCATTGATTGAGGGGGAGAGTGATTTCTCAAAATTTTATGTATCATCAAAACTCCCCACACTTTGTATAAAACAAAAGCAACAAAACGATTTGTGATGGTTATGTGTCAGAATGAGTACATTTTCAAAGAGTTTGGAAACTCATCGAATCTGACACATAACAACCTCCCTCACAGATTGAGGGGGAGCAGGAAAAAAAAGTTCCTTTTTATCAGACAATATTAAAACTGACCGCATTTCTCTCCTAAACGTTTTCTAACTTATTTAAATCAATTGGGATCCAAAATCTCAAAAGATTTGAAATTTTTGATCGGGGGAGAGAATGTTATTTAAATATGGAATCTGATAATCAAATGTGATCTTTTGGACTCAATAAATGTGCTCTCAAATATGTGCTAAACTCTTTCAAATATCGAAGCACATATTGAGGGGGAGCAAAAGGCGTTTGTGGAAGTTATACCAAAGACCGACCATTTATCTTTATGCATGGAGTTATAAGGTTGGTTAAGGTTAGGTATGAGTTCCCATGATCCACCAGAACCAGAAGGATCTTCCCAGGGACAATCTCTAGATAGATTAGAAGTCCTTAGGAATGATTGAAAAAAGGAGTAAAGTGAGAAAGGGAAGAGTGCGGACTGAGATAGAGCTAGGACTGGAACAAACCCAACAAGGTTCTAGTGGTGAAGTCTCGGTAAGCACTGAAGGGGTTGAAGAATGAAAAAGAAATGAAAAGAGAAAGGGTGAAAAGAAATAGCCCTACATATATTCAACCTTAGGGCAGAAACCGGGTTCAATTCATAATCTACTGGCGGTTACTAAGGTAACACCGGTATTGAAGACAAGACGTCATGGACCCAGTGACGCACTGCACCATACTTCCCAACCACTCAAGTTCTCTTAAAAGAGCTTGTTTCAATCTCACGGGGAACCCTGTGCAATGTATCGACCGCTCATTGCGAGCTATGTTGATACCTAAAATAGGAGACGCCTCCTCAGTCTCCAGGAGCGGATCAAAACGCACTATTGAGTCTAGAGCCAAGAGATCATCCATAAATCTCGATAGGACACATTCCAAATATGCTTATTGTTTCACACAATGTGGAAAATAAGATAATATATGTAGAGTCCTACGCATTATCCTTGTGGTATTGCCAGAACATCCGAGTGATATGAAAATATTCACAATGAAGATGGAAATCCTTCTAGAGCGAACATCATTCAAGCTCTTGGTAGGTGACATGTGAGATCCATCTTGGATCAATGATCAAGTGACAACTGGAAAGCAACAATGGTGCGATTCAGTATTGAATAAAACTTGTTCCAGGATATGGATTGACGGATACTTTTGCAAAAACCTTTCAATGTGCTCACAAACTAATTCTTCGAGCACATTGATTGTGTACACTATTTCAAACAAAAGTATTTTTGATGGAAATATGATTCAAAGCTTAAAACTCTCGTCGTGTCTCAAAAATGTTTATCATATGACACGCGAGTGATCTCTATAAATCAATTTCTCATCAATCCGTGAATATTTATTCACCGATTCACTCTATCGTGCTGTCTGCTTTGAGACGTTCCAGTATGAGAACATGCTAAGTATGAAGATTCCAAAGTGGATTCTTTGGAAAATTCATTACTACAAGCTGGAAATTCCTGTCAAGGAGAGTCCTCTTTAAAGAGACTCTACCTGATCACAGGTCGGTTTTTCACAAAACCGGAGGGTAGTCTGTCCTCGCAGAACGAATGACAAAGCCATGTTCATTCTCTATCTTTATTGCTAACTGTTTTATTTCAGGGACACATATAAAGATGGCATTGATGGCTCCAGTTTCCAGCTGAATCGGGTCAATCCATACCTCATGCTCACACATCCTCCACACTATCAATGAAGATGAGAGACTTGCAACAACAAATGTTGAGAGACTACTAACAACGTTTCCGCAACTCTGATGAAAAAGTCTCCTGATCCACAACTCCAATGCAACGTCTCTAGATACAGAAGGGTGTGAGCATGATGGTCCTTAGTCACTACATCACATGAAGGCAATACAACTATGGATGAGCTTGGAGATTTACTTTGGCTGATGATCTCAAAGAAGCTCAAAGATCACACGTCACAAAGGAATTCAAATCACAAGTTCGCTTGCTTGAAGTACAAAGTGTGAAGTAAAGTGAAGAATCAGATCCTACGAGCTACAGAGACGAAAGAATGCTTAAAGACCAAAGAGCTTAATTTCAAAGGTGACCTCGCTTAGGGGGGTTAGGAATACAAATATTCCTATAAAAGTCTCGGTCACCTGATTATTGTAATAGCATTAAGTTAGCTCGTAGTTAGTTTATATATTAGTTAGTTAGTAGTAGTTTAAGTAACACCGTGGAAGAAGGACGGGTCTTCACCCACTGTATGCCTGATCCACAGCCCGGATGTGGGCGTTTGTAGAAAACTATATATACCCCTCTCCACATGTGGAGAGGGTTGGAGCTTCCATTATTCTCAATCTAATCTTTCACATTTTCTCTCATCTATTTCTCTCTCTAGGAATCCCTCCCAACTCTCTTTCTCTCTCTAAATTCTAATACAATTCGAATCATAATCACATAAACCATTCTAGTTTACATTATGAGAATCTTACAAGTAGAAACAATGGCATTTTGTCCTAATACTTCAAATAGAAAACAATTCTTTCATACTATGGCTTTCTTCACTCTTATCATCCATTTTTCTTCCAATGCTCTACCTGCATAGGAGTCCTTCACTCTAAGGCTAATCATCTTCAGTTTCACAGTTTCTGTAAGTGTTTGTATAACTGCAGCTTCATCTCTTTTTTTCTTTCTGAATATTCTAGCATTCCTTTCTTGCCATACAAAGTATACAACAGCCCCACAATCCAATTTACAGACTATACTATTTTTGCAGGCTGGGATCTTTGACATCTCTTCAACAATATTCTTCCAATTCTTTGTAAACTCCCTATTCATCAGCTCTTGGATAGCCTCCCATATCTTAGCAGGCATATCACATTGGAAAAATAAATGTTCATGTGAATCACTACACTGAGCACAAAAGACACATTTTAACACCTCAGTTGGTTTCCATTTCATCACTTTATATTGTGTCATCAATCTTTCTAGAATGGCCATCCATAGAATAAAGGAGTGGCTAGGTATACACTGAGCAAACCAAACCATGGATTTCCATCCAACTTTTTGCCCTTCACTGCACATATCTTTCCAGGCATTTCCCACAGAAAATCCAGAATTTCCTGAATTCCGTGAATTTTTTATGATAAATGATTTGAAAGCTCAGTTACAAGCAAAAACCTGTACGATCACCAATTTGAATAACCAAATTATTGAGATGCATGATAAAAAAAAATGAAGTAAAAGCTAAACATGACAATGATGCAATTGAAACAAGAAACATTAAATTGGAACTTAAAGTGGCTGAATTACTTTAAAAAATGAGACTTTGAAAAAGAATTGTAAAAACTTGTGTGATCTCAATCAAAGATACGAGATCTAAGACTATAGAACGGACAACCTCTTTGATTGCCAAAAATGATGAATTCAAATCTCAACTTCAGGAAAAAGGGTTTTACAATTGCAGCCCTAAAAAACGAGTTAAGAAAATTAACAGGAAATATTGTGAACACTAAGTTTGCAAAACCATCAATCTTGGGGAAACTAGTTTTACAACCACTTAGAAACCAATCAGTTGTTAGACAACCGACTGCGTTTAGATCAGAATGGTCAAAATTTTCAAAACCACGGTTTGCCTCCCGAGTTGATTCGAAACAAGTTTTATCAAAACCAGTCACTTCATAATCTAGACCTAATGTTAAGGAATATGCTTTTGCAAAACCTCATCATATGCATTTAGATCTGAATGACGTTTGAACAGAACAGTTCAAGCCTCGTTCTTTAACGACTACGAAGTTTAAACACATCAGTTCAAGCCTCGTTCTTCAGTGAAATATGACGTTTGAACACTTCATTTCAACCCTCGGTCCTGAATTTAAAAAAAATGGCGTCTGCAGGCAACACTACAGGCCCCGTTACTCAAAGAAAAGAAAAGTGCACGCTTCAGTGCATTATTTATAGTATAATAAGAGAAGTCTTCTTTGTATAACAAGTAATTTTCCATCTATGATTCTTCTAAAAATTATTTGTGAGACACATGGTGGTAACGTGTTGTTTGAAATTCTATCAGACTTTGATTGTTCATAAAATTTGTCACTCAATCAGTGACTCCAGCTCTTTAACTAGAATACGGGTCACTGATTGAGGGGAGAGTGGTTTCAAATTTTATATCATCAAACAGGTTTCTTGGTTATCTCATAATTGTTAGGAAAGGTTTTGTAGTTAATGGGGTATTAGTTAAAGAGGAAATTACTAAGCTTTATCTCAAATGGCCAAATGTGTTAGTTATTAGAAAGATTAGAGCATTATGTTCAATTTGCTTATAGTTTCCTAGGTTTATGTAACTAGAATGTCCATTTGTGTCACTTTGGAATCCTTGTTTAATCCCCTAAATACTTTAAAACTCAAAATCTAAAAGAAGTTAGAAAACCAATTGTGTTTGATATTCTTTAATACTCCATAGGCATTTGTATGATCTAAGTGAATGAGTTTCAAATGTTGATTGACTTTTGTTAGTCGGTAGCTGTTTAATTATTGTTGATTTATCGCTTGTGCACTCGGGATATGCTTAGGTATGTAGCCATTGTGTTAGAATCATGTTTCTAAGATCCTGAGTTGAATGTTGAAATATGTGTGAATTGCCATATTCATGATTGATGGTTGATCTTCATGCTAACTAGTGCTTTGATTAGCATATGGTATTATGAGTAGGCAAGCTACTACGTGGTAGCGGTTAATGAAGAGTGAATCTGTATGTATGTATATCTGTGTTGATATTCTTATGCAGATTCCATGGCCGATATGTATGTGCTTGCTCCTGCTCTAACCATTTGATAAGATGTTCAACGTATTGACTGGCTTTGATTTAACCACAACAACAACATCGATAACAACAACGACAACAACACTTTCACCACCACCACCACCACCTTCACTTCAACAAACTTCCTAACCACTCAAGTTCTAGTCTCGCCATGTAGGGATCTACAATACTTGGAAAGTTTTGTTGGTGGATGTATAATTGATGTTGACTACTGACTCCCTCGGAGAAGCGAATGATCACTACATCTTGATGCAGGTTTTACTGACCAGGTTTTAATATTTATATTTTGTCTCGTTTACCTATGGTCTACCTTAATGCACTACCGGACAGAGAATCCGGTCGCGTGTAGACTAGTTAATGGTAAAACCAAGGTCATCCCAAGAGCTATGTGTGATGGATTCTAATAAAAGTCTATGTCACGAATTAAAATGATTTATGATTGATTGATTAATTAAGCTAATAGATTAAAATGAATAAAATGCGAAAGTAAATTAAGGTGAATTCAATATAATCTCAAGGCACGGTTTTCTGGCAAACGACTAAAGGAAATGATAATTGAAATGGTCTAAATCTTACAAACTTTCTATTACTTCAAGTGGGGCGGACATATTTCACTAGGTTCATATGGTCAAGTTCCCTAGCCTATCTCCTACCGAATCCTGCCAGGAACCACATGCACTACCCCATGCTAGTAAGCCGACGTACAGTAGACGGGTTTGAGTCATTAAGTGCCACTACATGATAGACTTATCATGTATTTTCTGTTGTCACGATCATAGACCATACTCTAACTACTTACGTTTATCCGACCGGGAAAGTGGTCATATGGTCAATTTGCACAAAAGGTCCATGGTTAGTTGTCATCCCAACCATATCCTCGCAACTCAACTACGCCGGAGTCCTATGGTCAATTCTCCTAACATACCAAGTATGACTGGGTCTTTTAAACTACCGCAATTAAAGGTTTTTATAATAAACTAAGCATGCACACACTAGAAATAATAATAAAAGAAAGCAAATAAAGACCAAACAATTAATCACCGATTAATTAATTAATTAATTATAAGTTAATAATAATAAATCGACTAATAATAAATAAATTAAAATACGAAAACAAATAAATAAAACACGACAGGTACCAAGACAATCAACAACCAAGCAGAATTAAAATAATGATAAAAATAATGAAACTGAATAAATAATTGAGTGTCGAAAAATGATACATATCTCGCTAAATAAATGCTTTCGATCCCTAGTTGAGTACCGAGGCAAAACACCGAAGCATTTGCCCCATAAAACCACAGCCGCTAATTGCCTTCTTTTCTCTTTTTTCTGCTATGCTACAGTAGTAGCCAAGAAACCTAATTAAAATATGAAATTGATGCCCCCTTTGTACATGTCATGACATCTATATATACTAACGAGCTGGGTAGCCCGCGCGTTGCCGCGGGAGTGTGCTGGACCATAGATTTTGCAAATTTTAGTTGGTTGTTTCTTTATGTTGAGTAGATGGTGTGACTCGTGTTTTGTTGTTTCATAATTTTGTTTCTATAAAAAATGGAAAGAGGTTTTCACAGAAGTGGTATTGTTTAATGACTACAGCCTCAAGTCTTAAAAATTCGGTTCTAATCTAAAAAAACATTAAAGCCTGTGAAGAGTAACTATGTGAAGGGATTAGAATCAATAATTTCATTAGCTGTGTAAAAAGTAAAAACAATACCGTATCATAATTGAAAAATGATGAGGCATCATATTATATTGAAGGTTTACACAACAAACACCAAATACGTACAACCGCAGATTTGCAAAAAAAAAAGAAAAAAAGAAAAAAAATAGAGTTGTGACTCAATGAAATGATCTCGCTTTGCTAGCTTTTCTCATCTTCATAGCTTCTTACTTGATAATCCATGTTGGGAGCAAACGAATATGCCATAAGAATCCTACCTGCTCTGTAAATTTTCTTCCAAAGCTATCAGGAAATTTGTATTATTTTAAAAAAATTAAGCATTAGTTAATTTCATTACTTAAATATTACCCCAAACATTAGTGGTAAAAATGGTTTACTAAAGATTTGGGAAACATGTTGGGTCAATATTTTACCCAAATATTCCCCACAAGTATTTGAAAATAAAATAGTCAAATCACTCACTGAATAAAATAGTAAATTGCTATTTCAGTGAGTGACATATAACCTTTAACACAAACAAGTCACTAAGTGCATAGTCACTCAGTGAGTTACCTTTAGGATGTTCAGACCGAGTCTAAAAAGAAAGACTCAATCATTTAGTGAGGCGGTACTCAGTGAATGATCCCTGAGCCAAAGAAGAAGGTAATGGAGTTAGTGAGTGATGACAATAACTCACTAACTCCCTGAAACTATCTCTACAATATACTGATAAATATATGCAGTAACTTCCAAAAGGAGAAGTCAAACCAAGTACCAGTAATTGCCAAAGATGTTGGAATATTTTCTATGACACTTCAAAAGGATGTTTGTTCTATTCCAAAAGAAGATGAGAAAGGGGACCACTAAGAAGTGGATGACAACTCATCATCACATGGTGGCTTTGTACTTTGTACCTATATATATGTCTTGTATATTACAGGGGATAGTTAAGAATTCTAAATATACAAAATACTTAGTATTAGTTGATAGGATTCCCCTCTCATTGAATCTCAAGCTTAGCTTGGATCAATGAGAGTTTATTGTCATTCTAATGGGGATAATATACCAAAATTATCCCCATCAAGAAGCTGAAGATGTTATCATGTAGTCTAGTTGGTATGAGTAATCTTGTAACTATTGTTCATTATTATTAATGAAGTTCTAATTTATGTTTATCAAGATTTTACTCAATTTCATGGACCAACAAAACATAACTCTGTTCTGTTTGTATACATAATCACCTAAGATCATCAAACTTGCATATTTAACTTATTAGAAGATAAATTTGGTTTAACATATGCACGAACACTGTTCTGTTTGTATACATAAACTACTTTTCATATAAACATTTTTAATAAGCATATCCCAAACACTTCTAAAAAACCATAAAAAGGCAACACCATAAAAAGGCAACACATAAGCTACTAATCAACTTTAACAAAAAGCAATCAGACAAAGCAAATATGCAGATCTATAAATACAGATATACAGTTACCCATTTTAACTCACCTTCATTCGATACACACCTCCGCTTGTACCAGAACTCCTATGATTCCTAACAACACGCGGTCTAAAAATAGCATTTCCACGTGGCGTAAAAGTTTGTTCATGCAAGCTGTTAGTAGTGCCTATTACCAAAAAATCAAGAACCATATATAAAGAACAACTACAAATGAATAAACCATTATATGCAATGAAACACTCACTTATCGAATGAACAGACACATGATCATACCTGGAGATTAAATGACAAAACTATAAATAATGAGGATAAGCATTGGCACAAATATACCCCCACCTCCTGCTTCACCTACACTTTCAAATGTTGCCCCACAAAATGCAATGAAACTACTAAAAATGCTTATCTACCCAAATTCCATTTCTTGTAAATCACATGTTTTTTTTCACATGAAAATTACATTTTGTTACTATTAAAAGTTCCTATGTCTAATTACACTACTTAAATAGTCATTGTAAGTGACCATTTTTATTATATACAAATGTAAATTAGTGACTTTTAAGTATTAAAATAAATCAACATACTGGAAATATCAGTAAAAGTCAATAAATTTGGGTTAACATATGCACGAAAGTCATTAGACCTAATGTGACCTAACCTGTAAACGTTATTGAAACAATTTATATAACTCAAACCCATCGCGTCATGTAGCTTCTACTTTTCACATTAAGATACTGAATTTTCATGACAGTAAAAAGGCGCCAAATGGAATAAATTGAACAAAATACCTGTCAATAGATGTGTGTACACTTTAGTGCAACATATTATGCTGGAAAAGTTGTAGTCTTCTTAGATGTTGCAGCACTAATTCTGATAGGTCTGGTAGAACAATACATTCCATTCATCTCACTCATAACATGATTTCTTTCCATCTCATCTGCAAATTTAACAAACCCATATCCTTTTGACTGACCCGTATTACGGCTAGTCACGACCATAGCTCCTGTAACAGTCGGATATTAAAACATCTTTGATAGATGATATGCCATCAATTAAAATATATGAAAGATCTAGAATCATATACCACGTGCCGCACTCCACATCGACAATCGTGTGCTGCTCAATTTTCGCCCTTGTGCTGCTCACTCACCAATATTGACACCGTAATCTTCATTCACCATTTCAAAGAATCAAACTGCATTCATAATCAAACATCACCAAATGAGTCAAACCAAAATTGATAAAAATTTAACTTCCAAAAAAAATTATAGAAGACTTATCTGTGATTGCCAAGCCCATAAGCAGCGATAAGTTCAACAAAACAAAGCTCATTAGCCCAATAATAAGCCATTCAAATCAGCCCTTAAGAAAACAACAAAAATCATAAACAAAAAAAGTGTCTATAAGAGATTTTCAAGATATAGTAAAAATTAAGAAAACTGAAAGATACTCTTACTTATTGTTGCCGCTTCACAGTTCCCCTGGTGCTTAAATTCTTTGATCACAGGGCATTTGGGAGAAAAATTAGTAATAATACGGAATCCAAAACCATATATCAGTCAACCTACTTGAACTACAAAAATAATAGCAAACCACAACGCCGCCCTTCTGATCCAACAATATATATATATATATATATATATATATATATATATATATATATATATATATATATATATATATATATATATATATATATATATATATATATATATATATAGTCCCTTAAAAAATTAGAAACCACAAAACTGATGCAATAGATCATTAGGCTCAGATTTGTAACTGGAAAATGGTCAAAAAGCTATGAATTTCGCCATGGCTGCAAATAAACACAGTTGCACAATAGCAAGCATGCTATCACGCCATCCGGTAATTGCCCTGCCAAGTTACAATTCAGACTTCCTATGACCGATATCATTTGATTCAGAGAACAACCGTTGATCATCATAGCCCATTACTATACTGGAACGAAACAGCCCAACAAAAAACCAAGTGAAAAGGGCGAGGGATATTGACTAATTACAATAAATGCTAGTTTATTGAGTCGTTTTTATAGTATATGTTTATTTTTCCGAAGAAATGCTTAGGAAAGTATTTCCCCGAGTCGTGTCCCAACGAAGGTGTAAATGGAATTTCGAATTCCCGAATCGTGAAATGTGTCGTGAAAGTGGTAAAAAGTGATTTTTATGAGATTATGCTAATGAATAAGTAAATGAAGCACAATTAATCACTTAAGCACGTATTTCAAGTAAACAAACTAAAAACGTAACGTAAAATCAAAAATGTAAGCTTAAACGTAAATTAAACGTTAACGTACGAAATAAAACGCGAATTTTAAGCTACACTACTCCTACGGACTTGAAAATAATTTTGATTAAAAATGATAAAAGAAAATTTTGAGAAAAAGAAAAATATTTTTTTGACTTTTTATTTTTTTTTTTATGAATTAAAAACTAATTTAACTAATTAAAAATTAAAAGATAATGCAAATAAGGTGAGAAAAATGAAAAATAAAATTTGAAAATTATAAAATAACTAAAAAGTAATTTGAAAACTAAAAACTAATTTTTTTTGGCTTTTTGTGTAATTTTTGGGAATTAAAAACTATTAAATCTAATTAAAAATTAAAATAAATCAAATTAAATGGGAAAAATGCAAAATAAATTTCTAAAATTCTAAAATAAATGAAAATAAATTTCTAAAATGTTTTTGGATTTTTCTGGGCTTTTTCTGATTTTTTTTGAATTTTTATAGTAATTAAAATGCATTAAAAATTGAATAAAAATGAAAATAAAATAAGAAAAATAGCAAACCAACTTGGAAAAATTTGAAAAAATTACAGAAAATCTAAAATATTAAAATAAGCTTGAGAAAAATTTTGAAAATAAAATAAGCCAGAAAACGGCTGATTAGTTTAAAACTGCTTATTGGGAGAGCTTATTATTAAGCAAAACTTTGACCAGGTTGACCCCAACTTTGACCAAGTTATTTTTGGACTCAGAAAAGCTTAATGGAACATAATTTAGATCTGAATGAACTTAGAATGGGGCACAAACAAGCAAATAAGCACTTAGTTATATAAGCACTTTCCAACCAAATAAGCAATAGGCACAAACTCACTAAAAACAGTAACTAGAAGTATAATGGAATATAAATGAGCCACAATTCTCAAGTCACAAGCATAAAAACACAAAGGCAGCCCTATATTTGAAATCAGAAATATGCTTAAACCATGTAACTTATCACGTCTAACTAGCTATCTAAATAAGCTCAGGAGAATCAACTTATGGGGGCAAAACTGTAACACCCCCAAAATATCGCAGCGGAAGACTGTGTCATAGGGGTGCTACTTCATCATACAAAGTACAAGGTATAGAAAACGAACTCTAAATGAGACGTTTTGAAAAGTTACCATTCGATTAATAAATTCCGAGATACAAACTTGAGTTCCATAATACAATACATAAGAGTTTTAAAACATATCGAATGGTAAAGATAAAAGCATAAGTCTTCAAAACATGCCAAGTGACTCAATGCTCCATGCAACAGCTATCACCTTATAGACCTGAGATAAACATGTTAAAGTGTCAACACAATGGTTGGTGAGTTCATAGTGTTTGTCTTAAAATAGTTGAAAAAGCCTCAAAAGAATGTTCACACAGCAAAGGCATTGAGAATCCACTCAGTTGCAAGTCCCGCCATAAGAGACTTGCAACCTGTGTGTTCACGACCCACTGCTAATATATATGGTATAATAAAGACATGTATAAGTTCATCAAAACAGTTTAGCAATTAGTCGTGAGTCTACACTTCATCTCCGAAGACCTCACGTTTATGATGTATCCAACATTCGCAAATGTTAGGATGTATCAATAGCCTCAATGGTCATCCAAACTTAATTTGGAGCCACTGGAAGTCTCAATGGTCATCCAGCAACTTAATCTGGAGCCACTGGAAGTCTCACAATTAAATATAACGCAATCATGTAGATATGAAATCAAGTATAATGTGATCAAGTATAAGACAATCAAGTGTAACACAATCAAGTAAAAACAATCTAGTATAAATGTTTTAAGTATTTGTACAAGTAAGCAAGTAGTTGAGCATGTATCCCCCCCAAGAGTTAAAACAAGTATGAAAAGAGTAGGGGCTATGACTCACCTTAAGCTTAAGTGATGTGAAATCAAAGTGGTAGTCGAATCGTGAAAGTCTCTAAGAGCAGCCTATAATAGAACGTTGCGACTTAGGTTTGGAGTAACGTCGAAGAATACGAAGAATTGTCTATATATGTCTTGCATAATGTTCATGATGTAGTACTTAGTATATAGTGTAAGTCTTTGAATATAAATGGTTTTTGAAACATGTATAAGTTGTGTATCTCTTACTACCGTTCGGGCCGACATAATTCAAAAGTCATGGAGTAAACGTTCGAGGAGCCAGGACACTTTAATTCGTAAATCCACAACTCATCTCGACGGCTTACTTAATGAACTCCTCACATGAGGCTCCCTACTATTGTAGTATTCGATACCAAATGTATAAGTTTTAATCCGAAAAGTTACATGTCCAATATTTGAATAAACTTAGGAAAGTCTATTTTTACTTGAAGATTGTTATTAGGGTAAGTTTATTATGACTTGTATCTCATGATTCTTTAGGTGGAGTAGATCCAAATTGTTTGTTCAAGTTATCGTCAACTCCTTGTTTCATGTTTCCGCCTAAGTAAGTTTATATGGTCATTTAGTCATGGCTTCACCGTGACCTTGGTCATTTTTCCATGGTCTTGAGACTCAAACTTGGCTTTAGCCATGGTTGTGGTCTTGGCTTTAGGTCATTAGACCTCTTGGTCTTAGTAAATCATAACTATAATATAGTGACTTTGGTCTAAAATGGGCTGTTAAGAATTTGAAGAAAATTATCACTCGGAAAGCATTTTCAGGGCTCGAGCTTCTTTGTTCCTGAACGAAAACGTCATTCCGGACAATTTCGTGTTTTAACTTTTTGATAAATCGGACCAGAAGGGGGACTTTCAAAATGACAGAATGCAAAAACAGTAGGTATGGGCAGTTTTGCCGTTTTGGTTTCGCTAACTTCTTATGGCCATAACTTTTGACTCGGGTACTCATTTTGGGTGATTCAAATTGCTATGTTCTCCTTGTTAAGTCCTCTTTAACAGTAAGTAAGTGTCAAATATCAAAGTTATACTATTTTGGTCGTGGTTCTCCATAAAAATCACTAGTTTGCTTGTTTACTTGTCATAAGTTAACATATGTATACCAATACTTGTTTTATCCATTTTTAAGCATCATGAACACAATAACAAGACAATATATAGTAAGAATGAAATATAAATAGCATGAATATGATAAGAAAGTATGTTAGGGTTTGCTTACAACTTGAGGCTTTCTAAAAGAAAGGTAAGTAACTAGTAAGGTACGGACTTTGATAGACTTAAGCTTCACCCTTTGCAATCTATGATAAACCGAGGTTATTTGAAGATTATAACGACGCCTTCTTGAAGTCCAAAGCTATTTGAAGATTATAACGACGTCTTTTTGGAGACTTTAAAGTTATAACAACTTTTCTTAGAAAATTTCCAAGATTGAAGATCAAACACTAGTTTTCTTTCAAAAACTAGTTAACTTTCTTACAAAATATAAGAAAAGTGCCTTAGGTTTTAGGACTTGAAGGTTATAAGAAGGTGTGGTGCAAGTTTTATATGTGTTTTAGCTTGGTATTTATAGGGTAGGAAAAATAGTTAACCATATATTGGGTTAGAATTTAACCATGGTTAGTTTTAGACAGTTGTAACTATCCTAGAGATCAATGGTTAAGATTTAACCACCCATGGTGACTCCCCCCCATATTGGCGGTTCAAGGAGGATAAGGTGACTAGATGATGACTCTTGGTGCTATCTTGCTTAGTTTGTGCATTTTTGACTCCGTAAAAAGCTAACCGTAAATGATTAAGCCTCAAAACGTAAAACCGGGTATCGTAAAAATATGAAACTTGAAAGTATTGTTAAACATGTCAATATAGTCCATAATAAAATATAAAATGAGTGGTAGGTTCTATCGGGTGCTAAAACCCTGCTAAAAACTGGAAACACGGGTCTAAAACGCGTAATTCGCGTAAAACGCTGAACTGAAAAACGTAAAATTCCAAAACTTTTGGAATTGTCATAAAATGATAGAAAATCATATTTCTATTGTTTATAATGTTTTATGGATATATCGGGATGCTGGAAGGACGTTTAAACCTAAAAGTAAATCTCAGACACGGCTTTGTGATTTTTGCAGAAATGATCCGACGAGCGTCAAACTCTCGGATTATCGTTAAAATAGTTTAACTTACGAGAATATGAAATAAAAATTTCTGAGATGAATAGTGAAAAGTGAATAGTAAAAAGTGAATAGTGAAATTTTCGGGAATAAAAGTTAACCTGAAATTGCGAATTGTTACAGTCTCTACCCCTTAAGGAAACTTCGTCCCGAAGTTTAGTGTGTCTAGGTCTCTTATCTTAATAACGGCATAATAAAGCTAGATTTTGAACTAGAATAGAATAATATGGTAGGATAAGGTACGTACCCGTTACGCATTGCGGGCTTCCTTAGCACCCAAATAGTATGCTCGACCCCGAGGTGGACTAACATTGTATTCACGGTTTGGGTTATTTTCTTCAAGATTTACGGCTAGAGTTGGGTTATCTAGCACTTGTCTCTGTGCCCTATTTAACTTAGGACAAGTATCTCGGAAGTGGTTTGGGCTGTTGCACTCAAAGCATGTCTTTTGGTTGTTTCTTATATTGCCCGCATTCACCGGTGTTACTTGCCTTGCCGTTGCTTTACACTGATTTGTAAAATGGCTCTTCTGATTGCAATTAGTACACATTCGACAGGGCTCAGACCTCTGATGATGATAAGCACATTTATTACACTTAGGATGTGGACCTTCATACTTTCCCTGATCATAAACTGTTGCCGCAAATCCTCTTGCTCTCTTATTATCAACCATTGTACCCTTTTGCTCGCCTGATTCACCTGCTCCCTTTCTTTTATCACTAATCTTCAAAGTTCCATTCCTAACCATCTCATCTGTTAGGGTCCCTGCTCTCAATATTGCACTCTGAATTGTGGGAGGTTCGGTTGTTTTCACCATCCCACGAATCTCGAGAACAAGGCCATAGATGTACCTCTCAATCCTCTTGGATTCAGGGGTAACCAGATGAGGAACTAGTTTAGCTAGTTCATGAAACCGATCTGTGTAGGTTGCATGACCAGCCCCTACCATAGAGTGATGCCAAAACTCGTCCTCTAGTTTTTGCATTTCATTAACCGGGCAGTACTCTTCCTTCAGTAGTCCCTTAAAGTCGTCCCATGTCATGCCTACAGCTGCTTCTCTAGTCCTTGCTTGAATCTGCATGTTCCACCATGTCAATGCCTTTTCTGATAGCAAGCATGAAGAATATTTCACTCTCTGATGGATTGCACAGTTACTGATGTCAATCACTGACTCCATCTTTTCGACCCATCGTGTATATGCCAATGCACCTCCTTTACCATTAAACTCAATTGGTTTGCATGACGTAAATTCCTTATACGTACATCCAGTCCTATGGTTGTTATTGTTGTTGTTGTTGTGGTTGTTGTTGTTATTCCTTCCTCCATCATTTGTAGCGTCATTTATGCTTCCGTGGTTTCCCGAATTGTTCATGTGATTGCTAACTTGTGTGACTATAGTGGGAAGTAGGTTTTGTAGTTGTTGGGCAATAATGGTGGAGACATCTGGATTTCCACCAGCGTTACTAGGGTTACTAGTGTCGTGAGCATCTCCTCTACCTCCACGTCCACCAGTTCTTCCACTATCATTACAAGGGTTACTAGTGTCGTGAGCAGCTCCTCTACCTCCACGACCACCAGTTCTTCCACCTCTTGGTGTTGCACCACCTCGGCTAGTGCTACGAGTTACTCTCTTTGGTGCCATGATATCTACAAGGAGGGACATTTTGTCGACGTCAGATATGAGGTGATATTCCTAGACTACTTTAGTCTTAAATCTTGTCAATTTTGAGTCAATTGTCGATTAATGTAAGCATGGTCACATATGTCTACGTGAGTCGTGACGCATTTATAATTATGTTGGCCACCATAATTATAATTGCTTCCTTTCACACGTATACATATTTACCAGGCACACATAACTCAACAATTGGTACTACATAATTGGGTAGACTTTCTATCATCTGCTCTTAAGTTGTGAAAGGGTAATGTAGTGTAGGTATCTAGAGAAGGTGATATGACGAAAAGGACTAGCCGCGCTTGTAGAAAGGTTTGAGTGTCGTACTAGGACATATGAACCACTTCTAGGTATTAGAATCATATAAAGTAAGTATAAGGCAAATCATCAAATCTCTACAGGAAACTAATAACCTTTATTTAACTTAATCTTATGTCTTATCAAACAAGAACTGTCACAAGATTAAGTTAGTTAAACAATTATTACTTAGCTCTAAATTTTTGATGACTTGACTATTGTCTGGGGTTTCTTCTAAACAAACAATTAGCAATAAGCATATGCGCATGAAGTGTATGTAAGGCAATATAAAGAGAAGAGTCTTAATGTTTATAGCAGTTATAGTCTAAGTAGTAAATGCAACCTAGTTCTCTATAACCAAGGCTCTGGTACCAATCTGTAACACCCCCAAAATATCGCAGCGGAAGACTGTGTCATAGGGGTGCTACTTCATCATACAAAGTACAAGGTATAGAAAACGAACTCTAAATGAGACGTTTTGAAAAGTTACCATTCGATTAATAAATTCCGAGATACAAACTTGAGTTCCATAATACAATACATAAGAGTTTTAAAACATATCGAATGGTAAAGATAAAAGCATAAGTCTTCAAAACATGCCAAGCGACTCAATGATCCATGCAACAGCTATCACCTTATAGACCTGAGATAAACATGCTAAAGTGTCAACACAATGGTTGGTGAGTTCATAGAGTTTGTCTTAAAATAGTTGAAAAAGCCTCAAAAGAATGTTCACACAGCAAAGGCATTGAGAATCCACTCAGTTGCAAGTCCCGCCATAAGAGACTTGCAACCTGTGTGTTCACAACCCACTGCTAATATATATGGTATAATAAAGACATGTATAAGTTCATCAAAACAGTTTAGCAATTAGTCGTGAGTCTACACTTCATCTCCGAAGACCTCACGTTTATGATGTATCCAACATTCGCAAATGTTAGGATGTATCAATAGCCTCAATGGTCATCCAAACTTAATTTGGAGCCACCGAAAGTCTCAATGGTCATCCAACAACTTAATCTGGAGCCACTGGAAGTCTCACAAGTAAATATAACGCAATCATGTAGATATGAAATCAAGTATAATGTGATCAAGTATAAGACAATCAAGTGTAACACAATCAAGTATAAACAATCTAGTATAAATGTTTTGAGTATTTGTACAAGTAAGCAAGTAGTTGAGCATGTATCCCCCCCAAGAGTTAAAACAAGTATGAAAAGAGTAGGGGCTATGACTCACCTTAAGCTTAAGTGATGTGAAATCAAAGTGGTAGTCGAATCGTGAAAGTCTCTAAGAGCAGCCTATAATAGAACGTTGCGACTTAGGTTTGGAGTAACGTCTAAGAATACGAAGAATTGTCTATATATGTTTTGCATAATGTTCATGATGTAGTACTTAGTATATAGTGTAAGTCTTTGAATATAAATGGTTTATGAAACATGTATAAGTTGTATATCTCTTACTACCGTTCGGGCCGACATAATTCAAAAGTCATGGAGTAAACGTTCGAGGAGCCAGGACACTTTAATTCGTAAATCCATAACTCATCTCGACGGCTTACTTAATGAACTCCTCACATGAGGCTCCCTACTATTGTAGTATTCGATACCAAATGTATAAGTTTTAATCCGAAAAGTTACATGTCCAATATTTGAATAAACTTAGGAAAGTCTATTTTTACTTGAAGATTGTTATTAGGGTAAGTTTATTATGACTTGTATCTCATGATTCTTTAGGTGGAGTAGATCCAAATTGTTTGTTCAAGTTATCGTCAACTCCTTGTTTCATGTTTCCGCCTAAGTAAGTTTATATGGTCATTTAGTCATGGCTTCGCCGTGACCTTGGTCATTTTTCCATGGTCTTGAGACTCAGACTTGGCTTTAGCCATGGTTGTGGTCTTGGCTTTAGGTCATTAGACCTCTTGGTCTTAGTAAATCATAACTATAATATAGTGACTTTGGTCTAAAATGGGCTGTTAAGAATTTGAAGAAAATTATCACTCGGAAAGCATTTTCAGGGCTCGAGCTTCTTTGTTCCTGAACGAAAAAGTCGTTCCGAACAACTTTCGTGTTTTAACTTTTTGATGAATCGGACCAGAAGGGGGACTTTCAAAATGACAGAATGCAAAAACAGTAGGTATGGGCAGTTTTGCCGTTTTGGTTTCGCTAACTTCTTATGGCCATAACTTTTGACTCGGGTACTCGTTTTGGGTGATTCAAATTGCTATGTTTTCATTGTTAAGTCCTCTTTAACAGTAAGTAAGTGTCAAATATCAAAGTTATACTATTTTGGTCGTGGTTCTCCATAAAAATCACTAGTTTGCTTGTTTACTTGTCATAAGTTAACATATGTATACCAATACTTGTTTTATCCATTTTTAAACATCATGAACACAATAACAAGACAATATATAGTAAGAATGAAATATAAATAGCATGAATATGATAAGAAAGTATGTTAGAGTTTGCTTACAACTTGAGGCTTTCTAAAAGAAAGGTAAGTAACTAGTAAGGTACGGACTTTGATAGACTTAAGCTTCACCCTTTGCAATCTATGATAAACCGAGGTTATTTGAAGATTATAACGACGCCTTCTTGAAGTCCAAAGCTATTTGAAGATTATAACAACGTCTTTTTGGAGACTTTAAAGTTATAACAACTTTTCTTAGAAAATTTCCAAGATTGAAGATCAAACACTAGTTTTCTTTCAAAAACTAGTTAACTTTCTTACAAAATATAAGAAAAGTGCCTTAGGTTTTAGGACTTGAAGGTTATAAGAAGGTGTGGTGCAAGTTTTATATGTGTTTTAGCTTGGTATTTATAGGGTAGGAAAAATAGTTAACCATATATTGGGTTAGAATTTAACCATGGTTAGTTTTAGACACTTGTAACTATCCTAGAGATCAATGGTTAAGATTTAACCACCCATGGTGACTCCCCCCCCCATATTGGCGGTTCAAGGAGGATAAGGTGACTATATGATGACTCTTGGTGCTATCTTGCTTAGTTTGTGCATTTTTGACTCCGTAAAAAGCTAACCGTAAATGATTAAGCCTCAAAACGTAAAACCGGGTATCGTAAAAATATGAAACTTGAAAGTATTGTTAAACATGTCAATATAGTCCATAATAAAATATAAAATGAGTGGTAGGTTCTATCGGGTGTTAAAACCCTGCTAAAAACTGGAAACACGGGTCTAAAACGCGTAATTCGCGTAAAACGCTGAACTGAAAAACGTAAAATTCCAAAACTTTTGGAATTGTCATAAAATGATAGAAAATCATATTTCTATTGTTTATTATGTTTTATGGATATATCGGGATGCTGGAAGGACGTTTAAACCTAAAAGTAAATCTCGGACACGACTTTGTGATTTTTGAAGAAATGATCCGACGAGCGTCAAACTCTCGGATTATCGTTAAAATAATTTAACTTACGAGAATATGAAATAAAAATTTCTGAGATGAATAGTGAAAAGTGAATAGTAAAAAGTGAATAGTGAAATTTTCGGGAATAAAAGTTAACCTGAAATTGCGAATTGTTACAAAAACTTTCTCCAACCTACTGAGTTTCTAAAAACATAAAGAAATCAAACTCACAAGCTGATTTGATTACCTAAAAAGCTCTGAGATCAGATGGTTTTGGACTAGTGTAACTGCTTACTTTGACTATTTTTTATTGAAAACTAACTTTGACTTTTATGAAACTTAAACGATCTAAATTGATAATGTAAGTAATATTAAACTTATTTGAAACCTAAGTAAGCTAAGTTACACTAATATGCTCCTATATCTATTAATGATAGCAACCATTTCAGCAATATGAATACAGAAGATCATATGCAAGTGAAGTTTGACTTTTTGCTTAATGACTTATAATTTTTAGCTTCTACATGTCCTAATTATACCTATCTTAAGCTACTGGTGCAGAGAAGTCAGAGGCAAAACAATAAGATCAAACAGAACTCAAGTAATCCAAACACCCCCTTATAGACCTAAACTGAATTTACTACCTATGGATCTGAGCTAATAGAGGCTATTCAATTGATGCAGAATGAATATCTAAGCTGCATAAATCGTATTAAAACTGAATTTAACAAAGATCTAGCATAACAGTAACCGAAATGGAATAAGCAAATGTGATGATGAAAATACCAAACTAAGCTAAAGACAGAACTGAATATCAAGAGCTAAGAATTAATCAACTAAATATCTAGAATAACTAAGCCAACATGAATAAAACAGAATAAAAACACAACTAAGCACTAAAACAAACTAATTAGCAAATAGCAGTTAAGTAATGACCTAGGAGGTGAAAATGAGAATTACCCTAGCACCTTAGCTGAACCGAAAATGATCATAGCCTATCTTTGGATAAGCTAATTCAACACCAGAGAAATTGGATCCAACACTTCAATCATCAGAATCATCACCATGAACACACATTGACTTTAGTTGAACAATTACTTGAACTGATTTTTAAGCAGAAAATAAACTGTACAACTCTCTTCAAACTATTTGAATGATTTCAATAAAACAGTAACTAAAAGTTTTAAACAATAAGCATGAAACAGATTTGCTGAAAATAAATTTGCAAGGAAATTAAATGCTGGAAAATCAAACTTTTATTAAAAACTCAATATTCAATTACAACTTTTAAATTGAGAAACAGTAAATTCAAACTACTAAATTACTTCTACTCCTACTCCTAAGCTAACCCTAAATTCTAACAACCATACATGATGTGAGTGAGGGGGTATATATAGCTGTTTGAGAGGAGGTCATTGGATAGTCCATGTCATCAATCCGTGTGTATCTGTGTTTCTTCTGAGCTCATATCCACCATTGATCATTCTTCCAGACAATTCCAATCATAAACGACCCTTGGATCATGTGCTCCTTGATTGGTAATCCTCCGTGTGTCCTGTGATTGGACCACGTGTCCCTGACCACTCCTGACCCTTCTAGAAGACCAATGACAGGGTAATTATTATTAGTACGAGGTAATTTGGTGAAATGGGGAGTTAGGGTTCATCTACAGTAAATATCTGGGTAAAATAATGAATTTGGGGGGCGAGTTAATTGTTTGGGGTGTTTTTATTATAACGTTGACCGTTGGGTTTGACTTGGGTACGGGTTAATGGTGGAGCATGCCAGGTATGGTTATGAAGGGTGCTGGGCTTATTATTAATTTTGGGTCTGGGATGTGGATTAAGCTAAGTTTTATTTGTTTGGGTTAAAATATGGACCTGGTAGTAAGATTTTAGGATTTATAATAACAAGGACCAATATTGTATATTCTGAAAATCCAGGGACCAAAACTGTAATTCTTCCAAACTTTCTTCCAAGGGTAAAAGTCGTAAATTTCTGAATCATGGAGGACTTCGTTTGTCTTTTTCCCAAGGGACCATTTTTGTAAATTCCTGAAAGTTCAGGGACTGAAGTTGCCAAACTCTCAAACTTTGTCCAATGACTAATTATGCAACTTTATAAATCTCTGAGGACTTTGATGTGTGCTTATTCACACATCCTTTTTAGCCTTAAATCAGACCAAATACACCAAATACTAACCAAATATGCCAAGAGAATGTGTGTTTTTTGTATTTGTGTATGTGCAGGTACGGATATGTGAAAAATGAACAAAAAAGATGCAAAACCGACAAAAACGAGCACGAGATTGGAAAAAGGTCAAAAGCCAGAGCCGGGGAAGCAAAATAATAAAAGAAATCTCAAAAGTGTCATAAGAAGTCCTCAAAGATTCAGAAAGTTTCAAGTTTAGTCCTTGGACAAAGTTTTGAAGATATGGCAATTTTAGTCCCTGCACTTTCAGAGAATTACAAAATTGGTCCCTTGAAGAAATATTCTAAGAAAAGTCCAATGAGATCCTCCATATTTCAGAGTTTGGCAAGAAATACCCTTGAGGAAACTTTGGATAAATTACAGATTCAGTCCCTGAAAGTTTTAGCTTTACACATTGGTCCTTATCTAAAAGAATTACTACTCCTAAATAAAAGCTAACTGGATCTAATCCACAAACTATAACAATCCATCCCAACCCTGCCCAAGCCCAACATTAGCATCAGCCCATCTCCCTTACACCATTTTACCCGATCCAATAAAAAACCGACCCAAGTCAAAACCTTTTATCCCCGGTCAAAGAAATAATCCCAAAACACCACCCAAATAAATCCCGCCCCCCAATTTCACAATTTACCCAGAAATATTTACTGTTCATATGAACCCAAATCCTTTTACCATCAAATTACCCCATGTAACTTTAATTAACCAAATATAGAGAGTTTCTAGAAGGGTATGTACATGTCAGGAGGGGTCAGAAGCACGGAATGCCACGCTGGCAATCCGTGTGAGGGCTCACGATCCAAGGGCTATAATTATAGCTTATGATTGAAGCTGGATTGGATGGACGTGATTAGAGTTTCAGAAGTTCCAGAGCCTTCCTAATACAAGACCAAGAGAACCTCTCTCAGTAGCTATATATACCCCCTCACACTCACGGATATTAGCAGTAGGAGTAGGTTAGAATTTAGGAGTAGTTATAGATTTCATGTAATTTTCAGTTTAATTTACTACTTTCTTTTTGTACTCAGATAATTTCAAGTTTTAATATAAAGCTCAATTCAGTTTCATATATTTAGGTGTTATAGAATTTTATTTCAAGTATTTCTCATTACTGCTTAATTGTTTGTTAAAGTTTTTATTTACTGTTTGATTGAGTTAAAATTTCAGTTTACTTTATTGTTATATATATATATATATATATATATATATATATATATATATATATATATATATATATATATATATATATATATATATATATATATATATATATATATATATATATATATATATATATATATATATAATTAGTATAAGCTAAGGCTACATAAGCTCTCATCAAGCTGATAGCCCTCTGATAAGTTCACAAAGCTGGTCCATAGCTTTTGTGAGCTTATCTCTTTAGCCTTTCCTTGAATTTTCAGTTTTCAAGTAAGTCTCTCTATTCCTTGTTTCTTGCATACTTATTATTCTGGCTTAATCTTAGTTGATAGTAGCTTTTTGGTGTTTATACAGCTCATTTAAAGTCACTTTAGTGATTTTTATTAACTTGTTTGCGTTGTAGTCAAGTATTGCATTTTCACTGCCTAGTATCACTCATATTGCATTTCATAGTTCTGGTAGTCTTAGTTAGAAGTTACTACTCCATTGGCTTTTAAATCAGTTTAGTAGTGTAGTAGAATCAGTAGCTTAGTTAAATTTAGCTTAAGACTAGATAAGATAGTGTAACTGCTCACAGTTAGGGGTGTTTGGTTTAAGCTTAGGTTCTGAGTTCTAATAGTTTGTAGGTTTTAAAAGTAGTTCAATTAGCTCACAATAGGTTTAGTTAAAACAGGTAAGTCATAAAATATATAGGTATTTTAGCAAAAAGTCAAAGTTTGCTTTTATCCTCACAAATCAGTAAGCATTGTTGTGTATATGCTGTCATCTTGATGGATTTCAGTTGCATTTAGGGTACTCAGTTCATATATTAGCTTAAAATTAATTCTAGATTGAGTATTGATCCAAAGAAATTCAACAAAGTCAAACCTAGGTGTTAATAAAAAAAAGTCAAATCTGGGTGAAATTGTGCTAATGCACACCTGATCTAGGTCACTTTTAGGGTAGCAATTGAGGTCTAGAATTAGTGCTTTTGTGATTTTTAGGTAGCCACTAGTATAAGCTTGATTTCCCCCCCCCCCCCTTTTGATCCTGATGAGATGTTCTCTGATTCTGACGATGACGATTCTATATCTTGTGGAGACATCGACTATGTGGACGAATTACCTTCTGAGCTCGTCAGCTTAGAAGAAGAGAATAATGTAGATGTTGAAACTGAAATCCAAGATGAAGCTCTTCGTGAAAAATTATTGAATATAAATCTTCTCATTTCTAAGATCGAGGCGTTGAAAGATCCTCCGACTTCTTCATTTCCTATCCCCGTTATGGATAGTGATTTCTTACCCGAGCTTGAAATTTTTCGATTTGAAGAGACGAGTAGTGGCAATCCCACTATTCATGCTGATATCTCTCTTCCGGATTATGAGCGTTTTGATTTTGATATTAATTCTGAACTTATTTCCGATAATACGTCACGTGACCCTCTTTTAGAGGATGTCGATCTAATTCTTGCTGTGGATGACTCGATACCACCGGGTATTGAGAATGACAAGAATGACGTTCAAAGAAATATTCTTTCCGATTTACCTTCATCTCGTCCACCCGCGAAACCACCAGATGAAAATTTTGAATCAGATGTAAATGAAGATATTTTTGGAGTGGTGGACGAGATTTCTGATCATGATGTTCCTATGCTTGATATTTTACCCACCCAACCCACCCGTGATTCTGAACTTGACTTTGCTATTATCATCCGGGTGTTTCAACCATTCTTTTCTTATCCCCTCATTTCTTCACTTTTCCACTCCACCGGGAGTGAGGATACCGTCTTTGACCCCGGCATCTTCGTTTTGCATGCCGAGTGTCCGTTCTATCTGCTCTCCCCAAGGACCAATTAATTCGGGGATCGAGTCAAGCTCATGTGACTCGGTTAACAAAAACAAGCGCTTCGTGGGAGGCACCCCATGCTTATCCATTTTCATTTTCTTTATTTTCTTATTTCTTAAGTAACGTGACGTGAGGGGGGCGACCCTTTCCAAACTCGTGTTTTCGTGGTTGTTTGTGAATGTTCAGGAATTTCCCCGAAGTTTGAGGACTCTCGTGCTCATGTTTTGTTGTTCTCTCCACTCGAGTCTCATTCTTCGCTGCTTTTTCGGAAATTCACCATATCCAAAATCTTATCGACTAACGTTTATCTCTTGGCATACTTAATAAACGGCCTTAGATATTACGTAAGACTACCCGTACCCTTAAAACATTGAGGACAATGTTTCACTTTAGTCTGGGGGGGGGGGGGGTGAATCTTCGATTCAATTTGACCTTGCACCTTCGTCTAAGCTGTTAACTTACGCAACTCCGTTTTCCACCAAAAATTTTAAATTTTTGTCACCTCTTTATAATTAAAAAAAAAATGATGATATATGAAGTAATAATAAGATTTGACACCTTGTTTTGACTTTCCTACCGGCGAGAGTAGAAATAAATGTTTTGACTTGACCGGGCGTGTTGAGCCCTAGCTCGTCTCCCTTAACCAATATAATCAAAAGATTATGGCTAAGCATCCGCGGATCTCATTACTTGGGATTTTAAATTTGCGGAGATCGAGGAATGATAGAGTTTATTTAGAAGTTTCGTGCTAAACGTGGAGTAGTTGGATCTCTTTAGAGCCCACGAAAGGTACTTGTGGCCTCCTTGTTCCCACAAGATTGCACACCAATAAAAATAGATCTCTAGGTTTAATTAAGTGTATGGGGTTTGGGCAATACTTAGTTTTTTCTCATTCCCAACAAAATCTCTGCATATGGGGGTTTGGTACACATAGGGGTATAGCCAGTGTTACGGTGAAATAGACTATTGCATCTTGCCGGTTCGCAGCCGATGTTGTGATCTTAGTAAAGGCCGTAGGACTCGGGGTTCGGCCTATGATTATGAATATCAATAATAATAGTCCAAATCTAAATAAAAAGGCAGAGGAATCCAAAGCTATAAAAAGCAGCGGATATAAATCCAAGGTCATAATAAAGCTCTTACATCTTGGCGGCTCATAAACCGTTGTTGTAAAAGAAATAAAGGACTAAGGACCAAGTATTATTAAAGTGCTTATAATTGTGCAAAAATGCCAAGCTTCGACTCCGGGGGTTTCCCTAATAAAAAGCTTCCGTTTCGGGTCTCAGACATGGGATGTCTCGGTCTTAAATAAAAAGGGGGACCTCCACAAATCGTGTTAAATCAGAGACCTTCATGTGGACCCAATTTCTGTATGCAGGGGTTTTCGAGGGAAAGTTTGGAAACTACTTAGCGTTCAAATTTTGTGCTCTTATCAGACTAACAAATATCAAAACGAGAAAATATGAACAAATTCATTTCTCACAAAATAAAATCTTGAGATACAAAACTTAGGACTTGGGAACAAGAGGTAATGACTCAATTAACTTTTGTGGGTAGTGTTAGCATCTAACTTGTGGATAAACAATGATCTCGATTTTACGCTTAGTTTGGGAGCTTGTGAAAAATCAAGGATGACGATTTTTATCCGTATGGTCTCTTCTCTGTGAAAAGTGTTTCTACTCGTTGACCCTGAAAATTATCATCAGATAAGAATTGATAATGAAAGTCAAGGCAAACCGTCACATATATAAATGAAAAAATACAAAAAAGAGTAGTAGTAGTAGTTGTATTCATGAAAATTGGAAAACGGAGCGTTTTTTAGAATAAATGATTTTGATATCTCTTTTGAACATCATTGCTACTTTACAATGTCAGTAAAGAGAGGTTTTGAAATTATTTATCTCTTAAGCGTGAGGTGATGACATTGCGTGAGGACACGACAATACCTTAGTCTGGGGGATTTTGATGTGTGCTTATTCACACATCCTTTTTAGCCTTAAATCAGACCAATTACACCAAATACTAACCAAATATGCCAAGAAAATGTGTGTTTTTGTATTTGTGTATGTGCAGGTACGGATATGTGAAAAATTGATGAGTGTCTAAATACTCATCATTTCGTTCACATTTAGGCTACTAAAACATCTGAAAACATACAAATATGCTTCAAAATACTGGAAATATCATGAAACTGTGCTTTTAGGTGTTACAAGTGCAAAAAGGATGAAAACTGATGAAAAACATATAAAATATTCTTAATTTACAGTTTCAGTCCCTGAACTTTGACAAATTGGCAAAACTAGTCCCTGGTCAATCAAAACTTGTACAAATGTCATAAAAGGTCCTTGGGATTCATAAGTTGTTAGGAAAAGTCCTTTGAAGTTAAAAATCATAAATTTACAACTTTGGTCCCTCAACTTTGAAAAGTGTCAAAATTAGTCCCTAAGGTTTTAAAAAATAAGAAAATAATCAAAATAAACCTTATACTATTCATAAATGGCATATTTGGTCCTTTGTGTTAATATTTGATATTTACAGGTTTAACCCTTCAAGTTTCAGAAAATTACAAGAATGGTCCCTGGAGTTTGAGAAATTACAGAAAAGGTCCCTGGATATTTTTAAATGGAAAAATCATAAATTTGGTCCTTGGATTATCATATTTGGCAAGTTAAGTCCTTGAAAACACTTTGGGAGAATCACAATTCCAGCCCCTTAACTTTGCTCAAATTACAAAAATGGTCCTTGTGTAAAAATAAACCAAACCATACCCTTTTTATTATTTATCCACAAACCAAATCCAGTCCAAACACCCTCACCCAGCCCATTTCTAGGCCCAATCCACCCTCAGCCCAAACCCCTTAAATATATACCAGGGTTTGACCCTGGTCAAACTTCCCAAACCCGCCAACACTGTAGCACCATCTCCTACCTCCCTGCTTCACCATACCAGGGTGGTATTTGGCCACCTTGCACCTCCACCTCAGCAATACAGCTCACCCTCCACCTCTTACACCTATCCCACCTTCATTAAATGCCATCTCCACCCAATTTTCCCTCCAAACTAGTTTTACTTCCCCTGTTTTCATAATACCACCCCAACTTGGCTTAAAATCCACTCAAACTTATCCCAACTTGTTCCCTAAGTCTCTACTACAATCCTAAATGCATTAATTGAAATATATCAGGCTGCAAGCAACCTAGAAGACTTTGGCGCCAAAACAGTTTAAACGGCCAAGATATGCTTGACCCATCCAATGGCCTCAAATTGAAGTGGGAAAGTCTCAGGAAGCTAGTGGGATGCTTTTGAATCATTATAAAGAAAGAAAGAGGCAGGAATGAAGATCCATCATAGAATACGTTTTGTGATCAAATTTAAATTGCTTATCTTTAATTACTGTCTTTTAAAAGCTTTCAAAGCTTTATTACTCTTTGACACATTGTAATAAAACTTTATTTACAGTTTGTAGTTTCATAATATTTCAATACATGTCATTTACTTAATTGTTTCTTTACTTAATATTGTCATCTTCATTACCTGTCTGTTATAGCAGTTTAGAGGACTTCATAAGTCACTTAGGCTCCTGACAAAAGCTCTAAGGCTTTTAGAAACCTTAAAATCAGTTGTAATCCATAAACTCAAAAATTACAAAAAGAAATCACCAAGAAATTGTTTGCAAGAAAGAATAAGGTGGAGCAGGATGGAATTTGGATTGCTTGAGGGGTTTTAGAAGCTTATTGGAAGCAATAGGTGTAATCTAAGTTCTGGGAGTGGTTCTTGTCACTATGCATTCATTATGGACACTTTTGTAAGTCATTTTCTTATATTTTGGTACTTTACTATTTACTATCTTATATAGCTGTAATCTTTGTGTTTCTTACTTATTCTGTGTTGTTTGATGCTATTATAGTCTAATATTGATAGCTTGTTTGTTGTTTTTCTAAGCTGTAAAAGTTTTCATAAAAACAGTCAAATAGCATAATCTTTGATTCTGTGTTCTTTTGTTGTTATTGTTGTTATTTTGTGTTTATTATATCTATTATGATGATGTTTAATGGTCTGAAATCAGTTTAGAGTTTCATATCATTGATTTGCTTTGAAAACCACCAAAACAGTTAGGTTAAGGGGTGTTTGGATCTGCTGAGTTCAAGGACTCATAGGTTGTGTTTGTTGTTGATTGTTGTTGAAACTAGTCCCACTAGGCTCTAATAACTCAGTTAAACAATAAAAACCATAGTTATTTTGATTAAAAGTCAAAACTCACCCTAAATCATTCTCACTGTTTCACTGTTAGGATTTTGAGATCATAGACTCATCAAATCTGTTCTATAGTTGTTAAGATACCTTAATTAAGTGTTATTATACCTTAATACTTCAATTACAGTTATTAGATTAGATTCAAAGTTCACAAAAGTCAAATTTCCAAGTTCTTATAAAAAGTCAAATTGCTTGATACTCAGTTTTTACCAAAACTCCAAGATTTGTTTTGAATTTTGTATTAAGTTTCAAGGTCTGAAATTTGTTGTAGTAATAGCCTACCAGCTTGTCTTTAAGTTCCTACATAGCTTTTATTTTTAGCAATTTTTACCTGGGCCCCACTCACCCTCAAAGTTACTTGTAGGGAAGAAAGCTCCCCTGCACCAGCAGACTCACCTAGGGGTGTAAACGAGCCGAGTCGAGTCGAGTATTGACAAGCTCGAGCTCGGCTCGACATATAATACTCGAGCTCGAAGCTCGGCTCGAGCTCGACCGAGCCTCAAAATTCAAGCTCGAGCTCGGCTCGATCACTAAAACTCGAGCTCGAGGCTCGGCTCGGCTCGGCTCGTATATATTAAATAAAATCAAGTTTTTGAAAAAGTCACTATAGAAAAGCTCGAGCTCGGCTCAAAATTCAAGCTCGAGCTCGGCTCGTATATTCTTGAAGGGCATATATGTAATTATAGAAAAGCTCGTTAAGGCTCGCGAGCTTCACGAGCCGAGTAACATAGAACTCGAACTCGACTCGACATCTTACACGAGTAGCTCGAGCTCGAGCTCGACTCGTTTAAAATCGAGTCGAATCGAGTATTTTTCGAGTCGATCTCGAGTTACTCGCGAGTTGTCTCGGCTCGATTACACCCCTAGACTCACCCATCAGTGGTGGTTTGTGACCACCACAGTGGGCCCCACACCATAATCTTAGGTTCTTACAACCCCCTCCTACCAGGGAACAATAGTTGACCATTTATTTGACCATTAGACCACTGGACCCCACCTGGAATAAGCCCTAAACTCTGTCCTAATTCTGTGTTCAAATTAGTTTTTGGAATAGCTTATTTCTGCTTATCAGCTTATTTACTGAGCTTAATTGGCAAATTTTAGCTTAGACAAGTCCATTATACTTATTTAGATCAGATTCAACCAAGGTGGGTCCCACATAAGCTCATTTGAGCTTATTTGATTAATCAGTCAACAAAAGTCAACTGTGGTAGCATTAAGCTTCCACAGTGCTTATTAATAGCTTATAAATTAGTTGTTTTCACAAAAGTTGTTTATTATTAGATATAATATAGTTTTGTAAAAGAAAAATCCAGAAAAGACAACATAAAAATAAGTGATAGTTTCTAATTAATTTAATTTAATTTTAATTTTCATTTTTAGATTTTTATTAAGTAAGTTGTGTTTTTATATTTTTAATAATTTCCTTTTAGGTTAAAGTATTTTTAATAATTTTTTCAGATTTTTGTTTTGTAATTTAGTATTTATTAGAATTAATAATAGTTTTATTAGTAATTAATTAATAAATAAGTTATAAACAGCATAATTAGTTTTTATAAAGTAACACCTAGTTTTTATATTTTTATAGCTTTTATAGGTCATCAAATAGTTTTATAAATTTTTCCATAATTTCCTAAGTTAATTTAGTATTATTAGTAATTCAAAATAGTTTAATTAGTATAATTAATATAAATAGTTTTTAATTAATAAAAAGCTTATAAAAAGACAAAAACATATTTATTTTTATTTTTTATACTTTCTTCAAGTTCATTTTTAAGTTTAGAAATTATTTTTACAAGTTTTTAGTTTAATTTGTAGTATTTATCATTTTTAGTTTGATTTAAATTAGTTTTAATTAAAAAGTTAAATAGTTATTAATTAAATAATTAATAATAAATAATATAATAATCTAAAAAATAGTTTTCTTTTTAATTTAATTTTCTTTTTAGTTTAATTTTATAGAATTTTCATTTTTAACCCCTACAGTTTATTTTTCTTTAAAACTCACCTTTTTCTTTGTACGCAGTCGCGTACGTTTTTAATTCCTTTTACGTTTTTACATTTTCTTATTTCAAAGTTTTGTTTATATAGCTTATTAAAGCTATTTTCTTTTCTCCTAGGGTAATCACAATCATATACCCTTTCCTGTTCAATAATTCCCGATCACAGATCCGTTCTAACTCAGGATATCACACTTCCAAGGGACATAAACGACCCAGGGACACTAAACTCCTTGGATATACTTGTATTCAGGTTTCTTTAGTTTGACTTTTATTGTCAACCATTCACAAGTGGTTGACTCTAGAATATATAGCTAGAAAACCTTGAGTCAAAAATGAATAAAAACGATTCAAAACCGACAAAAACGAGCACGAGATTGGAAAAAGGTCAAAAGCCAGAGCCAGGGAAGCAAAATAATAAAAGAAATCTCAAAAGTGTCATAAGAAGTCCTCAAAGATTTAGAAAGTTTCAAGTTTAGTCCTTGGACAAAGTTTTGAAGATATGGCAATTTTAGTCCCTGCACTTTCAGAGAATTACAAAATTGGTCCCTTGAAGAAATATTCTAAGAAAAGTCCAATGAGATCCTCCATATTTCAGAGTTTGACAAGAAATACCCTTGAGGAAACTTTAGATAAATTACAGATTCAGTCCCTGAAAGTTTTAGCTTTACACATTGGTCCTTATCTAAACGAATTACTACTCCTAAATAAAAGCTAACTGGATCCAATCCACAAACTATAACAATCCATCCCAACCCTGCCCAAGCCCAACATTACCATCAGCCCATCTCCCTTACACCATTTTACCCGATCCAATAAAAAACCCACCCAAGTCAAATCCTTTTATCCCCGGTCAAAGAAATAATCCCAAAACACCACCCAAATAAATCCCGCCCCCCAATTTCACAATTTACCCAGGAATATTTACTGTTCATATGAACCCTAATCCTTTTACCATCAAATTACCCCATGTAACTTTAATTAACCAAATATTGAGAGTTTCTAGAAGGGTATGAACATGTCAGGAGGGGTCAGAAACACGGAATGCCACGTTGGCAATCCGTGCGAGGGCTCACGATCCAAGGGCTATAATTATAGCTTATGATTGAAGCTGGATTGGATGGGCGTGATTAGAGTTTCAGAAGTTCCAGAGCCTTCCTAATACAAGACCAAGAGAACCTCTCTCAGTAGCTATATATACCCCCTCACACTCACGGATATTAGCAGTAGGAGTAGGTTAGAATTTAGGAGTAGTTATAGATTTCATGTAATTTTCAGTTTAATTTACTACTTTCTTTTTGTACTCAGATAATTTCAAGTTTTAATATAAAGCTCAATTCAGTTTCATATATTTAGGTGTTATAGAATTTTATTTCAAGTATTTCTCATTACTGCTTAATTGTTTGTTAAAGTTTTTATTTACTGTTTGATTGAGTTAAAATTTCAGTTTACTTTATTGTTATATCCAAATATATATATATATATATATATATATATATATATATATATATATATATATATATATATATATATATATATATATATATATATATATATATATATATATATAATAATTAGTATAAGCTAAGGCTACATAAGCTCTCATCAAGCTGATAGCCTTCTGATAAGTTCACAAAGCTGGTCCATAGCTTTTGTGAGCTTATCTCTTTAGCCTTTCCTTGCATTTTCAGTTTTCAAGTAAGTCTCTCTATTCCTTGTTTCTTGCATACTTATTATTCTGGCTTAATCTTAGTTGATAGTAGCTTTTTGGTGTTTATACAGCTCATTTAAAGTTACTTTAGTGATTGTTATTAGCTTGTTTGCGTTGTAGTCAAGTATTGCATTTTCACTGCCTAGTATCACTCATATTGCATTTCATAGTTTTGGTAGTCTTAGTTAGAAGTTACTATTCCATTGGCTTTTAAATCAGTTTAGTAGTGTAGTAGAATCAGTAGCTTAGTTAAATTTAGCTTAAGACTAGATAAGATAGTGTAACTGCTCACAGTTAGGGGTGTTTGGTTTAAGCTTAGGTTCTGAGTTCTAATAGTTCGCAGGTGTTAAAAGTAGTCCAATTAGCTCACAATAGGTTTAGTTAAAATAGGTAAGTCATAAAATATATAGGTATTTTAGCAAAAGGTCAAAGTTTACTTTTATCCTCAAAAATCAGTAAGCATTGTTGTGTATATGCTGTCATCTTGATGGATTTCAGTTGCATTTAGGGTACTCAGTTCATTTATTAGCTTAAAATTAATTCTAGATTGAGTATTGATCCAAAGAAATTCAACAAAGTCAAACCTAGGTGTTAATAAAAAAAGTCAAATCTGGGTGAAATTGTGCTTATGCACACCTGATCTAGGTCACTTTTAGGGTAGCAATTGAGGTCTAGAATTAGTGCTTTTGTGATTTTTAGGTAGCCACTAGTATAAGCTTGATTTTGCCCCCCCCCCCCCCCCCCTTTGGTCTCACCAATTAGCTTATTAGATAGCTTATAAACTAGCCGCAAATAAGGACTTTAGCCATTATAGCAAACTTCATAAGTACTCGAATTAGGTTACGGCCCGGGCTTATTTTTGTTTTTTGAGTTGAATTAGATTTTTTTAGATCTATTACACTAAACCTGAGCTTTTAGTGCATTCTAGTGCTTATTTGCTTATTTCAAGTGCTTATTAAAACTTCTTTTCATGCTTATCTGCTTATTCTGTGGGCTTATTTGGGTTTTTATTGTTTAGTTGTGCTTATTTAAGTTAGTTGAGCCTGTCCTAAGCTTTTGGTGGTCATTGGTGCATAAATGCTCATTCTAATTGCTTATTGAAACTGCTTATTAATGGGCTTATTTAAACTTTTTTTATTTTTCCTAGTATTATAATATTATTTTAGATTTTCCAGAATTTTTTCAGATTTTTCCAAGTTAGTTTAGTACTTTTCATAATTAATATTAGTATTTTAAACATTTTAAATTATTTTAAATTCAGAAAAAATAAATAAAAATAAAAATAAATCAGAAAAATCGAAATATATTTTTAATATTTATTTTCATTTATTTTAGAATTTTAGAAATTTAATTTGTGTTTTTCCCATTTATTTTGAATTTAATTTGAATTTTTAAATTAGATTTAATAGTTTTTAATTCCCAAAAATTATACAAAAAACAAAAATAATTAGTTTTTAGTTTTAAAATTACTTTTTAAGTTATTTTATAATTTTCAAAATTTATTTTTCATTTTTCTCACCTTATTTGCCTTTTCTTTTAATTTTTAATTGGCTAATTAGTTTTTAATTCATAAAAAATAAATAAAAGTAAAAAAAAAAAAAAAAAAAAAAATCTTTTTCTTAAAATCTTCTTTTATCATTTTTAACTTTTCAAAATTATTTTCAAGTACGTAGGAGTAGTGTAGCTCAAAAATCACGTTTTATTTCGTACGTTTACGTTTTAGCTTACGTTTTCGATTCTACGTTGCGTTTTTGGTTTGTTTACTTAAAATACGTGTTTAAGTGATTATTTGTGCTTCATTTGTTATTTCATTAGTATAATCTCATAAGAATCACTTTTTACCACTTTCATGACACGTTTCACGATTCTGGAATTACGAATTCCATTCACACCTTCGCTGGAAGAACGACCCGGGGAAGTACTTTCCTAAGCGTTTCTTCAGAAAAATAAACATACACTTAAAAACGACTCAATCAGACTTCTAATGACATTTTAAGCTTTCTTTGATCATTTTGCTTCCCCGGCTTCGGATTTTAACCTTTTTCCATTCTCGTGCTCGTTTTTGTCGGTTTTGGCTTTGTTTTTGTTCATTTTTCACATATCATTTTTCATTTGTTCATTTTTCACATATTCGTTTTTGTCGGTTTTGGCTTTGTTTTTGTTGGTTTTGTTCATTTTGTTCATTTTTGTTTTTGTTCATTGGCTTTGTTTTTATATATGTGACGGTTTGCCTTGACTTTCATTATCAATTCTTATCTGTTGATAACTTTCAGGGTCAACGAGTAGAAACACTTCTCACAGAGAAGAGACCATGCGGATAAAAATCGTCATCCTTGATTTTTCACAAGCTCCCAAACTAAGCGTAAAATCGAGATCATTGTTTATCCACAAGTTAGATGCTAACACTACCCACAAAAGTTACTTGTGTAATTACCTCTTGTTCCCAGGTCCTAAGTTTTGTATCTCATGATTTTATTTTTGTGAGAAATGAATTGCTTCATATTTTCTCGTTTTGATATTTGTTAGTCCGATAAGAGCACAAAACTTGAACGCTAAGTAGTTTCCAAACTTTCCCTCGAAAACCCCTGCATACAGAAATCGGGTCCACATGAAGGTCTCTGATTTAACACGATTTGTGGAGGCCCCTTTTTTATTTACGACCGAGACATCCCATGTTTGAGACCCGAAACAGAAGCTTTTTGTTAGGGAAACCCCCGGAGTCGAAGCTTGGCATTTTTGCATAATTATAAGCACTTTAATAATACTTGATCCTTAGTCTTTTATTTCTTTTACAACAACGGTTTAAGAGCCGCCAAGATATAAGAGCTTTATTATGACCTTGGATTTATATCCGCTGCTTTTTATAGCTTTGGATTCCTCTACCTTTTTATTGGCTTTGGATTATTATTATTGATATTAATAATCATATGCCAAACCCCGAGTCCTACGGCCTTTACTAAGATTACAACATCGGCTGCGAACTGGCAAGATGCAATAGTCTATTTCACCGTAACACTGGCAGTACCCCTATGTGTACCAAACCCTCATATGCAGAGATTTTGTTGGGAATGAGAAAAAACTAAGTATTGCCCAAACCCTATACACTTAATTAATCCTAGAGATCTATTATTATTGGTGTGCAATCTTGTGGGAACAAGAAGGCCACAAGTACCTTTCGTGGGCTCTAAAGAGATCCAACTACTCCACGTTTAGCACGAAACTTCTAAATAAACTCTATCATTCCTTGATCTCCGCAAATTTAAAATCCCAAGTAATGAGATCCGCGGATGCTTAGCCATAATCTTTTGATTATATTGGTTAAGGGAGACGAGCTAGGGCTCAACACGCCCGGTCAAGTCGAAACATTTATTTCTACTCTCGCCGGTAGGAAAGTCAAAACAAGGTGTCAAATCTTATTATTCATATCATATATATCATTTTTTATTTTTATTATTTATTTATTTATTTATTTATTTTTTATTTATTTATTTTTTATTATAAAGAGGTGACAAAAATTTAAAATTTTTGGTGGAAAACGGAGTTGCGTAAGTTAACAGCTCAGACGAAGGTAACAGGTCAAATCGAATCGAAGATTCACACCCCCCCCCCCCCCCAGACTAAAGTGAAACATTGTCCTCAATGTTTTAAGGGTACGAGTATTCTACGTAATATCTAAGGCCGTTTATTAGGTATGCCAAGAGATAAACGTTAGTAGACAAGATTTTGGATATGTTGAATTTCTGAAAGAGCAGCGAAGAATGAGACTCGAGTGGAGGGAATGACAAAGTACGAGCACGAGAGTCCTCAAACTTTGGGGAAATTCCTGAACATTCACAAACAACCACGAAAACACGAGTTTGGAAAGGGTCGCCCCCCCTCACGTCACGTTACTTAAGAAAATAGAAAATAAAGAAAATGAAAATGGATAAGCATGGGGTGCCTCCCACGAAGCGCTTGTTTTTTATTACCGAGTCACATGAGCTTGACTCGATCCCTAAATTAATTCGTCCTTGGGGAGAGCAGATGAAACGGACACTCGGCATGATAAACGGAGATGCCGGGGTCAAAGACGGTATCCTCACTCCCGATGGAGTGGAAAAGTGAAGAAATGATGGGATAAGCAAAGAATGGGTAAAACACCAGATGATAAAAACAAAATCAAGTTCAGAATCACAGGTGGGTTGGGTGGGTAAAATATCAAGCATAGGAACATCATGATCAGAAATCTCGTCCACCACTCCAAAAATATCTTCATTTACATCTGATTTAAAATCTTCATCTGGTGGTTTCGCGGGTGGACGAGAAGAAGGTAAATCGGAAAGAATATTTCTTTGAACTTCATTCTCGTCATTCTCAATACCTGGTGGTATCGAGTCAGCCACAACAAGAATTAGATCGACATCCTCTAAAAGAGGGTCACGTGATGGATTATCGAAAATAAGCACATAGTCGATCTTAAAGTCAAAACACTCATAATCCTGAAGAGAGATATCAGCATGAATAGTGGGATTGCCACTACTCGTCTCTTCAAATCGAAAAATTTCAAGCTCGGGTAAGAAATCACTATCCATAACGGGGATAGGAGAAGAAATCGGAAGATCTTTCAATGCCTCGATCTTAGAAATGAGAAGATTGATATTCAATAATTTTTCACGAAGAGCTTCATCTTGGATTTCATTGTCAACTTCTTCATCATTCTCTTCTTCTAAGCTGACGAGCTCAGAAGGTATTTCATCAACATAGTCGATGTCTCCACAAGATATAGAATCGTCATTGTCAGAATCGGAGAACATCTCAACACGATCATTCGAATTATCAATCAGAGATAACTCACATTCTTTAGCCGTATCAAAAACATGTTTCTCAAAATCGGGTAAAGAATCCTTGAGCTCGGGCTCCAAAGGATCGGACGGCTTATCTTCAATAAATTCACAATTACCGTTAGATATTTCCCCGGACTCACTTGGGATTGGGACGAGGTTCACAACGCTAGACTTATTGAATTCGTCCGATTCCATTGCCGGAATAGTGTTTAGATGCTCGTCCCCCATTTTTAGAGAGTCCTCGGGTTCTACGGGAGAAACATCGGAAGCTTTGTGAGGATTAAGAACAATCGTAATTTTCTCATCATCGTCGTCGGAATTATAGTAAACAAAATTTTTATAAGGATTAGACGCTCTCTCTTCAGCAAGTAACTCTGTAATAGACTTTTCACGAGGCTCGGGAGTATTAGTTTCACGATTAGCCACCCACTCTCGTAACATTTCGATAACGGATTTCATTTCAGCGATAAATTCCTCCGGAACTTGAATCTTGTCGGGAATTTATGGGGGTTGGTTAAAACCATGAGAATCGTAACATAAATTCGGCTCATAATAAAAAATTTCAAACGATCCCCCACAATGTTCAAAATTCAACGAACTTTGGAATGAATCACCATTGTAATTTAGTACTTGCTCATAAAAGTTTTGAAAAGGAAGATTGAAATTGTTTTGAGGATAATTATCAAAACTCACATCACAAGCGTAAGACGTTTCTGTACTCGGAGCATAACATATACAATTCGCGTATCCACATTGATTACAAAAATATTGCCCACACGGTAATCCTTCGTCGGATGGATTTCCATAATTAAAGCAAGTGAACGGAGACGGCGGTGGTGTTGGATAGTAATCGGGAACGTTTTGAAGGATTGGGTTTTGAACATACTCGGGAGAATTACAAAACAAACAAACTCCATCATGAATATCACTACCACATTGTTCGCACGTACATGAAACACATGAACCTTCAAAGAACGGTTCTCCATATTTAAAACAAGTCGGATGCATAAGAATTATCGGTTTAGAGGGTTAAAGAAGAAGAATCAAATAATAAGAGGATACGAAGATTATTTTTGGTTTTTAATTATTGAAAAAGAAAATCAAAGTAGAAAAGGAAAATCTTTTTGTATTTTTATTTTTAGAAAACAAAATTCAAAAACTTAAAACTTTTATTCTCTTTTGTTTTTTCAAACGTTACGTTAATCGTAACCGTTTCCTTTAAAACTACTCGCGATGGAACGGGAGAGAAGAGTGTTTCTCTCTTCAGCTTGCAATTAAATGTCAAAGTTATCCGTATTTTCCGCTTATTCGGTTGTAGAATTAAAGTAATCCGTGTTGATATAAATAATGCCTAAAAACATTATTAACATATATCGATATCTCTATGTTTTGATAATCACAAAACGTAAACTCATTGAACTACAAATTATGACGTAAACAAGTATTTAGTCGTAAATATTTGCTTTAACATCCATATCACTTAAGGTATGAATAAACAAAGTGTCTAATGCATTTTATGATCAAAGGAATTTTTATTTTTACAAACCTTACATTTTATTAAAGTGGGACAAACATTTTTAAACTTATACAAAACATTTTTGTATTTATAAGAAATGTTTTATTCAAAATAAATATTTTGAATTCAAATTTCAACCCAAAAAAATCGGCTACATTCTTCAGGAAAAACCCCCCCCACAAAAAGACAAAAAATCTGAAGAAAAAGTATTTTTTCTTAGGCGGCCCCCTTAATTATACTAGGCGGTCCCCTTAATAATTAAGGGGACCGGCACACAATTAAGGGGACCGGCCACGCTCCCTGTCAGATTTTGTCAGAAATTTTTCCCTATAAATACCACCTCAAACCTGGAATTTTTCTCACCTCTTTGCACAAATATTTTCAGATCCAATTCTCTCTAAACATCCTTCTAAAATCCTTTGATCATAAATACATAATCCTTTGTTTCAAAGTGATTCTTACATCATCCTCTCAAGTGCAAGAGAAGAATACTTCTATCCTCCAAGACAAGAAGTATTACAACTTGTTGTGACCTCCACATCCAAGTTGTTGGTGCATCATCAAGAATATCTACATATATCTTTGTGTAGTGTGTTGTGAATATTTGATTGTAGATAGTTGTGTTAGGAATATAGATAGTGTGATTGGCTAGTAGATTGTAGTAAAGATAGTTGGTGTGAAGTAGTTGTGAAGATAGGTGTGTAGTAGATTGGTGTGAAGTAGTTGTGAAGACGGTGTGAAGTCTTGAAGAAGGTGTGAAGGTGTGATTAAGGTGTGAAGATCACGTGGTGTGATATTTGGTGTGAGATTGGTTCTAGCTACGATTAGAACTCGACATTTAGCTTAGTGTCGTTAACTTGTGTAAGCCAAGGTGTGTAAGGTTTTCTCCGCCATAAGGGAGCTTGTTGATATAGTGAAGAAAACTCTCGAGTAGGTGACTCGAGGAGTGGAGTAGGGCAAGGAAGGTGTCCTTGTAGCCGAACCACTATAAATCCTTTGTCTCGCGGTTAGATCTTTCCATATCTTACTTATTATCTTGCTTATATCGTTATTACTTTTGTAGACATAGACGTATATATATAGTTGCTCATATAGTGCTAGTATTAATTTTACTTAAAGATCAAACGAAAGTTTTATTCACAAAACAAAGTTTTTGCAATCAAACTAAAAAGGTTACATACATATAATTGATCATTTCGATCAAGTATAGTTTTCATACAAAATATAACTAAGGATTATAAAATAAACGATTACGTACTTATCTCTCGCATATAGCTACAATTATTTATATTATGCATGTGTTGATTTCACATACTTAGCATACATTATTATTATTGTTTATACTTAGATATACTTGTTCATATTGTTCAAGATTTGAGTTCACATAAGATTGAATCAAAGTTTTAAAAGCAAACAAGGTTTTAAAACTAAACTAAGTTTTCAAAATAAAATTAAAAAGACGTAAAACTATTCAACCCCCCTTCTAGTTTTCCACAATTGGTACCAGAGCCACGTCTAGCAAGATTTTTAAAATATATTGTATTTTAAAACTTGTAACGATCTATGGAATCTGAAAAATATTTAGAAGGGCAATCTATGCAAAGACCACCACTATTTGAAAGTGATGGATTTTTATATTGGAAAAATCGATTCGAAACTTATGTGAAATCAAAGGATCTAGATCTTTGGCATGTTATTACTAATGGTGATTTTTTACCTACTCAAAATAATCCCGAAACAAATAAAGATGAAATAGTACCTTTTGAAAAACAAAATGATGATTTAAAAAGAAGACTTTCTAAAAACAATGAAGCAAAAATGGTTATTTACAATGCGTTACCACGTAAAGAATACGAAAGAATTTTTATGTGTAAAACCGCAAAAGAAATTTGGGATTCTTTACTAATCATTCACCAAGGTAATAGTCAAGTTAAAGATAACAGAATAGATCTTCTTGTTCAACAATATGAACAATTTACGATTCCGGAGGAGGAATCAATAGATAATGCTTTTGCTAGATTTAACACTATTATCACAAGTTTAAAAGCACTTGATGAGAATTTTTCTAGTAAGAATTTTGTTAGGAAATTTCTTAGAGCTCTTCATCCAAAATGGCGAGCTAAAGTTACGGCGATTGAAGAATCGAAGAACTTGTCAACTCTTCAACTTGATGAGTTGATCGGCAACCTGAAAGTCTATGAAGCAATAATAAAGAAAGACTCCGAGATTCTCAATGGAAAAAGAGAGCAAAGCAAATCAATTGCGTTGAAAGCTAAAAAGGACTCTAGTGACGAAGAATGCTCAACCTCCAAAAGTGACGATGAAGAGTATGCTATGGCATTACGAGACTTCAAGAAATTCTTCAAAAGACGAGGAAGATACATTAGGCAACCATATAATGAAAGGAAGTGTTTTAAATGTGGCAATCCAAATCATCTCATCGGAAAGTGTCGAATGATGTCAAGAGATCAAAATCAAAAGGCGTTTATTGGAGGTGCTTGGAGTGATAGCGATGAGGACAAGAAAGAAACCACAAATGAAGAAAAGTGTCTTATGGCTAAGACATCAAGCGAGGTACGTTCCGAAACCGAATACTTTAATGACGAAAATTTATCATTAGATGAAAAAGACCTAGATAGCGAATATAATAGGTTATGCAAATTAGGTCAAAAGATTATAGCTAAAAATAAGTCACTAAAACATATTAATAATCAATTAGAAAATGAAGTACTCGAATTAAAAATTAAACTACAACATTTGGAAAAAGGAAAAGAAGTTTTTGTAAAATGTAAAACTTGCTTAGAGGTTAAAAATGAAAACGAAAAACTTAAAGATGAAATTTTCAAACTTGACAGGTTTAAAAATAATAATAACCCACTTAAGAAAATACTAAGTGCTCAAGAAACTTTGGGAGATAAAACCGGTCTAGGATTAACTTCAACTAATGTCTCAACTAGTGAAAATAAAAGTATAAAGTTTGAATGTGAATCTAGTAAACAAAAATCATTAGAATCAAATTCTAAGTATATACTTACAAAAGATAGAAAAATACCCATTGCGAATGATGAAAAAGTAAAAACTTTTTATAAACCATCCTTAAAGACCGAAGTAGGATCCTCTAAACCTAAATTTAGATCTAAAACTCCACCACCAAGAAAACCTAAAAATCATCATCCAAGATCTAAAACATCTCAACCTAGAAGAAATCTAAATAGACAATATTACAATAACACTAGAAATCAAATGTGGAATTATCAACCAAGTTACAATCCTTGGGAAACATTACCACCATACATGCATCCTTGCCAAATGTTAAATATGTTTGGACCAAACAACTTTGGACCAATGAGACAATGGGGACCAAGTGGCTAAATTGTCAATCTTGGAAGAAGTTGGAATATCATCCACAAATGACTTCTATAAGTCAACATGGTCACTTGAAGTGCTTGAAGATATTCCATTGAAGACTAAAAGGTACGCGTTTCTTTTAAGTTCATCACTATAATTTGCATGCTTAGATAAATGATTAGTTAGATTAATGCTTAGTACATAATTGCTTATATTCTTATAACCTAGAAACATCATTGGTTGACTTTCCTAGGAATAAGATAAAATTGTTCATTGCCGAACAAAATAGAAAATGGAAATCTTCTATATCCACTATTAGGAAACTCATGGTGATGAAGTGAAATGAGTTAAGTGGATCAATCGTTAATATAGAAGTAGGATTAGATCCCTCGCATAAGAAAACTATGGATGAAACAAGCTCTCGTAGACTATGACATTAAGTCAGATAAGCGTGCGAAAACAAAGGAACTATAGATGTTAGGTTATACCCCATTCAACACTCTCGCATCTAACATATAAATTATCGTCTTCATTTCCTTTAGGATCATAGGATATGTAGAAATGATAGCATGAGATAATAATAGGCTTAACCAATCCTCTTGAGCATGAGATCTTTAATAAACAATTTTTTTTTTAAAATATTTGATTTATGATATTTGTTGTCAAAAATCTAATATCTCTAAAAATATGCAAAAACCTCACATTTTGGAAAATAGTCTTTCAAATAACTATCCCACTTTTAAATAACATGTTTTCACTATCAATATCCACAATTTTGTTTTGATCAAAACTAAAGATTGGGAAAATATTCTTTACCGTTCATTCACACATTTTGAAGTAAAAACCCAATCTATTTTATTCAAATAACTCTCACATCCAAGTGAAAACTTACTTTCAAACATTGTTGAATAATGCTAAAAACGTCTCTTTTAAAATCATGCATGGTGATCTCATATTTGTCATCTATATTTATATAAATGACACTTATAAGTGAATTAAATCAAATCAAGAGGACCATGGTTTGTTCATTAAGACTTTGTTTGTAACAAGTCTAGAAATACATGCTATCATAACTACCCACTTATTGCACATTGATACAAATTAGGATTAATCCTCATTGTTATGTAGTTATGAAATACTTGATGTTGCTTATTGTTTCCTAGCACTTATATTTTACTTGCATGATGAGTATGTTTGCATGCTAGATGAAATTGCTTGTTACTTAATCTCTTTGGTTAACATGCTTTGGCTACATAATTGCCTACATAATTAGTATATGCTTAATTGCCTCAAAGAGTTGGACTTGTTTGAAACCAAAAACACAACCTTTCTGCAATTCACTACCAAAAACCCTTTTCTGGCAATCTGGGAATCACCAGATGGGCGGCCCCCTTAAATCATAAGGCGGCCCCTTTAATTATTAAGGGGACCGGCCTCCAATTAAGGGGACCGGCTATCTGATGGTCGAAGGTGTTGTTTCCCTTTTCTATTTTTTAGCCCATTTCATCCTACACTTCCCAAAATTCACAAACCTATTTTATCCTAAACCTTCCATCAATGTTTATCCATCCTTGATCCCACCAATCCTACATTATAAACACTCTCATTCCTCTCAATCTCCACTCATCTCAACATTTCCTCTCCCATTAAACCAAAACCACCAAGAAACTTGTTTGGAGAAGAAAGCCTAACTTCCTTTAAAATTCCGTCAAATCAAATGACGTTGTCAAACATCCAACACCAAATTCCTCCTATGTTTTCAAACATTACTTACCTAACACCTCACTTTCCTTCTCACCAACATTACATATCAAAAACCTTTACTCACCCATATCCTTCTACATTACACTCAAACCTCATAATCTTTTCACAACTCAAGCGATGTTGTTCATAATCAACCAACACCTAAACCTCACTTTCACACAAATGATCCATTTAACAACAAATCATCCATTCGTGCTTCGACTAATGCTCCTTCTTATGATGAGCATGCACAATCCCAAAACAATAATCCCAACCTCATTACCAACACTTTACATGTTGCTCATTCAACAAAAACACCATCCACTCATGAAGGATCTTTTCCACCCATATCATGTTTTCATGATTACCCAAGCTCAAACATGTCTCCACCACCAAGAGTATCACCACCACATCCTACAACTTCACATGCCATTCTTATGTTGCATGTTCAAACCATCACCCAAGACAACTATCATGCTCCACCACCATCACCTTCCTCCGAACACTTGAAGTTCGTTGAGGCGCTAAAAGAAGCCCATGAGCTTAGTGCTCTTTTAGCCTTACATCTTGCTCAACGCAATTTGGATCCACCTTCATCTAGATTACCCTCATCACCACACAACATAAATCAACTTGAGAAGCATGTCAACAATTGACCTTGTTGCATCTTTCTCCTAAAAACCATTGCATTCAATGAACACTTGGATTGAATATCTTCTCACTAGATCACATCCAATACCCTCACTTGAACAACATCCAAAACCTCAATCAACCTCTTCCGCTACAAACTCTCCACAACCAAACTCTCCAACATTCATGACCCAAACATATACCTCCATTAATCCAACAACATTACCCTAACTCAACCATCTTCATTCCAAACACTCCATCATCAACCATCTAAGCATACTATATGCTTATGATTTTCACTTTCAAATACGAATCAACCAACCTTTTGTTACAAGCAAGTCCGATGGCTCTCTTTGGCAAATTAGAATCTTTAACATAATCTCTTTGAATTAATTGTTATGTATCCTTAATATTTGTTTGCTATGCTTGTTATTTGTATATTGTATATTCTTCTATATATGCTTGTGCTTCTACTATTTTTCTTGCGAGCATTCCATATCTCGATTCCTTGGTGCCATCGAACGAGGGGGAGCACACATCAAGGGGGAGCTCTCATCCCGTCTAACTTCATTTATGAAGCTAGTCGGCATAACCTTTTTGATTCTACAAAAAGGGGGAGAAGTGAATATAAACTCACTAAATACATGAATAAAAATTAATTTTTAGACTTGATGAGTTTAGGTTTTGTAATCATCAAAAAGGGGGAGATTGTTGATATAAATAATGCCTAAAAACATTATTAACATATATCGATATCTCTATGTTTTGATAATCACAAAACGTAAAATCATTGAACTACAAATTATGACGTAAACAAGTATTTAGTCGTAAATATTTGCTTTAACATCCATATCACTTAAGGTATGAATAAACAAAGTGTCTAATGCATTTTATGATCAAAGGAATTTTTATTTTTACAAACCTTACATTTTATTAAAGTGGGACAAACATTTTTAAACTTATACAAAACATTTTTGTATTTATAAGAAATGTTTTATTCAAAATAAATATTTTGAATTCAAATTTCAACCCAAAAAAACGGCTACATTCTTCAGGAAAAACCTCCCCCACAAAAAGACAAAAAATCTGAAGAAAAAATATTTTTTCTTAGGCGGCCCCCTTAATTATACTAGGCGGTCCCCTTAATAATTAAGGGGACCGGCACACAATTAAGGGGACCGGCCACGCTCCCTGTCAGATTTTGTCAGAAATTTTTCCCTATAAATACCACCTCAAACCTGGAATTTTTCTCACCTCTTTGCACAAATATTTTCAGATCCAATTCTCTCTAAACATCCTTCTAAAATCCTTTGATCATAAATACATAATCCTTTGTTTCAAAGTGATTCTTACATCATCCTCTCAAGTGCAAGAGAAGAATACTTCTATCCTCCAAGACAAGAAGTATTACAACTTGTTGTGACCTCCACATCCAAGTTGTTGGTGCATCATCAAGAATATCTACATATATCTTTGTGTAGTGTGTTGTGAATATTTGATTGTAGATAGTTGTGTTAGGAATATAGATAGTGTGATTGGCTAGTAGATTGTAGTAAAGATAGTTGGTGTGAAGTAGTTGTGAAGATAGGTGTGTAGTAGATTGGTGTGAAGTAGTTGTGAAGACGGTGTGAAGTCTTGAAGAAGGTGTGAAGGTGTGATTAAGGTGTGAAGATCACGTGGTGTGATATTTGGTGTGAGATTGGTTCTAGCTACGATTAGAACTCGACATTTAGCTTAGTGTCGTTAACTTGTGTAAGCCAAGGTGTGTAAGGTTTTCTCCGCCATAAGGGAGCTTGTTGATATAGTGAAGAAAACTCTCGAGTAGGTGACTCGAGGAGTGGAGTAGGGCAAGGAAGGTGTCCTTGTAGCCGAACCACTATAAATCCTTTGTCTCGCGGTTAGATCTTTCCATATCTTACTTATTATCTTGCTTATATCGTTATTACTTTTGTAGACATAGACGTATATATATAGTTGCTCATATAGTGCTAGTATTAATTTTACTTAAAGATCAAACGAAAGTTTTATTCACAAAACAAAGTTTTTGCAATCAAACTAAAAAGGTTACATACATATAATTGATCATTTCGATCAAGTATAGTTTTCATACAAAATATAACTAAGGATTATAAAATAAACGATTACGTACTTATCTCTCGCATATAGCTACAATTATTTATATTATGCATGTGTTGATTTCACATACTTAGCATACATTATTATTATTGTTTATACTTAGATATACTTGTTCATATTGTTCAAGATTTGAGTTCACATAAGATTGAATCAAAGTTTTAAAAGCGAACAAGGTTTTAAAACTAAACTAAGTTTTCAAAATAAAATTAAAAAGACGTAAAACTATTCAACCCCCCTTCTAGTTTTCCACAGTCCGATTAGCAACTAATTTCACGCGTTCTTATGTTGTTAAGCTTATTTGGTTTACAACGCTCTCCCTTCCACGGGAGAGTCGAGGCTGTAACTTTATTATTTTTTTGGTATTTTTGAAAACACTTTAGGAAAAGTGTTTTTGATTTTTCAATTTTTTTGGTTTTTATAGAAAATATATACAAGGAAGGTTTTCAAAACACAATTTCGAAAACGAAAATCAAAAATTCACTTCAACCTTCCCCGGCAGCGGCGCCAAAAATTTGATTGAGTCATTTTTATAGTATAGGTTTACTTTTCCGAAGAAATGCTTAGGAAAGTATTTCCCCGGGTCGTGTCCCAACGAAGGTGTGAATGGAATTTCGAATTCCCGAATCGTGAAACGTGTAGTGAAAGTGGTAAAAAGTGATTTTTATGAGATTATGCTAATGAATAAGTAAATGAAGCACAATTAATCACTTAAGCACGTATTTCAAGTAAACAAACTAAAAACGTAACATAAAATCAAAAACGTAAATTAAACGTTAACGTACGAAATAAAACGCGAATTTTAAGCTACACTACTCCTACGGACTTGAAAATAATTTTGAAAAATTAAAAATGATAAAAGAAAATTTTGAGACAAAGAAAAATATTTTTTTGACTTTTTATTTATTTTTTATGAATTAAAAACTAATTTAACTAATTAAAAATTAAAAGATAATGCAAATAAGGTGAGAAAAATGAAAAATAAATTTTGAAAATTATTAAATAACTAAAAATTAATTTTAAAACTAAAAACTAATTTTTTTGGCTTTTTGTGTAATTTTTGGGAATTAAAAACTATTAAATCTAATTAAAAATTAAAATAAATTCAAATTAAATGGGAAAAATGCAAAATAAATTTCTAAAATTCTAAAATAAATGAAAATAAATTTCTAAAATGTTTTTGGATTTTTCTGGGCTTTTTCTGATATTTTTGGATTTTTATAGTAATTAAAATGCATTAAAAATTGAATAAAAATGAAAATAAAATAAGAAAAATAGCAAACCAACTTGGAAAAATTTGAAAAAATTACAGAAAATCTAAAATATTAAAATAAGCTTGAGAAAAAAATTTGAAAGTAAAATAAGCCAGAAAACTGCTGATTAGCTTAAAACTGCTTATGACTTATAATTTTTAGCTTCTACATGTCCTAATTATACCTATCTTAAGCTACTGGTGCAGAGAAGTTAGAGGCAAAACAATAAGATCAAACAGAACTCAAGTAATCCAAACACCCCCTTATAGACCTAAACTGAATTTACTACCTATGGATCTGAGCTAATAGAGGCTATTCAATTGATGCAGAATGAATATCTAAGCTACATAAATCGTATTAAAACTAAATTTAACAAAGATCTAGCATAACAGTAACTGAAATGGAATATGCAAATGTGATGATGAAAATACCAAACTAAGCTAAAGACAGAACAGAATATCAAGAGCTAAGAATTAATCAACTAAATATCTAGAATAACTAAGCCATCATGAATAAAACAGAATAAAAACACAACTAAGCACTAAAACAAACTAATTAGCAAATAGTAGTTAAGTAATGACCTAGGAGGTGAAAATGAGAATTACCCTAGCACCTCAGCTGAACAGAAAATGATCATAGCCTATCTTTGGATAAGCTAATTCAACACCAGAGAAATTGGATCTAACACTTTAATCATCAGAATCATCACATTGAACACATCTTGACTTTCGTTGAACAATTACTTGAACAGATTTTTAAGCAGAAAATAAACCATACAACTCTCTTCAAACTATTTGAATGATTTCAATAAAACTGTAACTAAAAGTTTTGAACAATAAACAGAAACAGATTTGCTGAAAATAAACTTGCAAGGAAATTAAATGCTAGAAAATCAAACTTTTATTAAAAACTCAATATTCAATTACAACTTTTAAATTGAGAAACAGTAAATTCAAACTACTAAATTACTTCTACTCCTACACCCAAGCTAACCCTAAATTCTAACAACCATACATGATGTGATTGAGGGGGTATATATAGCTGTTTGAGAGGAGGTCCTTGGATAGTCCATGTCATCAATCCGTGTGTATCAGTGTTTCTTCTGAGCTCATATCAACCATTGATCATTCTTCCAGACAATTCCAATCATAAACGACCCTTGGATCATATGCTCCATGATTGGTAATCCTCTGTGTGTCCTGTGATTGGACCACATGTCCCTGACCACTCCTAACCCTTCTAGAAGACCAATGATAGGGTAATTATTATTAGTACGAGGTAATTTGGTGAAATGGGGAGTTAGGGTTCATCTACAATAAATATCTGGGTAAAATAATGAATTTGGGGGGCGGGTTAATTGTTTGGGGTGTTTTTATTATAACGTTGACCGTTGGGTTTGACTTGGGTACGGGTTAATGGTAGAGCAGGCCAGGTATGATTATGAAGGGTGGTGGGCTTATTATTAATTTTGGTCCTGGGATGTGGATTAGGCTAAGTTTTATTTGTTTGGGTTAAAATATGGACCTGGTAGTAAGATTTTAGGATTTATAATAACAAGGACCAATATTGTATATTCTGAAAATCCAGGGACCAAAACTGTAATCCTTCCAAACTTTCTTCCAAGGGTAAAAGTCATAAATTTCTGAATCATGGAGGACTTCATTTGTCTTTTTCCCAAGGGACCATTTTTGTAAATTCCTGAAAGTGAAGGGACTGAAGTTGCCAAACTCTCAAACTTTGTCCAAGGACTAATTATGCAACTTTATAAATCTCTGAGGACTTCTAATGACATTTTAAGCTTTCTTTGATCATTTTGCTTCCCCGGCTCCGGATTTTGACCTTTTTCCATTCTCGTGCTCGTTTTTGTCGGTTTTGGCTTTGTTTTTCTTCATTTTTCACATATCCGTACCTGCACATACACAAATACAAAAACATACATTCTCTTTGCATATTTGGTTAGTATTTGGTGTATTTGGTCTGATTTAAGGCCTAAAAGGATGTGTGAAAAAGCACACATCACTAGTCAATCAACACAACAGACACACATGAGCGACAACAGTGAATCTCAGTACGTTAGACTTATCAGGGTCAAAAGAATAGCAGGCTAAAACATAGTGGATAAAAGCATTCCAAAACCTCACGTACATAAAACACCCGCAACCCAATATCAAAAAAGACATCGGATTAGTTGGTGTAATAGAGTTGATAGTATGTCCTGGGTGCACACGTGGAGGTTGCTGAGGCAACTGTTTGTCGCACTCTACCATCCTTCCACTTGCGACAGCAAGACAACAAATTTAAAGGATCATCAGACCCAAGTGAAACACGCAACATACAACCAAAGGATCTATATTTATTATAGCTGATGGTAACTTCGACCGCGTCTTATATATTTGAGAACACGATTTATAACAACATATAAAATCACTTGTTAGCTAACACTTTCCATAGGCAAAACATATAAATAATCCAACACCATAAATACGTAATTCAATTATTTTCAGCAAGAACAATGCTAGAAATCAACACCTCAACAGGCTTAGCTGCAAAGATCATCAGCAAGGCAACCTATAAAACAAATCAAGAAAAGCCCCAAATTAAGAAAACCCTAATTTCAAATAAATATTAAAATAAAACAAATATCTAAATTAAATCATGAATTTAATTTAGAAACCCTAATTTCACTAAAAATTCAATTTTCATGCAATAACAACCCTAATTAACAAAAACCCATATGAGATTCTTTCTGGGTTTTTGATTGTCAGTGTGCCTGACCGATTAATTAGAACAATTTTAAAAATTTTGTAATCGAAATAAAAAACTAATTTTGATCACGATTAATCAGAACAATTTTAAAAATTATGTTATCGAAGTAAAACCCTAATTTTTATCACGTTTCATAAAATTATTAAGCAACTAAATTATCAGAACCCTAAATTTAAAATGAAGCCATAATTTGGAAATCGAAAAAAATGAAAAGCAAAGAAACTTACATATTATCATATGCTATTTGTGGATCTAGGTTGGATTTGGATTTCTAGAAGAATTGTAGATGAATCCAGTGTGTGTGTGTGTATGTTTTTTTAGGATTGAGATGAAGCATCTCGAAAATGGAAGTGGTACTTTATTGGGGTATCAGTGTTAATAACGGGGTCATTACACCCGTATTACGGTGCCAAACAGTAAAAGCTACAGTTGTTTTACGGAGCTACAGTTGGAAAACAGAACGGGGAGAAAGTATTGTAGCCAATAGGCGCTGGACTCATGTCCCACTATCAATAGTTCCATAGTACCAGTATGTACAACAATATATGAAGACCACAAATTGCCCTTTTTTTTTTGTAACAGCATACTGTAGATCCATTTTTGCCCAACCCAACGCCTGGGTTTTATATATATATATATATATATATATATATATATATATATATATATATATATATATATATATATATATATATATATATATATATATATATAGTATAATAATGAACTTTGCCAATGTCCGGATTTGCCCCCTGAAGTTGTGTCACTTTCATACAAGGTCCATGTGGTATTTATTAAATAATTAACACATGAAATGTGTTATTAATTTGTCACCACTGACCCTCCATTTTCAGTCCTCGGTTTAATTAAACTTGATAGTATGATTCGTTGTGTTTTGGTGTGTGAAACCAACAATTATCAAAATATCAACAAACGTGAAATCTAATTTATCGTGAGACAAATAGACGTGAAGTAATACGAGTAAACCGTTTAGGAAAACGATTACCTCGCAGAACTTGTGAAAGTGATATTCAAATTGTGAGACCGGGAAGTGATTTCCCGAGTCGTACCCCAACGAGGTGTGAATGGAAAGCTTCGAATGAGATTGGAATTAAAATCTTGTATGATTGGAAAGGTTATTTGGTGTTACGATACGTTAAGTTTACGAAATTGGAAATTAACGAACGAGGGTAAAAACAAATTAACTTAAGGCAACTAATAAACTAGGAAAAACCTAAAACACTACGGGAAAACATAATTAGGTATCAGGAATCCTAAAACGTAAACTAAATTAAAAACGTGACATTTATTTAAAAATAAACGTCAATGTACGAATTAAAACGTGAAATTTGAGCTCTAAATGTCCTACGGATCTACGAATAATTTTCTAACGTACTAAAAGGTAAAAGAAATTTTTAGGAAAAAGAAAATTAATTTTTCAATTAAAATTCTATTTATTATGAATTACTTACTAATTTAACTAAATTAAATTGAAATAAATACTAAACCTAATGAGATAATTCTGAAACTTTATTAGAAAATCAATTAGCTTAAAACAAATTTAAGAAAAATAAAAACTTTGGAAAAACTACTTTACATAAGCTGAAATAAGCAGATTACAAGCTGGCTTTTTAATAAGCATAATACCTAACTAATTTAAATATGAAACGAAAAAGAAATAAACTAAAAGTATGGATAGCATAGATGGTTAAGCGTGTTTGTTGGGTGCCTGTGTGAGTGTCCAAGAGGTCAGGGTTTCGAATCCCTCAGACCACAACTTTTTTCAAATCTATTTTTTTTTTATTTCTTTTGTTTGTTCACTGATTACATACCACACAAACTATTACTCCAACACAATCACATATTTGAAAACTCACATTTGAAAAACAGATTGCAGCAACAATAAACAGTCAAGCACAATTAGCTCGGATGGCCAAATAAGCCAACATGGGTAAACACAGAATACAAACACTAAAAATCAAACTAAAATAAACAACAAGATCAAAGCAATCAATCAAAATCCAAAAGCTTATTCACGCTAAAAACTTACTGAGCCTATTAAACGAGCAACGAACTTGTGCAGTAAAACAGGCCATAGGGGGTCATTTTGAGGAAAGAAATAAGCTGCCGAATGACTAAACTAAGGTACATAAGGTGAAAACATGTAAGTATAATCTACTAGAGAGTACAAAGAAACAAATTTTGAGAACTTAGAACAACTAAACAAGCTGGGAAATTGACTTGAAAATACTAGATTGGGACAGTTGTGCAAGGATGCAGGCCTAAATCTATAGGTTCAATAAGCCGACAGAAATAGCTAGTGTAAGCTAAACTAGGCAATGCTTAATGGACAAGCTCAGCTTCAACCCATGCAATCAACACAACGACTAAACCAAACAGAAACACAATCAAGCTCACTGAATCAGATTAGTAGCAGCAGCAAGTGAGTTTGGGAACTGTTGTTATGCAGGTCTAGGGGGTCACTATGGTGGCCACTTTAAGCAGTAAACTCAATTCCGAAAAAATAAAATAAAAATAGAAACTTGTAAACAACTTGGCAAATAAGCTATATAACAATTTCTAGGCCTAAGTATCAAATAATGAACAAATAAAAAATGTATTCATGAGGGTTGTGGGACTAATAAAAGTGCAAGGGGCTGCAGTTTGTAATGGGGCCATTTTAAGCTAACCAAAAGCTATTTTGGGCTGAACCAGGGGAAAGTATAAGCTAAAGCAACTAAGGAAACTAAATGGGGCATAAATAAGTTACAAGGGACGTAAATAAGCAGTTGAAATAAAGCTTAAAGTGCTAATCTAACTAATCCTAGGGGCTGCAAATGGTAAAATGGAGGTATTTGACTTATGAGAGTCAAGCACCAGGATCCAAACAACTACAAGCCTTATATTAAACTGGTTTCAAGCAACAAAAGCTCTAAAATGACCTTAAGCTACAATCTATTCTATGCGCTTAACAGAAGCAGTAACGAAAAAGTATTTTTGAAAGACCACTAACAAAGTCTAAGAACTATTAAATAATACTTAAGATAACTTTCAAAAATGCTAGAAAAAGTAAACTAAAGCTAATTGAAGATCAATTATTTGGTAAAAACAGATTTTTGAGGGCAAGGTGGCCTTGTGCCAAACACCACTTAGAGGGTGGGACTGATGAAGTTTTAACAGCAAAAGGTTTTTTTTTTTAGAATCTAGAATTTGGATTGTAAAGATGATTTAAGCTATAACTAACTTAAACAACAACAAAAAGTAAATAAGAAATAGTCAAGATAAGCAATTAACTAAACAATGCTAACTAAAAATTTTAGATTTTCATTGAACGAATTTTTAAGAGTACAAAAACTTAAAACTTAAGACATAAAAATGTTGAAAACCTAAACTGAAAACCTAACTAAAGACTGCCCTTATGGCTTACAAGATACAAACTATTTATACTAAACAAACTAACTAGGGTTTCTTCTTGTCCTTTTTGTGCCACTGCCTCGTACTTCTTTATGTTTCTTTGAAAACATCTCAACCATCAGATTGCACTTGAATTGATCATGACCTTTAATTCTAATTGGCGCCCAAATTGGTGTTGTGGATGGGTGAGGTGGCAGTTGTAGGTATGGGTTTGTAAGGATAGTGGGATGGGATACTGTGTTGGGGGAGATAATGATGGTGATGGAAGGATGGTGATGGGAGGATGGTGATGGGAGATAGCAGGTCACGGGGTATTTTTGAAGTGAAAGAGATGGATGGTAGGTTTGACCGGTCAAGGGTTTATACGTTTTTATTAATAACACATAACAGGTTTTGGGGTTGGGCTTTTGGGAATACTTGGGCCAAGGGTAAGATTTATTAAATGATGGGCTAGGTTTAGTGGTATGTTGGGTTTTAAGGATCCGTTTGGTTTAGTAACTTGTAAAGCCCAAAGATATTTTTTGTAATTTTTGAATTCCTCAAGGACTGATCTTGCCAACCTTTCAATCTTTATTCAAGGATCATTCCTGTCAAGTTAGATAAACCAAGGGACCAAAAACACAATTTTTCCAAGTTTGAAACACCAAGGACCAAAACTGCCAATTTGCCAAAGTACGGGGGCCAAATGTGTAATTTTCCAAAAGTTTTTACCCAAAGATCATTTGTGATATATTTTGACTTTTTAAAGAGCTTGGTTTGACTTTTCTTCGAAATAAATGCTTAGGGACTAGTTTTGTCAATTTTTGAAAGTCGGGGGACTAAAACTGCCAATTATGCAAATTTTGTTCGTTTTTCGTTTGTTTTCACTTGTTTTGCATCAGAAACGTATAAAACACGATCTTTGGGATTTTCTTCGTATTTTGGTGCATTTTTTAGTGTTTTTAATCATTTTGTAGTTCAGATATGACTAAAAATGATGAGTATTTACACACTCATCAATCCCCCACACTAAACTATTGCTAGTCCCTAGCAATCTTTTTGAGAAAAATTAATGGATTTCAAGTCTCTTGTTGGATCCCAAAACTTATATCATTTCACACATAATATAAAGATTATAAGAAAGATAAATAGAGATATGAAGAGATAGATAAAGATGGGTAACTTCTAGAGAGAGAAAGTGAGATATATTAGATTAAGAGAGAAGAATACAATGAGAGAAAATAACATAGAAGCACCACCTCCAAATGGTAGCATTTGGAGGTTTATATAGTTAGGATAAAGAGATGGGCCGGGCTTGGGCTTATGTAATGGACTAGACATAAACTAATACAATGTTAGATTAAACCAAGCCCGTTTACCCTTAACTAAACTACAAGACTATTACAACATTATTACAAGACTCGTTGATACAATAATGATCGTCACTTCTATTTCTAACAATCTCCCCCCGTCTGTGTACTCGTAGCATATCTATGTTGATGCCCAATAACATGTTCATTTGCCAGTGTACGTTGATTCCGAGTAAAGTCAGTTGGAAACATTTCAGCAAGAACCTCAAGTGCTTGCTGCTTTTGTCTCAACATTGCTTCATCAAACCTAGCCTTGTAGGCAAGTTTCTCTTCCAACTGCTTCTGCTTCACATTCTCAGAATCTGGGGAAAAGGTTGGTTCTGGAAGTTCCGTATCAGTTGATGCAAAGAGATCGTAAATAGGTTCAACAGTCTCAGCTTGCATCGTCAACTTCTCTTTTGGTGTGTCGGAGTCATACGAAGGTTCTGCATTTTCAGGTTCTTCTGACTTATGTTCACATGATTCTTCAACACACTGTGCCTTTACAGTCAATGGTCGTCGCTTCATATGCTCAACGAGTGTGAATGGAAATCTCAGGTCAAGATATTTTACGTAATCTGGAAGCTCATTTTCATCAACGTCTTGTTCATTATCAGTTAACGGCTTCTCAGTCTCAGTCAATATTTGCTCAGTCTCAGTCATCGTCTGCTCAGTCTTAGGATATGGAGCAAAAAATTGAACAAGAGGTTCCATGTCCATTGATGGAAAGAAATTTTTGAGAAAAGACATTTTGAACGTGTGAAATGAATACGGATCTTGTAGACGATAAAGAAGTGATTTTTTCGAAACGTGTTATCCAATAACTAGCACGGTAGTTATTTTCAACGAACCCGAATAATCTCAACCCAATTAAATTTTCAATCTCGGATTATCGAAGCTTAATCACAATCACGGTCCAAAAATTACAACTCAAAAATTTTCACGAGATTTTAGTCCAGCTCAATATACCACTACAAACTTTGAACAAAGTAAATTCACAATAGAATTCTAATGCAAAATTCGTCCCTTGTAGTAATGGCAGCCCAAGCAGTCTAATTCCAGTCCAGCTATAACTCACGGCCCAAACACAATTTACTGCACTCTTCTTCAGCCCACGTAAAAATAAAAGGATAACCGGATCCAAGAAGAAAACGTACCCAATTTTATGCAATTTAAATGTCACAAAGTACAATCACAACCCTAATAACACTCGATCAAAATTAAATACGCAGTCACACTTTCACCCTCTCTCAAGCCAAAACAAACGTGGATCTGAGAAGATAAAAAATCGACCCCTTCTTCATTTTCATAAAGTCCGAATACCAAACAATAATTCTCAGCTAATTAATCCGAATATAAAGCAAAAGAAAATCGTCCCTTGTTCTTTGATTCTGAAAACAAAACTCCTAAATCCACAACCCCAGTTCGTCTCCTGATCAAATATTGTTACCACGAAGAACTTAAAGGATCAAGTCTTCAAGATCTAATAAGGGTCTCAGGTAGGGGTGACGTTGTTTTGTGATTTCGTTTTTCTTTTTGAACCGAAAGAAAGGAATGATACAACAAATCTGTTTTGTTATTTCTTTGATTTGTTCGGATAATAAAAGAAGTGTTTATCTTCTACAAGATCTATGATGTGATATACTTTCGATTTGTTAAGATCTTGAAGGTCTTCAATTCTGTTAGAAGATGTGAAAGTATAATATGAGATATGTTTTTGTTTCTTGTTTTCATTGGAGTTTGGTTTCTTGAAATGGGATTAGGATAGGTTGGATTTGAGTTGTTGGCTGTTGTGGTTTAGACGAGGGGATGGGATGGAACAGTTGGGTTACAGGTTGTGATATAACTCTGCTTCACGTCCTTTTCTTTTTAATTTGAAAAATCTTATGCGTAAATGTTTTGCGTAAACTTTGAGCGTAGAGATCTTTTGCGTAAACCTTTAGCGTAAACTTTTTGCGTAAAGTTTGGTCTTACACGTAAGACTTTAGCGTAAATAAACTTACTAACTTTCCAAGCTAGATGTTATGCGTAGGATGAGGTGTTATGCGTAGCTTTTCCTGTTTTGCGTAAGATAAGGGTTTTTCTTGAATCTTATGCGTAAGAAGAGGGTTTTTTGCATAAGATTTGCGGAATCTGAGTTTTTGACTTTTCCGACCACTTTTCCGACCACTGTTCCGTGAACCTTTTTTCTGGCAGCTTAAATATTAGTTTTCCGACAGCTTTTTGACCAGTTTACCTACCTCAAAATAACGCCAATAAGCACAAGAAAATGTTTGGATTTTTGGACTGAATAAGCAAAAAAAAAATAAGCGTAAAAAAATAACTCTTTGGACTAAAAGATGTAAGTTTGGACTCTTGTTGACAGAATAAGCAAATAAAGCTCGTAAAAAATTACTTTTTGTCCAAAAAACAACTGTTAAGACAGAGAAAGCACTTAAATAAGGTATAAAAAGTACTAGTAAACAGTTTTGACTAAGAAACTCTAAATAAACACAATATAAAATTGAATCAACTTTTAATAGTTTAAAAATAAGTATAAACTAAGCACGGAATAACAAGAAATGAGATGCAAAAAAAAAATTTAAGATGTTATTTTTGTAGCAATAAAGACACGATTTTTGATAATAAAAACACTTCAAAATCATCTTATGGCTCTTGATACCACTTGTTGGATCCCAAAACTTATATCATTTCACACATAATATAAAGATTATAAGAAAGATAAATAGAGATATGAAGAGATAGATAAAGATGGGTAACTTCTAGAGAGAGAAAGTGAGATATATTAGATTAAGAGAAAAGAATACAATGAGAGAAAATAACATAGAAGCACCACCTCCAAATGGTAGCATTTGGAGGTTTATATAGTTAGGATAAAAAGATGGGCCGGGCTTGGGCTTATGTAATGGACTAGACATAAACTAATACAATGTTAGATTAAACCAAGCCCGTTTACCCTTAACTAAACTACAAGACTATTACAACATTATTACAAGACTCGTTGATACAATAATGATCGTCACTTCTATTTCTAACATCTCTTTACCAAAACCCATCACTTCTGGAGTAGCTGATTAGTGCTCAAACACTCATCATTTTTTGTCTAATCTGAACTGCAAAACATACAAAAACACTCAGTAATGCATCAAAATACTGAAAATATTTCAAAATTGTGTTTTATATTTTTTAGATGCAAAATGAGCAAAAACAAATGAAAAACGCACAAAGTTTGCAAAATTGGCAGTTTTAGTCCCTCAACTTTCATAAAATTACAAAACTAGTCCCTGGATATTCAAAATATGGAAAATTATCACCAAAGATCATTTTGAAATCATAAGTTGTCATATTTAGTCCTTTGGTGAAAAATCTAAAAAGTTTTGGAAATTTACAATTTAGTCCCTGGAGTTACAGATTTTGGCAGTTTTAGTCCCTGGTGGGATATTTTTAGATGAATAATCAATTTTGGTCCTTGGGGAAATCACAAATATAAATTTTAGACTTGGAATGAAAGTTTGTGAAATTTACATGTTTGGTCCCTTAAGTTTGGCAATTTGTCAGTTTTGGTCCCCGGAAATTTTTAAAAAAGTGAAAAATGCAAAATTTGTTATTAAACTTTGGAATCTTGGCATTATTGGTCCTCATGAGTAGACTGGGAAAGTTTCATTTTCAGTCCCTTGGTTTTGGAAAACTACAAAATTGGTCCTTGTCATAAGCTACAACCAAACGGATTCCCTTATTTATTACATAAGCCCACCCAAATACCAAACCCAATCCATGTCTGATCCAGCAACACAAACACCCCAATCCCTTTACCACCCAAAGCCCACCAAAATAAAAGCCCATCCCCCACTTTTAATAACCTGGTCGTTTGACCAGGTCAAACAACACCCTCACCCCTAACCTCCAGCCTTAACCTCCATTAACAACCCTTAAACCCAGGTTCTTGTCTCCCCCCTCCTCACCAACCCTTATAAATATTGCTCACCTACACCCATACATCCCCCCTCCTCAATTAATTCCCACACCAAACCCCCCCAACTGCCCAATCCAATTTTCCCGCCAATATGGGATTTGAACGGCTGAGATAAATTATCACCATCCAACGGCTCAAAAGTGAGTGGGAAAGTCAAGAGAGACTCCAGGGCTTATAAAAAGAAAAGAAAAAGAAGAGAAGAGGCAGTAGATAGAGTAGTGTAACTTTAGAATAGCTTAGTTTATAGCTTAAGCTTAAATTTCCATTCCTGTTGTAATTTTTAACTTTCTAGCACTGTATTAGTTATCTTTGATGTATTAGAACTTCTTTTGAATTATTAATTTTAAGTTTACAGCTTTCAATTTCAAAATTGCAATTTTAACTAGAAAACTCCAAATCCTTGTTTTAGTGTTAAAAGTTGTTACATTCTGCTTGTTTAAGCTTCTTTAAGTTTATTTGAAAGCTTGTCAAAGTTTCAAAAGCATTTACAATTGCTTTCAGTTAAAATCTCAAAATTAACATAAAAATATTAAAAAATAGAAAAAATCAAAAATAGACAGAAACAAGAAGAGGAGCAAGGAGGAAATATGAACACTGGCATTCCATGGTATTAGTAGTCTCAGGGGAGACTTTAGGTTGTGACATTGTATCTCAGTTCCTTGCTTTGGACCAAGTGTGAGCATTTTCTTTAGTTTATAGCATAATCTGTGTTTGTAGCATTGTGCTTATTTTTGTGGTTGTTCTTTGCTTATTTTGTTTAATTGCAGCTTAGTAGATAGGTTGTGTTTGATAAATTAGATCCTAACTCAAAGTTTCAGTAGTTTCATCATTATTTATGTTTTAAAGGGGTGTTTGGTTAACACTGTTTGGGTGTATTGTTGTTGTTATTTGTGACTTGTGCTGGTTTAATTAAGTTCCTTAGGCTTAAGTAGACTTATTTTGTTCATCCTTGTGGTCACAATCTCAGTAATAGTCAAAATCATAGTTTTAGCCTCATAACTTGTTATCTGTTGGTTTTAAAGAGGCATCACCTTCAATTTCAGTTAGAGAGTTGTTGTTTTAAGCTTATTATAACCTTATATCACTTTATAATCAGGTTTACAGCCTATTAGATCCATTTAAAATCCAAAATAGTCAAAGTTCCAAATTTTATCAAAAAGTCAAATTGTGTACATCAGTTTTTTCCAAATATTGTAGCAATTATTGTGATTTATGTGAGTTGAATTAAGGGTTGAAACTTGTTTACACTAGTTATCTACCAGCTTGTCTTTAAAAATCCAAGCTTGTTTGATTTTTATCATTTTTTTCTTAGCATTTCACAAGCATCCAAAGATATGCCCTGCTACACAGACCTCAATCTCAGACCCCAACTTCCAATGCACCCACAGGCCTCCATAGTGGACCCCACAAGCTGCTTATTGGCTTTTTGAAAATCCAATAAGCAGCTCTTCAAGGCCCATAGCTTATCTTGGGATTTGAACCTCATTTCATAGGGTTGCATTGCCCTTGAACATTGTCCCTTGTCTGGTTGTCCGTTTGGCTTTGGATTAGCTTATCCAGCTTATTTGACTTATTCTGTGGTCCACTAGTACTTTTTCCAGCTTATTCATGTCCCATTAGCTTATTTAGATCAGAATTAGCAGGAGTGGGTCCCACTTAGGCCCATTTTGGCTTATTTCCCTCCACAGTTGACCAAAGTCAACTGTCTCAACTTTTTGGCTTATTCTAGCTTATTTCTGAGTTCTAAAAAGTTTGCTTTTACAAAAAGTTCATGTTTTTAGGTGTAAGTTAAGTTTCCAAAAAGAAAATCCAAAAAATCAAATGTAATTTTAAGTGATAGTTTCTATTTAATTTTATTTAAATTTTATTTTTCATTTTTATATTTTTATTAAGTACTTAGCTATTTTATATTTTTCTTAAATTACTCTTATATTAAAGTATTTATAATAATTTTTTCAGATTTTTATTTTACCATTTGGTATTTATTAGAATTAATATTAATTTTATTAATAATTAATTAATATTAAGTTTAAAATAGCATAATTAGTTTTTATTAAGTGAAACCTAGTTTTTATATTTTTTATAGCTTTTATATGTTATAAAATATTTTTAGAAAATTTTCTAGAATTTTTAATGTTCATTTTCTATTTTTCTTAATTTAAAATAGTTTAATTAGGTAATTAGTAATTAATTAATAGAAAAAAGCACAAAAAGACAAAAATACTTACTTTTAATTTTAAAACTTATTTTTAGTTATTTTATAATTTTAGGAATTTTATTTTCATTTTTCTAGTGCTTAATTAATATAATATTGTATTTAAGTTGTTTAAATATTAAAAATTAGTATTAAATAAGTAATTAATTAATAATAAATAATTAATTAGTGTAAAAATTTATTTTCTTTTTCTAAAAATTTTCTTTTATCTTTTAGTTTGTAAAAAAGTCAGTTTCACCCCCTGGGTGTTTTCAGATTTCCGTTTTCACTTTTTAATTCATACGTTTACGTTTTATTTAAACGTGAACGTACGCGTTTTTAGATTTTAAACGTTTCTGGTTTTTCCAACTTTCCAGTCTTGTTCATATAGCTTATTTAAGCTATTTCATTGTAGATTCCTTAGTTCAGATCACTCACAAACCTTTTTCCATCCAAATTCACCCGATCACATAACCATTTGTTAACCATCCACACCTCGTCGGGACATAACGACCCGGGGAAACACTATACTTCCGCGGAGCATTGACTATGAGCTGTTTGACCTTGTTGACCATCCCTGGTCAGTTTAGGTTGACCGTTTGGACTCAATCAGTAGCCGAATGTTTTGGGTTCAAGTAAGAATTATGGTCCATCCGATGACCATGTAATTTTTAGCAAACCACCAGCTTTCAACGGTTTTGATTTGTCTTTACCAGGAGCCGTTTGCTTCTGGACTAGCCAACTCTTGATGGAACAGTCAACATCTTGGTGAGTTGATTACCAATTATGGTTTTTCTACTGCCTTTACCACAAGCCATAATCTTGCGGGCTAGCCAACTCATTTACTATTGAGGATATGGGGAGTTGAGGTACCATACAATTTTGGGCAAATTGCAAGCCATCAACGGGTTTGAGTTATCTTTACCAAGAGCCGTTTACTCCTGGATTAGCCAATCCTTTTGTCTGTTAGACATGGCGGACTGATAACCACAAAAAATTTTGAAGCTCAAGTGAAAAAAAATTAAAATTTTTTTGCCAAAAACGGGGGTACTAGATGGTAAAATGTGATAAAATTTGCTAGAATACCCCCCCCCCCCCCACCACACTTAGAATTGAATATTGTCCTCAATATTCAAAGTCCCGGCTATTATGCCGACTCTTTGAACGTAAAAGGGCAACATTACAAGCTAAATGTGGAAACATCATTTGTTTTTCACTTTATTGGTAACCACAGTAGGGGTAACTCCCCCACACTTAGGGTGAAAACCCCATATGCATGCTACTGTTTTTGTTTACCGAGTCACTAGCTTGACTCGACCCCGAATTCATTGGTTCTTGGGGAAGCAAGATGTGGAAGAGACAATCTCCATCGGACTTTTATTCAAGATGTTTGGACAAACATTTGAAGCACGTGAAAGTTCCACACCGATGAGATAAGTACCCGGCTCTAAATAGTATAAACTATAAGCGGTGATGTCGGGGTCAAAGGTAATGTCTTCATTCCCGAAGGAGTGAAGAACAGGAGAAGTCACCCGGTAGGTGAAAAAGAGAAAGAAAGTCATGATAAACATCTTGACTAACTCATCATCATCAGGAGGAGGGTTCCTAGATTCATCATCATGAATCTCATCATTTAAGCTCATGTGATCAAGATATGTCCCGAGTGTGTCTAGATCAAAGTAGAAGTTATCATACTCCGGTGGAGATATGATATGAGTGAGTTCACAGAAGAACTCATCAAAGGTGAATGAATCATATTCGGAATTGATGTGAGTGAGTTCACTAGGGGACTCCTCAAAGGTAAATGATTCATAATCGGGGAGAGAATTATGAGAATGAGAAGTGGTACTGCCACTAATCTTCTCTCCCATATGATCAAAAGTAAAGGCTTCAAAATCCGGAATAGGATCGTCGGAGAAAATGTCACTATCCTTAATGGGGATAGGAGGTGAAATAGGTTTCTCTTTGAAAGCCTCGATTTTACAGATGAGGTGACTGACATTTAATAATGTAGCACGAAGTGCTTCATCTTTGATTTCAGTGTCAGTTTCATCATTCTCTTCTTCTAAGCTGACTAGCTCAGAAGGTAATCTTTCCACATGACTGATGTTTCCAGAAGATAGAGAATTTTCATCAGTATGTGAAGTACTAAGCCCGATGTTGGGATTAGAATTTAAAAGGTTTTCAATTTCTCCCAGATCGGCTTCGAAATCAAACAGATCATCATCACTTCCCAATGGAAGTGGATTGATGTGAGTAAGTTCGTCTGTGAACTCCTCAAGGAGAAGGTCAACATTAGAATGAGGCAGTGATGCCTCTACATACTCAACTTCTCCATAAGATGTACAATCATCATCAAAGTCGGAGAAAGTTTCAAAATGATCTTTTGGATTTTCAGGAGGGGAAGGTGAGTCACATATATGATCAAAAGTTCCTTGTGACTCTCCTGGGATTGGGACAAGGTTCTCAACACTAGACTTTATGAATTCGTCCAATTCCGTTTCAGGAACAGTGCTAAGATGCTCATCCCCCATATTCAGAGAGTGAGTGTGAACTTCGGGTGTGATATCAATAGACTGAGGGAGTTGAGAGGAGCTAGCATTCATGGATTGTACAAGTTCCATTTGATCTTCTACTAGTAATTTCTCCGTCACATTATTTTCTCCCTGATTTTTCATGGAAGGAACCACAACTGATGAATTTGATGAGCCTTGACGAATATCAAAGGTATCTTCATCATCACTATCGTCATCGTTATCGTCATTGTCATCGTAGATGATAGTTTTACGCATTCGAAATCTTACTCTAGCTGCTTCTTCAGCTTCTTCAGCTAGTATTTCATTGTAAGACTTCGGATGAGGTTCTTCCAGAGCAGGTTTGTTAACCAAATCCTTAAGATCATTTAAGACATTTTGCAAAAGTTCTTGAGGAAATGGTTGAGGTTGTGTTTCAAAAGTTTGGTATTGTGGAGGTTGGTCATGATAATTGTTGTCACAAGGAAAAAGATTCCTAGTTTGACAATCGGTACTAAAATGCGGACCTCCACAATACTCACAACCGTATTGTTGTGAAGTTGGTGCATTTTGAAACGATTCGGTATTGCAATTTTGATAACACGGATTATGCTCATATGAAATGAAATTGTTTTGTGGCTCATTGCAAAAGCTCGGATTAGAATCGTAAGCGAATGAATTACTCGAACCACAAAACAAACAACTTCCATTTTGAATATCATTACCACATCGTTCACACGTGCACCAACGACATGGTTGACCGAAAAGTGGCTCACCACAACCGACACAAGGAATAAACGATTGCCTTAGAGAAGGAATCGGACCATTCAAAGAATCAACAAAATAATTCGAATGATTATGAAGTCTCGAAGAACATTTTGAAAAATCCGGAGGTGGGACAAGTGGTGTGCTCTGAGAGCTAGGAATTTCTACCACTTCCGTTATGGTCCCCGGTTTTTGTTCTTGATAAACGTGATGATCAGGCAAGTCGTTTATTTTAGTCACCGTTTTAAGCTCAGTACGTTTGCTTGATAAACTTCGAATCGTAAATCGTGAGAGGTGTGGATCGATTCTTGACGATTTGCCATTAATAGTACGTATTTCGGGATGTGAGGGGTAGTCGGAAGAATATTGAGAATCATTGAAAGCATTTGGATATGCTTTGCACCATTTACAAAATCCGTCTCTAATATTACTTCCACACCGTTCACACCCACACTTGTAACAACGAAGATCGTCATCCACCGGACTTTTACAATGAAAACAGTGATAGTCGAGTGATGACATAAGAATTAAACATTAACGAGGGATGTGAAGGAAGAATTAAACGGTAGGAGACGAAGATTATTTTTGGGTTTTTCGAAAAGCACAACAATTAAAACACGACCAACTCATAAAGATAGGGGAACTTAAACCAATAATCACAAACGCAAGGTTAACCTTTAAGGACAAACGTACAAGGAGCGGGAGAAAAGAATGGATTTCTCACTAGGGCGAAGTTCGTTGGATCGCCCTATACCGTTTCGACTCCTCTTAATGTAAGCTTATCGATTAAAAGTTTTCCAAAACGCCAGTGATACAAAGGCAAGTTTTGATCTTTTGTTTGGGAACTTATTATGGTCACACCCCCAGTTGGTAGGTGTTCTGCCTTGGTTTGCGGTGGTAAGATTTTAATGTTGTTATTATTAAACAAAGAAACGGAAAAATCTTTTTGTGTTTTTTTTATCTTTTATAGATATAATACATATATAAAAACAAAAGAAAAATATTTTTGATTTTTTATAAGTTTTATGAAAGCGTAACTTCTTGCGAAGGTTCTACAAGACTAATCGTTTAAACCTTATCGAGACTTTCGACACACAGCCTCCCCGGCAGCGGCGCCATTTGATTCGTTGTGTTTTGGTGTGTGAAAACAACAATTATCAAAATATCAACAAACGTGAAATCTAATTTATCGTGAGACAAATAGACGTGAAGTAATACGAGTAAACCGTTTAGGAAAATGATTACCTCGCAGAACTTGTGAAAGTGATATTCAAATTGTGAGACCAGGAAGTGATTTCCCGGGTCGTACCCCAACGAGGTGTGAATGGAAAGCTTCGAATGAGATTAGAATTAAAATCTTGTATGATTGGAAAGGTTATTTGGTGTTACGATACGTTAAGTTTACGAAATTGGATATTAACGAACGAGGGTAAAAACAAATTAACTTAAGGCAACTAATAAACTAGGAAAAACCTAAAATACTACGGGAAAACATAATTAGGTATCGAGAATCCTAAAACGTAAACTAAATTAAAAACGTAACGTTTATTTAAAAATAAACGTCAATGTACGAAATAAAACGTGAAATTTGAGCTCTAAATGTCCTACGGATCTACGAATAATTTTCTAACGTACTAAAAGGTAAAAATAAAAACTTTGGAAAAACTACTTTACATAAGCTGAAATAAGCAGATTACAAGCTGGCTTTTTAATAAGCATAATACCTAACTAATTTAAATATGAAACAAAAAAGAAATAAACTAAAAGTATGGATAGCATAGATGGTTAAGCGTGTTTGTTGGGTGCCTGTGTGAGTGTCCAAGAGGTCAGGGTTTCGAATCCCTTAGTCCACAACTTTTTTCAAATCTTTTTTTTTTTTCCTTTTGTTTGTTCACTGATTACACACCACACAAACTATTACTCCAACACAATCACAGATTTGAAAAACAGTTTGCAGCAACAACAAACAGCCAAGCGCAATTAGCTCGGATGGCCAAATAAGCCAACATGGGTAAACACAGAATACAAACACTAAAAATCTAACTAAAATAAACAACAAGATCAAAGCATTCAATCAAAATCCACAAGCTTATTCACGCTAAAAACTTACTGAGCCTATTAAACGAGCAACGAACTTGTACAGTAAAACAGGCCATAGGGGGTCATTTTGAGGAAAGAAATAAGTTGCCGAATGACTAAACTAAGGTACATAAGCTGAAAACATATAAGTATAATCTACTAGAGAGTACAAAGAAACAATTTTGAGAACTTAGAACAACTAAACAAGCTGGGAAATTGACTTGAAAATACTAGATTGGGACAGTTGTGCAAGGATGCAGGCCTAAATCTATAGGTTCAATAAGCCGACAGAAATAGCTAGTGTAAGCTAAACTAGGCAATGCTTAATGGACAAGCTCAGCTTCAACCCATGCAATCAACACAACGACTAAACCAAACAGAAACACAATCAAGCTCATTGAATCAGATTAGTAGCAGCAGCAAGTGAGTTTGGGAACTGTTGTTATGCAGGTCTAGGGGGTACTATGGTGGCCACTTTAAGCAGTAAACTCAATTCCGAAAAAATAAAATAAAAATAGAAACTTGTAAACAACTTGGCAAATAAGCTATATAACAATTTCTAGGCCTAAGTATCAAATAATGAACAAATAAAAAGTGTATTCATGAGGGTTGTCGGACTAATAAAAGTGCAAGGGGCTGCAGTTTGTAATGGGGCCATTTTAAGCTAACCAAAAGCTATTTTGGGCTGAACTAGGGGAAAGTATAAGCTAAAGCAACTAAGGAAACTAAATGGGGCGTAAATAAGTTACAAGGGACATAAATAAGCAGTTGAAATAAAGGCTTAAAGTGCTAAACTAACTAATCCTAGGGGCTGCAAATGGTAAAATGGAGGTATTTGACTTATGAGAGTCAAGCACCAGGATCCAAACAACTACAAGCCTTATATTAAACTGGTTTCAAGCAACAAAAGCTCTAAAATGACCTTAAGCTACAATCTATTCTATGCGCTTAACAGAAGCAGTAACGAAAAAGTATTTTTGAAAGACCACTAACAAAGTCTAAGAACTATTAAATAATACTTAAGATAACTTTCAAAAATGCTAGAAAAAGTAAACTAAAGCTAATTGAAGATCAATTATTTGGTAAAAACAGATTTTTGAGGGCAAGGTGGCCTTGTGCCAAACACCACTTAGAGGGTGGGACTGATGAAGTTTTAACAGCAAAAGGTTTTTTTTTAGAATCTAGAATTTGGATTGTAAAGATGATTTAAGCTATAACTAACTTAAACAACAACAAAAAGTAAATAAGAAACAATCGAGATAAGCAATTAACTAAACAATGATAACTAACAATTTTAGATTTTCATTGAACGAATTTTTAAGAGTACAAAAACTTAAAACTTAAGACATAAAAACGTTGAAAACCTAAACTGAAAACCTAACTAAAGACTGCCCTTAAGGCTTACAAGATACAAACTATTTATACTAAACAAACTAACTAGGGTTTCTTCTTGTCCTTTTTGTGCCACTGCCTCGTACTTCTTTATGTTTCTTTGAAAACATCTCAACCATCAGATTGCACTTGAATTGATCATGACCTTTAATTCCAATTGGCGCCCAAATTGGTGTTGTGGATGGGTGAGGTGGCAGTGGTAGGTATGGGTTTGTGAGGATAGTGGAATGGGATACTGTGTTGGGGGAGATAATGATGGTGATGGAAGGATGGTGATGGCAGGATGGTGATGGGAGATAGCAGGTCACGGGGTATTTTTGAAGTGAAAGAGATGGATAGTAGGTTTGACCGGTCAAGGGTTTATACGTTTTTATTAATAACACATAACAGGTTTTGGGGTTGGGCTTTTGGGAATACTTGGGCCAAGGGTAAGATTTATTAAATGATGGGCTAGGTTTAGTGGTATGTTGGGTTTTAAGGATTTCGTTTGGTTTAGTAACTTGTAAAGCCCAAAGATATTTTTTGTAATTTTTGAATTCCTCAAGGACTGATCTTGCCAACCTTCCAATCTTTATTCAAGGATCATTCCTATCAAGTTAGATAAACCAAGGGACCAAAAACACAATTTTTCCAAATTTGAAACACCAAGGACCAAAACTGCTAATTTGCCAAAGTACGGGGCAAAATGTGTAATTTTCCAAAAGTTTTTACCCAAAGATCATTTGTGATATATTTTGACTTTTTAAAGAGCTTGGTTTGACTTTTCTTTGAAATAAATGCTTAGGGACTAGTTTCGTCAATTTTTGAAAGTCGGGGGACTAAAACTGCCAATTATGCAAATTTTGTTCGTTTTTCGTTTGTTTTCACTTGTTTTGCATCAGAAACGTATAAAACATGATCTTTGGGATTTTCTTCGTATTTTGGTGCATTTTTTAGTGTTTTTAATCGTTTTGCAGTTCAGATTTGACTAAAAATGATGAGTATTTACACACTCATCATAGTATTTTGCCTCATTTAGTCCCTAGACTTTAATACTTTGCGCCCACGCAATAAAGTACGACGTAACTAAATCAACGAGTTACGCCATAACTATTTACCTTCGCGCCCAAGAAATTAATTACGGCGTAACTACATCACAAAGTTACGCCGTAACTCTTCGTTAGTTCGAACGTATCCTCTCGTAGATATCTCTACACCGTAACTAAATTGCCAAGTTACATCGTAGCCTTCATAATTACGACATAATATCAAGGGTCATTTACGCCGTAATACCTTCAATAATATTAATCAATCTCGGTGTCATAACTACGCCGTAACCTCATGTCATGGTTATGGCGTAACCTGCAGCATACTTAGAAAATTGGCCATGTAACGTGTTACGGCATAGTCCATAGTTCCACATACGCCGTAGCTTGTCTACATAATACATTTTAGCACTAATTAGCCTTTTCTCTCATCTTTTCCGCTCCAACGCCTCATTTATCCTGAAATGTAATTATAAACAAATATAAACGGATTAAGTACAATATTTATAACAAATGGGGAAATAAACACGGGAATTTGATATGTAAAATATCAGATTATTTGATGTTATCACATATGTGTATAAAGGTCAACATCATTTGTGTCGTAATTATTAACTTGTACATTCCTAAGTAGTGTAATATCAAATGTTATGTGTCAGAGTATGAATTTTTCATGAGTTTCTCGTTAAACTCCAAACCATTTATAAACTCATCATAACTGACACTAACATTCTCCCTTATTGATTGAGGGGGAGCATTGTATCGTTCCATTATCAGCATATATTAAACCGGACCACATTTTCTCCAAAAGCTTCTAACTTATTTAAATCAACTATGGTCCAAAATCTCAAAAGGTTTGAAATTTTTGGTTGGCGGGAGAGAATGTGATTTAAATATGAAATCTAATAAAAATGTGATCTTCTGGATTCAAATATGTGCTAAAACTTTTTCATATATCGAAGCACATATTGAGGGGGAGCGAATGATCTTTAATGGCAAAAAGATGTGGCATCTCATGTGAACTCGACTCAGATATCACCAATGAATTGACAAAACAAAACTTACTGTCATTAATTGAAAGGACTTGTCCTGGTCGGGTAATAATTTCAAGCTGGTCTAACTAGTGATCTAAGCGTGTCTCGAAGAGGAATTATCTGAGTAGAGTGTACCGTTTCGAGAAACTTTATGTGGACTTGACCAGGCCGGGTAATAATTTCAAGCTAGTCTAACTAGTAGTGTAAGCGTGTCTCGAATCGGTCATGTTCACTGAAGGTGGATCAGTTCATAAAGTGCGAACTTTACCCAACATGTGCAAATGTTAACTAAAACCTTATGAGCACATCTTAAGGGGTAACATTTGAAAAGTACAAAACTCTCAAAGTGTTAGCAAAATATGTTTCATAATCATAAACACTTTGAGAGATTTTTCAAAGAATTGGTTACGGCAAAAATAGGATAGTCATGGAGTTATAAGGTGACTAAGGTTAGAAAAACCGTCCCATGATCCGCCAGAGCCGGAGGGATCTACCCAAGGACAATACCAAATAGTTAGTATTAGAAAGTCCTTATGTATGATTGAGAAAAAAGGAGAAATGAGAAAGAATGGGTGGAAGAATTAAAAAGAAAAGTAATGAGAAAGGGTGAAAAGAAATAGCCCTCCATTTATTCAACCTTAGGGCAGAAACAAGGTTCAATTCATATGCTACTGGTTGTTACTAAGGTGATGCCGATATTGAAAACAAGACGTCATAGATCCAGTGACGCACTGCACTATAACTTCTAGCCAATCAAGTTCTCTTAAAAGGACTTGTTTCATTCTCACGGGGAACCCTGCATAATCTATAGACCGCTCATTACGAGTCATGTTAATATTGAAACATGAGACACCGCTCCAATCTCCGACTACCAAAAAATTGCACTTATCGAGTCTAGTGCCGCGAGATACATCGTAAGATCTCATATACATGATACTGCTACAATGATGGTTCAACATTAAGGACATCAGTTGTGCTATTAAGAGTCCTATGCAGATCCTAACAATCTGCCAGAACATTTATGAGAGAAATTACAAATGTAATTCTCAATGATTGGATGTAAATTCCTACCAGGGTCAACATCAAACAGCCCTGATAGCAGGTCACTTCGATAATTCCTCGTGAATTATGCTTAGTGTTCGTGTCGGTTTCAAACGGTCTACAGTCGTGGAATGATACTACAGTATACTTCAGCGACTCACCTGAATTGTTGATACACTTTGGTGTATCTGTGCAAGCCCTCTCTGGGTATCCGATTCAGAAACAACCTTTCCAAATATTAGAAAAAGTTTTCACACTATGCTGATTACGATCTCGAAGTCCAAACCTATAAGTGTCGGACGTTTTATTGCTAACTATTGCTTGTAGGAATCCCTGGCGGTTGTAGCTGATTGCCGAAAAGTTGTCGTATTATTTGTGGAGTTGGGTCGGGTTTTACCCACTGGCAGCTCACTCCACAGCCCAAGTGGGGCGTTTATGTTTGTACTATAAATACCCACTTCCCACCAAGGGAGAGGGTTGGAGTTTCTTTCAATCTAATAGATTACAAGTTTCTTTCTCTCTCTAGAACTCCTATTCTCTCTCACTCTCTCTCTAGATTCAACCTAGTTTAATCTTGTATGTGTGTTGTGGTTATGAATATCCTACAGAAACTGAGCATTCTGTTTAGTCTAACAACTTTACTATTTATTTGTCCTTTGCCAGATTAAAGTATTTAATTGGACGATAAAATATAAAGTTGTTTTTAACTTAAATCCAAAATAAAATAAGAAAAACCCAACAAGCACCTTTTTATATAAAATCTTTATTCACCAAATTGAAAAGTCAATTTTTACTTTTATTAACCAAATGAGAATGCTTTACTTACTATGTGACAAAAGTGAGATGCGAATATCTATTATATAATAAGAGATTTTCAAAAAGAACTAAAGAAATGTAGGTTCAATTGAAATTTGATCAATAGGAGTGCTTCACTTGGAAAAATAAACTAAAATAAAGTATTTATATTTACTAATTGAAAGTTAAAATTGAATGGATTTTGGTCAATATAGGCTCAAATTTGGTTTTGAGTAGAAAAGCTAAAAAAGAGTATGTGTCAATTTTATTAAAAAAAACTAAAAGAAATGAGATATTAAAAAATTTTAGTTGTTAAATTTTAAATAAATTATAAGATAAATATGTATAATAGATAGTATTATTAAATACCCCCTAGACTTATATATATATATATATATATATATATATATATATATATATATATATATATATATATATATATATATATATATATATATATATATATATATATATATTATTTAAGAATATTATTATCGTTATATATTAAATTAATGTATATGCAAGAGATTATAAACATCACAATACAAACAAGAGTTACAGTGGTATATAAATAGATACACAATATTGTACATATCTAAACGACTCATGTTATTCCTCTTAATGGAATTGAATTATGATATCTGGAAAGATAATTTCACTATATGCGTTCAATAATGACTCGTGTAATTAATTTTAAAGTTTAACCCGCACGTACAATGGTTTAAAATTTAAATACTGTTAAAATTATTATTAACAGGAATATAATTGTCAAAGTGAAGGCACGAATTACTATTGAATGAAAATAAATACATTTTGAGCTAATTTGGTATACTTTATCTAAGTGACTATATAAGTTAAAGGTTAGTAAGTTTTTAACAACCCAAATTACAAGCTGAAAAAATAAATAAATAAATAATTGACACAAATATTAACATGCAGTCGTTCATAATTCATATACATTTTGAATTAATTTGGTATGTATTAGGTTAGTAAGTTGTTAACAAGAACATATGTTGTAATTAATGATTGGTGATATTATTACGGAGTATGTAACATCACAATACTATACTGTAATAGTTAAAACATTTATTATCTTTATTTAATTAGGGTGCATTTGGTAGGAGAGAATCAGAATGAAGGAATCATATTGGATATGATTGCAAGTGTTTGGTTAATATATACATCTTTCAAATATGATATTGAAAGATACATATCTTTCGTACTCCATACCACTCTAAAGGTAAGGAATGGAACTTTCATACATGAGAAGCTCACTTTATATCTAAACTCATACCCATTGTGATTTATGACATCATACCAAACGCACCCTTAATATTTGACTCTTTGTTTGGTTTGATTATTGTTTATTAAAGAAAAAGTAGAAACATTAGCAGTGCAATAAGTTTAAATCATTAATTCATTGTTATAGATAATAACATCAAGTTAATAAATAAAACTTTTGAAATTAAATGATATTTCACATAAATGTTTTAATTTTGTATTAGCATGTTATTCGTGCAATGCTGCGGCAACATAAAAAAAATACATAAAGAAAGAATAGTTGACGCCGATATATAGTAATAAAAAAAAGTCAATGGTTGTTGTTGACAGTGGTAATTGTTGATTGCAGCTATAAAGGGGATATTCATGTGTAGTTTATTTATGATATAAAAGTGAATGAATATATCTGATTATATTATGCAACTCTTATAAAGATAGATTTATGCAATTCTTTAATAAAAAAAATATATGAGATGTAACTCGATACAAATATTAAAATCACCAACCACAGTAACTGTGTCTCATAAATTGCATGAAACTTATTAATACATCATGTTTAATGTTTATAATATAAACATGGCTATGTAACTCGTCCGTAAAACCATCCATGAGACAATAAATTGCAAATTTTCTAATTCTTTTAGTTTAGAATTATTGTACTGACACTTATACAAATATTTAGTTACAAAATTGAAAATATATATATGTATAGTTAACAATTCAATGACAATTACTATAGACTTGTGTCGTTACAAAATTGCATTTTTATTATTTTAACTTATGTTTTAATAATGTGTATAATTATAAATAATTAAACTTCGAATAATAACAAGTCTCTAAGCTGAAAACTTTTAATACTTTTAAAAATAATTTTTTTTAATACATTATATATAGTAGAGATTACATAAAGAGCTAAGTTACCAACTTATATCTAATTACTTTGCTTATTTTAGCATTTCATTGGATGTATTAGCAGTTATATATATTTCATTTTTGAAACAAAAATTTGCCCATATTCAATTAGATATCTTCACGAATACTCGTATATCAATAGGAGAAATAAAAATTTTACCCATATTTGTTTACCCAAAAACAAAAGGTCACCTCTTTTGATTTAATGATTAACATAGGCATTATGTATTTTGTTTCCTCGTTACTTCAAAAATATACAACATAAACTATTAAAAGATTTATAAAATTGCTATATCATCATTTTGTAACTTTTTGATATTATGCATTTATTTGCGCTATAGATAAATTTTTGACAAATCACAAACCATGATCAACACAATAGAAGGCATATGGTGTTACTAATTCGCTCACAAAGAAAACTAAAAACACCAATTTACAAAATGTGTTAGACTTCTCTAGTATTCTAAATGTATTCGTTTCATTTAAACTTGAAATGAATCTTAGCTATCATTAAATATTCACACTTTTGTATTTGTCTTTATATCTTATCATAAGTTGTCATAGTTGATGCTCTTTGGACGTGTAAAAATTTTCAATCAATTATGTTCATAAACGGCTTAGTATAAACCTATTATATATATATATATATATATATATATATATATATATATATATATATATATATATATATATATATATATATATATATACACACACACACACACACACACACACACACACACACACTAAAAGGCGGAAAGTGGTCCGTTCACATCACATTTATTGCACCATGTAATTACGGAAATATTAGGGACCAATTTGTGGCTCATGTTGAAGGAGTACACAGTTTACTGTATATACTGTATAGTGCTATAGAGAGTACATATGTTGCACAAAAGTATTGGATGAAAAATAACGGGAACTGTTACTCTGTTCCGTAAGAGAACTATGCGAAACACTGTTCATCAGCTAATTACACCGTTCTGCGCACTGTTCATCCCCGTAATGCAGTTGTAATGGTGCTATTTTACAGCCTTTTATCTTCCCTTGGTGGATAAAATATCCATAAACTGATCTAACTCTTCAAAACCCAGAAACTTCTATCTCTCTCGATTCTTCCCAAACCTCCCATTATTTGACTTTTTTTTGGGTAAGATCTACTTTTAATATACATAATCAGTTTCATATTTTTATTTTGTTTTGCTTAATTTTGTTGCTTTGTTCTGTTTGTTTGCTTCAATATGGTTAGTAAATTTTTTATTTTACAAAATTCAGGATATTGAATTGGGGGTTTTTTGGTTTTTTATAATTTTGTTAAATCAAATATGGGTATCGAAGTTAGGTTGCCAAATATAATGGTAAAGTAGTTTTTTTTTTTACCTAATTTATGTTTTTTAGGTTCAGATTTGTAGAAAAAACATTTATGGGTTTAGGTTTTGATTAGTTGGAATTTGAGGTTATTTACAAAGAAAGATTAGGGGTTTATGATTAATTTGTGGTGTTTCTAAAAAGGGTTATTTAATTTTGTTTGTGATTAAAATTGTTTTGAAATCGATTTGTGTATTTTATTTGATTAGGTGGTTTTTAGGTGATCATTTATGTGTGGTTTGTTTAAAGGATGCATTTTTTAACTGATTGGTGTGGATTTCTTAATGATGTCTATCATGAGTTTGGATAAAGAAATTATTTTGTCAACTTGATGATTTTTGGGGTTAATTGAATTGGGTTATGATTCTTTGTGGTTTGATTTTTAGGGTTAATTGAATTGGTTTATGATGTTTGTGGTTTCTAAAAGCGATGTGTTAAGATGGAATCCGCTTTTGTTAACAATTAAGGCAAGGCTTAAATTACTTTTTACCTGTGCTATTTCATTTTTAACATGATTGTTCTCTTATGGTGTGTTCGTTTACGCACCACCAGCTGTACCAGCTTGTAACACCCCCATTTTTCACTGATCGCAGTGGATTAATGGGGCATTTGGTATCTCACTATGAGAATGAGGCTATAACTATGAAAGTTATCAAATGTGTTTGTTTAACATGATGTGGTACACCACTATAGTAATGAATGATATATATAATCTATACTCCATATACATCAAGGGACCAAGGTATGGATCTTTCATAGGTGTGGTACCCACCACTACTATCAAACCCATACCCATTGTCATTTATGGCAGCATACCAAACGCACCCTAAGTGTTTGGGGTATTACTTCATAGAATCACAGTTACATTAATAGAAAATGACTCGAAAAGAGACGTTTTAGAAATTTAGTTATCATTCATTTAATTATCATAGTTTTAATAGTAAAAGGTATACTTTTACTTGTGTTGAGGTCCCAAAGTCTAGGTTTTAGGTTATGTTTGAATGATAACCGGTTTGAAAGTCCTCCGAGCTCAGTGCCTCCTTCTGCCATATCTCCATAGAAGTAATATACCTAGGATACATGCTTAAAAAGTCAACACTAGGTGTTAGGTTATTGTTCTTAGGTTCATTAATGTTTTAGATATAATATAACATCGTTCGGGCCATCACAATCCAGAAGTATATAACTCCGCACATGAAGCTCCCTACTATTGTAATACGTTTTCAACATAATACCGTTCGGGCCATCATAATTCAGAAGTTAATACTCCTCACGTGAAGCTCTCTACTATTGAGCTATATTTTTATTAAGTTAAGTTATAATCATAACACCGTTCGGGCCATCATAATCTAGAAGTACATACAATAATCGTTTGAGGAGCCAGGGCACTTTAATTCGTAAACCCAGCAAATTCGTCAAAACGAAATATCCACATGGTACTCCTCACATGAAGCTCCCTACTATTATGTTATGCTTCTAACTTTTATTAAGTTTTATATTTATATGATATTTTCATTTTATACCCTTATAGTTTATATATTTACATTTTCTACCCTAAACTTATAATACTTACATTATTTATACTTATAACTATCTATACTTGACACAACTATTCCATAGACTTCTATATTTTTAGAAAATGACATAATTAACCCTTGGACTCATAAGTTTTCTATATTTACCATTTAGACCTTTAACTTTATAATATTTGCATAACTAGTCCTTTTTAGTTTATAACTTATTTGAGTTTCTATCCTAAGGTTTTAATACTTTGCAAAATGAGTCCTTACACTTATAACTTCTAGGAAATGTCAAAAACAGTCCCTAGACTTTATAGTTTCAGGAATTTACGATACATACCCTTATGCATGTAAAGTTTTGCAAAACTAGTCCTAATTGCATGTAAACTATATTTTTATGTAACAACTAAGTTTTCTAGCTTATGTTTAACTAATATTAGCTTATTTAAGTTATCTAAACTAGCTTAGGGCTTATGCAAAGGGCTTATAGCATGTATTTAGGGTTTTATCTATAATTAGGGTTTTAAAATGTAAACTAGCAAATGAAATGGTTCAAGGCTTAGGCAAGGGTTCCTAGGGGATCTAAGGCATATTAATACTATCCTAAGACTAAACTAAAGATAATAGAACAAGTTGGAGGCTTACCTAGGTCGTGTGAGTCCTAACGTGGGCAAACTAGGGTTTCTAGGGCAAAACTACTTTGACAAGCATGCAAGACCTATATCATTCGACTTCTAAGTTTCCTAGAGCTCTAGTACTACTACCAAGACCAGAAATATTGAGGTGATGAAGTGAAGAGAGGTGTGGTTTGGAAATGGAGGGTGGCGAGGGTTTATATAGGCTCGTAAGACTTGGGGACCAAGAAAATAGAAGTATGAGGTGTTGAGAGGGGGGATGACTAAGAAAAGCTAGGAGGTGAAGTGGTGAGGCTATGGGATGACTAAGGGTGGCTAGGAGTAGGTAGGGGCGGTATAGGGTGGTGTGGAGGATTTTTGGTCGCGGGTTGGTCAAGGAGGCGACGAGGAGGGTGTGTGGAGGTTTGGTGGCCATAAGGTGGTGGAGAGGTGCTTGTAAGCTGCTTGTGAGCTGCTTATAAGCTGCTTGGGTGGTTTAGTGGTGGTTTAGGGTGATTAGTGGTGGTTTAGGGGCGGTTTAGTTAAGTAGGTGACAAGTAGGTGATGGAGGTGTGTGGTAGGGTGCTTGGTAGTGACAAGGTGGTGTGTAAGCTGCTAGGGAGTGGTGGTAGGGTGCTTGCTTGCTTATGTTTAGGTTTTACTAGTTTAGGTTTAAGTTTAGAGCTAGTTTTACTTAGTGAGAGTTTAAGGTTTTACCTAAGGTTTAGTGCCTAGTTTAGGTTCCTAAGAATGTTTAGTGACTAATCCTAAGTCCTAAGGGGTTTATACTGTAACACCCCCAAAATACCGCAGCGGAAGACTGTGTCACAGGGGTGCTACTTCATAATACAAAGTACAAGTTATAGAAAACGAACTCTAAATGAGACGTTTTGAAAAGTTATCATTCGATTAATGAATTCAAAGTTACCAACATGAGATTTCAAAGTATGATACATAAATGTATACAAAATGTTTGAATGGTAAATGATAAAAGCGTAAGTCTTCAGAATATGCAGCTTGACTCTAAGTTCCACGCACTAGCTATCGTCTTACTAACCTGAGATAAACATGCTAAAGTGTCAACACAATGGTTGGTGAGTTCATAGAGTTTGTCTTAAAATAGTTGAAAAGCCTTAAAGAATGATCACACAGCAAAGGCATTGAGAATCCACTCAGTTACAAGTCCCGCCATAAGAGACTTGTAACCTGTGTGTTCACAACCCACTGCTAACATATAGTATAATAAAGACATGTATAAGTTCGTCAAGACAATTAAGCAATTAGTAGTGAGTCTCTACTTCATCTCCGAAGACCTCACTTTTATGATGTATCCAACATTCGCAAATGTTAGGATGTATCAAAGACAACTGGGAGTCAATTCCCAAAGACAACTGGGAGCCACTTCCCAAAGACAACTGGGAGTCAATTCCCAAAGACAACTACTAGTCAATAAATAGAATAACGCAATTAAGTATAACGCAGTCATGTATGTAAGCAATCAAGTATAACACAGTCAAGTATAGACGTTTTGAGTATTTGTATAAGTAAACAAGTAGTTGAGCATGTATCCCCCCCAATAGTTAAAACAAGTACGAAAAGAGTAGGGGCTATGACTCACCTTAAGTCTATGTAATGAGAAATGAAAGTGGTAGTCGAATCGCGAAAGTCTCTAAGAGCAGCCTATAATAGAACGTTGCGACTTAGGTTTGGAGTAACGTCTAAGAATACGAAGAATTGCCCATATATGTCTTGCATAATGTTCATGATGTAGTACTTAGTATATAGTGTAAGTCTTTGAATATAAGTGGTCTATGAAACATGTATAGGTTGTATATCTCTTACTACCGTTCGGGCCGACATAATTCAGAAGTCATGGAGTAAACGTTCGAGGAGCCAGGACACTTTAACTCGTAAATCCATAACTCGTCTCGACGGCTTACTCAATGAACTCCTCACATGAGGCTCCCTACTATTGTAGTATTTGATAACATATATATAAGTCTTTGATCTTTAAAAGTTATATGGTCTTTAGCCGTGGCTTTGCCGTGACTTTGGTCATGTTACCATGGTCTTGAGACTCAACCTTGGCTTTAGCCATGGTTGTGGTCTTGGCTTTAGGTCATTAGACCTCTTGGTCTCACCTAATTATAATGATTATATAGTAACTTTGGTCTAAAAATGGGCTGTTAAGAATTTGAAGAAATTTATCACTCAGAAAGCATTTTCAGGTCTCGAGCTTCTTTGTTCCTGAACGAAAACGTCGTTCCGGACAACTTTCGTGTTTTAACTTTTTGATGAATCGGACCAGAAGTGGGACTTTCAAAATCATAATTTGATCAGAATGCAATTTAGGCAGATTTGCCGTTTTGGTTTCGCTAACTTCAAATGGTCATAACTTTTGACTCGTATACTCGTTTTGGGTGATTCAAATTGCTATGTTTTCCTTGTTAAGTCCTCTTTAACAGTAAGTAAGTGTCAAATATCAAAGTTATACTATTGTGGTCGTGGTTTTCCATAAAAATCACTAGTTTGCTTGTTTGCTTGTCATAAGTTAACATATGTATACCAATACTCGTTTTATCCATTTTTAAACATCATGAACACAATACAAAGACCATATATAGCATGAAAGAAACATAATAAGCATGAAAATGATATTGAGCAAGAAAGTGTATAAGGGTTTCTTACAACTTTTGGCTTTCACTTAAGAAAGGAAGTCAAGTATAGAACTAGGACACTAAACCTAATCTTGTAAACCCTTCACCATAACTCTTGTAACCCTTGCTAGCCTTGATCTAACCCTTGTGAAAACCATTTAACTTCAGCCCTAGTAACCTTGTGTAGCTCCTAATTCAACCATGGAATCACCAAACAAACTTAAGAACTAGGTAGAGAATACTAAGACCTTGAACTTTGGTATGTAATTTGTAACTTGAAGATCAAAGATGATGAAGCTATGGAATTATGTTGGGAAGTTTTAAATGGTGATGAAAAGAATGAAGAGATGAGTTTCCTTTTATAGTGCAAGTGAGGAGGTTAGCTAGTACTTACTTGTGGTTAAAATTGGAACACATGAAGTATAATGAACTAATGGTTAAAAACTAAACACATCTATGCATACTTGGTTGTTCTTAGACCACATACTTTCCTAGGCTCATTATCAAGCCACCAAGGCCACCATATACACGTTCATGGACAAGGGGAAGGGACTAGGTGGATGAATCTTGGCCTTATATAAGTTACGTAGTGAGTTTTGGTCCCGTTAATCGCTAACCGTAAGTTGTTAAGTCATGAAACGTAAAACCGAGTATCCTAAAAATATGAAACTTATAAATATGGTTAAACATGTCAATATAGTCCATAATAAAATATAAAATGAGTGGTAGGTTCTATCGGGTGCGAAAACCCTGCTAAAAACTGGAAACACGGGTCTAAAACGCGCAATTCGCGTAAAACGCTGAACTGAAAAACGTAAAATTCCGAAACTTTTGGAATTGTCCTAAAATGATAGAAAATCATATTTCTATTGTTTATAATGTTTTATGGACATATCGGGATGCTAGAAGGACGTTTAAACCTAAAAGTAAATCTCGGACACGGCTTTGTGATTTTTGCAGAAATGATCCGACGAGCGTCAAACTCTCGGATTATCGTTAAAATAGTTTAACATACGAGAATATGAAATAAAAATTTCTGAGATGAATAGTGAAAAGTGAATAGTAAAAAGTGAATAGTAAAAAGTGAATAGTGAAATTTTCGGGAATAAAAGTTAACCTGAAATTGCGAATTGTTACATATACTAAGTGATGGTAGCTTATGGGAAAGATTTGGGAAGGTTTGACCTAGTTTTGTAACCTAAATGACCTATTTGTGTTTAGTGGGAGATTAGGGTTTATCCTATGGTTTAGTGCCTAGATTAGTGTCCTATGAGTGTCTAATAACTAATCCTAGGTCCTAAGAGGCTTATACTAAGTGGTGGTAACCTATGGTGAAGTTTTGGGATAGTTTAGACCTAATTCTAGGAAGTTATGACCTAGTTATGGTTTTGTTCTTAAGGGTCTTGTACCTAAGTTCTAAGGGTTGTACTAATGCCTAATGGTCCTAAGGTATCCTAATGTTCATAAGGTAACTCATACTTAAGCCTTGGACACTTTCAAACTAGTTTAGTTAAGCATATAAGCACATAGACCTAATTAGGGTTTAATTAAGATTTATTAGGGTTTTGTGATATATTTAATGTGTTAGATTGGTAGATTACTTATTATGGTGTTGTGGTGATCTTATGCTTGACATACCAGGTGTTTATAGGATGTGAGTGTTGAGTTATGTGGCTTGTGTGGGTACGTGAACAGGTCTAGTGAGTCATGCAAGTAATAAATGCACATAAAAAGCAAAAATTTACCTGTGAAATACCTACTATAGGTATTTGTAATGGGAATGATAGTAGTGAGATTTTGTGGGTTGTTACACTGGTTCACACCATTCAATCAAAACGGTCGTCCCACTATAGCAGTAGTAGGAGGTATATGGTGTTTTAGTTTTTCAGGGTCCACAGTTTTTCATATTGATTTCAGATTCATGGATTTGGTAAGTTATTACATTTTCTGTTAACATTCTTACAATTTTTAATGTGGCCCAACAGATGTCGTTGAACCGTGTAATTTTTCAGTCCCCATGCCTGCAAAAAGACCTTCATCACAGGTCCTCCCACTTTGTAGGGGTTGTTCTCAGGGCAACACATGAAATGTACGCAGTCGTGCTTCACACAGCCAAATCTACCCTCCAATGACTCCAATTGGAGAAGCTTCCACCTTTGTCCACAACAAAGGTTCACATTTTTATCTATCTTCGAATCTTTTAATGTCATGAACTATGAAATTCTTTCTACCGTAACTTCCATTAACCTATTCACCAACCTTAAGGTCAGATTTCTATAATATAAACAATTATTTGAATATAGGTAGCGAAAACCATGTAACAACATTCAAGCCACGATTCAAACAAAAGGATACACTTACAAATTAACAACTAGGTATATGTATAGATAGTTAGATACATGTACCTAAAGGCTTGCCTAATCATGCGGTAAGCATCACTCTTTACCAATGTTATTGTTGTGCTTTTTGTATTAATAAATCTAATGTTAAGTAGAACTGAATCAATTTCAACTCAGTTGTTGCTTATAAAACTCATTTTACCTGCCTGTTACTTAACTTTTGTTATTGGTGCCATCGGTCGGCGTATTGCTGTGTTCAACTATGAAAAGAAAATCTAACAATGATCCTTAAAATATTAGTTTCGCTCAAAACCAACAACTAAACAATTCTCATGATATACGTTTCCGTTTAGTAACATTAAAATTTCCGTAGACTTACACTCATGGCTGTTTACAGCATTTATGTATTCTCATGACTCTGTTGCCTTCTGATTTTATGTAGGCACCGTTAGTTTCCCATTTAGTGATTACACAAGATATGTTATGATAGAAATGAGATGAGGTGAAGAGATGGTTGATTATAACAATGATAGAAATAGAAATGCAAGAGTTTCCTTAGTGTAATGAAATAACCAACAAGTTTACAAGAGACCTAAGTACTCTATTTATAGGCAAGGAGTAGGGCAACACTCCCCTCCTTCCTATCACATCTAGAACGTGGACTTTAGGCCCATGGACTAATAATCTTAAGTCTAGTAAACTTATCATACAATGATATAAATACTTAAGCAACCTAATGTTTATTACAAATGACCGAGACTTGATAAATAATAAAACTACGTTTCCAACAATCTCCCCCTAAGGGTCGGTCATCACGGTTGCTTGATGTCTTTGTCTTGTCTTCATCTTTGACTTTCACAACTTTAGACGTCTTCCAAAAAAAATCATGAGATAAAATCATTCATTGTTCTTTGTGCTTTGTTCATTGTTGATGTGGTGGTGATCATATTATGAAGTTGTTTGCCATTCGTCACTTCTGCGTCTGTGGTGGTAGTCCGCCATTCCAACATGCTCATACATCTTTGGACTTAGACTTTCGCATGCACGTAGTTCCCTTTCATTCACTTAGATCTTTAGTCTTTTTACTTTTTTAGATTCTTTCTTTTGGCGTAGAATCTTTCTTTGAACTTTGTGTTGCTTTGATCTTTGAGGGAGCTTTCAATGACTTCAAGATGTATGCATGAGCATGTGGACTCCGTCGCCATGGAGGTGATGTGTAGCTGCAGGTAAACAGTTAACAATAAATCAACCGGTACTTATAGGTAAGGAATTAGAAATCATCAACAGCATAGTGTGAAGACTCCTTCTAACCCTCACCAAGGTCGTTCCCATTTCAGATACTCCTGAGGGAGCTTACGAGACCTACTAAGTAGCTCAATGAATGGGTGAGTCACTAGGGATCACTCCACGACTGTAGACCGTTTTGAAACCACCACAAACACTAAGCGTAACCCACAAGGAGTTACCGAAGTGACCTGCTGTCAGGGCTGTTGATGTTGACCCTGGCAGGATTTCCGTTCATTCATTGAGAAATACTTATATAAATTCTCTCATAAACGTTCTCGGCAGATTGCTAGGATATGCGAAGGATTCGATAATTTACAGTTGGTGTCCATTGATGTAGAACACCAGTTGTAGAAGTACTAAGTGTTCCTAAGAGATCTTTGATGTATCTCATGGCTCTAGACTCGATAAGTGCACACTTAGGTTTCTTATGCGGAGACTAGGGAGGGGTCTCCTGCTTCAATATCAACCATCTCTAAGAGATAAGTTGATAGATTACACCGGTTCCCCGTGAGAATGAAACAAGCTCTTTTAAGAGAACTTGAGTGGCTTAGAAGATTAAGTGTAGTGTGTCACTGGGTCCATGATGTCTTTATCTTCAATACCGGTGTCACCTTAGCAATAACCAGTAGCATATAAATTGAACCCGGTGTCCTGTCCTAAGGTTGAACATATGGAGGGCTATTTCTTTTCACCCTTTTCTTTACTTTTCTTTTTAATTCTTCAACCCCTTCTTTCTCCTTTCATTCTTTTCTTCTTTTTTCATATCATACCTAAGGACTTCTAATTCTAACTATTGGTGATGTCCTTGGGTAGATCCCTTCGGTTCTGGCGGATCATAGGATGGTTTTTCCTATCTTAGTCACCTTATAACACCATAAATATCCTATAATTGCCATGAAACCTTTTATTGAAAATCTCTCAAAGTGTTTATGATTATCAAACATTTTGTTTTAACACTTTGAGAGTTTTGTGTTTTCATTTGAAGGGCTCCCCCGTCACATGTGCTCATGTGTAATTAATAAATTTGCACATGCGGGAGGAGCAAGCACTTTTTGAATTGATCCACTTTCAGTGAACAAGACCGATTCGAGACACGCTTACATCACTAGTTAGACTAGCTTGAAGTTATTACCCGGCTTGGTCAAGTCCACAGATAGTTTCTCGAAACGGTACATTTCTACTTAGACAAATCCTTTTCGAGACACTCTTACAAGGCTAGTTAGAGAGTTCCATTGTCAGCTTTTACGTGACAACTAGCTCTGGTAACTAACTTGATGTCATTACCCGTCGAGGATGAGTCTTTTTGAGATTACTAACTTTTGTTTCGTCAATTCTTGGGTCAATTCTGAGTCTAGCTCGCATGAGATTCAACTTTAAGTAACATTGAACAACTTTGAACATTCATATTTTAATCACTTTCATTTTTCTCCCCCTCAAAAATAGCATACAAAATGTTGTTTTCGATAAACTTTTGATTAAAATATGCTTTTTGAGTCTTATGGGGAGATATCAACAAGAACTTTAATTTCAAGAACGATGAGTTATCAAGTGCTCCCCCTCAACAAGTGAACACTTATTGACGTGAAATACTTGTCTTTTGAGCAGAATTATGAAAATCAGAAAGTGTTTGATTAATTCTACTCAAAAGTAAGAAGCCTTCGCTCCTTGTATCAGGATTGAGGCACTGAAGTGTACCTCAGGGTCCTTTCTTTACAAGAACGGGTTGTACACTGATATGTGTGCACAAGCCATAATGATCACAAAACAATCAATAAAATAATTGTAATGGAAATGTTAGTACCCGTGTGATCCAGCTTACGATTCATCAACAATTGGAGCATCAAAGTCTGTGAACTGAGGATTAGGTCTTTGGAAGATTCTGATGGGGAATGAATGTCTGAAACCAATGTAGCTTTCCAATCGTCTGATCTGTTCCTGACGAAATAACCTTTCTTCAATTGTTCTGACAAAGTTGAGGACTTGTCTTCTGGAGCTGGATTTCCACCTAGGAGATTCACCCTTATTTATCTTCCTCTTATCATCTTGCAATCTTCTGACTAGACCATCGCGAACTGTTTTGAGCATGGTATAACAGGACTTATGTATCTCATCGAACCTCATGAAACTGAGTGTCTTCTTGTTGTTGAGGTAGGTGAAACCAAATGAAGGTTTTTGGATGAGCGTATACTGTGACATCTGCTCTATTCCAGGAATTGAGAGTTGGGGTTTAGTCAGATTGATCTTCTGTTGATAACTTTCAACTCCAAGCTGAAGGCCTTCCACTCTTTCTTGAACTATCAGTCATCTGATGTAGAGGAGTAGAGATGAAATGAAGTTGTATTGTGTTTCAGTTTCGAATCCGCGCATTCTTCCTTGAACCTTTTCTAGATACATGTCTTCAATGTCATTTAGATAAAGTTCCAGAAAATCAGCTTCTGAGAATTTGTACTTCTTTTCATCTTGTCTTTTGACGACAATCTCGCTCATGAAAGTGTAGTTGAACCTTTTTGACTCATGAATTTCCAAGATGGCAATGATTTTTGGTTTCTACTTCACATTCTCTATTGACTTTATATCTAATCTGTGAGTGTACCCGAGTCGATGACGTTCAGGCCAATGTTGAATCCCTAGTAGAGCATCTCTGTCGTAGGCTACACTGGAGTTGCTGAATATAGGAGTCGACTCTTCAATTGCAGGTATATCATACCTAGCAGCAGGGACTGAGATCGTCAAGGAGGAAGCATATCTTTCTTTAGATTTCTCTTGAGTGAGTTGAAGGCATTGAAGATCTTTGTTGAAGAAGAAACGCTAAGGTATCTTAGGTTTTTCTGGGAATCCTTGCAACGGTAATGGTTTTGTCCAGTCGGTGAAGTAAGGCTTATCGGGTTTTCCTGAGTGGATGTCGAAATTCGCCTCCGGATTTAGCCAGACATTGCACTAGCGATGTTCTCCATGTGAAATTCAAGTTCCATCTTGTTTCCAGATCTTGATTTGAGAAAATCAAGTGCATCCCGATTGATTATCCTCAATTCAGCCTTTGTTAATGTTTCAATCTGAAGACCAACCATTATACTTTGAGTGTATTGCAGTCTATTTCCAGGAAGTGGTTCTTCATCTTCAAGAGGGGGTTGAGCCTTGATCAATTCAGTCAACCAATCACCTTCTGGTGTGTCATCATTGTCAATCCAGGAGTGACGTTTTCCTTTTCTAGACGTCTTAGACTTTGAAGTTTTACCCTTGTCTTGATCTTTAGTGGTTGATAATGGTCCAAGTCTAGAGTCGGTGATTGGAGGTACACGAAAGTCTGTATCGGGTTGTTCCTGATAATCTTCTACATGGTGCATGAATGGTTCTTCCTTGTCTGTTGGACCTAATCCAGAAGCTGAAGTTTGTTGCTGTTTTGCAGGAGGTGCTAAAGCCTTTGGTGGTTTTTGTGAAGATGATGGACCGCTTGCAGACTTGTGTTTCTTTCCTTTTGAATTAGGATCAGGATCATCATCTTTCCTTGGCCTTTTCAAGGACCCAGCAGCTTCTTTGCATGACTCTTTTGACAAATTAGCTGCAATGGCATCTATAAGTGCTGTTTCTTCAGGGGTCAAAATAGTCTTGTAAGCAACTTTGTCATAGAGTTGAGCAAGCAGGTCTTCGACTGATGGTTCTTTAGCAGTTGGTGTTGTCGTTGAAGCTTTTGCAGGTTGAAGAGTGAATGGTGTTGTTGACAGCATCTTTCTCACGACACTTCTGATCCTGTGCTCCAAGTTGTCTTTAATTGGTTCTACAAGACTTGTCACTTGAGGGGTGACAATTTCAACAAGATTATCTGTGAGGTAATCATTGGTGAAAGTCTTGATTATACCTTCCAATTCCGCTTTCATGAAGTTATCAATCTGTTGCTTTGCCTCCTGAATATCTTCAACTTGTTTGGCCAGATTTGTGACCATGGTAGTTAACCTTTTCACTTGCTCCTGAAGATCTACTGGATTTACAGGTTCATTGATTGATTGTTGTTTTAATGCGGTTTCAGATGGTGGAGGAGATGAATGTTCTGGCAATGATTCTGAAGAAGACTCGTTGTGGGAGCTCGAAGAAGAAGCTGGAGAAGTAGGATCCTTTGGAGGTGAGCCTTTGGGAAGTGGAGGTCTCTCTGGAGGTGTTTTCTTTGAAGATGACGAGAGATGTAGGAGAGAGTGTGAAGGTGATTGAAGAAATATGTTAGCGTCGAATGTCTATTCTTGATCGTTCTCTTCTTTATCTTCACTTTCTTTTCTTCTACGTTCCTCTTCTTGTGCTAGATACTCAGGAGTGACGAACGGATCAAATTCCTGATCAGTGGTAATGTTCTCCTGTTCTGCAACTTTCTCCTCAATGGTTGGAACTTCCTTCATAATAGTATTCCCTTCTTCATCTTTATCTTCTCCTCTGTCACTGGGTTGAATAACCGGTTCTGAAGTAGAAGACACAATGGGAGGAACAATACTACTAGAATCGCCTTCATGCGCTGGTTGATCGACAGGTTGTAGTGAAGGTTGAGGATGGAGTCGGCTGAGGAATGATGCTTCCCGCTGATCTTTGAGGAATTTCTTCTCTTCGGCCCGTGTATTGACAACAATACTTTTCAACTTTCTCTTATCGAACAATTGTTCAACCAATGGTTCGTCTTCTTCATCATCATTTACACCTACATTTGATTCAGTGATGATAATCCCTCGTCTTTTCCTTTCATCCGTTTCAAGAGTTTCGAAGCTTTGTTGTTTTGCAAATTCAATTTCCGGAAAGTCCTCTTCATTTATTCTTTCACTTCGATCAAAATCCTCTTCATCAGTTTCAGTTTCGAATTCTGACTCACTTTCAGAAGGTGGTGGTGTAGGTTCATCTTGAATGACGAGTTTAGGAGTGATTTTATTCCTTGGTTTAGTAGCAGGCTTAGGTTTGGGTGTAGGTTAAGGTTTAGGAGTAGGTTTTGATTGTAGTGAACTCGTAGTGCTACTCGTACTCCCTGTTTTTCCACCTCTTTTGCTACGAGTCTGTCTTTTGTCCTGTGGTACAGCAATATCTCCTGTGAGTCCCACCTTTCTTCCTTGATAAGCTTTATCATAAAGTTCAAAGTTCTTGGTTTTCCTGATCTTATCATCAAGGAGATAGTCCGGAATCCTTTTTCCTTGTTGCTTTGTGGAGAATATGGTCATTCTGACAAAAGCAATTGTGAAGTCATCCTTGTAGAGGTTTTTCGATTCATTGTGGTCTTGCATTCTTGTGATGTATTCTGGTTGATCTTTACAAAAATGCTTGATGAGTAACTTTGTGAAGCGAACAAACGAGATCATTGTCTTTTCACGATCAGTTTGAATGTTGTAGACCATGTCGCTCATTATAGATCTTGCAAAGTCAATTGGTAGCATGATGACCATTCCCCAAAATACTTGTAAATGCTCAAGTCTAGGATGTTCATGACCACTTTTTCTTCCTGATATAGAATGAACGACCAACATATAGAAGGTTCTCCACAGCTGAGGCATGTATTTGGCATTGAACCTTGAATGCTTAATCAGTGGTAAATCATCTTGAACATCGTATCCCAGATCAATGAGATAATCCAGGATATCTAATTCAGGCAACATTGGAACAAATTCAATCTCAGGTCTGGGAAGGAGGAGAACTGTGCGAAGGACTTCCAGATCTATGGTATAGACTTGTCGGTCCAGAGTGACAGTAAAAGACTCATCATCCAAGTTGACCTTAGCTGTAAGCCTGATGAAGGTAGAATGTTGGAACTGAAGTGGATTTGTCAAGCAGAAGCTTGCATGGATGAGCCAGGAGTATATCTTTGACAATGTTACACGAGTCCTCAGGAATTCTCAATTTGTCAAAATCAACTCGAGGATTATTTCTGCCAATGGTGATGCGGTAATCAGCTGGGACGATGTCATTGAGTGTGAGCAATGGAAGAGTTTGTTCAGGGACATTCTCGTTGTGTTCAGCCATTTTCATCTGTAAAGGTATTATCATGAAACCAAACATCCAGATTTGTTACATGTTAGCACACCGACAAGTTTGATTAGCAGATAAACACCTAAGACATGTTAAGCACGGATGGTTCAATTGATTATCATTTGTGAATGAGATGTATTGATGTGATCTGGATAGAATTGATCTTAGTAAAACATGAAATCAAGCACAAAGCACAAGACATACACATAAGCACTATTACATCAAAAGTTGTCCGAATTACATAATTACAACACATTTCAATTCTAATGAAAATAAAAACACAAATACAATGATTTTGAAAAATACATCATAAAAGGAATTTTGAAACTTTGAATATTGTAAAAAAATTTCGAAGATACACACAATTGACATTCTCGAAAATTTCTCTAAGTGAATTCTCGAAAACAGGGTCTCGATAATATGAGACTATAGAAAAATTTTCGCAAATACTCACTATGAATGTTTTCGATAATTTCACCAAGTGTGTTCTCGATAAATGAGTTATCTAAAACATTGACATTGGAAAAATATTCGAAAACACTCGTGATGTGCATTCTCGAAAGTTTTCACCAAATGTATTCTCGATAAGACTATTCTCGAAAGACATGACAAGAGGGAAATTTCGAAAACACAATTAACTAGCATTCTCGAAAATTTTCAAAGTGTATTCTCGAAAAAATATATTTTCGAAAATACAGAACTTTAGAAAAAATTTCGAAAATACTGGTTAGGTGTATTCTTGAGAGTTCCCACCAAATCATGTGTTCTCGATAACATATTCTTGAAAAAATTCTTATACAAGAATTTCGAAATTCATGTAGACGTACTTTTTTTTTTTACTTGCAAGAAAAATGATTGCACAGTTGATATCCTGTAAAGAATGGTGCATAACGCACATTAATACCATAACTAATTTTTGGGAATAATGAATACATGTAATAACATATCATGTTTCTGTTTTACATTTCAATTATCATCCATTAGAACATGTTTCACCCAATTAATTGAACACAAGAATCATACAACAAGAAAAACCCTTTTGAACATAAACCCTAATTGTCGAAAATTATGCATAGATGAATTGAGAACCACTTGAAGTGTTTCATAATGATACTTGTACACAAAACATCATATCCCACCAAGAAATTTAACCAAAAATTCACAAAATCTAAAACACCCAAATCGACTTATAAACCCTAAATTTCGAGAATCATTCAATCGTGTTTCTGGTTGTGTTTAGATGTTATAGGCATGATAAGAACATGTATACGAACAAAAGCCCTATAAAAAATTACACAAACAATCTTGAATTCATGATAAGAACCGTTGAAATTGCAATTAAACAAAAACCATTTCATAAAATGACCCAAGGATCATGTAGGAACTTATAGTTTCAAGATTTATAGCACAGATTTGCTTATTGAATTTGAGCCTTAGATCGATATTAAGGTGGGTGTTTGTATTTCAGAAAGTTTTGGAAAAATGGGGTTAAAAGTTGGTTTTGATATTTTGTAATTAAACTTTCAACAAATGTCAACTATGGTCCCCTAACTCCTTACTTTGCATCACAAGTCCTCTAACTTGATTTTAGTACATGACAAATGGGAAAAAAAAATCTTATCTATACTCCCTACGATATTTTATGTGAAACTTTTAACGGGACGAGACGAAGGATAGATCACGAAAGATCCTCCATTTATGAAACCACGCATCTTTTGGAAATATGCAAGTATACCAATTTTAAGAAAAATAACAAAAGTTAAGCGTATCTCCCCCTCAAAACTTGTAAAATATAAAGAAAAAACCAAAGTGTTGAAAGGAAGCGATATACTTGCATTTTTTTTAATAGAAATAGAAAAAGAGAAAAATCTTTTTGTGTTTTTGTTGGTTTTATATTTTTGTATTTTGTTTTAGAAAAACATATTTACAAAGATAGTTTTGATGTTTGACAATCAATTGTGTTTTAGAAACTTTTCCAGATATTCTAGAGTCAAACATCGCATACCAATTTGGTGGACTAGATCAGCAAACCTTGTTGGAGGTAATGCTTTGGTGAGAAAGTCTGCCAATTGGTATTTAGTTCCCATAAAGTATAATTCAACTGTACCCTTTTCGACATGCTCCTTGATGAAATAATATTGGAGATCAATGTGTTTGGATTTGCAGTGATGAATGGTGTTGCAGGAAATTGCTATAGCACTTTTGGAGTCACAGTAGATCGGAATCTTGTTGAATAGGTAGCCATAATCCTTAAGCTGTTATCTCATCCACATGACTTGAGCCCAGCAAGCAGACATAGCTACGTATTCTGATTCTGTTGATGACAATGATGTGTAGTCCTGCTTCTTTGATTGCCAAGACACAAGCTTATCTCCGAGAAACTGTAAACCACCTGACGTACTTTTACGTGTGTCTAAACATCCTGCATGGTCAGCGTCTGAAAAAGCAATTAGTTCAAAATCAAAATCCTTTGGATACCAGATCCCCAAGTGAATGGTTCCCTTTATGTATCGAAGGATTCTTTTAGCCTCATTGAGGTGCCTTTCAGTTGGTTTAGACTGATAACGAGAACACATGTAGACTGCAAAGACAATATTAGGTCTACTAGCTGTGAGATACATGAGTGACCCAATAATACTATGGTATTTGGTAGGGTCAACAGGAGTCCCATGTATGCCAGCATCTAGTTTTGTGCCAAAAGCCATTGGTGTATTATATGTATCACAGCTTGTCATTCCATGTTTCTTTAAAATTTCTAAAGCCTGTTTGGACTAATTTAGAAAAAATCCACGGGGTGATTGATGAACTTGTAGTCCTAAAAAGAACGAAAGTTCACCCATCATGGACATTTCAAAATTATCTTTCATTAAATTTGCAGAATCATTTGAGTATCTTTTTTTTGTTGAAGCAAAAATAATGTCATCGACATATATTTGAACAATTAATAAGTCCACCCCGTATGTTTTAATAAATAATGTTGGATCCACCGAACCTTTAGAAAATTTATTGGCCAACAAGAAAGCAGATAATTTGTCATACCACGCCCTTAGGCCTTGCTTGAGTCCGTAAAGAGCCTTTTTGAATCGGTACATGTGATTGGGACGTTCAGGATCAACAAAGCCTTCTGGTTGACTAACATAAACTACTTCACGAAGTTGACCATTCAGAAATGCCGTTTTCACATCCATTTGATAAACAATCATATTCCAATGAGCAGCATATGCCAGAAAAATCTGAACAGCTTCAAGTCTAGCCACTGGAGCAAAAGATTCTTCAAAATCAATTCCTTCTTCTTGGAAGTATCCTTCAGCTACCAAGCGTGATTTGTTACGTATGACAGTGCCTTCTGCATCCAGCTTATTTTTCCAAATCCATTTTAAACCAATGACAAAGACTCCGTCAGGTTTTTCAACTAATTCCTAGACTTCTAATCTTTTGAATTGCTGAAGTTCCTCTTGCATAGATTCAATCCATTTGTCATAAGTCATTGCTTGTTTAATGTTCTTAGGTTCATCTTGACATACTGTGAGTGCATAGATGCAAGTTTCACCATCTGTGTGGAGTCGTTGTCTTGTCATGATTGGTGCATCTGGATAGCCAATAATTTGAACTAAGGGGTGATCTCTAGTCCATTTGTGAGTCGAAGGGTGAAGTTGATAGTTATCTCGCATGTTAGCAGGATCCAAATTGCGTGTGGACGACTCAGCAATATCAGGAACTGTTGGAGCCGTTGCAAACGGGTTAAAGAACACATTTGGGTCATACTCTGCGGATTGTGGAACTGATTATGGTGCAGGATCTTCAGCAGATTGTTGTGAGTTGGACATGTTTGTTCTGCAGTTGTTGGAGATGCAATTGGAGGACCGTCTTTCTCAACAGTTGTAGTTGTTTGTTGAGGTGTAGCAGGTACATGTGTGTTGTCAGGTTGTGCAGCGGAAATTGGTGAGACCTCAGAAGGACGGTTTTCAATTGTATCATCGAACAGCGGAGCAAATAGAGTTTCCAATTCTTTGCGCGAGAGTGACAATGGTTTAGCCGAAGAATCTGGAAAGTTCAAACGGTTTATTTCGGGTCCTAAGCTATTTTGCTCAGAAGCCATTTGTGTGAGTTCATCAAAATTAGCATGAATAGTCTCTTGAATTTCTCTTGTACGACGATTCCATATTCGAAAGCCTTTGGAATTTTCACAGTATCCAACGAACACTCCAATGTCAGCTTTTGCTTTAAGTTTACCTGAATCATCACGATCATTTTTCGGATAACAAAGTGCTCCAAATACATGAAAGTAATCGATGTTTGGTTTTCTTTTATGAACAATCTGATAAGGGGTTTTGTGATGGCGTTTTGTGATCATGTAACGGTTTTGGGTGTAACATGTAGTTGAAACAGCTTCCGCCCATAAGTAATCTGGTAATTGAGCATTGATCAACATGGTTCTTGCAGCTTCCACTAACGTTCTGTTGCGTCTTTCAACTACTCCATTCTGTTCCGGGCTTCTTGCAATTGATGTTTGATGTTCAATTCCTACTTTCTCAAAAGATGACCGAAGTGTCTGATTCTTAAATTCTGTTCCATTGTCAGTTCTGACCATTCTGACAGTGTTGCGTAACTGAACTTGAATTTTAGTGAGAAAGGTGATGATCATTGAAGGAGCTTGATCTTTACTTCGAAGAAAATAAACCCAATTCCATCTGGAGTAATCATCAACAATTACAAGTATGTAGCGTTTACCGTTGATACTTTGAACACGCATCGGGCCACACAAATCCATATGAAGCAATTGTAAAACATGATTTGTAATGTGTTCAGTTTTATAAGGAAAATGAGCACGAGTTCTTTTTCCTTATTCACAGGCAGGACATAAGTGATCTTTGGTAAAACGGAATCTTTGAAAACCATCAACAAGTTTATGACGAGCAAGTTCAGTCATAGTTTTGAAATTCAAGTGCGAAAGACGTTTGTGCCATAACCAAGATTTAGTCGATTCCGCTTTGGAGAGAAGACATATCGGAGATGAAGCAATCATGTCATACGTCGATATTGTATAAAGATTTGTACCATGTGAGCCAGACATTAGATCATTTCCTTGTAAGTCACGAACAAAGCAAGTTTTCTCACGAAATGCTACTTCTAAATCCCCATCGCAAAATTGACCGACTGAAAAGAGGTTGTGACCAAGACCTTCAACATAATATACACGACTGATTTCAATGTTCCCACTTACATAGTCACCGTATCCCATGATTAGAGCGTAATGATTATTTCTGAATCTGACAGTGCCGATGAACTTTGAAACAAAGTTTACTAAGAGTTTGAGATTGCCTGTCATATGTCGGGTGCATCCGCTATCAACAATCCAAAGAACAATTTGAACCACCTGCATCACATGAAGACGACGAAGATGGAACAATGGTAAGGGTGGAACCCAAAGAAGTTGTGGGTTCCTGTTGGTTAGAAGCACACGTAGTTAAAATTTTAGGAATCCATTTAAAGTTTGGTTTGTATTGTAACCAACGTTGCCAGTTCCAACTAGTTCGCGCTTTCTGTTTGGTGAATTCACTAATTTTAGGTTTGTTCCTAGAATTGTCCTTTTCAATTATGGGGGTAACTTCAACAGCATTAGAAACAGTGGTTGGCATTTTACCTAAGATTGACTTAGAGGCAGTAGTGGGCCTAGAAGGACTGTCTGACCTACGTTTCTTATGGCGATTTAAGAGAGAATTAGCTACGTATTTTGCATGATCACCAGATAATACACTTTTACGACAAAACACACAAGATGCATTAATATTAAAAACATTCATAGGTTCATCATTCGTTACACTGAGATTTGGATTACAATTTTCCAGATTAGAATTTAATTCAGATGCAACATGACTTTTATTTAGATTCCTGATGCGTAGGGATTGCACCAGGCTTTACCTCTCAAAGGATCTTGAGAAGCTTACAACCCCCACCAGGCAGTGTACCTGATCGTTGTAGTATAGTATAGTGACAAGTACCGGGGGATTGATCGTTCAGCTAGGAATAGTGTCACTAGGATTAGAAAACCTAAATACTAGTTCTAGAGATGAGAGATGATTCTTTTTGTATTTTTATATTTTTTAGAAAGCAAATAAAAATCTCGGGTTTTGAAGGATTTGGGCGGAATTAGTTGCTAGTCAACTAACCCAATACTAAAGATGCAATCAAAATAAAATACTAGAAATGAAAATAAAACCAAATTAAACTAAGGTTGTGAGCAATAAGTGGAGAAATGTATTTACTTAGATTTCACTACTCCCTAGATATCTTTTACACATTAATTACTTGTTATAGTTGTGTGGATGACGGATTGTATTCCTTAATACCATTCATGGGGTGGCGTACTTAACTCCCCAATCCTATGAGTGCCTATTTCACTCCTATGTCGAGCCGGCTAAGAAGCTCCTAACATGGGATCATTAGAATTTACTCATGCATTAAATACAACCAATAAAACCTAGTACACATCGGTTCATGTTTCTTAAGACGTTCAAGCATGTTGCACAATGGAGATCTGCCAGTTTTCTTAAGCCTAACATCGAATTCATTCATCCAATACAACCATAAACAAGTAATCAACACATAATCAACATCTAGGTTTCATTAGATCTAAGCAAACACAAGATAAATCTAGCCTAGCATGGTGGAATCCAGACAAGCACAAGATATAGACAACCAACACATAGACATATTGATTGAATTAAAAGAATACTTATCTCAATAACACATGTAAGGGTTCAAGGGCTGAAAACCCTTGAAAAACCTGTAAAATTCGTATATGGTTCGGCCTTAGGGTTTCTCCAAACTTGTTCCTCTTTAATGAATGAAAATTAGAAAACTATATATAGAAAATAGAGGCTGACGGCGTCAAGAACAACATTGTGGCGCCGTCATCTCACCGCCAAAAGAATCCTCGGACTGCCTTGATCTACATTTGACGCCGTCATGTATTACACTTTTCCAGGCCGTCACGTATTTAACTCTTGACGCTCTTCCTTGTGACGCCTTCATTTCTGTACTGGGTCGTCATGATATTTACTCTTGACGCCGTCAACTTGTTACTCTTGACGCCATCACACACTGTTCTCAGCTTGGAAAATTAAGTCTTTGGCGTTTTCTTCACTTTTATGCTCCAAAAACGTCCGAATTGCTTCCTTTTCCAGATTTCACTCCCAAAGTACCTAAAATCACAAAAGGAACGATTTAGGGCAATATTTGATCAAATAAATTCAATTCCGGGCTTAAATGACCCCCTAAAAGTGGTTCATTTTTCGCCTCATCATATACCCTTACACTTGAGATTTGCTTGTCCTCAAGCAAATGCGCTTTTATTCTAATCAAAATACAAGTTAAGGGTCATTTAACACTAATATAAAAGTAATTACAACAAATAATCGTTCCACTAAAGACCAAAGACAAGCACGGAGGTCATACACTAGCACCTCACAAATAGTGTTTAGATACTCATATCTCTCGGGTGTAATAAAGTATAAATTACAATATGGAAACGGAAGATATCTCTCACTACCTGTCATAGCAAAATAGATTACCATAGGCTTGGGAAAGGATCAAACCTCCACCACATGGCGTAAGCACCTAGGATAAACTATCAAAGAGGTCTTTTAAAGGGTTGTAACGTTAGGTGTAAGGATATGAAATACACGGTTTTGTTGGATATAGGCAGTCTTTACTGGTGGCGAGTTAACAATCTTGGTTAATTACATGTACAATATGGCGTTGCTAAGCCAAGACTAGACTCGACTTAAGCTAATAAATGAAAAATAACAAAAACATAAAATGAACAAAGAATAAAAAGGGATGGTAGTCCGTATGTTTTTTCTCTTTTTCTTTTTCTATTTTTTTCTTTTCTTTTTCTTTTGTTTTTTCGATTTTTTTTTTTTTTTTTTTTTTTTTTTTTTTTTTTTTTTTTTTTTTTGCATACACTCTTACCCTACCATCCAAAAGAATACATCATAGGGAATGTACATTCCCCTTACACTTGAATTTTTACATACTTTACAATAAACTAATCTAATGACTCGAATTAAGATAATCAAAACACTTGGAGCACTTTTAAGATTAACGTACATATGGGGGTAATAAATTATGTTCTTCCCCATTACTCCTTAAAATAAGTACTTTACCCATGAGTCCCAATCGTCCCAAAACAATATGTACAAGGATATGACTCGACTTAGCAACCATGTAATCAATTAGATAGTTAACTTAGGGTTTAACAAATAACAATAATGCACTAAAAATGAGCGCATACACGGAAGGCTAAGGCGATTTGGGTGTACATTTAAGTGGGTTGTAACAAATTCTTCCTTTAAGTAAGATGCTTAAAGTTAGAAACAAAAAGATAGGCTCGGAAGGGTGTACTAGGGGTATCGTGTACTAAAAATGAGTACAACGCTAAGGGTGTGGGAAAAATTAGTTGACTTAACTAGCCAAATAATATGACTTAAATGGTCAAGTAATTATGATACGGGTTTAACACAAGGGTGATCCTAATGCCTCTTATCATGTAGTAAATCCTACTACACGAATGTAGTCTCACTAGCGGTCTCGGGATGCATCACTAACGCAAGTTCTAGAATCTAAATGTTACCGGTACACTCATAAGCACTAATAGTAAATGCTTTTCCTATCAAATCTAAAGGCGAACCTCACATATTTGGGTGGAAAATTTTTCTGAATAGTACGGTTTTGTGCTAGTCATACAATCTCCTATCCATGAGACGCTTGCTATGGCTAAAGTTTCACTCCTAAATGTTGTAAAAAATTTTAAATTTGGCGCTAAAATTACACTAACAAGTATTTCTCATAGTTTTATTACACATCTCCTATCAAAAAAACAAACTCAAGCGAAAGCGTATTTGTAAGGTATCATCATTTTACCCTCCCCTTACACTTAGGATGAACATTATCCCCAATGTTCAAGTAAAGAATGTAAAAGTGAAATAAGTAAAATGAATGAAATCAAATACTCCCCTGATTTGCTCGGTATGGATAATAAGGTGGCCAGGTTAGATCTTCCTCCAAGAAAATGAACAATCAAAGCTTCCATTCCAGAATATAAATCATCTTCTTGTCATACATAACCTGTAAATCCTGAGAAAACAAACAAAGCAACCTTGCATAAAATCGGCGGCAATCTACATAAGTTACTAAATCCTAGAAAACAAAATAAGATATAATGCTTGTGGAATGAAGTTTGCAGATTTTCTGGAGATTATAAAACTTAATAATTCAACAAAAACTTTAAAACTCCGTTAGAAAAACAAAACTGGTAAAATTTCCAGATTTTTACACGTGACGCCGTCAAGAGTAAACTCATGACGCCGTCAGAAGTGACCTGTAGAAATTCTTATGTTAAGTTTCCAGAAAATTTTTGGAAAAACTTGGTCCAACTTCCTGGAAAATCTTGCAAAACTTCATTATGACTCAATACAAGCATTTGACTCTAACAAATACGAACATACATGTTCACTTAATATTGTGGAGAATCATGATCGGTTTGTTTCTTAAAAACATATTTGGGGTTTCCCCTTACACTTATCTTTTGCAAAAATACCTTTAGGTGGAGTTAAGACTAGGCCAAAACAACAAAGTAAAGTATTTCCACTTTTTAGTTTAGAAACATGATCTTCCAACAATAAAAATAAAGCATGCATACGGAAACAAATAACAAACAAACAAAATAAAATCACACAAAGCATGGGTTGCCTCCCAAGAAGCGCTTTTCTTTATTTACGAGTCTTGTAGCTAGACTCAAGGTCATGGGTTACTACGTGACTTCATCCCTTGAGATGATGTACCCCATGTAGTTGTGATCATTACTATTGTGGTGGTAGTGCCTCAACCTGTCGATACTTGCAATCACCTCTCCACCTACTTTACTTCTCAGGTTAGCCATCCCATCTTGGTTCATGCTCTCAATTGTGAAAGGCCCACACCACCAAGGACTTGGTTTATCGGGTGATATTGTTGTTTTCAAGTGTCTTAAGAGTACCAAGTTCCCTTCCTCGAATGGTACATGACTTTCTGCTGGTCGATTATGTTCGAATTCGACATGAACCTTATTGCTTTTGCTTCTTTCATATTTAGCCTCCTTGTAGCTTTTGATTCTTGCCTCCCATGCAAGAATTTTATTCTGAACACGAATGGGTGTCGTGTCAATGTTGTTTTTGAGCTTTCTCCAACTCACATTCTCATGCCCATTTCGCGGGGTCATGGGGAAGCTAATCTTTCTTTTCCCAGATTTAAGCTCAATTTTCCTGCCTTCATACTTAATGACAACCCTAGCGGTGGCGAGGAATGGTGCCCCAAGGATTATTGGCATGCATCCATCTCCCTTATCATCGATGATCATAAAATCAACGGGGTACATGAATCCTGTGACATTAACTAACACATCTTCTGCGATTCCTAGGGGGTATACATACGAGTGTCCGGTGAGGGACAACCTTACACGAGTGGGTGCTGGCATTTTTGACGTTAGTTGGATGTAAATAGTTAGGGGCATAAGATTTACTTCCGATCCTTGGTCGGCGAAAGCACTAAGATATTTCAAATCCCCGATGCTGGTTGGTATCTCAAAGTTCCCACACGCTATCTGCTTAGTAGCCACTTTTTGTACCAGTAGCCTCTCGAATATTGACCCCCCAGGTAACGTATCATACTCATCTTTTCCCTTTTCCTCTTTCTCAGAACCCTGTCTGGAAGGTTGGTTACCCCCGTCACCCTTAATCCAATTTGTTATGGTGTTTTTGTTTATATCATGTTTCAGGTAGTGACTCAAGGGTTGGGATTTTGGTGACTTATCTAAGGTCTATTTAGTAGAGGCTTCTACCTTCTCGTCATCCTTGTGGACAATTATGATGGAATTAAAAATTGGGTAGTGGGGGTGACGCTTTCTTTCCTTAGTAGCATTCTTTCGGGGGTTCTCTGGTTGGCATACTCCTCCAATAGACTCATCATCTCATTCATTTTCTCTTGCATCTCCTCTTTTTGCTTATAAACTGCTTCCTCGAATCTAGCAAACCGATCTGAATGAGTTGCCATATATTCTCTCATCCTAGCTTCAAACTCCGAGCTAAGCTCCTCGGGAGGGGAATAAGGTGGGGCATAGTTTTGAAAAGTCTCAATATTTTCTCTAGAGGGTGACTCTGATAATGGTGTTGAAGTCGGTTTCGAGACAGAATTGGCAGTAGCCCGTCTGGGACTTAAAGGTCTACTTTGCCTTTCCTCAAAATAGTCAACTTTTGCCTCGAGTTTGCATAGGAGTTCATCGGGGATTTTGGTGGTTCCTCCAGATGTTGAAACTGCATTGATTGCCGCTTTTATTGTATGATTAAACTCACACATCTCTTGATTATCGGCAGCGAGCTCCTCAATAATTGCCCAGGACTCCTCGGCATTCTTATCACGCAGTTTACCTCCCGCGGCCCTATCGATTGTACGTTTAGTGTGATAGTCAACATGGTCGTAGAAAATCTGAACTAATAACCAAAGGTTTATACCATGATGAGGGACCTTATGGAGGAGATCCTTAAAACGGGCCCATGCTTCGTAGAAGGTTTCACCATGATGTTGTTCAAACATCAAAATGTCATTTCTCAGCATTGCAGTTTTCCCTGGTGGGAAGAATTGAGTAAGGAAGCGATTGGTAAGATTATCCAATGTGGTGATGGATCCCGCGGGTAAACGCTCAAGCCATTGACTAGCTTGATCCCGTAGAGAGAATTGGAATAGGCGTAATCGGGTTATCTCTCTATTTTCAACATCTAGGTCTATGGAGTCTACAATTTTAAGGAAGTCCTTAAGATGTTGGTTTGGATCTTCGGAACGAAGTCCATGGAATGCACATCCGCTTTGCACCAACCGGATGGTGTCGGATCGCAAGGGGGTCACATTGGCTCCGGTGAGCTCAATGGTGTTTCGGTAGCCTTGGTGGCTAGGTCGGGAATACTCTCCTAAGGTTCGGGGCCTAAGAGGTTCTAGTGGTGGGTTTTGTTGTGGTGGGATGACGGGTTCAAAGATGTTCCCATCGTCCATGATGTCAGGTGGTGAAAAGTTACGAACAAAAACACAAAGAAATACGATAGACTAAAGAAGACCTAAAAATAAAAATAAAATCTTACTAGAAAGGAATCTAGCAAGTAGACCTAACAAAAAGAGATTCTAACCTAGACAATAACTATTCCCCTGGCTGCGGCGCCAAAAACTTGATGCGTAGGGATTGCACCAGGCTTTATCTCTCAAGGGATCTTGAGAAGCTTACAACCCCCACCAGGCAGTGTACCTGATCGTTGTAGTATAGTATAGTGACAAGTACCGGGGGATTGATCGTTCAGCTACGAATAGTGTCGCTAGGATTAGAAAACCTAAATACTAGTTCTAGAGATGAGAGATGATTCTTTTTGTATTTTTATATTTTTTAGAAAAAATCTCGTGCTTTGAAGGATTTGGGCGGAATTAGTTGCTAGTCAACTAACCCAATACTAAAGATGTAATCAAAATAAAATACTAGAAATGAAAATAAAACCAAATTAAACTAAGGTTGTAAGCAATAAGTGGAGAAATGTGTTTACTTAGATTTCACTACTCCCTAGATATCTTTTACACGTTAATTACTTGTTATAGTTGTGTGGATGACGGATTGTACTCCTTAATACCATTCATGGGGTGGCGTACTTAACTCCCCAATCCTATGAGTGCCTACTTCACTCCTATGTCGAGCTGGCTAAGAAGCTCCTAACATGGGATCATTAGAATTTACTCATGCATTAAATACAACCAATAAAACCTAGTACACATCGGTTCATGTTTCTTAAGACGTTCAAGCATGTTACACAATGGAGATCTTCCAGTTTTCTTAAGCTTAACATCGAATTCATTCATCCAATACAACCATAAACAAGTAATCAACACATAATCAACATCTAGGTTTCATTAGATCTAAGCAAACACAAGATAAATCTAGCCTAGCATGGTGGAATCAATACAAGCACAAGATATAGACAACCAACACATAGACATATTGATTGAATTAAAAGAATACTTATCTCAATAACACATGTAAGGGTTCAAGGGCTGAAAACCCTTGAAAAACCTATAAAATTCGTATATGGTTCGGCCTTAGGGTTTCTCCAAACTTGTTCCTCTTTAATGAATGAAAATTAGAAACTATATATAGAAAATAGAGGATGACGGCGTCAAGAACAACATTGTGACGACGTCATCTTGCCGCCAAAAGAATCCTCGGACTGCCTTGATCTACATTTGACGCCGTCATGTATTACACTTTTCCAGGCCATCACGTATTTAACTCTTGACGCTCTTACTTGTGACGCCTTCATTTCTGTACTGGGTCGTCATGATATTTACTCTTGACGCCGTCAACTTCTTACTCTTGACGCTGTCACACACTGTTCCGAGCTTGGAAAATTAAGTCTTTGGCGTTTTCTTCACTTTTATGCTCCAAAAACGTCCGAATTGCTTCCTTTTCCAGATTTCACTCCCAAAGTACCTAAAATCACAAAAGGAACGATTTAGGGCAATATTTGATCAAATAAATTCAATTCCGGGCTTAAATGACCCCCTAAAAGTGGTTCATTTTTCGCCTCATCAATTCCTAAGTTGATCTTCTACTTCTTGGACTTCTAGTGTTCCGCTTTTACGTTGCAAGATCCTATTCTTCTTGTTACTTTTTCGCTTGGGTCTGCTAACGCTATTAGTGGAGACTATTCATGTAGAAGTTGAAGGATTAACATTAGTATTCTGATTATTCTTCTCCCTATCTGTTTTGTCTATTTGATACAGTCCTGGTGCTATCACAGTGGAGTCAATAAACTTTCCCTTCTCAAGTAGCTTAATTTTCTCTTTTAATTCAATGATGATGTGATTTTTGTCCTGAATGTTTGACTCAAGTTTTCTGTTGCAATAAGCAGTGTCATCGCGATCTTCTTGCCATTCGGCATTTTCAATTTTTAATTCCGCAATTTCCTGCTCATATTTGAGACACTGATTTTTGAAAAACTCATTGTTATTGCAAATTTGACAACTTTTTGGAGTGTTTTGACTTTGTAATTGCAATTTAAATTTGAGACTTTGAGCTTGACACCATTCAAGCCTCTGTTTGAGTTGACACATTTCTTTTGAAAATTTATTTTGCACATCATCATTGTTTTTCCTCATCTTTTCATTTTCTTGTTTTAATGTCTAAATGTCAGTGTTCAGCAAATTATTATCAGCACAGTGATCATCAACAAGCATAGAAGTACCAGATTCATAAAGAGCATTCATAATCACAGACAAAATTTCAGCATTGAGAACTTGTTCCAAGAGTCGATCAGCATCATTTCTTAAAGCTCTATTTCGTTGCTTTTGAACCAAAATTGCATTTTCATTAGACTTGAAAATGTTTATCATTGATTTGACTTCTTTTTGAAGTTCCTGTTCCCAACATGTAGCACAATGACGTAAGTGTTGAACGATTGGCAAAAATTGTTTTTGAAAAATTTCTCTCTTTTCTCGCTCGTAAGTAGATTGAAAAGTGTCAATTTTTATTTTCGAATTACGTTCAATTGTTTCTTCCAAAATTTCGATGTCGTCCATGAAAGTTTTGAAATAATTTAAAACACGACAACGTTTTGGTAAAGGTGTAACGTCACTAGAAGATGGTAGAGGACCATTTATTTGTGCCACAGTTTGGACAGGAGCCGCATTTGAAGATGAAACATATGACTCAGTCACATACCATGATTGCTCAGGTATATCTTTTTGAGGAACAAAAGATTTAGAAATGTGAGGTCTTTCTGAGTAATCGTATGGTTTGCAAAATGGTTTTTGACTCATTTTGGATCGACTCTCTTCTTCAAGTTCTTCTTCTTCCTTAGTATCATGGACAACGACACGCACAATCGTATTATCAAGCATTTGTTCCATACTGTAAAGCTTAGGATTTTCTTTGAATGCATTGTGAAGAAACATTGATTTGTAGTCACCAAGTGCAAAACCTTTATCGGGTCTTGGCTTCAATGTGAATTTTTGAATTGTTGTGACAGAGCCCCCGGTTTTGTAAACAACGTTTTGAAATTCTTTTAGTTGGCGTTCAAGATCCACAATTTCACCGAGTAATTTATCTTCTCTTTTCCTCTTTCGCACTTTATGTTCACAAAAATCCTTTTTGCAAGTTGACAACTCTATTTGTGTTTTTGAAAGCTCTTTTTGAAGTTGTTCAACTTGTTGTTTGAGTTCACATTTTTCTTTTTTGAGTTTTGAAACCAGTTTTCCATTTGACTCAATTAATTCACGCATTTTATGTTGAAGATCTTGTTCTTTATTGTAATATTCTTGAAACGCCATTTCAAAACTTTTTTCATGTTTGACTTTGTTTTCCAGATTTGAAAGTTGAATTTTATAGCACTCAATATCCCTTGTTAGTAACGCATTCGTTTCTTTTAATGTTTTATTTTGCTCATTCTTTTTCTGAATTAGTAAAATTTGAGCCTGTAGTTGTTTGGCCATCAGAATCTGGTCAGGATCAGGATCAGAAAAAGGTTCATTTTATTCGTCATGATCATGTTTGTTATTCTCAATAGGATCATCAAATGAAACAACTGTGTCATCATCAAATATAACAACTGTGTTCATTTGTTCATCTTCTTGAGAGGATAAAGATGAGTCAGGTGGAACAACTTGCGCCTTATCTGATTCAGAAGCAGAGGGTGATGCCAGCTCATGTGTTAGACATGTATTAAAATCATGTACCTGAGACAAACCGTTAGTGTCATACACTGGGCCTGAATCATTCAATTGAAATTCCTGCATGTTGGCCATAAGCATCACAGCAGCATTAGCTTCTAGATCTTCCATGTCATCATCGTTGTAAGCATTGGCCAAGAAATTGTTTTCCTGCTCAGTGAAAGTTCCGCCAGCTTCATCTTTGAGAGCTAGTAGTAACGCTTGCTTATGAAACTTGACGCCCCTTGTTCTTGGTTTTGGACAAGCAGTAGGAATATGACCTTTTTCATTACAATTGTAGCACCACACTGCATTCCCGGAGTTTGAGTTCCCAGTTTTAACAATTTCATTCCTTTTCTGAGGAGCACCTGAGTTGTTTCTGAATCCCCCATTGTTGTTAAACCGCTGTCCATTCCCAGAATTTCCCGAATAGCCACCTGCACCTGATCTTCCATAATTTCGATTATGTATCTCAACCCTTCCATCTTGAATGACAGCTTGATTCCTTGTGTTAAATGAAGAGCGAAGACGGTTGTTTATCTTGTTTGAGAATTTGCTGAAGGCACGAGCAATAAGAACCAGTCCTTGATTCAATGTATTGAAGTCTTCATCTTCATCATCATTGGAATTTGAGTAGTACATTGAATCATTGTTTTCATAAGGAACAAATTGATTTGTAACAGATTTCTGTGAAGAATCATATGGGATCATCTGATTTGAAGTTGTAGGTTGTGGGTAACTAAAGTAATTCTGTTCTTGAACATAAGCATGATTTGACATTGGAGGTGGAGCATAGTGAGATTGAGCTACGAGTGCCAAAGAATTTGGTGTTGGTGGTGGTGAGTAACCTCCTCGGAGAGCTCGATCTTTTTCCACTTCAGGTTCATGGTGCTTCAGAAAATCATACAACAAGCCATATGGTGCATCATGAAGATTTTTGGTTTGACGAACAAATGTCACATACTTTTGCCAATCAGGACCAAGAGTACTGACAAACTTATATTCACATCGATCCTTGGTATTGTAATTTTATGTCTTTCCAGATCATTAACAACATTAGTGAAACAGTGATAATAGGAATCAAGTGTCTCCCCTGGTTCAATTATGATGTTGGTGTATTCCATATAGAGTTTTGATTCCATATCATCTTTGTTCAATTGAGTGCCTTCCATTAGAAGATGAACATGTTCCCACATGGCTTTAGCCATTTTTTGAGCATCAACACTTCGATAGATTGGATTTGGAATTCCTTGAAGTATGTAAATCATGGCATATTCATCTGCTTCGCGATGTAGTTTCTGTTCATCTGTAAGTTGAGATTACAGAACAGGTTTTTCAACAGGAGCACGTGGAGGATCAGCAGATGGATCACCTCCTTCAAGTCTGTTTGGCCACTCAAATGGTCCTTCAAGTATCACTTGTTTCATGAATTTACCATGGGGTTTCCTGAGTTCAATAAACCGTAAGAATCTACTTGCCAACTGAACATAGTTTCCAGGTGTAAGCATTGGGGGTGTGTCAAGTGATCCTGCCTCATGTCTGGATTGTTGAGTTGTTATTACTTCACACATCTGATCAAACCAGTGAGGTTGTTTGGACGAATACTGAATTGGTTGCTGTGACATTGGATACGGTTGTTGTTGTTGAGGAATGATCTGATGTTGTTGCATCAAAATATGTTGTTGTGGACGGAACGGTTGTTGATGAAATTGTGATTGTGATGGTATTGTTGTTGTTGATATTGCTGATACTGTTGTTGCTGAGGATGAGAAAAGTTGTAATTTGGTGGTTGAGACATGTTGAACACTTGTGTAGTAATGGATCTTGTAGAAGGTATAGATGTAATGCCAATTCTCGAAAATATGCATCGAAAGAATTCTCGAAACTTTGTCCTTAGAAAATTCTCAAAAATTGTGTGTTCTCGAAATTTTTATGTTCTCGAAAGTTTTGAAAGTTCTCGAAAATTGTGTGTTCTCAAAAATTTGTGTGTTCTCGAAAGTTTTGAAAGTTCTTGAAAATTGTGTGTTCTCGAAAGTTTTGACTTTTTCGAAAATGTACTTTGTTCTCGAAAATTTACAATTTTTCGAGAATGCAACACTCAAAATTTTCAAAATTGTACAATTTCGAAAATATTCACCAAGTCGCAGTGTTTTCTTTCTTATACAAGAGAGAAAACACTGAGTAATCAATCGGTAACACTAAAGGAGCAACGAAGAGAATTCTCGAAAGTGTGGCATTGTGTTCTCGAAAGATAGTACATATGTATTCTCGAAACTTGGCAGATTTTTTGTTTTTGAAGAAAGCACACCAAAAACAAGTTTTTAATCAAAGATTCTTGTATAACTATCTTAATAGTGATGAAACCTTAAAGAAAGTTGCAAACTTGACAAACTTTTCAAAAATTTGAGTATTTTCGAAAAAATGGTACAAAACACGAATCTTTGTTTTGGATGAAAAAGTTTGAAACTTTTTGTTTGTAATGATTTGTAACACAAGTTTGTAAGCAAAGATGTGATAGAAACCAAGAAACAAACAAGAAAGTACAAAAAGTTTAAAAATAACGAGTGAAAAAACTATGTTTTGGATCGACTTCAACAAAAAACAAGGACTACACCTTCTTCTAGCGAATGATACCACTTGTTAGTTTCCCATTTAGTGATTACACAAGATATGTTATGATGGAAATGAGATGAGGAGAAGAGATGGTTGATTATAACAATGAGAGAAATAGAAATACAAGAGTTTCCTTTATGTAATGAAATAACCAACAAGTTTACAAGAGACCTAAGCACTCTATTTATAGGCAAGGAGTAGGGCAACACTCCCCTCCTTCCTATCACATCTAGAACGTAGGCTTTAGGCCCATGGACTAAAAATCTTAAGTCTAGTAAACTTATCATACAATGATATAAATAATTCAGCAACCTAATGTTTATTACAAATGACTGAGACTTGATAAATAATAAAACTACGTTCCCAACAGGCACTTTTGACATCCATAACAAGAACATTACAAAGCGTTCATTTGATATTTCTGAGATTTGATATTTCTGAGATTGGTTTGACACACCAATCTCATAAATATCAAATGAATGCTTTGTAGGGTGTTTGACATCCATAACAAGAACATTACAAAGTAGTTAATGTAGGGTGTTTGGCATTCTTTCTAAAAAGTATATATATGAGCTTTGCAATAATCGCAATCGGTCTAGCATAATGGGTAGTAGGAGATATTGTTTGCATGTGCTTCTGTTACTTAAATAGTATGATTTTAAACCAGGGCCTGAATTTCTTGAGGTATATGAGTTTGTGAGAATTGAACCGTACAATAAAAAGTCCAAATTTTTGTTTGTTAGATTTGAGTCTAATTATGCTAACTTTTCAACTATTTTCAGTCGAGTATTGCATTAAGCTTGCAACAAGAGAATAGGTCGAAGGAAACGGGAATGACATCGAGCAATGCAACTTCATTAGATCTTACCGTTGATATTACCGTTGATTGGTAAAATAAAAAATATGATCTTACCGTTGATCGGTAAGATCATATATATCACTCACCCAATGCACCAAAACTATGCATGAAATTGCATTCATCGACTTCTAATTAGTTTTTGTGTTTTTGGGCTCTTTTGGTAATATTTTGATTCTAAATGATTGATTATTGTTTTCATCTATAATTTGTAGTGACATCAACGCACCTCCTTTAGCAGCGACAAATATGGGCCGGCCGGTTGATGGGGAGAACAGAGATAAACTGTTAATAATGTGTGTAACACTGTGAATTATGATTTTTAGTTGACAGAAATGGGTTTTAATCTTTATATGTTTTAATGGTATATTTGTGTTTGGTTAGGGGAAAAAAGGTTAATAGCTGATTTTTTTTTAAGAGAGTGATATGCTAGCTAAAATATAGACGCAGAGGGAAGGCCACGTTCTCCACTTTCGCCTTTTTTTCGGGTGTTGTTAATTTTGTTTTGCAGATTTTGGTTTTTTGGGAGATGATTATTGGGGAAGTAATTAAATTCGAAGGGGAACTAATCAGACGCCAAAGAAAATTATGAAATTACATGGATCGAGTTTTAACTTGTAAGTATCAATCTTTATTGATTCTCATATTATTATTTTTGTAGGAGTTTCATTTTTATAAATTAGGATCTTCTGTTAAGAGTTTGGTTGTCATGAAAGGATAGGTTGTCGACCCGCGGTCATAACGCGATATAGAAAGGGACGAAATTTGAAGTTGTGTTTCAGTTGGATGAATTAAGTGAAACTTTTGATTTAGGCTTGACTTATATGCTTAAAAGATGTATCATAGGGATGATAGAATAGTTTTAAATCCGGTGCCATTTAAGAATTGTAGTCGTTTTTCAATTTTATTGCTTTGTTAGTAGTGACAATTAATTGATACTTTTGAGTTTGATTTGGCTGTCTTATGTGCTTAAAAGAAGTATAATGGTATTAAACAAGTGTAGTTACTTTTTAAGGTTATGCTCGAGTTGGATAAACTGAGTGATGCTTCGAGTTCTAATTGCTATGTGATGTGGTTCAAAAACGTATTGTGTCAGAGTTATTAAAAGTACTACTAATTGATATATTTGCTAAATTGACTTTACTTGCTTATATGTATATAGGTTGACTTCTATGCTAAAGATATAAAGCAACATCAATGCTAAAGATATGAAGCGACACAAGGTTGGGTTTTTATGGTTATAGCAACTTTAGATATTTTTTTACTTATGAATGTATTGGTTTGAAGTATATTGATTATTGAATGATACACCTTCTGCTTTGAAATGTCCATAGTATGGCAAGTTTATAGATTTATGGATAGTTGATGCTCTAAATTGAAAACTTCACTTGGCAGGTTAGACGGAGTGAGTAACCGATCAAAGTGAGTTTGAGTCAAAGTAACGGGCATAAATACCTTCCTATGTTTATTTTCTTTTCTTATTTGGGTTCTATGTCGGAAAGTAGAACCAATTAAGTTAGCGGTTTAAGCAAATTAATAAACTATGTTAGGTTGGATATATAACGGTTGTATAAAAGAGGTACTATATGAGGCTAAAATAACTGTCGTAGATGTAGTGATTTACTTTTAATCGGTAATGGGTTAAAAATTAAATGGGTCGTGCGGGTCAAACGTGTATACTCAAAGTGCATTAGACCTTTTGAATTGTTATATATAACACTTGCTGGGCATGTCTTATGTTGCCCTATGTGTACCAGATTACCAGGAAGTACTGCAGTTCGACATTATTGCCATACAAGCGGTTGAGGTGTGAGCCATGGTTGCCCAGGATTGTGGTGGGCGGTGTTGATGCAACATATCAATCAGCTGCTACTCAGAATGCTCGAGTCGAGTGACAAGATGACAGACCCAAGCTGAGCAACATTGTAGCGGTAAGCGTGTGTCATTTTTACATTTACATAGTAATACGTCAAATTGGGGTTATACTCTTTTAGAAGAAAAAAAACAACCATGTACTTTTTTAGTTGTCAAGATTTAGTAACTGAAGTACATCAGGATTATTAATAAATGGTGTGGGTTCCTGTTTAGATTATTTTGTATCCTATAATGACCCACAAGAGACACAATGTCGTCTTTAAAGACTAACATGTAAACAAAGAAAATGCAATGACTGGATTAACCGAATTTGCTTTACCATTAAGTGATGAATCAAACGTTGTTTCATAATTGTTTCTGAATCATTCTAAATTCATCAACCGTGAGCAATGAGCTTTTTGATTTTTATTGTTCATTTGGCAAAGGAGTGGTGAGCTTTGCTATTTTTTAATAATGCTCATTTTGCTAATGCTTCTTTAAAAAGTTGATAGATATATCTACTGCTCACAGCTTACTGCTATTTTCACCAAACACAACCTTTATGACATGATACTAAATGAATTATGTGTCGGTATAGCCTATAGTAAAATTGCTATAATGAGTATTTGTCTTTTTTAAAAGAAATTAACAAGTCTTATGCTTTGTGACACACGGATCCAATTATTACCAATTTACCATGGTGTACAGCTATTTAGCTTTAATGCTAAAATTTAGTCTAACATTTTATTAATTGATACTTATGGAAACTAATAATGATTAGTTAAATACATTGATTAAACTTTTTTATGTCAAGATTACATAAATGCTAAAATTTATTATAAACTCATTAACTATCCTTATTATAATAGACATATGTGACTAATACATTATTATAATAAATGTGAAAAATTGAATTATCTTATATTTTTAAAAGACAACGCATTAAAATCTCATTATATACAATCCACGTTTGTCCTTTACGAGACTTGAACATACAATTTTTTTGATTAAGGGTGCGTTTGGTATCCCACTATGGGAATGAGACTATAACTATGAAAGTGATTAAAAGTGTTTGTTTAAAATGAGGTTTACGAGTGGCGGCGATTAGCATGTGCAAGTGGTGCAACCGCACCGGACTCCCTTTATAAGGGGCCCCCAATTTAGTATACATCCATTAATATTTATAGTTTTATATATAAACGTTTTGAATTTTTAGTTTCTTTGTTAAATATTATCAAAGTTGAACCGGGCCACATACAAAATAAAAGATAAACTTTGGGCCACATACAAAAACAGTGAAAGACTTGGATTACGGGGGTCTCATTTGTGATTTTGCGCCGGGCCCCCCAAATCGGTGGGACGGCCCTGCCCACTACTATAGTAATGAATGATAGATATAATTCATACTCCATATACATCAAGGGTGCGTTTAGTATGCTTGATAGAATCACTATAGGTATAGGTTTGAGAATAGAGTGGAATGGAAATAGGTATGTAGATATCACTATTCATGAGTATCCACATACCTACCAAATCATACTCCTATGAGGAAACCCACATATCATGGTTATCCTTATTCCATTGTGGTAGACCCCATAACCAACCAAACAACATTAATGACTTTCAAAGTCATAGATTCATTCCCATAGTGGGATACCAAACGCACCCCAAGAGAGCTAGGTATGGATCTTTCATAGGCGAGAGACCCATCACTATTATCAAACTCATATCCATTGTCAATCATAGCAGCATATCAAACGCATTCTTATCATCTCACATTATCTCAAGGTACCACTAGACTATTGATAAGATTCACATTATAAATATGACTTAATAGAAGAAGAAAATACAGAACACTTAAAAAGAAAACATGGCGAGAGAAATCAAACACACATATGAACCAGAATTGACTCTTAAGGATCAAGTGATTCAGTCACCACCACTATTAGGCCAAACTAGTAGTAACTTTGGTGGAATACCAATGGGTGCCAAGGGCAAGAGCATTGCTGCTCTTGACGCTAAAATAAAGTATGAAATACAAATGGATACACTAGATCCTAATATGGATAAGAAGCATATGAGAAGGTAAGAAAACTTATCATTTGCGTTATAAGCAGCGTAAAAAAAAGTTTGTTTCATATGCAATAAAACTTAAATTGAAATTGTTAATTTTGATTCATGTAGAGTCATCTCAAATCGCTATGCTGCAAAGAAATCTTATGAAAGGAAAACCAACAAAATGGTCAAGTTGGAACAACATTTGGAAGTTTTGGAGGTAACTATTTTACCGTTGATTCATATTAATTGTCGTATAAACATCGTTAAAGTTTTACAACCTCTTGAGATCATATATATTACATGCAAAAGTTGTTTACTCGCCTAATTTATTATAACTGTAATAAATTCTCGCAGCAACATAATGAAAAAAAAAAAAAAAAAAAAAAAAAAAAAAAAAATATCATACACATTCATCTAGATTTGATTACTGCACTCTTGCCTATTATCACACAACATTTTTTACATGGAAAGATAAAAGTCTCCAACCCATATGTTTCATTGTTCAAGTTAGTAAACTTTAATGTTTTGTATTTAAAGTTTAATTTAGTCTCATCCTTCTTTAACTATTGTTGTTGTTGTTCTTGTTGTTATTTTTCTTCTCCATATTATTATTGTCTTTGTTGTTATTTTAAATAAAAGCATTAAATATTAGAATAGTTATGGTATTAACTAATTGATTTCGATTAATAAAAGATACTATTATCATTAGTATTGATTACCAAATGCTATAATTTTTATCCAAATTATTAGTCATTTTGATTAGATATTAATATCATTTTGAATTTTTTATTAGTAAGATGGTTCTTCAACTAAATTTTTCATTATTATTATTGTTGCTGTTGTTATAAAAAAAATGGTAGAAAAAGAGCTAAAAAGTATAAAATTTTGATAAAATTGAGGTTTTTAGGTGCATTGTATCCTATTTTAAATTTTACATATTAAAAGAAACAATCGTGTATATTCTATCAGTGTACAACTCGTTAGCTATTTTCTGAAGCTAAACATGATAAGGCACGTTAAAGTAATTAGTCAAATGCCATAATATTAAATAAAGTCAATTAGATACATTATGATTCTCTAGTAATGGATTTATTTCCTTCAAGGTGGGCGTATATTTGTTTTTCGCTCTTAATTATAATTAAATTAGTTTTTTTTTGTCGTTTTTTGAATTATGATCAACGATACAAAATTACGAATTCATGTGAGATTTAATTCATGTTGTAATCACAAGAACGCATTTACATCACGTTTTTCACTTTTAACGCATGCATTTATTGCAAGAACTGTATTTTGTTAATCGCAAATTTATACCATTATAATACTTTCGGAGATTCTTTGCTCTATGAACAATTGTGCTTTCATCATTCTCACTTTGAATTGTTTTCAATCATTGCAAATTTACACCATTATAAATAGCGGGGTTTCAGTGAAAATCAAATTATCTAGAAAAGACTTTTAGAAGATGTTTTTTTGGAGTATGTACAATGTTTTGTTTATTAACAAATTTTAATTTGCATATTTTAATCTTAAGCTTTAAGTGATTAGTAAAAGATTAATAAAAGATACTATTATCATTAGCATTGATTACCAAATGCTATAATTTTTTATCTAACTTATTAGTCATTTTGATTAGATATTAATATCATTTTGAATTGTTTATTAGTAAGATGGTTCTTAAACTAAATTTTTCATTATTATTATTGTTGTTGTTGTTATAAAATAATGGTAGAAAAAGAGGTAAAAAGTATAAAATTTTGATATAATTGAGATTTTAAGGTGCATGTATCTTATTTTAAATTTTACATTAAAATGACTTTACGTATTAAAAGAAACAATCATATATATTCTATCAGCATACAACTCGTTAACTATTTTCTAAAGCTACACATGATAACGCACGTTAAAGTAATTAGTCAAACGTCGTAATATTAAAAGAAGTCAAGTAGATAATATTATAATTCTCTAGTAATGGACTTATTTCCTTCAAGGTGGGCGTATATTTGTTTTTCGCTCTTAATTATAATTAAAATAGTTTTTTTTTGTCGTTTTTTGAATTATGAGCAATGATACAAAATTACGAATTCATGTGAGATTTAATTTCATGTTGTAATCAAAAGAACGCATTAACATCACGTTTTTCACTTTTAACGCATGCATTTATTGCAAGAACTGTATTTTGTTAATCGCAAATTATACCATTATAATACTTTCGGAAATCTTTGCTCTGTGAACAATTGTGTTTTCATCATTCTCACTTTGAATAGCTTTTAATCATTACAAATTTACACCATTTTAAATAGCGGGGTTTCAGCGAAAATCAAATTATCTTGAAAGGACTTTTAGAAGATTGTTTCTTGAGTAACTACAAGGTTTTGTTTATTAACAAATTTTAATTTGCATATTTTAATCTTAACCTTTAAGTGAAAAGTCTAAATTTAGATCATATAACACTATTTATTTTCTAAAAATATCTCTAGATGTTTTATATTATCATTTATTGCAATTTATATAAAACAATCATATTTATGTGAAAATAAATTTAGTTAACCTAAATAAACATGTTTAAACATGGATAAAACATTTTGTGATTTACGTAAAATTGTCAAGTAAAAAAAATTAGAATATTTTAAAGGATTAAACAAGTAAGCTCATATTTAAATTCATTTTGCCATGAATTCGTTTCATAAATTAGTCATTATTTATTGCTTAGAATTACTATAATGTAGTTGACCATGATTCCATCATCATAATTATCACCATTTTGTACATTCGCTATTTATTCCAAAAATATTGTTTTCGTAAATTATAATATATATATATATATATATATATATATATATATATATATATATATATATATATATATATATATATATATGTTTGGGTTAAAATAAAAAGGGTCTTAAAATAAAAAGTCTCTGATGCACTAAATTTATAACTATGATGCAGTGACTTAAAATGTGATGCAGTAACTTAATAACTGCAATGCACTAACTGTTATGTAGTAACTTTTTATAGCTGTGATGCAGTAACTGTGATGCACTAAAATTTATAACTGTGATGTAGTGACTTAAAAATGTGATGCAGTAACTTTATAACTGTGATGCACCAAAATTTGCCTTCCTAGACTTTTTATTATAACCCTAGCCTATATATATATATATATATATATATATATATATATATATATATATATATATATATATATATATATATATATATATATATATATATATATATAAAGCCAAAGAAAAAACAATAAAATTAAGTGATATCAGGAGGTAGTAAAAATATCACATACACATCTAGTTTATTAACAAGTTTTTCTTTTAGCCTTTTATCATCTCTTAATGATAGCGAAAAATTCATTTCAACTTTAATTGCACGTCCCTCATATCTTTTGGAGGTTCTAACAAGCAGTGAGGCATAGATCACAAAGTGACATATGAAATGACATTTAATTGAATAAGAGACAAGAGCCATTACTAGTCAGTAGAATTTTGTCGTAGAAAAATATACAACACTTAAGTCTCACAAGTTAAAGGCGTATATTTGCGACCTTCACATAGAATTTGCAAGAAATAAAAAAGTTTATATTTCTGATGAAAAACATGCATTGCTAAATTTAAGTTAATACTAATCGACGCTCACGCATATGAACTACAATTTGCTATCCATAAAAAATTATTACTCTACATTTTAGTTCGTTCGGAATCTAATTTTTATTAGTTATGAACATAATTTGCAAGACAATTTGTTATTCACCCTCCTAAAATAGTTCACAAATTTTTATTTCACACCCTTTAGCTATTTAACTATTAATGTTATTTATATTTATAATATAATAACAATCGACATAAACATGTACAAAACACATACTCCCTCCATCCCTAAATAAGTGTTCACTATTGACTTTTAACGTCTTCTCTTGTTAACTTTGACCTTAATTTTTTTTTTTTTTTTTTTTATGTTATATAATACTTGATGCAAAATATATGAACGGATTATGTTAAAAATGTATTTTCATTGGCATAGTTTTCATTAAGTATTATATAATACAAATGATTTAAGGTCAAAATTTAAAAGAAAAGACTTTAAAAGTGAACACTGTACATTTATTTAGAGACGGAGGGATTACTAATCTGTTTTTTTTATGCAAAATTTTATTAATTATGTTCATCTTTCTGTCATTACTAATACATATATAAACATATATAATTATTTAAATACTTAAAACTCTCATTATCTATGTAAAATCATGTAGGATCTGTAATAATTTTTAAAAGATTTCAACTTTTAATTTGCACTCTTACTTAATAAGAATATTTATAATGTGATACATTACCAAAATGGACCCGTCGCCCTACGACTATCACTTTTCAACCCTAAAATTTTCAAAAGTCCAAAATAGATCTGGCGACTAGGCAACTTGTACAACGCAACCACAAGCAAACAAGTGTCCAAGTATTGTAGATGGATTAATCTTTATTCTATTGTTTAAGGACACATACCAAACGTAGACACATGTTTCTCAAAAAATGAGTCGCCCTTCGTCTATTTTGGACTTGTGAAAATTTTAGGTCTGAAAAGTGATAAGTCATAGGGCGACTGGTTTATTTTGGTAATTTTCCCTTAACTATATAATGTATAATTATTCAACATGACAATCATATACTTATTTTATAATAACTAAATCAACAATATTATTATATTTAAATATCATATAGTGTTTTTTTATATATAAATAAAATCAAATATTACTTATATTATAAGCAGTGTATACAATTGTTGTACCTAATTGTTAGGTATGATGTTTTCTTTTACTGAAAATTTATTTTGTTATGAAACTTTATGTTTGTATATTTTTATAAGTTAGTACGATATTATTTGTTACATATTATAAACTTTACATTTGTATGAAAATAGTTTAAACTTGATCTTAGTAAAATTTATTTTACTAATTCTCACTCTCATATCTTTAAAACACGTCATTAAAATGTTTTCAATTATTGTATAATGTTGCATGTATCCAAATTTTCTAAGGGTGTGTTTCATTAAAATGTTTTTGGTCTAAATTTGACTACCACATCTTACTGTTAAAAGGTGGTTATAAAGTTTGAATCTGAATATATATATATATATATATATATATATATATATATATATATATATATAATTATTTGAATGTTTTTAATTTTTTTTATTAAGTATTAAACCATATCAATGCAATGAATAAATAGCTTATATAAACATGAAACAAAATATTTTTATAAATTTAATACAATAATAAATCATTAAATAATAGGCAATAACAGTGTTAATAGGCAATAAAGTTTCTCTGAGTTGAAATTAGTATAATATAAGTATTTACATTTTGATATATCATCTTATTTAATATGTTTTTAGTTGGTTTGATTTCATATTGGTTATAAGAAAATTTGGTTAGCTTTGAATAATAAAGTGTTGTGACATACTTTTACATATCTTTGCGTAGTAAGTAATCAGGAGTGATATTTTTGTGTGTGTGTTTAATGCTTTATGTTGATATAAGAGAGATATTTCGTTAATTAAATGATCGTTCTTATCATGATTCAAAACATACATATTAGGGCCCGTTTGTTTCATGGTGTAGGCTATAGGGATTGGGATTAGGCTTGATAGCATTCATGTGGTTGAGGGTGTAGGTTTTAAATTTGAGGATGACAACCTTGTGATCTACAAACCCCACAAAGAGGGGTGGGATTTAAACAAAACCCTTGGCCCCACTTTCTTCTCTCTCATTTAAAGCTCATTTATTGCATTGATTTTTAAAATTATGTGTAACCAAAAAACATTTTTTAAATAGTTAAACAAAATCCTAAACCAACGATCTATAAGTCCCACACCCAAAATAAACCCCGACTTCAAACCAAACAGGCCATTATTTCTTATTAGTAAACAAATTCATTAAACTCACTCGTTCATCAGACCCGTCTGGGACCTAATATATTTTATACTCCATATAATATAAGGTAAACATATGACAATTGATGAATTAAGAAATTAATTGGTTAGCTTGCTCAGTTTTATCATAATAAAAAACTAGAAGCTTGACTTGCCATATTAACAATAAAAAACTAGAAGCTTGCTCAGTTTTATCAAATATATACCATAATATCAATTATCAAACAATCTTGAAATGAATAGTAAAATATGGGTAATTTGGTCTTTCACTTAATACAATAAGTTACATTCATTTCGAATTTTTAATTTTACCCCGTACTCTTTGCTCCATATGTATTTCATAATTTCAACTATATAACTTAAATAAATTACATTCTCAACTCATGATAATATAATTTGTTTTTTACTTTCACTTAACTTTATCTTTTGGCACATAGTTACAACGTTTAATACTCCATCTATCTTTAATTTTTTGAAAATACACCGTTTAAATAAGTTAGACCACTACACTTCTCAACCAATCAAATATCTTCCTCAACCACTAAAAGCCTTTTTAATTGGTTGAAATGAGAAGTGAATAATTACTTTGCAACATCCCAAAATAGTAATATGGACAATAATTTTGATTAAGAATAAGTTTTTATTTTTTATTTTTTTTTTCTCACAGCCGCCACACTACAAGCAATTTTCAAGGCTTACCAAACAATTCATTTTATTCGGTAACTAGCTTGACAATCAAATTGATTTCAAAAATTATATCCCGCTTTTACAAAGACAACTTTTGTGATATTAATCGTAAATTTCTCAAATGGACAAACATTACAAATTATTGCACACAAAGAACTGAATAATTATAAGAAAAAAAAAAAAAAAAAAAAAAAAAAAAAAAACATGCTATTTTATTTATTCACTAAAACAAAACTATTGATTTTTTTTTGAACTTAAAACTATTGATTAATTAATTTTTTTCAACCAGATATGTGTTTACAAAGTTAGATTACAGCGTTTCCTTATGTTATTCTAGTTTATTTATATTTTGACATGTTACTTACACTTTACTCTAAAATAATTATAACAATAAAAGTAATATTTTCAATTAAAAAATACAATGATATTAAATCGTTTTAACTAAATACTACATCCAGATGCAACGCATGGGCATTTAAAATCGTGTAAAGTTTAATTATATGGTTTAAAAGTTCGTCATTTCATAAAATTTTATCTGCGCAGGTGACTAGAAGCTCAAAATCTCGTTTTCAAAGAATTTGACTTCTTTATAAAATAACTTCATATTTTGATTCTCCAAGATAAGCTATAATTAAGTTCAATATATTAAAATAATAGATTAATGTTACCTTCGATTTTAAATATAAAATAATAAGGTTTCATAATTTTCTGAATAAACATAGACTCGCATTCGAATTCTACCAATGCCTTATCTTTTACTTCTATAAGTTTGTAAATCTAACCAATAATCTATCAACTTCAAACTTTTTTAAAGTTTCTTTTATAACCTTCAAATTACAAACTTGCATTCATTTAGACACTTTATGTTTATATGTTTTTTCTTTTGTTATAGGACACTGTAGCTACCCTCCAACCTCGATTGAAAAAAGAAAAACAAATTAAATTGCATCTCACTTTTGAGAACAAGTGGTTGGCTCAACAATTGGAGCTTCGTGCTAACTTAAACAGTCTAAAAGAAGGTATTCATTTCATTAAGAATTTTCTAGTTACTGCATAATGTCAAGTTATTAATGCGTTTTTTTCACTAATTTGTAGCTCAAACAAAGGAATTGGAAAAGGAACTGAAATGGTTGAGAGAATTAAGACGTCAGACTTAGATGACAATATACTTGGAGAATATGAATTGTGCTTGAAATATATGTTAATGTTAGAGGATTTACATATTTGCAAATTTGTTTTTTAAGCTACTTTCTTTTTATCATTATCATTTATAGTTGATCAAACTATAAACCATCTTTGTGTGATGATTGTGTGACTGAATTTGTGTTTGTTGAGATAATCAAACACTTAACAATCGATGATCGAACATGAAAGATGTGAAACTTAATGATTGCAACCATAAGTTCTTAGGCATCATAACCTCGAAGTATGAATTTATTTTGTAACAAGTAGAATATATATTATTGTTTGCAAATATTTTCATCCTACTCGCCGCATATAAACAACATAAACTGTATGATTTCAAGATGTTGGGTTTTCCTTTTATAGTTGATCCAATAGGGCTCTAACAATGGCCGCTTTATGAAAGGTCAAAAACTTATAGAAAGTTTTTTTTTCTTTTTTTTTTTGGATAATTATCAAAATAGACCGGGCAACCATGGATAATTATCAAAATAGACCGTTCCCACCCCCAGATCCAAAAATGTCTTTTTTAGACCCGGCAACTGGTCAACTCAACCCATATGATGACAAGTGTCCTCAGTTGCCCAAAAAATGACGGCTGTTGCCCAAAAAATTCACAGGTTGCCCAAAAACATGACAAACAAGAGACACTTGTCACTTGCAGAAAAGTGACAACTCGTCTGTTGCCTAATTGTACAAGTTGCCCCGGTCTAAAAAGTACATTTTTGGATCTGGGGGTAGGAACCGAATTGACCATGGTTGCCCGGTCTATTTTGGTAATTATCCCTTTTTTTTAACCATAGGATGTTTTATTTCAGTGCACGTTGTAGGGTTTTGGTGGTCACACGCATAACCGATAAAACATGTAGCAGCAGAACTAAACACATAATGGCCAAGCAACGAAAATCTTGATAGTCAGATCTTTCTAAACATTGATAACACCTAATCCTAAACATGTATAAATGGTGTTTATAGAAAACTTACTTGTTTCCTATAGTCGTGTAAGCTTCTTGTCTGATCACGCGAGCGTTGTTGCTTGGATCGATCAATTTAAGGTTTTCGGGAGTAAAACCAACACTTGGATCGTGTTAGGTATCCACCAGTACTGCACGGGTAGAACTAGAGCTTCGAACCTACGCAAGTTAAGCGAGCACGAAACCGGGTAGAGCTAATCGACTAGAAGTCGATTGGGAATCGACTTGGTCAAGCCGACACAAGGGTATAACCCTTCTTGGTTGATGGTCGAATAGAGGAGGAGAGGATAGAGGATGTTTAGGGTTTGATTGTAAGTTATGAGGATTCCTAGAATTCTCTTAGTATTTATAGGGTACAAGGGAAGGATTTAGAATCCTAATACTTGTAAAAGTACTCTAGTTTGACAAGAAGTTAAACTAACCCTCTCACCTTAGGGGTCGGTCGACCGAATCCCAAACCTTATCGGTTTTGGGTTTTTGTCGTTTATTACCTCTTAATATTTATCCTCTATAAATATTATACTTTGCCTAATTACCGTTTAACCCCTAAATGAAAATACTACCATATTTTCATTTCCTCACTACTCTCATTTCATTTCATAACTCGTTTCTTATTTTCGCTTGCATGTTCTGTCTTATGTGCATTAGTATGAAGACTAGAGATACAATATTCGTTGTGTCTTTGCACATAATCCTTTCATACTCCCACTTGTACAAAGCATCAACATAGGAACCATTTTTCATCGTACCCAAAGGTAGAGGTGTTCAAAAAATCCGAGAAACCGACGAACCGAGCCGATCCGCTCAATCTGAAACCGAAAAGAAAGCGATAACCAAGGAAACCGAAACCGAGAAAACCCTAAATCGGAAAAACCCGGTTATCACGGTTCGGTTTCGGTTTTTACTTTTAGTAATCCGGGGTTACCCCGAACCGTCAAATATATATGTAGATTTCAACAATTTATAAACATGTACTAGTATTAACTATATTAATGCACTACTTTTATCAAATAGCGCATTTTTACTTACTGAATGTGATCATTTACTAACGTCCATGGATTACATATGATTAAAGTGATCGTAACCTATAAACGTCAAATAAATAGTACCCCGTATTACTTATTTTCTTACATGATAATTTGACTATTTTTATTGTGACTGAACAACTTTACTATGACTCTAATCTCTTCAATTTTGTTTAATTTCACTATAATGACATATTACGTTCTAATTTATGTTATTGTTCGTCCGATTCGATTCGATTACTTTTCTAGAATGGTTAACCGCGACCCGAACCGCGGGTACCCGCATTTCCGGTTACCTGCGTAGTACGGTTCGGTTTCGGATAGTAAAATGAACTACCCACCCCGTGATAGATAGTTATAATCTCTAACCAAACCGAGCCGAACTGCCCTATGTACACCCATAGTCCTCACCACTTTAACTTGTTAATTAAACTTATAAAAGTTGATGAAAAAAAAACAAAAAAAAAAAACAAAAATGAAAAATTGTTAGAATTTTTAATAAAAAGTCATGACCCGCTCGGGTTTATCAAAGCGGGTTAACCCGTGTCAAAGAAAAACCGGCGGTTCACTCTGGTTCTCAAATAAGCAAAAATTCGGTCACATCCGGTGGTTCCACCGATTGAATCGGCGGAATCAACTCGGGTTTTAAAACATTGTTTGAAAAATTACAAACCTAGCCCCAATACTACCCATATAGCCACATCACAGTTCCTACCGAAAAAAAAAAAAAAAAAAAAAAAAAAAAAAAAAAAAAAAAAAAAACTCACCCGTAGGACAAAAGATGCAGGCATGTCCATAGGAATTGGACAAAAAAAGTGAACAGACAAGGTGATGATCCAATGATTGATTAAGATATAGACCAGAACTTACATAAAACCCCATCAGATGCTGACTCCCTGATTAGTTAAGATATTAAGATGGATGGTTAAAGATATATTTCCAAATTTGTGTCCACCGACCTTCGTATACATAGTAACTAAATCTACCCCATATCGTAAAGTAGCCTATAAATATACGATGTGCACCATTCTTATTAACACAATAACAAGTTCGAGTTGTGGGTACGATATCAAGGTAAAGTATTCTCGATTTTTTGTTCAAACATGTGTTGATGATATAGGTCGATTTTATGTATGTTTTGAAAGACCTGAAGTAGCTGTTTGATCGACCAAGTATTTTCTGTACTTATTGTAAGTTGGTTTAAACAAAACCAGAGTCCAAAAACGATTCAAACTAGAAACATGTGACTTAAAAAGTTTTCAATATTAACGTCCTAAAAGGTTAGAAACCATAGTTACCGAAAGTGTGAACAGCCTAGGTGTTTTTCGAATACTATTTTAGCTGATTATATAAACTTCTTAAAGAAAAAATATAAACTTTCGGTTTTAGTGAAAAGAATTCTGAATGTTATGTTGATGGAGTTGTATTGGTTTTACAAGAATATAATTGTGTTACAAGTAGTGTTTGTAATTTGCTTATCAATTTTTGTATCTTTTTTTGTGTATATACAGGCTTCACGATGAGTCGTCATTCGCTTTTTATTGTTGGTATCCTATTTGTTTATCTTGTGTTTCTTTCGCAAAGTACCGAACCATTAAGTTGTCCGTCGTTTCTCTCAAGGGGAGGATCAAAGGTTGATTCGAGTGTAAAAGCTTTACCATGGTGTACAGCTATATAGCTTTAGGGAAAAATTCAAATGGATACTCTTATTTTGATGCATACCAAGGGACAAATCCCCACTATCCATCTAGTTTGATCTAATGATGGAGATTAACATAAGATTAAATGAAAGAACATAAGTAAATGTTTTTTTTCATTTTTCTTTTTTCTTTTTGTCTTTTTTATTATTCTTTTTTCTTTTCTTTTTATTTCTTTCTTTTTTTTTTGTTCTTACAATTCACGAGGTTTTTTTATTTATTTATTTTTTCTTTTTTTTTTGTTCTTTCAATCCACGCTCTTTTTTTCTTTTTTTAACTCACTTTTCTTTTAGTTCACTTTTATTTAGTTCACATTTTTTTTCGCTTTCATATGTTTTTTAATATTTTCAAACGTTTTCGCCCGTTTTCATACGCTTTCGCCAGTTTTCATACATTTGTTCGTTTTCATACATTTTCGTCCGTTTTCTTATGTTTTCGCCCATTTTGCACGTTTTCGTCTATTTTCTCACGTTTTCCTTTGTTTTTATACATTTTCGTCCGATTTCGTACGTTTTCGTTCGTTGCAATATGTTTTCATCCATTTTCTTTCGTTTTCGTCTATTTTCATCCGTTTTTAGACGTGTTTTTACGCTTTCATAGGTTTTTGTCCGTTTCATACATATTCATCCGTTTTCTTGTGTTTTCTTGCGTTTTCGTTCATTTTCATTCGTTTTCGCCCATTTTCATCCGTTTTCTTTCGTTTTCGTCCTATTTTCATACGTTTTCTTCCTTTTTCATACATGTTTTTACGCTTCATATGTTTTCGTCCATTTTCATACATGTTCTTCTGTTTTCTTATATTTTCATCGTTTTCATTCGTTTTTGTCCGTTTTTCAATGTTTTTGGCCATTCTCAGACATTTTCATACGTTTCAGAATATCACAAGGGATATTCAGAATATCACCCAAGTTTTCATTCATATTCCCCCGTTTTCTTACGTTTTCGTCTGTTTTCTTATGTTTCTGAATATGACAAGCGATATTCAGATTATTACTTGTGATTTTTTTATGTTTTCGTCCATTTTCATACGTTTTTGGATATCACAATTGATATTCAAAATATCACTTAGATTTTCTGAATATCACTGGTAATATTCTGAATATCACTTGTGATTTTTTGAATATCTATCACTTGTGATTTTTTGAATATCACTTATGATATTCAGAATATCATTTGTGGTACTCAGAATATCACTTGTGATATTCAGAAAATCACAAAATGTCACTTATGATATTCTGAAACGTATGAAAACGTCTGAGAATGGCAAAAAAATATTGAAAAATGGATGAAAACGGATGAAAACGAATGAAAACGACGAAAATGTAAGAAAACAAAAGAATATTTATGAAAACGGACAAAAACGTATGAAAGCGTAAAAACACGTATGAAAAAGAAGAAAACATATGAAAAATAGGACGAAAACGAAAGAAAATAGATGAAAATGGAAGAAAACGAATGAAAACGAACGGAAACACAAGAAAACGGATAAAAATGCAAGAAAATGGATGAATATGTATGAAACGGACAAAAGAGTATGAAAGCCTAAAAACACGTCTAAAAACGGATGAAAACGTATGAAAAATGTGGAAAACTAGAAGGGGGTTGAATAGTTTTACGTCTTTTTAATTTGTTATAAAAGGTTGTTTGCGTGTTTTCTTTACTTTCAAAAATTTAGATTCGATATTATGTGAACTCAAGTCTTGCACAATATAAACAATAACATATATGTATGATATAGCAATAATAATGTAAGTAAAGAAATAAATGAGAGATGGAAAGATCGAACCGCGAGACAAGAGATTTATAGTAGTTCGGCTACAATGACACCTTCCTTGCCCTACTCCACTCCCCGAGCACCCAACTCGAGAGTTTTCTTCACTATGTCAACAAGCTCCCTTATGGCGGAGAAAACCTTACACACCAATATACACACCACAACTTCGTCACAACTTGATCACACCTTATACACAACTTCTTCACACCTATCTATCTTCACACCTATCTACTTCACAACTATCTTCTTCACAACTATCTACTTCACAACAATCTTCTTCACAACTATCTACTTCCCAACTATCTACTAAACAATCACTCTATCTACACACTAAGCTAATCTATCTTTTACCAAATATTCACAACAAATAACACAAAGAAATATATGTAATGAATGATGCTCTAACAACTTGGATGTAGAGGTCACAACAAGTTGTAATACTTCTTGTCTTGGAGAATAGAAGTATTCTTCTTTTGCACTTGAAAGGATGAGACTTGGATCACTTTGAAACAAAGATTAATGTATATATGATCAAAGGATTACAGGAAATGGAAATGGGGATTTAGATCAGAAAGTTTTGGGGTGCAAAAGGTGAGAAAAATTTGTGGAATAAACTAGTATTTATAGGAAACAAAATTACTGTTCTGGAGTGTGCCGGTCCCCTTAATCATTAATGGGGTCGCCTAGGAATTAAGGGGGCCGCCCCCTCCAGAACGTTGGGTTTGTTTGTCCTTTTGTGGGGAAGGTTTTTCTGGATTATATTTGCCATTTTTGGTTAAAAATTTGAATTCATATATTTAAAATGATTTAAACATATTCTTTTAATTTCAAAAATGATTTTGTAAATGATATAAAATGTTTATGACATTTTATAAAAAATCTAGTGATTTAGAAACATTTCCTTTGATCATAGAATGCAATAAACACTTTGTTTATTCATACCTTAAGTGATTTGGATGTAAAGAGAGATATTTATCACTAAATACTTGTTTACGTCATAATTTTTAGTTCAATGAGTTTACGTTTTGTAATTATCAAAACATAGAGATGTCGATAAATATTAACAATGTTTTTAGGCATTATTTATGTCAACAAAAAATATCACTTGTGCTATTCAGAAAATCACTTGTGATATTCAGAAAAGAATATCACATGTGATATTCAAAAAATCACATGTGATATTCAGAATATCACTTGGATATTCTGAATATCACAGAATATCTCTTATGATATTCAGAAACGTATGAAAATGTCTGAAAACGGCCAAAAGCATTTAAAAACGGACGAAAATGAATGAAACCGGATGAAAAAGTATGAAAGCGTAAAAACACATATGAAAAAGGACAAAATGTATGAAAATGGATGAAAATGAAAGAAACGGATGATAACGTATGAAAACGAACGAAAACGTAAGAAAATGGACGAAACGTATGAAAACGGACAAAAGCGTAAGAAAATGGATGAAAACGCAAAAAAAACGGACGAATATGTATAAAAACGGACAAAAATGTATGAAAGCATAAAAGCACGTTTGAAAACTGACAAAAACGTATGAAAAATGGATGAAAACGAAAGAAAATGGATGAAAACGTATTAAAACGAACGAAAACGTATGAAAACGGACGAAAACAGACGAATATCACTTGTGATTTTCTTATGTTTTCATCCATTTTCTTACGTTTTTCATACGTTTTTGAATATCACAATTGATATTCAGAGTATCACTTGTGATTTTCTACATATCACTTGTGATTTTCTTAATATCTATCACTTGTGATTTTCTGAATATCACTTGTGGTTTTCTGAATATCACTTGTGATTTTCATGTTACAAAACATTAGTTGAAAATCGCTTGTGATATTCAGAAAATCACTTGTGATATTCATACTATCACTTGTGATATTATGAATATCACAGAATATCACTTATGATATTTAGAATATCATTTGTGGTACTAAAAATATCACTTGTGATATTCAGAAAATCAAAGAATATCACATGTGATATTCGAAAAATCACTTGTGATATTCAGAATATTACGGAATGTCACTTGTGGTATTCTGAATATCATAGATTATCTCTTATGATATTCAGAAACGTATGAAAATGTCTGAAAATGGCCAAAATCATTTAAAACCGGACGAAAACGGATGAAAACGTATGAAAACGCAAAAACACATATGATAAAGGACGAAAATGTATGAAAAATGGACATAAACGAAAGAAAATGGATGAAAACGGACGAAAACATATGAAAACGAACAAAAACGTAAGAAAACAGACGAAAGCATAAGAAAACGGATGAAAACGCAAAAAAACGAACGAATATGTATGAAAACGGACAAAAACGTATGAAAGCATAAAAGCACGTCTGAAAACGGACGAAAACGTATGAAAAATGGAGGAAAACGAAAGAAAATGGATGAAAACGTATTAAAACGAATGAAAACGTATGAAAACGGACGAAAACGTAAGAAAACAGACGAAAACGTGTGAAAACGTAGGAAAACGGACGAAAACGTATGAAAACAGACAAAAATGTATGAAAACGGGCAAAAACGAACGAAAACGTATGAAAATAATAAAAACATATGAAAGCGAAAAAAACGTGAACTAAAAAAAGTGAATTAGAAAAAGAAAAAGAAAAAAAAAGAAAAAAAGAAACATGGACTTATGTTTCCTATTTAATCTTAGGTTAATCCCCACTATTAAATCAAAATAGATGAATGGTAGAGATTTGTCCCTTAGTATGCATCAAAATTAGAGTATGCAAAATTAGGGCTGTAAACGAACTGAACGTTCAGTGAACATTTCATGAACCGTTCGATAAAAAGTTCGTTTATATTCGTTTATTTATTAAATGAACGAACATTAACAATATTTTACGTTCGTTTAGTTAAATGAACGAACATGAACAAAAGTCGTGTCCGTTCATTTATGTTCGTGAACGTTCGATTATGCGTTCGTTTATGTTCATTTATCTTTTTATGTTCGTTTATCATATATTTTAATTTTATAATTTTAAAATTGGTTTATTTAAATAAAACAACACTTATAAAACAATATATTGTGCAGAATTCAATAAAGTTTATGTTTGTTTGTCTATTTTCATTTATGTTCCATGGTTTATGTTCGTTTAGCGTTCGTTTAGTGTCTTAATGAACGAACATAAACGAACATGAACAACTCATTTTCTTAATAAACGAACATGAACAAGAAAATTCGTCCGTTTAAGCTTCCGTGTTCGTTTATTTGTCCGGTTAAAATTAATGAACGAACATGAACAGAGCTTCGTTCGTGTTCGTCCGGTTCGTTTACAGCCCTATGCAAAATAAAGTGATGCTAAAATTTATTCTAACATTTTATTAATTGATACTTATGGAAACTAATAATGATTAGTTAAATACATTGATTAAACTTTTTTATGTCAAGATTACATAAATGCTAAAATTTATTATAAACTCATTAATTATCCTTATTATGTAATATACATATGTGACTAATAAATTATTATAATAAATGTGAAAAATTGAATTATCTTATATTTTTAAAAGACAATGCATTAAAATCTCATTATATACAATCCACGTTTGTCCTTTAGGAGACTTGAACCTATGGCTATGTTTGGCAAAAGTAGCTGTGAGCAGTAGCAGTGAGCAGTAGTTGTGAGCTGTGAGTAGGGCTGTAAACGAACCGAACGAACACGAACGGAGCCTTGTTCATATTCGTTTGTGTAATTTTAAACGAACAAATAAACGGAGACGAACGCTTAAACGGACGAATTTTCTTGTTCATGTTTGTTTATTAAGAAAATGATTTGTTCATGTCCGTTTATGTTCGTTCATTAAGACACTAAACGAATATAAACGATCGAACATAAATGAACATAGACAAACAAACATAAAATTTATTAAATTATGCACAATATATTGTTTTATAAGTGTTGTTTTGTTTAAACAAATCAATTTTAAAATTATATAATTAAAATATACGATATACGAACATAAATAAATAAATTAACATAAACAAACGTTAACGAACGCATAATCGAACGTTCATGAACATAAATGAACGAACGCGACTTTTGTTCATGTTCGTTTATTTAACTCAACGAACGTAAAATATTGTTCATGTTCGTTCATTTAATAAATAAACGAATATGAACGAACTTTTTACCGAACGGTTCATGAAATGTTCACTGAACGTTCAGTTCATTTACGGCCCTAGCTGTGAGCAGTAGCCACAGCTCACTGCTCACCGCTCACCGCTTCATAAAGAAGCATTGGAAAAATGATATTTTTAAAAAGAATAGCAAAGCTCACAACTCTCATGCCAAACGCACACTAAAAATCAAAAAGCTCATTGCTCACCGCTCATCGCCTCAAAAAGCTCCATAAAAACTTTGCGCCAAACATAGCCTACAACTTTTTGATTAAATATCATCTCACATTATCTCATGGCACCACTAGGCTATTGATAAGATTCACATTATAAATACGACTTAATAGAAGAAGAAAATACAAAACACTTAAAAAGAAAACATGGCGAGAGAAACCAAACACACATATGAATCAGAATTGACTTTTAAGGATCAAGTGATTCAGTCACCACCACTATCAGGCCAAACTAGTAGTAACTTTGGTGGAATACCAATGGGTGCCAAGGGCAAGAACATTGCGGCTCTTGACGCTGCAATAAAGTATGAAATACAAATGGGTACACTAGATGCTAATATGGATAACAAGCACATGAGAAGGTAAGAAAACTTATCATATGCGTTATAAGCAGCGTAAAAAAAAAGTTTGTTTCATATGCAATAAAACTTAAATTGAAATTGTTAATTTTGATTCATGTAGAGTCATCTCAAATCGCTATGCTGCAAAGAAATCTTATGAAAGGAAAACCAACAAAATGGTCGAGTTGGAACAACATTTGGAAGTTTTGGAGGTAACTATTTTACCGTTGATTCATATTAATTGTCGTATAAGCATCGTTAAAGTTTTACAACCTCTTGAGATCATATATATTACATACAAAAGTTGTTTACTCGCCTAATTTATTATAACCGTAATAAATTATCGCAGCAACATAATGAAAAAAAAACAAACAAAAAGAAAAACAAACAAACAAAACAAAAACAAAACAAAACAAAACAAACAAACCTATCATACACATTCATCTAGATTGAATTACTACACTCTTGCCTTTTATTACACAACATTTTTTACATGGGAAGATAAAAGTCTCCAACCCATATGTTTCATTGTTCAAGTTAGTAAACTTTAATGTTTTGTACTTAAAGTTTAATTTAGTCTCATCCTTCTTTTAACTATTATTATTGTTGTTGTTCTTGTTGTTATTTTTCCTCTCCATATTATTATTGTCTTTGTTGTTATTTTAACTAAAAGCATTAAATATTAGAATAGTTAAGATACTATTATCATTAGTATTGATTACCAAATGCTATAATTTTTATCCAAATTATTAGTCATTTTGATTAGATATTAATATTATTTTGAATTTTTGATTAGTAAGATGGTTCTTCAACTAAATTTTTATTATTATTATTGTTGTTGTTATAAAAAATGGTAGAAAAAGAGCTAAAAAGTATAAAATTGAGGTTTTAAGGTGCATTGTATCCTATTTTAATTTTATATTAGAATGTCTTTACATATTAAAAGAAACAATCATGTATATTCTATCAGTGTACAACTCGTTAGCTATTTTCTGAAGCTAAATAGGATAAGGCACGTTAAAGTATTTAGTCAAACGCCGTAATATTAAAAGAAGTCAATTAGATAATATTATGATTCTCTAGTAATGGATTTATTTCCTTCAAGGTGGGCGTATATTTGTTTATCGCTCTTAATTATAATTAATTAGTTTTTTTTTTTTGTCGTTTTTTGAATTATGAGCAACGATACAAAATTATGAATTCATGTGAGATTTAATTCATGTTGTAATCACAAGAGCGCATTTACATCACGTTTTTCACTTTTAACGTATGCATTTATTGCAAGAACTGTATTTTGTTATTCGCAAATTTATACCATTATAATACTTTCGGAAATTCTTTGCTCTATGAACAATTGTGCTTTCATCATTCTCACTTTGAATTGTTTTCAATCATTGCAAATTTACACCATTATAAATAGCAGGGCTTTAGTGAAAATCAAATTATCTTGAAAGGACTTTTAGAAGATGTTTTTTCGAGTAAGTACAATGTTTTGTTTATTAACAACTTTTAATTTGCATATTTTAATCTTAAGCTTTAAGTGATTACTAAAAGATTCATAAAAGATACTATTATCATTAGTATTGATTACCAAATGCTATAATTTTTATCTAACTTATTATTCATTTTGATTAGATATTAATATCATTTTGAATTGTTTATTAGTAAGATGGTTCTTAAACTAAATTTTCCATTATTATTATTGTTGTTATAAAAAATGGTTGAAAAAGAGGTAAAAAGTATAAAATTTTGATATAATTGAGGTTTTAAGGTGCATGCATCTTATTTTAAATTTTACATTAAAATAACTTTACGTAATAAAAGAAACAATCATGTATATTCTATCAGCGTACAACTCGTTAACTATTTTCTAAAGCTAAACATGATAACGCGCGTTAAAGTAATTAGTCAAACGCCGTAATATTAAAAGAAGTCAATTAGATAATATTATGATTCTCTAGTAATGGATTTATTTCCTTCAAGGTGGGCATATATTTGTTTTTCGCTCTTAATTATAATTAAACTAGGTTTTTTTTTTTTTTTTTTTTTTTTGTCGTTTTTTGAATTATGAGCAACGATACAAAATTACGAATTCATGTGAGATTTAATTTCATGTTGTAATCACAAGAACGCATTAACATCACGTTTTTCACTTTTAACGCATGCATTTATTGCAAGAACTGTATTTTGTTATTCGCAAATTTGTACCATTATAATACTTTCGGAAATTCTTTGCCCTGTGAACAATTGTGTTTTCATCATTCTCACTTTGAATTGTTTTTAATCATTGCAAATTTACACCATTATAAATAGAGGGGTTTCAGTGAAAATAAAATAATCTTGAAAGGACTTTTAGAAGATTTTCGCTTGAGTAACTACAAGGTTTTGTTTATTAATAAATTTTAATTTGCATATTTTAATCTTAACTTTTAAGTGAAAAGTCTAAATTTAGATCATATGACACTATTTATTTTCTAAAAAAATGTCTAGATGTTTTATATTATCATTTATTACAATTTATATAAAACAATCATATTTATGTGAAAATAAATTTAGTTAACCTAAATAAACATGTTTAAACATATATAAAACATTTTGTGATTTTTGAAAAATTGTCAAGTAAAAAAAAGTTCAGAATATTTTAAAGGATTAAACAAGTAATCTCATGTTTAAATTCATTTTTCCAAGAATTAGTTTCATAAATTAGTCATTATTTATTGCTTAGAATTACTTTAATGTAGTTGACTATGATTCCATCATCATATTATCACCATTTTGTACATTCGCTATTTATTTCAAAAAAATTGTTGTCGTAAATAATATATATATATATATATATATATATATATATATATATATATATATATATATATATATATATATATATATATATAAAGCCAAAGAAAAAAGAATAAAAATTAAGTGATATCAAGAGGTAGTAAAAATATCACATGCACATCTAGTTTATTAACAAGTTTTTCTTTTTAGCCTTTTATCATCTCTTAATGGTAGCGAAAAATTCATTTCAACTATAATTGCACGTCCCTCATATCTTTTGGAGGTTCTAACACGCGGTGAGGCAGAGATGACCAAATGACATATGAAATGACGTTTAATTGAATAAGAGACAAGAGCCATTACTAGTCAGTAGAATGTTTGTCATAGAAAAATATCCAACACTTAAGTTTCACAAGTTCTTTACTTTGTTATAGGACACTGTAGCTACCCTCCAACCTCAATTAGAAAAGGAAAACCGAATTAAATTGCATCTCACTTTTGAGAACAAGTGGTTGGCTCAACAATTGGAGCTTCGTGCTGACTTAAACAGTCTAAAAGAAGGTATTCATTTCATTAAGTTTTTTCTAGTTACTGCATAACTTGAAGTTATTAATGCGTTTTTTTTTCACTAATTTGTAGCTCAAACAAAGGAATTGGAGAAGGAACTGCAACGGTTGAGAGAACTCAACATGCAATTGCATCAATCAGAAAACTAAGACGTCAGACTTAGATGACAATATACTTAGAGAATATGAATCGTGCTTGGAATATATGTTAATGTTAGAGGATTTACAAATTTGCAAATTTGTTATTTATGCTACTTTCTTTTTATCATTATCATTTATACTTGATCAAACTATAAACCATCTTTGTGTGATGATTGTGTGATTCAATTTGTGTTTGTTGAGATAACCGGCCACTTAACAATCGACGATCGAACATGAAAGATGTGAAACTTAATGATTGCAACCATAAGTTCTTAGGCTGCTCATAGTAACACCCCACGATCGACTTATTTTCTTTTCCCCAATCGATCATCACCCAATCCCCTTACTGTAGGAAATAATCACCAGTCGATCGCTACACGATTTTTTCCTTGCTTGGTCACCTATATGATTGACAATCGCTCCTTTTTTTTCTTTGTGTATGTGTTTAATTAAATATAAAAGGTATTTTGTGGGGTATGTTTTTTATAGTGTAGGTCGCCCTTACTGGGGCACCCAATCGCCTGCAGGTCGCTGGAGAGAGAAAGATAACGTGGCAGGGAAAATGGGGGGATTGGAGGTCCTTACTATGGGTATCCTTAGGCATCATAACCTCGAAGTATGAATTTATTTTGTAACAAGTAGAATATATATTATAGTCTGCAAATACTTTCATCCTACTCGCCGCATATAAACAACATAAATTGTATGATTTCAAGATGTTGGGTTTTCCTTTTATAGCTGATCCAATAGGGCTCTAACAATGGTTGCTTTATGAAAAGGTCAAAAGGTTATAGATTTTTTTTAAACCATAGGATGTTTTATTTCAGTGCACGTTTTAGGGTTCTGGTCACCCGCATAACCGATAAAACATGTAGCAGCAGAACTAAACACATAATGGCCAAGCAGCAAAAATCCTAATAGTCAGATCTTTCTAAACATTGATAACACCTAATCCTAAACATGTATAAATGGTGTTCATAGAAGACTAACTTGTTTCCTATAGTCGTTTAAGCTTTTTGTCTGATCACGCGAGTAGGTTCACCTTCTTGTTGCTTGGACGATCAGTTTCGGGTTATCGGGAGTAAAACCAAAACTTGGATCGTGTTAGGTATCCACAAGTACTGCAAGGGTAGAACTAGATCTTCAAACCTACGCAAGTTAAGCGAGCACGAAACCAGGTAAAGCTAATCGACTAGAAGTCGATTAGAACAAGTCGATTGGGAATCGACTTGGTCAAGCCGCCACAAGGGTATAGCCCTTCTTGGTCGATGGTCGAATAGAGGAGGAGAGGATAGAGGGATGTTTAGGGTTTGATTGTAAGTTATAAGGATTCCTAAAATTCTCTTTGTATTTATAGGGTACAAGGGAAGGATTTAGAATCCTAATACTTGTAAAACAAGTACTCTAGTTTGACAAGAAGTTAAACTAACCCTCTCACCTTAGGGGTCGGTCGACCGAATCCCAAACCTTATTGGTTTTGGGTTTTTGTCGTTTATTACCTCTTAATATTTATTCGGGATAAATACCATACTTTGGCTAATTACCATTTAACCCCTAAATGAAAATACTAACATATTTTCATTTCCTCACTACTCTGATTTCATGTCGTAACTCGTTTCTTATTTCCGCTTGCATTTTCTGGTTTATGTGCATTAGTATGAAGACTAGAGATACAATATTCGTTGTGTCTTTGCACATAATCCTTTCATACTCCCACTTGTGCAAAGCATCAACATACGAACCATTTTTCATCATACCCAAAGGTAGGGGTGTTCAAAAAATTCGAGATACCGACGAACCAAGCCGATCCGCTCAATCTGAAACCGCAAAAAAGCGATAACCAATAAACCGAAACCGAGAAAACCCTAAATCGGAAAAGCCCGCCTATCACAGTTTGGTTTCCGTTTTTTACTTTTAGTAACTCGGGGTTACCCCAAACCGTGAAATATACATGTAGGTTTCAACAAACCATTCATAAACATGTACAAGTATTAACTATATTAATGCACTACTTTTATCGAATAGAGCATTTTTACTTACCGAATGTGATCATTTACTGACGTCCATGGATTGCATATGATTAAAGTGACTGTAACCTATAAACGTTAAATAAATAGTACCTCGTATTAGTTATTTTATTACATATGATAATTTGACTGTTTTTATTGCGACTGAACAACTTTACTATGACTCTAATCTCTTCAGTTTTGTTTAATTTGACTATAATGACATATCATGTTCTAATTTATTTTATTGTTCGTCCGATTTGATTAGATTACTTTTTTAGAATGGTTAACCGCGGGTAACCGCTTATTTTGGGTACCCGCATTTCCGGTTACCTGCCTAGTACGGTTCGGTTTCGGAGGTAAAATGAACTACCAACCCCGTGATAGATAGTTAAAATCTCTAACCAAACTGAGCGGAACTGCCCTATGTACACCCATAGTCCTCACCACTTTAACTTGTTAATTAAATTTATAAAAGTTGATGAAAAAAAAATGTTAGATTTTTTGATAAAAAGTCATGACCCACCCGGGTTTATCAAACCGGGTCAACCCGGGTCAAAGAAAAACCGGCGGTTCACTCCGGTTCTTAAACAATCAAAAATTCGGTCACATCCTGTGGTTCCACCGATTGAACCGGCGGGATCAACTCGGGTTTTAAAACATTGTTTGAAAAATTACAAACCTAGCCCCAATACTACCCATATAGCCACATCACCAGGTGATGATGCATAGGAATTGGACAAAAAAAGTGAACAGACCAGGTGATGATCCAATGATTGATTAAGATATAGACCAGAACTTACATAAAACCCCATCAGATGCTGACTCCCTGATGAATTAAGATATTAAGATGGATTGTTAAAGATATATTTCCAAATTTGTATCCACCGACCTTCGTATACATAGTAACTAAATCTACCCCATATCGTACAGTAGCCTATAAATTATACGATGTGCACCATTCGTGTCCACCGACCTTCGGATATATAGTAACTAAATCTACCCGGCCCATATCTTAAATTAGCCTATAAATATACGATGTGCCCCATTCTTAATAACACAATAACAAGTTCGAGTTGTGGCTACGATATCAAGGTAGAGTATTCTCGACTTTTTGTTCAAACCTGTGTTGATGATATAGGTCGATTTTACGTATGTTTTGAAAGACCTAAAGTGGCTGTACTTATTGATCGACCAAGTATTTTCTGTACTTATTGTAACTTGTAAGTTGGTTTAAACAAAACCAGAGTCCGAAAACGAACATGTGACTTAAAAAGTTTTCAATATTAACGTCCTAAAAGGTCAGAAACCATAGTTACCGAAACTATTAACAGCCTAGGCGTTTTTCGAATACAAATTTAGCTAATTACTGTATATAAACTTGTTAAAGAAAATATAAACTTTCGGTTTTAGTGAAAAAAATTCTGAATGTTATGTTGATGGAGTTGTATTGGTCTTACAAGAATATAATTGTGTTACAAGTAGTGTTTGTAATTTGCTTATCAATTTTTGTGTATATACAGGCTTAACGATGAGTCGTCATTCGCTTTTTATTGTTGGTATCCTATTTGTTCATCTTGTGTTTCTTTCACAAAGTACTGAATCATTAAGTTGGCCGGCGTTTTTCTCAAGTGGAGGATCTAATGTTGATTCGAGTGTAACAGCTTTACCAGAACCAGAAGATACTTCAGATCACGATATTGGTGCAGAGCTCTCTATGGACTTAATTGAATCTTTTGATAGCGCAGAGGGAAGGAAGTTGGTAGAAGATGCACAAAGACAGATTGCATTGCACAACTCTTGTTCGAAAAACGCATATATAAAATTATTAGCAACTTGCACAGAAATTCAAGCGAGTGAAAAACAACGGTATAGGCTAGCCTGGGATCTTTCTAATTGTTATCAAAAGGACACCGGAAGGCCTCCTTTTAGAGTCTGTGACCCAGAATCTCACATAAAAGATTGTACTAAAAGATTAAGTGAGTACGAGCATGGTATTTATACACAATTCGTTCATCAGACCAACATCATCTGCCAACAGTTACAGTGAGTCTCTCTCCCAAAGATACTATTTCCAACTATACTTCATATGATATTTATCTAGTTCTTGAATAACCGGTCATAATAGTTAACTTATTAATGTTTGTCAATGTAGTGTAGTGTGTCATTCATAATTAAATATACGTTTAGTAGCATCCATACCATTAGTATTTCATATAAAGAGAATGGCTCTAGAAATAGCATGTCGTGTTCTCTATGTGAATAAATAAATGTCTGCATACAACAGGAAGGTAACTAATGTTTTAATTGTTGTAGGTTCGATGAAGTCAAGAGAAAAACAGAAAGATTGGTGAATCAACTCATAACGTCTTCCAAATTTGCAGAAAGAAAGTTAGAGAGCATAGGAGGGCATATGACTTCTATTGATGTTCAAACACAAAAAATCGCTCAAACCTCAAAAAATGCTGAAGAACATGTTAAAGTTGTGCTAGATCAGTCTTTAAAAATTGCAGATACTCAAATGGAGCTGCAAGACGGCCAAACTAAAATGAATGAAAGACTGGATGAAGGTATGACTACGCTGAATGAATCTATGACTACACTCCATGAATCTACCAATAATTTAGGTGAACATGTCATCAATTTAAAGAATAAGGCTGTTGAAATTGAAAAAGAAATTGTTCAAGTTGGAGAAGCAGTGTTCACAAAGATGGATGGGTTACAAATTAAAGCTGATGATATCAAGAAAAAATTAGACAAACAAAAACAGCTTGTTACAAGCCAGAGTATCGCACTCGAGGTTCTTCAGAATATCACAACTTTTCAGTCCCAGGCTCTTGAAGAAAACAGGTAACCAGTTACATCTATGTATGTTTTAGGTATTGTTTTGGCCTTGTATGTTACAAAAAAATGCATCAAACATAGCAATTAAACATTCGTACCTGCTTATTATATAGTGTGTTAGCAACAATAAAAATAATGACATATATTAATGCAAAACAAGATTCATCTAAACCAAATATATTCGCTAACATTAGAAGTTAGCGAAGTAAGTTTTTCCTATTTTGGGTTGAATGACCCAATAGGAGGCTTCTTAAGTTCACTGGTAAGTAATCATTAAAGGGACCCTTAAACTTGATAACACATTTTTTTTAACTCATACTTACGTTGAGTTTTGCTTTTCTTGATCCTGAACCAAAACTACACTACTCATCTATAACAAATGAACAACAATAACTAAGAATAAGAAGAAAAGGATAATAAGGCGAAAACTAACCGGAAGGCTTAAAATTTATTGCAGGGTAGCTCAGCAACAATTGATTTCACTTGGTCTGAGTCAACAACAGGAACTCATACAAAGGATAGAGCAACTTAAAAAAGATCATGATCATCTTGCTGAGAAATCAAAAATTATATTGGCGGCTCAGGTTCACCTCTTTTTTCTTTCAGCTATTTTAATTTTCATTTCATTGTGTTTATCATTCTGATTGTTAGGGAGTATTTTTTATGTTTGATAGGAAACTTTCGAGTCAAAGCAATCAAACACGTTTCTTGCCATTGAAAAGCTCTTCACTCTGCACAATGCATACGTGCTGGAAGCACGACTCGTTAAATCTTTCTTTCTATATTTCATGATAATCATCATTTTACACATGCTTACTAGTACCAGGCAAACCTACAGTATTAGATCCAGGCTATATATAGGTAAGTTAGCGCTAATATCTTCAATCATAAAAACTTTGATTCTTCTCTTACGCGTAGAGTAATCTTTTTTTTCTTTTCTTTTTCATACAGAGTTAGGTATCACATTCTTGATTGAATTTGTGGTGCTTCGATATGGAAATGAAATTGAACAACCATGGATTATCGACAATATTAGATTATTGTTCATTACTCTCGCAGCATGTCAACTTGTGTATGCCATTTACACATACAGGTAAACATAAAGTAATTTTCATAGATTTTAACTTAGATGTTATATTATAATATCCACATGATCCCTTATTGTTTTGTGTTCTTTGATTAATGCAGAGACTACGAGTCATTGAACCATCAGATGCTACGATCATTAGTTGACAAGGTGAACATGCTAAGAAATCAAGAGTCGTTATACCATGATGATGATGATGATGTGGACTGGTCTTCATGGATCGACAGTGATATAACCGAAGATGAATTGGATGACCATGAATATGTTCACCCGAAGGGAATGCCCAAGACTTCAATCATTACTACAAGTTCAAGAAACTATAACCTTCGTTCCCGCCATCAATAGCTTTAAGAATATTTTGTACAGTACAGGTTTTATATAAAAGTTATAACCCGTGAGATTTAACAATTTAATCAACCTTAATATCTTGGAATTAAAGTTAAGAACCATTATTAAGGTTAAACTATAAAGGAATATAATCAAATCAATATGCAGACTCTATATTAGTTTTTGTAGTTGATGTTGCAAGTAAATACTTCGTATTTTGCGTCATTGTTAAATGCTTGGCAATTAAGAGTATTTCATGAATGCGGTTTCAATATATGTTGAGTTCACTTGTTTGAAAATTAAGATTATTGTTTAACTAGTTAGGATCGAATGAGAAGAAATAATAGGTTGAGAAATGTGAGAAGAAACTACAATCAGACATTTCATATACACCTACAAAAATAGATGGCATCTCTATTTGAAATTCTTCTTTTTATTTAAAATTTTTCTTCCCATTGTTTAACGTATACCTTGTAAAATTACTTTAAAGCTTGAGCTACCCAATTCAAATTAGGCTTTATAAAGCCTTACGAGCCCAATAATATTAAGGCTTGAGTTACTTTTAGACTTTTAGCTTGTATCATGCAAAGATGAAATATTTTTCAAATATGAAAATAATTTTTAATAGCAATATGTATCTTGATAGTGATGATCATGGACGGAACTTAGCAGGGGTCGAGGAGGTTGTCCCCCCCCCCCCCCCCCCCCCCCAAAGTTTTTAGCATTAAGTACATTTTTAGCCCACGTCCTTTATATTGCTTGACGTTATTAATATATATGCTAAACAAAAATGTGAGTTCGCCCCCCTTAAAGTGTCAAGTTCCGTCTCTCGTATTGATGGTTACTATCATTAATTTACCAAATTATAATGTAACCTTATGTTTGGGTGTCGTAAAGTTGAAATCGACCTATAGTTGGAGAAGTAGAGAAGACTTCTAGTTGGAGAAGTCGACAAGGATATAAAGTGCATGTGACACACTTGTGGACCTGTGTACAAACCTACGATCATTTATCATGATGTTATAAGTGATCTTGAAAGCAAACACATGTTGTAATGTATTTAAACCGAATTTGGACCATGCGTGAAGGCTACCTAGAGTAATCCAACGATACTGAGATTAAACTCATAGGATGATTGATTATGCAAGAGAGTCTCGGCCAAGAGTTTCATTTGGTTCACCTACTCGATCATGATTCACGGTCTTGCCTGTCGTCACGACAGGCAGTGACGTAGCCGACATGTGAATAAGATGGCAAGTATGATTGTCCCCTTCAACAAAGTAACTTCAAGCCTTACAAATACTCTTAGATTTGATATTATGGTCGTACCCAAGCATGTGCAATTTATGTGATCAAACTCGATTTTGCTCACTTTCGTAAAAAGATTTTCAAATCTTCAATAAAATGGTATGTTGCCAAGAGTAAAAAGGCACAACTACGTCATTCATCAACCGAATTTTTTGGTGCAAAGGTGAAATTATATTAACTTTCTCAAAAATGTACATCATAAGGATAGTAGCATAGATTTGGACATGTCCCAGAATCTATGAACATACTTGATTCAATACTAAGATAACTATGCTATCTAATACTATCCAATATCTGACAAAACAAATTGTATGTATATAACTTTACTCAGTGCAACAAATCTTTTTATACCATTCTTCAAATAACGGTTACGACAAGAGAGAATGTGATCAAGAGTCTCATATCTCGAAATATACACAATCATTCTAGTATGGCATAAGTTATACCATACTCGTAGACCTTTATTCTTGTTTCTAGAACAAAGAAGTAATCAATCATATAATTAAAAATAAAATTTTAGCTCTAACAAAAATACCATAAAGAAAGCTTAATAACACCTTACCACCACCATACTCAACCATCAACCACCACATGCCTCAACCTACAATCACAAAACATTCAATGGGAAAGAGAAAAACACCATAATTTATCCAACATTGCCACTTAGAAAAGTTATGACAACAATATTAATTTATAGCTTGGTTTCAAGTCGTTTGAGTCAAAATTACGCTTTCTTTACTTTTCATTTCTTTAATTGTGGTATGTCTGTATTTTTTTTAACTATAGTACTTTTAGATTACAAAATTGACTTATGCAGTTATGCACAAACGAGCATTTTATCACGACAAAAGTAGCTATGAGATGGTTAAATATAAAGCATATGGTCAATTGTTTCACACAAACACCCAAGATAAAAACTGGATACCATTTGTAAGACTTGAAACTCAGTTGAGGCTTCAAAGTGCGAGAAAATAACATAACCATCACTTGTATAGTAATCAGCGTACATAAATAACGAGAGAAAAAATAATGACTGTAAACGTATTGGAATAACACGTAGCGGACATACTTGAGTCAGATGATATAGATGTATATACCCATTGAGAGTCAGATGGTACAGATGTATATACCCTTTGAGAACTAACGTGTACCCTTTGAGCATCATCAGTACTATAAAAAACGATAATAAATTTCTAAAAAGTTTAACATATAAACCCTGAAAATGAGGCTCACATTTGAAAACTTCAACAATTTTTGACGCTTGAAAGTGCGCCAATATTGAAAACTTCTCCGGGTTATAATTGTGAAGATTTACTAACAATGTACTTATATTTTCATACAAGGTTCATAACTCTTGCTTGTTATTAGATATATATACTTGAAATATATTTGAAGTAATTATTGCAGTAAACCATTCAGGTTTACTATTATCATACTCTTTGGTTACTCCGTATAAAGCATCATGTGAGTAAGGTATACATTTCATTTGAGCGTCTGACATTTTGACATTGTGGCCTTTGTGGGTTGCATTTATACCATCTATATAAATACTGAATATGATATTAATATGGCCTAGTTGGTATATCTTCGAAAAGTACTTGTTCAAAAACATAGTTGATTAAATAATGAAAAGTGGGTTACAAAAACAAATAAAGCGCGCCAAAAAGTTGGATTTGTTTTGTTAGTACATGGCAATGGCATAGCAACAGGATAAGATACAATAAAATACAAGCACATGGACATGTCACAAGTACTTATTTAGTTATTTTACTAAACCAGTATTTGACCAGTCTAACTTGGATTTACACCCTAGCTTTGGTTCATTATCTGTAATGAATGTGTTTGTCTTGGAAGATTACAGAATACATGTCTTTGAATCTTAAGAACGGCATACCTATAATTACATCACAAGATATAATAAGCATATACATTCTAATGTTTATTTCTTATCTTCCTAACAAATATGGTAAGCAGCCTATAAAAAAGACTACAGGAGTAATGACATATGACAAAATCATGAAACTATATGAAAAGGGAGAATGAGTGAAATTGTCATGATCCTATTATCTAAAGGATGAATTAGAAACACAGATTGGGTGTATAAAGCAGTTTTCATTGATTAATAGCTAAGCACATTCGTACATTCAATACCCGCCCACACTTGTTCCGGATAGAATTCACGTTGCATTTAACATCGCACATATACAATAGAATCAAAGCAAGAAGCGTAGACACATCACACATATAGAATCAAAGCCGCAATGGCAATAACCTTTAGTTAACTATTGAAAATCATTTAATGAAGCTTTACATACATTTATTTGAACATAAAGAGTAATGAAGTAGTTAGTTCATTTATCCACATAATCTATCCAATCGGCACTAAACTATGCTCCGAAAGCAACATACAATAGCCAAAACACATTTATCGTGCATGACATTACCAAAGACCAACCTTAAACGCTTACTAATTATATACCATCACAAAGACTAATAACGCTTCACGTACCATATTAAACCTACATTAACAAAACAATCGCATCACCTCCAAAATGAATCCCGAATAAGCGCTGCACGTTAAACCAACAAAGACCAATGCAAAAGGGCGAAACAATAGGTGATCAAGCCAAATAATCCATATCATCATCATATCACTAAACTTGAATCATTACAACAAAAACGCTAACTATCGAAACAAGCCAAACACCTAATCAAACCATTCTCATTACACAAACTACAGCTCCTAAACCCACTCTTCTCACTGTAACACTTATGACTCCCTCTACACTCATCGCACAAAACAAACCTAAAATCGCCACATAATTCACACACACCGTTTCTTACCAAAGGTAATTCCTCAATATACTTTTTTAACTCACCGCTCTCATGCAACATTTTCACCTCCTCAGCTCCACCTATATACCTACCACCTATAAACACTTTAGGCAAGGTTAAACTAGTTTTCGAGTTTTCGTCATTTTCGGACATTATTGATTGAAGTTCTGTGAGGTAATTCGAGTCCATTGAGAGATCGCGTTCGTCTATTGATACACGGAAGGCGCGTAGGATTGAATTTACCGTTTTGCACGCTTCGAAAGTTGGCCGGACCACGCGTAGGCTTGTTGTGTAGATCACCACGCGCTTCTCTGCTCCCGGAATGGTGATTAAACGGTTAGGTTTTGCGGCTTTTGTTTCCACGGCGGCGCGTGAATCCACGCGCTCCACCCGCTCCACGCGCTTTGTCGATTTCGAATCAATTGACAGCTTCGAAAACTCTGCTCCGGTAACCGTCATCCGCCGCTCAGATTTCGTCAGTTTTTCATCCACAGCAGCGCGTGGCTTCTCCGAGATCTGGATATCACCTTTCGCCGACTTCTCATCCACGGCGGCGCGTGAATCCGTTACCGGCTTCGCAAAAGCGCGTGCGAACTTATTAGCGAGATGAACACGGTGAAAAACCGATAACCGCCTAGTAACGGTGGATGACGTCATCGGTGGCGTCATAGGTGGCGGATGATCTGTTAGGTTTTTAAAGCTGTTGATATCGTTATCATTGCTAAAGAGATGCTCAACGTCTTTGAATGAAGTATGAGCGAAATTAAAACCAGACATCGATCTTCTATGAATCGAGCCGTTATCACGGCTACGTGATTTCCACATTTTGAAGTCAGATCTAATAAATTAGGTATTGTAATTGATTAAAATTGGGGGAAATTAAACGGTTTGTGTAATTTTAGGGTTTTGTGTGTGTAAAAAGATGAAAATGTTTGCGTGTGTGTTTTAGTTTGGTTGAGCGGTGAAATTGGGGATTTATATGAGTTGGTGTTTAAAATGTGTGTTTGGTTTTGGTTAGGGTGGGGTGGGGTGGAGTGGGGTGGAGTGGTTTGGGTTGGGTTAGGATGGGTTTTGGGCATGTGTTAAGTGTTCATTTTGATTTAGACATTTTTTGATATTTTGGGGAGCATTCTTCAATTATTATGTGTGTAATTCATGATGATGACTATATGTCTATATGGTGTTTTTTAGGATATAGCTTCTTTAACAATAAGTTTAGTAAGAATAGGGGTGAGCAAACGCACCGGATGAACCAGACTGACCGACAAAACCGACCGGATCGATCACATTCAGTCCGATCTTTGTCTAGGATTTTTCATAATTTTGGTCTTGGTCTGGCTCGGTCCGGTCCGGTCCGGCTTAAAAACCGGACATTTATCCTATTTGGACCGAGACCGGACCGTCGGTCTAGGTTTTTTGAAAACTGTGAGATAATCGATTTTCTTCTTCGATTATCATCTTAAGGGAAAAAACCGAATGATAAACATGACTTATTTCAATCATATTGGTCGTAAGAGCGACGGTGAAAACTATGAGATAATCGATTTTCTTCTTTTTTGGATAAGATTAAATACGTACGGATTTATTTTTAGATATGTGGTAACGTGTCAGTGTTACGAGCAAATGAATAATAGATAAACAAATTTAATAAGAAATTTCAAACACGTTATATTTACAGATTACCAACAGAAAAAATATTTTCTATATGTAAGTGTATAATTAATATTCATTATAAAAGCACATATCAAGAGATCATCATGGTGTGTTATAGTGTGATTCGCAATGTTATTGTTTATTTATGATCTCACTTCATTGTGTTAATTTGTTGATAAGGAATGGGGATCTTAAAGTCTATGAATAGTTTGCCAATTTCATACCTAATTCATAAAAGAAACTAGTTAATACTTATCTGTCAAAATCACATTGAAAAGATTTAAACATAAATAACATTGGCTATTGAATTGTCAACACAACCCCATTATTAACTTGTCTGCTACCTTAGCTTGCTTAACCCGAATAGATCCACACTTGTTTACAACCATGCATGAGTTAAGGGCGTTTGCATGTGTAGTAGTAAAACCGATTACTTATATTTGGTAATTCAATGATAATTTTATGATGTTTCAAGAATAAAATTTAAACAGATTTATTTGTTACCATTAATTTGATTATTCGGGGTACACATAGAATCATCTACTTTGAATTACTTTATTGCAATTATGCTTGTCCCAGTAATCACTCTTCATTTTTCAAGTTTCGCGACATGTTTAGCCTATTCAACGTGGAAAGAGTTGGACTGTTTAAGACCATCTAAACATATTTTTTCTTTGTGTAACTATGGTTTCTGATATTTTGGCCTACTGATATATGAGGTTTGAACCCTCTTTTAAGCAGGCTTAAACCAGATAAAGTCTTCCTTTTCATGAGGTGAGGATTGTTACTTCAGAGTTATTTACACCGAGTACGGTTTAAACTTTCTAGTCGCAGGTTTAAAACCATCTAGTTACAATGTCGTTAACAATGCTCATGACTTAGGACAGACCATCAAAGTAGGTTTGGTCGATTAGATCTCAAGATAATAGGTTCATGGCATGCTTGCAAGAGTAGTTGGGCATTAAGATCGATTCTTTCAAGAGTATTTGCAATTCAGGCTACATTTACTTGATGATTTCTAGCTTATAGTGAAACCTTTTTCTTTAAACAAATACCTCACTCATAGGCGACAGGATTTTAAGTTGAGAGAGGTCGAAACTTTTTTTTTTCTTTTCTTTTTTTAATAGCAATGATAAATGGATAAATCATGAGATGAAACACAATAGTAAAGTCACATCGATCATACGTCTACTGTCAATAAATGTCAATCAATTGCGTTATAAACTAACTTTGCTAGTATTAAAAATCAGTTTTAACATATGTATCAAACTATATATGTCCACAAGCATATTCATCCAATCTCACAATTCAGAGTAATGCTTTCAACTAAAATTTGAAATAAAAGTTAAGTTGTTCTAAAACTATTATGTATATTTAAACTAAACTTGCCCAACTCTATCTTTAGAAAATTGAATACTAAAATATGAAAAAAGATCAAACATAAGTATAGAAGGATCACCATCAATATTAAATAGATATACAAAGAAGAAGAAAAAAATGAACAAACAATCATATAGCAGACAGAAGTAGATAGCGAAAGATGAATGAACCACAGTAACATAATAAGTTTATTTAAAATTTAGTTTTGAATTTTGAAACTTATTATGAACAAGTGATAATAATATGAATGAATAAATGCATGACAATAAATAAAAGAAATATCAAACCAAACACAGGGATTTATAGTGAGTCGATCACGAAACTTCTCTTCGCTCTACTGCACTCCCTGAGTTTCTGACTCGAGAGTTACTTCACTAATTCAATAAGCTCCCTTCTTGGCAAAGAAAATCGTACAACATCGCTTACACTTTTTCCGATACTAACCCAGATATCGAGTCCTAACTAGGTAGAATCAACACTGATTTTCTGATGTTTTGAGGCCTAAAATACTAACATATCTCACTCTAGTTTGGTATATAATGGTGAATATAACTTTGGAGTATAATAGTGAAATAAGGTAACACAACAAACTTGCAAATACAAAACCAAAACTATAACACAAAAGATTTGAACTCTTTTGTGTTCTTCCCTTGCTAAAGATAGATCGCTTGGAATAAATTTTAAACAAGATAATGATCGAAGATAATTATGAATGAAAGTGTTTTGTAATGCTAAAGGCATGTTTGCAAGGGGTGAGAAATAAAAATACTTATAAAATAAATACTTTTGGTATTTTGATTTGCTTGTTTTATACAAACATATTTGTAAAAAGAGTAAATTGCATAAATCGTCCCTAAACTTTGGCCAGATTACATGTTTCGTCACAACCATTACGAAAGTGCAGAAATCGTCCCTGTGGAAAACCTTTGAGCAAATTTTCGTCCCTAAACTTTGGCAAGATTGCATATTTCGTCCCAACAAAATTGCATGTTTCGTCCCAATCAGGGACGAAAATTTACTCAAAGGTTTTCCACAGGGACGATTTCTGCACTTTCGAAATGGTTGGGACGAAACTTGCAATCTGGCAAAAGTTTAGGGACGATTTATGCAATTTACTCTTGTAAAAATAATAGTTTTAATATAAATTTTTAGTCAACTTTATTTATAAAAGGCTTTAAGTTAAATATGAGAGTAAAAAAATATTTTTATTCAATATCAAATAACTAAAACAAAATAAGCAACTTCTAAACTACTTATGAAAAACTGTTTTTTCTATTTTGTTTTAAGCACAAAAGCAAACAATGATTTGACGAAAAAAATGATAATCTGCCTAAAAAAAAGCAGATAAGCAGAAAAAATAAGCAATCTCAAACGCCCTCCAAATAGCAAAAGAAATTATCCATTTCAAAGAAAGATCTTTCAATGCTCATTGTTCAAAGTCTAACTGCGACATTTCATCTTGATTATAGATTGGTCGTATACAGGCGAAGTGAGCAGAAAGCATACAAAGAATGGGAAAACATTTAAGAACATGTCGCTCGTATGTAAGTCGTATTTAGTCCTGTTAAAATGCTATTTTACCTTATGTTAAAAGTTCCTTAAGGATACTCCTTCATACAGAAGTACCTATTGGATACTCGTTATGAATATACTTCATATAGGCCTTGTCACATGGTTACATACAATGACTTATATTAACATGTGCGAGTATCGTATTTGACTTGCCTGTCATACTTCATTCATAAGTAACACGATATAATTAGTTTAAGCAAATTTTAAATACTTGGTAGTTCGACGTTCGTACTACATATTTACTCATCAAGAAATAAACAATATATAAGTGATCATAAGAGCACAAGTTGCAGTGAAGAGGCTTAGCCTCTTCATTCGGGCCCCACCCCTGTCACATCACCAAACACCTCAACTTCAACTAACCACAGCAAACTTCCCTCACCAAACAACAAACCTCAACTTCCCCATTAGGGCCTCACCTCTTACACATTTATTTTTTTATACAACTAATATTCAAAGGAAAAAAAAAAAAAGAAAATAGGTTGTCAGCTTTTTTGCTTCGCCGTGGCCACGAGGAGGTGACCAACAACGAGCAACGGCGAGGGCCGTTTGGTGTGGAGGCGAGCAACGGCTCGCCGTTGTCTTTGTCAACTAGGACGGCGAGCCTCCCTTCCCCATCTGCACCTTGTGCTCTAAACGTCTTAATATACCTTAGCCATTAATAGATGTACTCTATGTTCAAAAAAAAATTAATAGATGTACTAATTAGTAACTACACATACTAAATTAATGCATAAATAAGGATATGTCACATTTAATATTCGAAACTTTTATTAATAACGTTCATTTAGTTTTGTTGAGAAACATTTAATACCATATAAATGAACATGAGGCGTTTTATTTTAGAGACACAAAATCTCTAACATACTGATGGACGATCCACGACCGTTGGATCAAACAAACAATATTTAATAATAAAAAACACGGAGGGACCAAAATTGACAACTTGAAAAAGTTACATCAACAACCCCACCCCTACACCTCTCACTTTCCACACAATGAGTATACAAAAATCTCACTTTCTCTCTCTAACAACCATTAAAAAACTGCAACAAAAACTCAAAATCAACTGATTTTAATCGTTCAAATTATCAATAAAACACAAAAATAAAAGAATCATCGAGTGCACAAGCAGATCCACGAAAAAAACCGGTTCAAAATTAACCTACTGAATCTCGAGATAAAGGTACGACGCTTCCGACTAATTATTTAGTTGTTTTATTGGTTGTGTTTTTTAGTATTTACATTTGGTTGAGTTTCTGAGTAAAAAGCTTTGTATACATGGATGCACACCAAGTGTTTGCTGAAATGTGTGAGTGAAAAGTATCATACGTGTGTATCACCAGTGATATTTGAAATTGAAATGTATATGTGTATTATCACTAGTGATATTTGTATTTGACTTAACCGTGCAAATCACATAAAGCACACATAAAATGAAACAATCGACATCTAAAACAATGAATACTTTAGTTTTTACTGTTATAGAATCATTATTAGTGTGTTTTACTAGTTAATTTTTGATGTTGTGATGATTTATGTGATAATATGAGAGATTAAAAGTTAGGTTTAACAGAACAAAAGATATGTTGTGATGCTTCTGTATGATTTGTTGTGGATTTGTATGTTTAATGGATAGATTGTGCATGTTTCAAAAGGTTTTACCGCGGTATTTGAAAACAATATTGACTGGTAGTGTATCACCTGTGATATAACAGTTAAATTATTGTTGGTTGGTAATATATCTATTGTGATAACAAATAGTTATTTGTTTGACATATGGTATTGAAAACAAACGAACTATTCGAACACTAACAAAAATTATGAAAATATTTTGATGCAGATTTGAATGAGACCTGTGCAAAAAACAGCATCATCAAACGAAAAGAATCAACAACAAGTGCAATTGTCGTTGAAGAAAGCACAACATCTCCACAACCAAATTGAAGAAGCTCAAACACTTGTGATATCACAAGTTCCTCCATCACCACAATTGATTCAACAAATAGAAGAAGTTGACACACATGTGTTATCACCAGTGATATCACTTGATATCACCTGTGATATCACTTGATATCACCTGTGATATCACAGGTGGTATCACCTGTGATATCACATGTGATATGTGATCACATGTGATATCAAAGGTTCCCCCGAAAGCATCTGGGAATAAAATGAAGGTGTTGGTTGATGAAGCAATGAAGAGGACGATTCTTGAATAACAAAAGTAAATAAAACAAGTTGATGAAACCAGTTGCGTTGTTATGTTTTAATCTATACGATTATAAATAAATGTATATAGTTGACAAGTTGGAAGTCAATAGTAGGTATTTAGTTTGACTGATTTGTCACAAGAGATTCAAACTCATAGAAATGGGCAATAGCGAGCAATTGTTTAATCCATCTTGATTTGTGAATATTTGTTTGATAAATTTTTGAGTGGTATTTAGTTTAATATGGTAACGTGAAAAGTGAAAAGTGTCATACCTGTAGTATCACCAGTGATATTTGAAGTTGAACTATATTTGTGTATTATCACTAGTGATATTTGTATTATCACTTGTGAAATTTTGTATATTGTATAGGTTTTTTTGTTTACTTGTTAAGCTTTATTTTACTAGTGCTATTGAGTAAACCTAACAATTCAGAAGAAAAGAAAAAAAAACATAATAGTATCACAAATGATATACAAGTTCAGGATAAAATTAGCAATGCTATTAAATAAACCTAACAATTCAGTAAAAAAATCAATCAATCAACAAACTAATACTTCAATTGCAGCGACTGAGAAACCGCCTCCACTTTCAACTACTCCGCCGCCCCATTGACATTTGAAACTTTTCCCTTGTTTGGACAAGTATGTCTCTTATGATCAATTAAACTACAAATATTACAACCCTTCTTTTGGTTCTTACTTTTCTTAATAGCTTTCTCGCGTCCACCCTTAATACGGTCATTCTTATGTCCTTTAGGAGGATTCTTTATACCCGTAAAATCTTGAACAATATCACAAACTTTTCGGGCTGGAAAACTTGGCAAATCAGTCTCAACTTTTGACTTTAGCTCTCTCAGGTTGTCTACAAAAGAAGTCCAGTATCATAGACAGCTTATCAGTAATTACAACAATAAGAAACAAATTATCAAACATATCACTGGTGATACTACACATATATCAAGCATATCACTGGTGATACTACACATATATCAAACATATCACTGGTGATACTACACATATATCAAGCATATCACTGGTGATACTACACATATATCAAACATATCACTAGTGATACTACACATATACCATCAGTAAAAAAATTTATTGTGTTTGTCTATTACAGTGAAAGGCACAAAAACCATCTTGTACATAAAAAGTACATAATTAATACCTTGGTGTAAAATCCAATAATGATCTTCATTACATACTCAGCATTAAACTCAGAAACAACACGAAAAATGCCAAGAACTCCATAAGCTTTTTTGGTAGCCGTGCAAGCATTTAAATAGAGCACCACAGAAAAGACTTCAAAACACTGTAAGCTACACCTTAATTAATAAATAATAAGCAATATTACACTATAATTAATAACTTATCAGTAACTTATACTCACAGCTTATCCCCACAAACTTATATTTTCATACTCATTAAAATTTCAAAAATATTATATAAGAAAATTAAACATCTTAACATAAACAACTTATAAATAAACAGACTAACAATTATCACTGGTAATACTAAACGTATATCATTGGTGATACTAAACCAGCTTATAATCATCAACTTCAAATATCACTGGTGATACTAAACGTATGCTACAGAGCAGATTCAAAACCAAAATTAGACACAAAAACAACATTCAAATGCAGTTAAAAACATAAATTCAACTAACAACTTAATTAATAAGCAAAATTACAAAAGCAGATAACAAAATTATCAAATATTTTTCACTCACACATTTTATCAAACACTTGGTGTGCAACTTGATCAAAAAGAATGTTAAACAACTTGATCCACATAATTAACAAACGATTCAACAACACTATCAACAGCAACAATATCCATCAAATCAGCTTCTGAAAAAAAATGGTTCATTCAAATCAAACGAAGATATAAAAAAAGGATGATAATGATCGGGAGGTGATTATGAGATGATGATCGGAATGGTGACTGGAATAGTGATGGTGATGATGATCGGAACGATGGTGTAGCGGTGGTGTTGCGGTGGTAACTGATTATGGAGGGAAAAGGTAACAAATTATGGAGGGAAGTCGATTGGGAGAAAACACACAGTTTGTGTGTGAAAAAAAAGAGCGAATGGGAAAAAATAAATAAAATAGAACTTTATATAGGTGGGGTAAATTAGGTTTAAGTGATTAAATCTTAGATTACTCTAGGCCATTAGATCAAAAAAGATGGAGGGTGGGGATTTATCCATTGGTATGCACCAAAAAAAGGGTATGCATTTGAATTTTCCTCAAAAATTAACATATATAATTCTTTTTAAAAAAAATAACACGCCAATTTTTTTATTTCTTTTAAAACTCGAACTAAATATCTCACAATATACAACACAAACTGTCTCACATATCTATTTTGGTTAGGTAGCTTCTCACACAATAAGTGGTACCATTGATACAAACTCTTTTGGTTAACATGTCAATTTATCGTCTATACTCGCATTATTTATTAGTGTAATACTTCGTTATTAATTGAACATGTGGAATGATTTAAATTCGACAAATAAGAAACTAGAGCAACAATATACGAATCCTTGATGCAATATAAACTGTTAGGCTGGCCACAGTAAGCAAGGCGACCGAGTAGGTCGTGTAGGTCGATCTCGGTCGGCCTTATTGTAGGGATTGGGTCGCGACCGAATTAAGGGACGAAAACATGGGATTGAGGTCGTGATATCGACCGACTGTGAAACTAACAAATTCTTGGTTTTTTGATCCAAACGGTTAGTATCTTTATTGTTCTAGCCGTTTGAGCTAAAATATAAATAAATAAATAAATAAAAAATAAAAAATTGACAGTTTGAAAAAACTATCCGTTTGGCAAAAATAAAATAAAATAAAATAAAAATCTTTTAAATTACATTATAAACATAACATAAACAACACTTCAATTCACACAATCTCACAATTATCTCTACTCAAAATGTCTAAGAAAACACCACAACAAACAAAATGCCGAAAATCCCGAGTACCACAAAACATCCTGCAAGTATCACCGGATTCGACTTTCTAGTTAACCGGTGTCTCACCAACCATCAATTTCCGACCCCGTTCTCTTGATTATGAATCTCAACAACCTCCACAACAACAAACATTCAATCCATTTGCTATGAATCGTAATTTTAATCGTCCATTCATTCCACCGTATCAAAACAACCAACAACCACAACAAAGCCACTCTCGTCGAAGCCAACAATCTATGTATGGCTCCCTCGAATCGGTGTATCGTCCAACAATGGACACAACGACATCTTCCTATTCTAATTATCAAAATTATTCTCCGGTTAACCACATCAATCTTGATGCTTGTGATTTTATGGAACAATTATGCAACAATCCTGATTTTTATGTTGGAACCGGTTCGGGTTATCCTTGTCAAAATATGTCACCGGGTTATCAAGGTTCGGTTCCAAATGAAGATATTCTTGATGATGACGACAACACTCTTTCGGAATAGATGTCACCGGTCAAACCAAAGAAGCGTGCTAAAAAGGGTAAGAAGAAGGCGGTTGAGAAAGAGGTTGACAAAGATTCGGCGATTTGGACAAAAAAAAAAAAAAAAAAGAGATCGCGTTGTGCATGGCTTGGTGTGATTCGTCGGAGGATAACATAGTTGGAACCAACCAAAATTCTAAGGGATTTTGGAAGAAAGTGATTACATACTTTGAAAAGGAGGTTGGTGAAGGGAGATCGTACAACTCAATTACTAGCAAGTGGAAAAATAGGATTCGTCCAAGAGTTGGTGCATTTTGTGCCATTTACGACAATTGTTATACGAATTTTGGAAGTGGTGAGAATTATCTCAATATTTACCAAAGAGCATGTGAAGAATATGAAATAATGATGAAGCATGACTTTCATTTGGATCATTGTTGGGAAATTTTAAGGGACCATCAGATTTGGAAGAAAAATGAGATACCGGTTTTTTTAAACCAAAATGAGGCTCGAAAAAAACCAAGGACTTCTGAAACGGGCTCGGATGTGCCTGATAATGAGCGACCAGTTGGTCGTGATACAGTTAAGAAAAATAAGGCTACTAAGAAGAAATCGTCGGAGAATTCCAAGTATTGGAATTTGGATGGGGTAGCCAACAAATGAAAAATCATTAAGTCAATGGCATTGGGTAAGAAGCAGGAGCTTGCAGACGAATACTACAAATTGAAGAAAAAAGAGCTAGAGCAAAGGGATAAGGAGTTGGAGCTGCAGCAAAAGAAAGCGGAGCAAGAAGACAGAAGATTGGCAATGGAAGACAAAAACTTGAATTTGAGCGACAAAAGAAATATCAAAAGGACCTCATCTTCTATCTCACACCAATCGACCCAGCTTTGCCCGCATTACAACGGCAAAAAATGCAAGAAATCAAAGACTCGATCAAGGAACGACACAACCTAGATTATTAGTTTTTAATAAGCGTTGTAATGTTTTAATAAGTGTTGTAATGTTATTATATATTTGAATTAATATGTAACGTTTTAATTATGAATGAAATATTTGTTTGTGTTAAAAAAAACAAAAAAAACCTTGGTCGCCCTTACTAGGCACCCAGTCGCATGCAGGTCGCTGGAGAGAGAAAGTTGACGTGACAGAAAAAAATGAGGAAACTTGGCCGCCTTACTGTGGCCAGCCTTATGTGTTTGTTAAGGTACACGAAGACGGTAAGACCCAATAAAAGATAACCAATTTTGGAACCTAAACCGTCAAACATGAAAACTACTGGTTAAGTAAGCTAAAAAATTATACTCGACAAGAATTAAAACCCTTAAGTTGTCCGGAATTGACATAATTAACTTGTGAGTTGAGATCCATGAAGAACCCATACAGGCCATAGAACTTATCAACCAATTATAACCACCCATTTATATTTTTCACCATTTTTTTTAAAAAAATAACATATCTTGCAAACGGTAAATCTTCAAGCAACAAAAAAAATACCATTGCGTTGAGAATTAAATTATCTTTCTATATATATGCATTGTTATATACTTTCAACGAACTTTTTTTTTCGACAAACTATTTTTTTTTTTAATTTTCGCCCAGAAAAATCATATATGATTCGTAAAAATCACATATGATTTGATTTTTACAAATCACATATGATTCTTTTGAATCATATATGATTTGTAAAAATCATATATGATTCGTAAAAATCACGTATTATTTTATTTTAACGAATCAAATATGATTTTTACAAATTATACATGATTTTTCTGGGCGGAAATTTTGAAAAAAAAAAGTTCATCGAAAAAAAAAGTTCGTCGAAAGTATATAACAATACATATCTATAGAAAGATAATTTAATTCTCGTCGCAATGGTATTTTTTTTCGCGTAACGATTTACGGTTTGCGAGATATTTAATTTAAAAAAAAAGATGAAAGTTTATTTTTTTTTTTATTTTGATAAAAAAAAATTAATGGCTAAAATTGTTTGATTGGTTCTATGGTAAAACTTGGTTATACACGGATCTTTTGGCATTAACTTGTATGTACACAAAAACTACTGTGTAAGCTTTATGTTTCATTTTTTATAAAAGCCCCAAAAAATAGACACAAGCGTAAATATTAAAGAACTTTTTTTTCTTTTTCTTTAAAAAAAAACAAAAAAAACTTTATACTTCTATCCAACCTATCTAACACATAACACATCACAATGTCTTCAACAATATTTGAAACCACAACCTCTAGGTTGATGGACCACTCACATACCAGTAGACCAAAGGCCTTGTAGTAATCACAGCTTTGGAGACTTTGTATTCAGGATGGTTGAACTTATATAACTAAAGAGCGAAAGTGAGAACCGTAGCGCAGTGTAAATTTTGTATAATCACTTAAAACATAAATAAGAGTTTTTAAATAAATTTTAAAATTGTGCAAATCACTACCTTAATTTAAAATATGGCTATGATATTTTTATTTGTGTTATATAATGCTTGATGAATATAGACCACTATGTCTTTTATGTTAAAACTTAGTATAGATTCATGAGTTTTGGTAAGCAATAAAAAGTATGTCTATAATATTTTATGAATGAAAGTGTTTTGTAAAGCTAAAGGCATGTTTGCAAGGGGTGACAAATAAAAATACTTATAAAATAAATACTTTTGGTATTTCGATTTGCTTGTTTTATAAAAAATAGAAACATATTTGTAAGACAAAAGTTCCATACGGAACAACTTTTATCTAAAGATTAATCCACGCAATCTTGGCCTTTCATTGTTTCATTATCTGACGGTTGAGATTAAAACTTCTTTTTATTTTTGATTGCATGGAGGGGCAGTTACGTAATTTCATTGTATCTTCATTTATTCACCATCTGATGTTTCATTTAGTCATCTTTTTCAATCCTTCTTTTTCTCTCTCTCAATAATTTTCCCCCCAATTGATCTCTCAAACCACTAAATCACTGCTATTCAATGGACATACGAGATGAATTACCACAGATCTACAAGGCAAAATAAAAAAGCGGCTAGGAATTGTTGACAAGGACAAGCAGTTTGTTGATGAAGACATGGAGGAGCGACGGAGATAAGTGACGGCGGTGGTGGATTTTAGTGAGATGAAAATGGCAAGTTCAAGTCATTCTTGAGTTTTTGTGATTTTTTTTTGCCTCGATCACTGCATATAAAGTACCTTTATGACGTAAATAACAAGATGAAGATTAAACTTATTTTTAAGTAGCTTATTTGTTATTGTATTCTTTTTGTTACAAGTGATGGGTTTTATATACAAAGAAGAGATGAAGTCTGGAAAATAGCATGTCATTTCTGGGAAATAACTACCCACACGTAGGGGTGTCATAAAACTCACACTTATATTTGAGGTAGAAAGTGGACTTACCTTATCTTGATTATATAGAACTCATGTTTGGTAAATTTTGGAAAGTTGTAACTTTATTACTACAATCTGTTAGCTTTTTTTTTTTTTTATATATATATATATATATATATATTTGTGATTGTATTCTTGTGTGGTGTATATAGAAAGGCTTGTACACATAGTGGTTGCATAAACATGCTTTGTTTCCTAAAGAGATTCTCGTGAAGCATTTATGATAACTAGAAATATTTGTTTAGTTTTTTTTTTATGTTGTGTATATTTTTTTGGACAATTTGTCATATAATAAAATACTAAAAAAATCATATGTGATGCACATAAAAGAATCCCATGAGATTCACAATGAATCCCTCGAGATTCATACAGAATCTCATGGGATTTACAATGAATCCCATGGGATTCACAATGAATCCCTTGTGCTTTCATACTGAATCCCATGGGATTCACAATTAATCTCATGGGATTTACAATGAATCCCATGGGATTCACAATGAATCCCTTGTGCTTTCATACTGAATCCCATGGGATTCACAATTAATCCCATGGGATGCACCAAAGAATCCCATGGGATTCATACTGAATCCTTTGTGAGTTATCGTCTTTTTACGAATCCCGTGGGATTTCTTTACGAATCCCGTGGGATTTTTCTGGACATAAATTTTGAAAAAAAAAAATCTTCTTTTTACGAATCCCATGGGATTTTTACGAATCCCACAGGATTTTCTGGACGGAAATTTTGGAAAAAAAATATCATATTTTTACGAATCCTGTGGGATTTCTTTACGAATGCCGTGGGATTTTTCTGGACGGAAATTTTGAAAGAAAAAAAATCGTCTTTTTACGAATCCCATGGGATTTTTACGAATCCCGTGGGATTTTTCTGGACGGAAATTTTGAAAAAAAAAATCGTCTTTTTAAGAATCCTATGGGATTTTTTATGAATCCCGTGGGAATTTTCTGGACGGAATTTTGAAAAAAAAATTGTCGAAAGTATATAACAATGCATATCTATAGAAAGATAATTTTTTTCTCGTCGCGATGGTATATTTTTTGTAGCTTGAAGATTTACCGTTTGCAAGATATGTTGTTTTTTAAAAAAATGTGGAAAGTGGGTTTTTATATTAAATGAGCTAAAATGCCAATTTTGCCCTCCTTTTGTTATTTTTTGATTTGATATTAGCCATTAGATGAAAGGTGGATGGATGGTTGAAATTGGCTTATTTGTTTTTTAAGTGATACTTGTTTTGCATAGATCTCACCTCATTTGTAAAAATAATAATTTTAATATAAATTTTTAGTCAACTTCATTTAGAAAAGGCTTTAAGCTAAATATGAGAGTAAAAAAATATTTTTATTCAATATCAAATAACTAACACAAAATAAGCAACATCTAAACTACTTATGAAAAACTGTTTTTTCTATTTGTTTTAAGCACAAAAGCAGTAAATGTTTTGATGAAAAAAGTGATGATTTGCTTAAAAGAAAGCAGATAAGCAGAAAAAATAAGCAATCTCAAACGCCCTCCAAATAGCAAAAGAAATTACTCATTTCAACGAAAGATCTTTCAATGCTCGTTGCTCAAAGTCTAACTACGACATTTCATCTTGATTATAGATTGGTTGATGCACACAAAGTCGCAAAGTGAGCAGAAAGCATACAAAAAATCTGAAAACATTTAAGAACATGTCGCTCGTCTGTAAGTCGTATTTAGTCCTGTTGAAATGCTATTATACCTATGTTAAAAGTGTAAAAGTATATACACTGAGGATGATATAAGAATGATTTTATTTGATTCGTGATTGATTACATACAAATGAGAACATTTATATAATAACAATACATGATCTCTGTTGGGAAACCCCACTAAACACACTAATCAACCTTAAAACCACAAATGACAACCAATTATCTTAACATAATACACGGTTAACACTTCTCTGAAGTCCGAGCGGTGAAATAGCGGAAGCTCGAACTGGAGATTAAAAGCTAATAAACAATAAAGTAAATTTAATAAATAATTGTCGAAGAAGACATTCGACAACAAGCGAGCACATCTTCAAGCAGCAACAGACATAAATACGCAACAAACCCGATAAACCAAAATATACGAACCAAACAGGATAAACCAAAGTATCTTGACCCAATGGGATAAACCAAAGTGTGGAAAACTAGAAGGGGGGTTGAATAGTTTACCGGTTTTTAACTTGATTTTCTTTGAAAACTTTTACGTGTAATCGACAACTAAAACTTACCAAACAATAAATAATATGCAAGAATAAAAGTAAGAAACGATCAAACCACAACACGGATGTTTATCGTGGTTCGGCTACAAGGACTCTTTTTCCTTGCGATACTCCACGCCCCGAGTATCCAACTCGAGAGTTTCTTGCACTAGTCAACAAGCTCCTTTAACCGGCGGAGAAAACCTTACACGTCGCTTACACACTATTTCCGACACTAAGCTAGATGTCGAGTTCTTTCACAAGGGTTCAACTACTGCCGATAGTTCTTTTACAAGGGTACAAAAACTCCCGATACACAAGGTATTTTGAGGACTAAAATACTAACCGATCACTACAAGTGGATACAATAAAATGGTGTATAAACTTTACAGATTCACACTATGCTAAGCCTAACAAGTCTTGCAACGTTGTGTTGAAGCTTGGGAAGTCGTGATCTTCTTGCTACAAAGAAAGCTCACAAATATGAAATGGAACTGAGTTAGAAGAGAGAAATGAAAGTATATGTAATATGTTATGATTGTAAGTAATGAGAATAACACAAAGAGTGGGTTGCTATTTATAGGCAAAAGATCATATCAACCCACGGATACGGCGGAACCAATACTTTGGTTCCGTCCGTTATACCTTTTGGTTCCGCCAGCATGTCTGACAGAATCCTGCACAAATATGTCACAATCTAACTCAATATTCTCAAGATCTCACAAAGTAAACTTTGAGATCTTTGAGTATGAATCTAAACAAAATAAAACATGTCTCTTACACATATGTTTCTTTGAAAAGACATGTGTGATGCAAGTGATGATGTAAACAAGAGTACTATTTCATATTTAAAAATATTTACATAAGAAAGTAAACTTGTAGAATTTATAAGTTAGTAGCTTACAAAAGTTAATATGAAATGTTTAGTAAGTAAATGTTTTACTAAAAAGTATTTGATTACTAATTACTTAATAAGACACACTAATTACAAAAATTTACTAATTATACTTATATGACATTTTTAACATATGAAGTACTACTAAACATGTATATACTCTAAAGGTATACTTGACCATTTTACAATTTGAAATCACTTTATGAAAACATGTAAATATAGTTTGAGTGATATTAAGTAAAAGACTTTTAAACTATATTTATGTTTTGCTAAAATTAAATTATACCTTTTGTCGTTAGCAAAACTAAGTAAAGATCGTAAAATATAAATAACGTTTTTTAGACGATATTTGTATTAACAATCTCCCCCTTTTTGTTGACGACAAAACATAAATTTTATTTTTAAGCAAATGGATAATTATAGATTTTGAGTCTTTTAAAAATTTATATTTAACATGATTATTTCAACTTTTAAGTATATATTCTCATGATATGCAAATGATGCAACAAAGTTGAATTGGTTAAATATATTATCTCCCCCTTTTTTTCGAAACAAAAAAAAAAAGAGTGGCGAAGTGGAAATGATTCATGCCATATACTCCCCCTTGGACAATACTCCCCCTAAATAGAGTGCCAAGTAAGGATACATGGATTTTAATCCTACAAAAAAAATAGTTTGTTGTAGATACAAGTATGATTGATGGTAAAATGTACCAACAAGCATTTATAATGTTATAAGTGAATAAGTAATCATCTCACAAAAACATTCACCAAGTAACTAAACAACCAACACAAATGAGAATAACCAACCAAACATAAAAGTGGAGCTATTATATTTCAAATAAAATTTTAGTTTGACTTAAAAATTCAAACTTAAAGACTTGAAAAAAGTCTACTAGTCATACAAAAGGAAAATAATTAAAAATGATGAAAACTACAACTATAAAAGAAATGATTCTTAGGTGAGATTCTATCATTATTTGGATTTCCTAATGATGCTCAAAGCTTGAGGTGGATGAGAGATGGCGTTTAGACGCTCCAAAATGTGGTTGAGGATAAACCTCATTTCATCTTGAAGCTCATGTACCAAGATGTTGCATCTCTCACTAAGATGAGAAGTTCTTTTGCACATCGAGCAACCATGGCGAGGAGGTGGTAGTGGTGGAACTTGGTTTGTTGTTGGTGGATCATTGGTGGTTGACGGAGTATTGGTTGTAGCGGGAGCAAAGGTGGATGGATGAGAGGTGTTTTGATTTCCTACAATAGATGAGTACATTGCCGTTTGGAAATCCATGGTTTGGTTGAGATGAGAATCAACCATATGCTTGAAAGCATAAAGGTTGTCCAAACGGGTGTTTAGTTCCTCATGAGTGTTTGGAGACTTGGCCCATAAGGATGCTTCTATTTCCTCATAAGAAGGAAATAGGGAATCAAAGTGTTGTGAATACTCTTGAGATCGTTCTTGTTGTTGATCATGATGGTGGAAGCTTGGTTCTCCGTAAAGAGGACCATGGATGTCTTTGTAAATGGGGTGGAACAACAATGGTTGTGGTTGTGGTTGTGGATGAACTTGATCTTGTGGAAAAATTGAGGGTCTAGCATGTTTGTAAGCCAAACGCTCTATCAATGATGGTTGATGAGGTTTATCATCTAATGGCTCACTTGGTTGAAACCTTGGTTGTTGTTGGGTTTCCATTTGAGCAATGGTGTCAAAAAGTGGCAATGGTGGTGGATTTGATGATCTAGGTGGTAGGTCTTCTAGAGATTCCAAAAATGGATGTGGTGATGTTGGTGGTGTTTTGAAAAGTTCCATAGGTGTCAATTTTGGTGATTGAGGTGATGGAGTTTTTGATGGCTGACTTGGTGCCGAAGGTGGTGTTGGATCATTTGGTGTTTTAGTTGGTGGAGGAGTGGTGATTATGTTAGCATTGCAAGGTTTTGGAGATGGTGTTGGAGTAGCAAGGTTGAGGAAGTTTGTATCATTGATGGGTGAGGAAATGTTGAGTGAGGAATCACTTGATGATGATGAGCTTAGTTGGATGGTTTTGTTGAAGCAACATGGTTTTACACTAATCCTAGCAGTTTTCCTAATAGTTCTAGATGATTCGGATGAGGTGTTGGATTTAGTCATTTCAAGACTTTGGTTAGCTGGAATTATAAGATTAAGAGAAGTGATGGTGATGGTGCGAATTGGGAGTATGAATGTTGGTCAATTTATAGGAAGAACATGTTATGGAGAGGAGTGTTTGGATTTGATGTTGTTCCATACACATTTGGAGGTTCCTAATCATTTGGAAGAGTTCTAAGAATTTTTCAAATCATTGGAAGTCAATCCAATGGAGTTAGATGGAGTGAAAGACTAACTTATGCAGTAAATGCTATGTGATCATGGAAGATATAGTTTGTCAGAATGTTCCACAGATTTGGAGGAACCAAATGAAAGGTTGCTTTCTTGTAACAGAAAGGTTCCTTGGGTTAGTTTAGCCAAATTTGAAATTTTGGCGGGAATAATGGTCCTATTGTTGAAAGTGTGCTAAGAGAACTCTAGAATTAGTGATAAATACTAACAATCATGTAGGAAGCAAGTTTGGAACTTAAGGATTACTAGAAAAATTCAAAGATTAAAAGTTTGCTGAATGTCTTGAGGAACCAAACGATAACAAGGCCGGAACCAAATTTTGGGTTCCGCCTTTTTCCGTTTGATAAATTTGGCGGCACCAAATTTTTGAACGGACGGAACCAAGTCAAGGGTTCCGCCATTTCTGTGTCAGAATTGAGACAGAAAAGTATGCACGGGCTACGTGCCTTTTCCGAATTCCAAAATTTTTCTTAAAACTTAAGTAATTAATTAGTTGTAGGTAGGAGATACAAAAAATGCAGGTAAAAACATGCTTACCGATAGAGATCACGAGAGCGATCCTAACTTTCACTTTTTAAGCGAAAAATGGAAAATAGCATAGCACTAAAAAGTTATCCCCTGCAAATATTGTTAGTTCACACATAATCCACATACATAATATCATCCTACAAGATCTTAAAAACACAAAATAACATTGTTTCAACGACCAAATTGTTCAAATGCACCCTTGTGCCAAACACCCTTTTAACTCTCTCATTTCTTGTTAACCTTCTTGTAAATCTTCCCAATGTACCTTCCGAAGCATTTCCACATTCCTTTGGTTTGCTTGAACTCCTCCGATTCATTTGGTATTGATGGAAGTTGTGAGAGGTATTCAAGAGGTGGGAGCCTAGAGTTGGGTAAATTATCATCTTCACTCATGGATGATGATGATGATGATGAGGTAGGAGGGTGAGGACGTTTACCTTTGGTCTTGGAAACTCTCTCGTCACTAAGAGGGACATAGATATGTGGAATGAGAGGATAATCTAGGCGACGACCTCTAAGACTTGGAGGAATGGGTTCACAAAACCTAAAGAGACGGGTGAGAAGCATCCCATATGGAAGAGCGGTGGTACCTTGAACCGAGATGTTTGCCATCCTTTTGGTAATGTAGTAAGGTTGGTTGAAAGTTTGGCGGGTGGATACACTATAGAGCATGTAGGACAGACAAATGTTGATATGGTCCCTATTTCCTAAGGCACTAATGACATTGGCCCTAATGATCTCCTCCCATTTCAAGAATTGTGGTCTCAACTCATTAAGCTCCATTCCAAAAGGGTCTTTTGCAACTTCCTCTCCCGATCGGGTTCTCCTAGTATGAGAGGTCCTAACAAAAAGGTGCTCACGAATAACTTCCTTGCTCACTAGAGGGGTGTCATAAGGATGAATACGGTCATGGATTGAGTCAAGAGTTGAAAAAGGCCATTTGTCGGTATAAAGACATGTGCCCCTATTTGGAACACGGAGCACTTGAGCAAATTGATCTAAGGAGATTTCAAAATCATTTTGGTTGATTGAAAAGGCTAATGACATGATACCTTCATCATCCGTGCTAAGGGTCACGGAAGCATAGAACTCTAAGATGAAACGAGAACAAATTGGTTCATCTATATCTAAGAGACAATCAAAGTTGATAAAATAGAGTTCCTCCCGAATGTTTATTCCGGCAAGGAATGAAGGATCAATTTTTCTACCCTCATGGACATAACGTTTTTCAAGGTTCTTAAAGATTTCTACTTGTGTTGTGGTTAGCCCTTTGGTCTTATGGTGTTTGGGTAGGTATTTGGTGGTGTCTTTGTGGTCATAGAAGGTTACAGGAGGCATGATGAACCTAGAAACCTAATTTTCACAATTTAGTTTATGTAAATAATGGTTTAAGTAACAAAATTCTAGTGTGTTCCTATATGAAAACAATATGGAGTTGTGGTTATCTCGACTCATTTTAATGCTCAAAATGGTTTTACTTATGGAAATTTTGTGTAAATTTTGAGATAACCCAAATACTCCTAGTTCAATGTAGCTACGGTTGAATGTACCCGAAAATACATATTAGTTATGTATTCCCTTTAGCATTCAAGATACATAATGCAGGTGATGTTTTAAACATAACGTTTTTCTTTTGTATTATCAATGCGAAAAAAATATTTTTCCTAAATGTGAGAAGGTTTTTCAAAATTTTGACATGGGGTGTTTGGTATATTGTGATAATGTCTTACAAGATGCAATTCCTAACTAATGGAAAACATAATTAGTTTTGTTTATGAAAAATGCACTACATGATTTCCTAAGTTGATGCATAACCCCAAGTTTTTAGTTTTTGTGCATAAATAGAATTTCCTAGACACAGATCAAGAGAGTAATTGTGTTTAGAATACTTACAATGATGATAAGAATGAAGAGTGGCTGAATAAGAACCCTAATTTTTGTGTGAGAATGGGTATGGAAGTGAATAGTAACTATTTTTGGTGAGTGGTGTAGAATATGGGACTTTTTGGTTTAATATATAAAAAGAGAAGCCTGTGCAGACGTCTGATGGACTAGACGGAACCAAACAGAGAGATCCGCCCTTTGTGTGTTTTGGTTCCGCCAGTTCTGCAGGTGTACAAACAAGAATTATTTGTTTTGAATTTCTATGATTTTATCTAACGTTTAAATCTAGGAAGTAGGTTCCATAAGTCCTAGTCCTAGTCTAAGAAGATTAAATGGTTCACGTTTAAGGGGTTTTGTAAGAATATCGGCAATGTTGTATTCGGAGGATACTTTCTCGATAGAAATGTTTCCTTTTTGAACATTGTCACGAAGGAAATGATGACGGATTTCTATATGTTTGGTACGAGCATGTTGGACTGGATTTTTACTAAGGTCGATGGCTCCTTTGTTGTCGCAAAGGATAGATATGTCTTTAATTTCAATTCCGTAGTCCACGAGCGCTTGCTTCATCCAAAGAGCTTGTTGACATGCTTTTCTGCCCGATACATATTCAGCTTCAGTTGTTGAGATTGCGAGGGCCGTTTGCTTCTTGGAGAACCATGAGGTGAGACAATGTCCAACAAAAGTACAAATACCACTTGTACTTTTTCTGTCAACATAGTCACCGACATGATCCGAGTTGGCATACACTATAGTTTCTACACCTGTTCCTTTGGGATACCATAATCCTAGATGTGTAGTGCCTTTGATATACCTAAAAATTCTTTTTACGGGTTCAAAATGGATTGTTTTGGGATCTTCTTGAAACCGAGCACATAGACAAACACTAAACATAATGTTAGGTCTACTAGCCGTGAGATATAGTAGACTACCAATCATACCCCTATATTTAGTGTTATTTACGGATTCACTTTCCTCATCCTTTGTGAGTTCGGTTTCCGAGGACATACGCGTTTTGATAGGTTTTGAATCTTCTAGACCATATTTCTTAAGCATGTCTTTTATGTATTTAGATTGGTTAAATAATATCCCATCTTCTAATTTTTTAATTTGAAGTCCTAAGAAAAAGTTGAGTTCTCCCATCATACTCATCTCAAACTCGTCATGCATGATTTTAGAGAAATCCTCGCATAGTTCTTGACAAGTTGATTCGAATATAATGTCATCAACATATATTTGTACTATGATAATGTGTGATTCTTTCTTCTTAGTGAAGAGAGTGTTGTCAACTAGGCCCATGGTATACTTATGGTCAACTAGGAAGGTTTTAAGTCGATCATACCATGCTTTTGGAGCTTGCTTAAGTTCGTATAAAGCCTTTTTAAGTTTGTAAACGTGATTAGGTTTTTAAAAGTCGGTAAAGCCCGGTGGTTGAGCAACATAAACTTCTTCATTAATAAAACCATTTAAGAATGCACTTTTGATGTCCATTTGAAAAAGTTTAAAATCATGTGCACATGCATATGCAAGTAAGATTCTAATTGACTCGAGCCTAGCAACCGGAGCAAAAGTTTCATCGTAGTCAATTCCTTCTTGTTTATTATAACCTTGTGCTACTAGCCTATCTTTGTTTCTAGACACAATTCCGTTTTCATCCATTTTATTTCGAAAGACCCATTTTGTTCCAATTATCGTTTGATTCTTTGGTTGAGGAACTAATGTCCAAACATCATTTCTAATAAATTGGTTCAATTCTTCTTGCATAGCTATTACCCAAGATTCATCTTTTATAGCTTCATTTATATTTTTAGGTTCAGTGGTTGATATAAAACAAAAATAGTTACTTTCATTTTGAGCTTTTAATCTTAAGGTTCTTTCGTTAAGCTTACCGATAACACTATCTAATGTATGACTTTTAGACTCTTTAATATCAACTATTTCTCTATTTAATAGTTTATTTTCCTTGTCATTTTCTAAGCCATTTTGATTTTTAATAACTTGACTTTCAACTAAGTCATCATCTACCAAAGGTGATGTATTAGAGGGAGGTGGACTTTCGTCGAATGTTATGTTCAACGATTCCTCGACTCTTAAGGTTTATTTATTTAGAACAATATAAGCTTTGCTATTTTGTGAATATCCAAGGAATACACCTTCATATGACTTTGGGTCAAATTTAGTGAGATAATCCTTGGTGTTTAGTATAAAGCATTTACTCCCAAATACTTTAAAGTATCATAATGTTGGCTTTTTACATCTATATAATTCATATGGAGTTTTATCTAAAAATGGTCTAATTAGGACTCGGTTTAAGATATAAGTTGATGTGTCGACGACATTACACCAAAACTTTTGTGGAATATTTTGTTCGTTAAGCATTGTTCTAATCATCTCTTGAAGTGTCCGGTTTTTACGTTCTACTACACCATTAGATTGAGGAGTACGAGGAGCTGAAAAGTTATGTGTTATACCATTATTATCACAAAATTCACCAAATTGTATTTCATTATCAAATTCCCGACCGTGATCCGTTCTAATTGACACAATGCAATTTCCTAATTGGTTTTGAATTTTCTTACTAAGAATTTCAAATTGTTCGAAAGCTTCATTTTTACTTTTAAAAAATCTTGTCCATGTATACCGTGAATAATCATCTACTATGACCAAAGTGTAGAAGTTACCTCCATAACTTTGTATAGCGGATGGACCGAACAAATTGTCACAATTCGTAATTTCAAGTCCTTGTTCAGATGTCAAAATTTCATTATTCATCTCGGAAAGTTACTATTCATTAGTTACTACTCACCGATACCTATTCATCATTTTTTTGGTGTCAGTTTGAGATTCCGAGAAGCGTTCAGAAAATTTACTATTCACATGACACTATTCATTTCTTAAGAAAAAATACTATTCATGTACTTTATTCATTTCATCGTAAATTTAGTTTACGGGTAATTAAATTTGCGTAACCAGTCAGGTTAAGCTGCGAATTTATGCATCATCAGTAGGGACACTTCGTATGGACTAGAAATAGATTACACATCATCACAATAGCATTTGCATACTATTCCACTCGTAGGATTTTTCAAATTAATATTTTTGATATATTTGACTTTTTACGTATGTTTATTTTTTAAATAAACGTTAACACGCGATCAATAATATGGCTAACACGTCTGACACTCCTAACTACGACCCTAGTATATTTTCATACTCATAATAATGATATAAAAATTATATTATTAATTTACCCGGTGTTTTGAGACCGTTGCTATATTTCACGATATACGTTAATATTTTCGTCGGATTACGATATTTTAACACGACAATTATTTTAACACCCGATTCTCATCAGGAATGTAATTTTATAATTTTTACAACATCGTTATATTTTAATTGGTACCGTTAAATTTTATTTCTAGTAAACTCGGTACCCGATATCCCCTAAAACTATTAATATACACACTATAATACAAAATATCTACTAACTCTCTTACAAATCTCATGTTTTTCTTCCACTCCATCTCTTTTGCCGCCCCTCCCATGCCAACTCCTTACAACAATTGAAAACTTATACTAACTATAATTAATGTTGTACCTTTTTGTCTACTATAATAATACATAACATATACTTAGCTATTTTACTCATTCTACAAGATTCAAGCAAGAGAAATATTTCTCTCTTTCTCTCTAGCATATACACGGCAACAACAAAGAGGAGGCAAGACCAAAATATTTTTCCAAGATCAAGTAGTAAACTAGTTCATTTGGTTATTCTTATAAGAGTTTTGAAATATAAACTCAAGGTTTACTTAGGTTTTTCATCCTCAAATCTCCTTAATCTTTCAAGTAAGTTTACAAAAATTATTTTTATCATTTCTTCAAGTATTTATTATGATCATATGGTTTTCTATACTATATTACATGCATATGCTAGTTATACCACTTTATTTTACAAACTTTTACTTTGAAACTCTAGAAAGTAATTATAGTTAGATCCTTATTAGATCCACTTGGTTTATGATGTTTAGGAACCCATGACACCCTAAGAAGATGTATGGTAGGATTAGACTAGTTTTGTGGTGATTGAAGGAGATTTGGTTGAAGTTGGAACAAGATTGAAGCTAGGAAAATGATTTTTGAAACAATAGAAATACCTACTGTCCCTATTTTTAATTCGTGGGAAAATCAATAGATGGTGGTTAATTTTTGACCAAAGATTTAGAAAATACTTTCAAAAACGAAACTTTTGGCGAAAGAACGGATTAAAACGAGTTTATAACGAAGGAGATATGATTTTTGTAAATTTAACGACGAAAACTATTTTTCTGAAAACTGCATGCTGTTTGACAGTTTTCGACGGGCAAAAAGAGGTGTTAAACGTAACCTAGAGGGACCGAGCTATCGAAAATATATTAATACATACTAAAACGAATCCGTGGATATAAAGAACGAGTAAAATGAGCTTAAAACGACCAAGTTATACCCGTTTTAATATCGTCAAAACTATATATATATATATATATATAGTCACTACTAGAAAATAATATAACTACGTACTAAATAATATATTTTCTAGGTTTCTTATTAAAGGAGTTTATTTTTAACTAATGAAGTACGTACGACTCAAGGTTTGATACGCGACTACTAGACATTATTTTAAAGTATTCAAGACGAGGAATATAACACTAACATTTTTATACGATATATTACGACAAGTTTTTATAACTCTATTTGGACTTATTTTTCCTAAGTATGGAAAGTATTTTATTTGACAATAACTAGTATTTCTAAGTTACGAGTGGTATAGGTATCATGTGCATGTGCATTCATTACATCACGGCATGATCTAAATTAGATCACAAATATTCGTTCAGGTTGCGGCTAGTGTGCGCGCCTTATTGTCCCGATTACTTTACCATCATTGTACCATCTTAGTACTATCATTTCGAGGTGAGTTCTCATAGCCCCGTTTTTAGTACTTATTTGATTTTAAATCCCACGGGGGAGAATACATTGCACAATTATTTTTGTACATGCCCAAGTATTAAATTCCGTACATTGCTTAAGTTGCTAGTACTACCACTTCAAGTCCCCTTTATTATCATGGACCGTTAATTATATTGCCAAGCGAGAGTGAGTGGATAGATCTATTGAGGGTGACTCCTCCATCCGTGATTGGGTTGCTCCAACAGGGAACGGATGCATTGCATGTCTTTTACAATTTGAGTGCCTGATAAACACTCATGTGGGGCCAATTCGATCTAGCTTCGGGGCCATGAGCTTAAGAGACAATGTAGAACCAATTTGACATTATGTCATGTTTTATTTATTTTTACTTGTGGCTTATGTACATACGATTTAACTTATAAACCTATGATTATTCACCAACATTCGTGTTGACCGTTTTTCGCAATGTATTTCTCAGGTAACCAAGGCATATTCTCATGGCATGCATAGAGTCGCGGAGACGACGCGTCTCACTTTATATTTCTGCACTTATGATACGTTTGATCTTGTTGAACATATTTTATCTAAATTGGCAAAACTTTTTGGGACCTAAGCTTTGTAAACTCTGAATGTTTTAATGATCAAACGCTGTATTTTCTAAACGACACTTTAGGTCGTTCAATATAACTGTAACTATGGTGCTATGACAGTCACCCCCAGGTATTCCATTCCGCTGCCATTCAGGTAAATTGGGTGTGTGACACAAATCCATATGTAAAAGTTCTAGACACCTAGATGTAGACACCATATTTTTAGCCTTATGGCTACTATGAACTTGTTTACCAATTTTGCAAGCATCACAAAAGTGTTGGTCGTATTTCAACTTGGGTAGGTTTCTAACTAATTCTTTAGAGGATAGGGATTGAATAAGTCTCATATTAGCGTGACATAAGCGTCTATGCCAAAGAGTTGAGGATTCATCTAATGAGGTAAGACAAAGTTTATCTCTAGATGTTTTATCAATTTTCATGACGTATACGTTGTTCTTAAGAACTCCTTTAGCTATTGTTATACCATCTTTTAGTATTTTACTTTCGTTTTCACTAAAAAGAACGTTATACTTTTTACGGAAAAGTAGACTAATACTAAGAAGATTAAATCCTAAGTTGTCAACGTGAGCAACATCATCAATAGATAGAGAGTCATGAGAGATAGTACCTTTTTCGATGATTTTACTTTTAAGCTTGCTACCAGAAGTTATGTTACCTCCGTCATAAACTTGATATGTTGAGAAAAGACTTTTGTTTCCCGTCATGTGTCTTGAACAACCGCTATCTTTGATCCATTCGTCCGGTTCCAAACACACTTTTAAGCAAACCTATTTTATAACAAGCATTCAAACATTTGGTCCCCAATATCTCATGGGTCCGTTTTGATTAAACATGCCATTACCTTGATTCATGTAATGAAATGGAGGATATAGGTTCCAAGACACGTAGTTTGGAACTTGATGTTGTCTAGGTATGTTTTGATCACAACTATTTTGAAAGTAGGGTTGTGTGTTGTAGTTGCTCTTTGGAAAGGGGCGTTTGGATATAGGCGTTTTAGGTCTTGGTTGAGTAGTTCTAGTTCTAAATTCATTTTTAGCAAGTCCTACTCCTATTTTAATGGCTGATTTAAATTTAGTTTCAGTTGAACTAGTGTTGGACTTCTTTGTAACTTTAACAAATTCATTACGGTTAGTTACTGAAGTGTTCTGTTCTGCTGCAGTTCCCACGGAACCAATGGGTCCAACGGACGGAACCAAATCTTTGGTTCCGTCTGTTCCGTAGGAAACAGCTGATGTTTTCTCCTTTTCTTGTTCTTTTTTGTCTTGTTTCTTTAAACTACTTATTGACCCTGATTTCATGAATCCTAGCCCCGTTTTATCAAAATGTTATTTTTGGAGTTTCATTATTTCATCCGCACAATAAATACTTTATCAACCTTCTTAAACTTTGAGTTTTTTTTAATAAGATTATCTTGTGTGATTTTAAGTTTCTCAATCTCAAGTTTGAACTCTTGACATGATTTGTATGCCGTGTCAAAATTTTTACTCTTTTCTAAACGTTTAGCTTTTTCTTTTAAGAGGAAACTGCAAAATACATCCCTGTGATTTACACATTTTGGCATTTTACATCCCTGTCAGAAACTTTTGGCAATATACATCCCCCGTTAGGCAAACGTTTACCACAATACATCCTTCGTTAACAATGAGGACTAACGGTGCAAATTTGTTTTCCGTTATCTCTTAACGAGACTGAAGATATTACACCGTTAGCCTTCGTTAGCCAAACATTTGCACCGTTAGTCATCTTTTTTAGTTTTTATTCCGTTTTTTACGTTTTATCCGTTTTTTGTTAGTTTTTTTTTTTTTCATTTTTTGTACGTTTTATCAGTTTTTTAACGTTTTAATCCATTTTTTGTACGTTTTATCCATTTTTTGTCAGTTATTTTCCCTTTTTTGTACGTTTTATCAGTTTTTTTTACGTTTTTATCCACTTTTTATACTTTTCATCCGTATTTTATCAGTTTTTTTTTTTTACGTTTTTATCCGTTTTTTTGTCAGTTTTTTTATGTTTTTATTAATTTTTTGAACATTTTATCGGTTTTTTTTATGTCTTAATCCGTTTTTTGCACGTTTTATCCATTTTTTGTCAGTTGTTTTACGTTTTTTGTACGTTTTATCAGTTTTTTTTCGTTTTTATCCATTTTTTGTACGTTTCATCCGTATTTTATCAGTTTTTTTTTACGTTTTTATCCGTTTTTTTTCTCAGTTTTTTATGTTTTTATTCATTTTTTGAATATTTTATCGGTTTTTTATGTTATAATCCGATTTTTGAACGTTTTATACATTTTTTTGTCAATTTTGTTTACATTTTGTCTGTTTTGTACATTTTTATCCGTATTTTGTACGTTTTATCTGTTTTTTGTCGGTTTTTTTCTGTTTTTTGTACGTTTTATCAGTTTTATCCCGTTTTTGTACGTTTTATCCTTTTTTTATCAGTTTTTTTAACGTTTTATACGTACAAAAATCATATAAAAACTGATAAAACGTTCAAAAATGAAAAAAAAAAAAAAAAAAACTGATAAAAATTTGATAAAACGTACAAAAAATGAATTAAACTTAAACGTACAAAAAACGTAAAAAACTGATAACACGTAAAAAAATGGAAAAAACTGTTAAAAAATTGATAAAACGTACAAAAAATGAATTAAACGTATAAAACCGTTAAGAAGTACAAAAAAGAGGAAAACTGACAAAAAATTGATAAAACGTACAAAAAACAGATGAAAACGTACAAAAAACGGACAAAATGTAAACAAAACTGACAAAAAAATGGATAAAACGTACAAACAACGGATTAAAACGTTAAAAATTGATAAAACGTACAAAAAACGGGATAAAACTAACAAAAAATGGATAAAACGTACAAAAAACGGAAAACAACTGACAAAAAATGGTTAAAACGTACAAAAAAACGGAATAAAACGTTAAAAACTGATAATATGTACAAAAAACGGAAAAATAAAGTAACAAAAAATGAATAAAACGTACAAAAAACAGATAAAAACGTTAAAAAACTGATAAAACGTACAAAAAACGGAAAAAAAAACTGACAAAAAACGGATAAAAACTTTAAAAACTGATAAAACGTTCAAAAAACGGAAAAAAACTGACAAAAAACGGATAATAACGTTAAAAAACTGATAAAACGTACAAAAAATGGAAAACAACTGACAAAAAATAGATAGAACGTACAAAAAACGGATAAAAACGTTAAAAAACTGATAAAACGTACAAAAAACGGAAAAAAAAAACTGACAAAAAATGGATAAAACGTATAAAAAACGGGAAAAAAAATCAAAAAGAGGACTAACGGTGCAAATGTTTGGCTAACGAAGGCTAACGGTGTAATATTTTCAGTCTCGTTAAGAGATAACGGAGAAAAAATTTGCACCGTTAGTCCTCATTGTTAACGAGGGATGTATTGTGGCAAACGTTTGCCTAACGGGGGATGTATATTGCCAAAAGTTTCTGACAGGGATGTAAGATGCCAAAATGTGTAAACCACAGGGATGTATTTTGCAGTTTCCTCTTCTTTTAATTCATAAACTTCGTTTTTTAAAAATTTCTTTTTAGTCTTCAAATATTTGTTTTTGTTTATGATTTTTAAGCTTAACTCACAAAGTTTGTTGTATTATTGTTGCAAAGTGTCATCATCAATAGAAGAATAAGATTAATAGGAATGTACCTCATTTGAGTCTTGAGCCATAAGAGCTACCTCGTCATTTTTCGGCTCTTCGTCATCATTCTCACTATCACACCAAGCACCACTTACAAAAGCACTTTGAGTTTTGCTTTTGGGTGGTTTTGGACATTCTCCTATTAAATGACTTGTATCTCCGCATCTAAAGCACGTTCTTTCACTCTTGACTTTCTTTGCATCACGATCTTTTCGTGAAGATTTCTTTTCATCTCTAGGTTGCCTTACAAACTTTCCTCGTCTTCGAAAGAACTTCTTGAAGTCTCTAACCGCCATGACATATTCTTTATCTTCACTATCCGAACTTGATTCCTCATCATCACTTGATTCTACTTTAGCTTTTAAGGCAATGGATTTGACCTTTTCTTTCTTGCCTTTAACTATATCCGAATCTTTTTCCATTACCATTTCATGAACTTTGATGTTTCCAATTAGCTCGTCAAGTGCCATGCTTGAAAGATCCTTAGATTCTTCAATAGCCGTTACTTTTGCTCTCCACTTTGGATGAAGTGCTCTAAGGAATTTCCTGACAAAATTCTTGCTACAAAAAGATTCATCAAGTGCTTTAAGTGAAGTAATAATAGTGTTAAATCTAGCAAATGCACTATCAATAGTCACATCTTCGGGAATAGAAATTGTTCATATTGTTGGAAAATAAGATCAATTTTGTTATCCTTAACTTGTGAGTTTCCTTGATGAGTAATTATTAAAGATTGCCAAATTTCTTTAGCGGTTTTGCACATAAAAACCCTTTCATACTCTTTCTTTGGTAAAGTATTATATAGCATCATTTTATCTTCATTATTTTTGGCAATTAGTTTCTTTTGATCATCACTATGTTTAGTGAGTGAACTATCCTCATCCCGACCACTTCCAATATCCCTAAAAGTAGACTTATTATCACCTTCAATAATAATATACCATAGATCTATGTCATTTGATTTTACGTAAGTTTCAAAACGGTTTTTCCAATATATAAAACCATTTGCTTCAAATAGTGGTGGTCTTTGCATCGATTGCCCTTCTTTGAAGTTTTTAAAATCTATGGATCGTTCCAAGTTTTAAGATACAATATATTTTAAAATCTTAAGTAACGTAGCTCTTGATGCCAATTGTGGAAAACTAGAAGGGGGGTTGAATAGTTTACCGGTTTTTAACTTGATTTTCTTTGAAAACTTTTACGTGTAATCAACAACTAAAACTTACCAAACAATAAATAATATGCAAGAATAAAAGTAAGAAACGATCAAACCGCAACACGGATGTTTATCGTGGTTCGGCTACAAGGACTCTTTTTCCTTGTGATACTCCACGCCCCGAGTATCCAACTCGAGAGTTTCTTGCACTAGTCAACAAGCTCCTTTAACCGGCGGAGAAAACCTTACACTTCGCTTACACACTATTTCTGACACTAAGCTAGATGTCGAGTTCTTTCACAAGGGTTCAACTACTCCCGATAGTTCTTTTACAAGGGTACAACAACTCCCGATACACAAGATATTTTGAGGACTAAAATACTAACCGATCACTACAAGTGGATACAATAAAATGGTGTATAAACTTTACAAGTTTACACTATGCTAAGCCTAACAAGTCTTGCAACGTTGTGTTGAAGCTTGTGAAGTCGTGATCTTCTTGCTACAAAGAAAGCTCACAAATATGAAATGGAACTGAGTTAGAAGAGAGAAATGAAAGTATATGTAATATGTTATGAATGTAAGTGATGAGAATAACACAAAGAGTTGGTTGCTATTTATAGGCAAAACATCATATCAACCCACGGATATGGCGGAACCAATACTTTGGTTCCGTCCGTTATACCTTTTGGTTCCGCTAGCATGTCTGACAGAATCCTGCACAAATATCTCACAATCTAACTCAATATTCTCAAGATCTCACAAAGTCAACTTTGAGATCTTTGAGTATGAATCTAAACAAAATAAAACATGTATCTTACACATATGTTTCTTTGAAAAGACATGTGTGATGCAAGTGATGATGTACACAAGAGTACTATTCCATATTTAGAAATAGTTACATAAGAAAGTAAACTTGTAGTATGTATAAGTTAGTAGCTTACAAAAGTTAATATGAAATGTTTAGTAAGTAAATGTTTTACTAAAAAATGTTTGATTACTAATTACTTAATAAGACACACTAATTACAAAAACTTACTAATTATACTTATATGACATTTTTAACATATGAAGTACTACTAAACATGTATATACTCTAAAGGTATACTTGACCATTTTACAATTTGAAATCACTTTATGAAAACATGTAAATGTAGTTTGAGTGATGTTAAGTAAAAGACTTTTAAACTATATTTATGTTTTGCTAAAAATAAATTTTACCTTTTATCGTTAACAAAACTAAGTAAAGATCGTAAAATATAAATAACGATTTTTAGACGATATTTTTATTAACACAAAATATCACTTACCAAACATGATAAACCAAAGTATCCTGACCAAACGGGAGAACCCAAAGTATCCTCTATAGGGGTGAGCGCGGTTCCGGAACCGCCAAGAACCGAACCGGAACCGAGGGAACCGAGACATATCTTTGGAACCGAGAACCGGACCGAAGAGCATGTTTCGGTTCCGGTTCGGTTTTCGGTTCCAGTCCGGGTATTTCGGTTCTACCCGATTGGAACCGAAATATTCTAAAAAAACACCAAAAAGTTTTTTTTTTTTTTTTTTTTTTTTTTTTTTTTTTTTTTTTTTTTTTAATGTGTTTGCACTTATTTACGTCTAAACCAATGTGTTGTTTATCTAAATGAGTAGATTGTCTTTTCTTGTGTTGAAGGTTAGGAAGATAAATGATGGCTTGTTGACCGAGAGGTCTCAAGTTCAAACCCCACTGTGGTCATCTTTGAGATATAAGGAAGTCCCTCTATGAGGGCTTGGCTTGGGTTTACTCAGGTCAAGTCTGAGGGGGCAGGGTTTACCCCTATTAATCGTCGTGCCTTCGGGCGGATTAGTAGGGGGTTCTCCCCCCATCGGGTATTTGATAAAGGCTTTCACTTCGAGGGAGCTCTCTAGCGCGGGCCCGGTTAAGACAACGTATGCTAGACCTTCCGCTGTCGATTGGCGACACGAAGTTTTCAAAGAAACTCACCTTTCAAAAAAATATATATACAAGTAACATATTGACATGCAAGTTTCAAAAAAATTATGTACAAATGATGAAATGTAAACCAACAGTTCTCCGGTATCCCACTTGTTTATCTGTCACCTTCAAGTTTGATCAATGTCTAAACTTTGAACAGAAAATAAATACGAGGAGTGCTACATCCACTCAAATTCATCCACAAAAGAATCTCACACGCTGAGGTGGCGCCGTATGATTGGTTTTTTGTGGGAGCCACTCTCACAAAAAACCAATCATTCAGCGCCACCTCAGCGTGTGAGATTCTTTTGTGGATGAATTTGAGTGGATGTAGCAAAATTCCATAAATACATGTGCTAGATAAACTTCAGAATTTATATACTTTAACAAAATTAAATACTTATCCTAAGTTCAGTGTTTCATTTACGTTTGCAAGGCAAGAATGTACCCAAAATGAGATGATATACTGAACTCCCGCGGTTCTTCGGTTCCGGAACCGATACCCACGGTTCTGGACCGAACCGAGAACCGTAATTTGCAATATTGAAGAACTGAGAACCGGACCGCGGTTCCAAAATTCGGTTCGGGTTCGGTTCTCGGTTTCGGTTTGGTTCTCGGTCCATTTGCTCACCCCTAATCCTCTACAACTAAAACAAAGGAAATTACAACTAAGACTCATGCACCAACATCAAAAGAAAGATGAGAAAATGAAAATTGGTTCTAAAACTTCAACCCTCAAAGAACTTTCCAAACAAATGAGCGGTGTTTTTCCGTAGAAAAACATAAAGATCCACCATTTTTTATATATAGTTGATTGAGGTGGGTTTTTGTTATTACTTGATATTTGAAGATAAAATATGACAGAGGTTAAGGTTTAAAGAGAGCCCTCCGAACCTTCAGCGTGTAGCCTGCGGCCGAAGGCGGCAGCGAAAGAGTTTAGGTTTAGGGTTAGAGATTTAGTATCGTATGATTGATACCATGTAAAAGTATATACACTGAGAATGATATAAGAATGATTTTATTTGATTCGTGATTGATTACATACAAATGAGAGCCTTTATATATTAACAATACCTGATCTACATTGGGAAACCTCACTAAACACGCTAATCAATCTTAAATGTACAACTAATTGATTTGAAGTTATCTACGAATGACAACTAATTATCTTATCATAATACACGGTTAACAAAAAGCTCCTTAAGGATATTCCTTCATACAGTAGTACCTAGTGGATTCTTGTTAAGGATATACAGAGTACTTCATATCGGCCTTGTCACATATTTATCTTACTATCTTATAATGCAGGATGCCTACTTAAATCAGAAACTCTTAAAATTCAGCAATCCAAGTTATAAAACTAAAAGTACAATTAATTAAAACACATTTTTTAACATTAAATACAATTACAAGTTTTAAAGGTCAAAGTACAACTAATTCAACATTGCTTATTATAGTAAGAAATACAATTAGGCTGTGTTTTGCAAAGGGTTTATAGGGGCTTAAAGGGGATTGGGCTTTTAAAATAAATCGGCTAGTAAAATAAGTCTCATTTGTTATGGGGCTTATGGAAGGGCTTATAAAATAAGTCGACTAAAAGCTGTAGCCCCATAAAAGGGGCTAAAAACTTTAGCCCGAGGCTTTTGAAGAATAAATTACTTATTTACCCACAAAAATGTCTAACATATACAAAAACTCATTTAATTATGTCTTTTTTAGTAATTTTGTAATAATAAGCCCAGTCTCAGCCTATTTGCCAAACAAGTTTATAAAAATACAAATTTTAATTTCGGCTTATAATATAATCCCCAGCCCCAGCCCTAGCCCCACCCCAGCCCCAGCTCCAGCCCATTTCGCCAAACATACCCTTAATGTGGTCAAGATATTTAATGTAGTCAATTAATTAATTAGTCAATAAATACAATTAATACAGTTATTAAAACACCTCTTACATAAGAAATACAACTTATTAATCATATTATAGAACCAACTCAAACACAATTATTAAATGTCACTAATACAAATAATAAAGCACATAATACAAATATTCAAGTCTGAACGGGCAACGGGCAACGGGCCAAACGGGCTCGAGCCCGAACGGGCACGGAATAAACAAAATTCTTGGTATCCGTAAATTTAAATTGTCAAAAAGAACATAATAAATTAAAACACATGATTCACCGAAAAAGTTTATTTCATGATACTCGCCGATGCAACACGTGTATACCATGCTAGTATACAATGGCTTATATTAACATGTGCCAGTAATTCGTATTTAAAACTTATGCATATGATCAGTGACCGACTTGCCTGTCATACTACAATTCATAAGTAACACGAATCAATTAGTTTAAGCAAATTAAATACTACTTCCGTCCAATATTAAGTGTCCACTTTCATAATGCATAAAGTTTTAGGAGATTCCACTAACTAAACTCTCCACCAAATAAAAGTAAAAGCATTATTCTCTCTCTCTAAAAAAATATATCTCCTACCTCTCTTTAAGAGCATCTACAATGGTAAAACCAACAAAAGCTTTTTACTATTCTACAAAGCTTTTGGAAGAGGTTTTTATGCATTGCATCTAAAGCTTTTTGAATAGCTTTTTACAAAGACTTGCTAAACCTCAAGTCTTTGATAAAAGCTTTCTACCTTTATGCCTCAAGTCATTAATTGCATTAAATGTAAAAAGTCTTTCAAAAACCAACCATTGCATATGCTCTAAATAACATCAAACTGAACTCCACCCTTTCTAAATAATTTCGGCGGTCGGTTTCGGCCGGCCGTCCGGATCTCTTTTTCACTTTTACCTTCTTTCAATAAAAATCATTACCCACAGATCTGTCACCGCCCATTGCCGTCGTTCACTCGCCGTTCGCTGCTGCTGCCGCTGTCTCCCGGACTCCTCTGCTCAGATCTATTGCGGTCCGCCATCGATGGCTTGATGCTGCCTTGGGTTTTGGCTTTAGATCTGTTAGGTTTAGGTCTGGCTCTTTTATGGATGCTTAGTTTTATCTTCTTTGTATGTTTTATGTACTTTATGTATTTTTGTCAAGCTACACCTTCATATGGTTGTGTCTACCAAAAGTTCACTCTGGTGATTCCCCCACCCTTGTATGGTGTTGTTGTAGGTGGTCACAACTATTTTGGTGTATGTCTTGTTTTGGCTTAACTTGTTATGTTCAATGTAACTTGTTGTGTTCAAATTTTCTCAATTTGTGAGGCGTGAAATGAAATCTATGTTCAAAAAAAAAAAAAAAAAAAAAAAAAAAAAAAAAAAAACTCTCCACCAATCAAATGTTACTTTTACCAACTAAACTTTCATCTTATTGGTCGAAAGGTACAAGCGGACACTTAATTTGTGACATCCAAAAATTCTATTGTGCACACTTAATATGGAACGGAGGGAGTACTTCGTAACTAAATATAATTACTCATCAAGAAATAAACAATATATAAATGGTCATAAACGTCTTAATATACCTTAGCCACTAATAGATGTACTAATTAGTAACTACACATACTAAATTAATGCATAAATAAAGATATGTCACATTTAATATTCGAAACTTCTTTAATAACGTTCATTTAGTTTTGTTGAGAAACAGTTTATAGTTTTATACCATAAATGAACATATACAATTCTTTTAAAAAAAACATGCCAATTATCGTCTATACTCACATGATTGAGTTACGTATGTATTTATTCGTGAACTTCTTCGTTATTAATTGAACATGTGGAATGATTTAAATTCGGCAAATTTGAAAATAGAGCAACAATATACGAATCCTTGATGCAATATAAACTGCTGTGAGTTTGTTAAGGTACACGAAGACGGTAACACCCAACAAAAGATAACCAATTTTAGTACCTAAACCATCAAACGTTAAAACTACTACTAGCTAAGTAAGCTAAAAAGTTATACTCGATAAGAATTAAAACCCTTAAATTGTCCGAATTGACATGATTAACTTCTATGTACACAAAACTTCTGTTTAGGCTCTATATTTTATTTTTTATAAGGCCCCAAAAAATATACACAGGTGTAAATATTAAAAAAAATATACACCGGTGTAAATATTAAAGAACTTTTTTTCTTTAAAAAAAAAACAACCACCTTTATACTTGTATCCGACTTATCTCACACATAATATCTCACAATGTCTCCAACGATACTTGAAACCATAACCTATAGGTTGATGGGTCACTTAAATATAACTAGACCAGAGGCCTTGCAGTAATCACAGCTTTGGAGACTTCGTATTCACGATGGTAGAACTTATATAACTAAAGAGCGAAAGTGAGAACCGTACCGCAAATATATTTTCCTAACTCTGTGCATTTAATTTTAGTTCAGTTTCTTTAAAGACTTACTTATTTGAAATTAATAATTCTTGTATAATATCAAAAAAAAAGTTAGTTCCTTAATTTAAAATCCGGCTATAGACCAACCACTATGTCTTTTATGTTAAAACTTGAGTATAGATTCATGAGTTTTGGTAAGCTATAAAAAGTATATGTCTAAATGATAATACATTCAGTTTGTTACGACGGTTATTATAAAGATGCTTAGGTGTTTATACAAGTATCGGATGTCCAAAATCTTAATCATAGCTTTTAAATCATGGCTTCTAGAGCTATGTTAATCAAAATACGATTAACTGGTAGTAACATAGATCACTTAGTAATTATTGTTAAAACTAAAACAAAGTGTTTAATTATGTTGAAAAACAGCTTTTGAAATGTGGGAAGTGGGTGGGTTCACATGGGTAGTGGTCTGACATTGACAGTAACATCACATACTTTGGTTTAAGCTTTGCTTGCAAAACATACTTATGAATCTCATGGTCCATCTCGTTATCTTCTATATCTCCCTTTCACTCCAAAAAAAATTGACAATTTTGTTTTTAACTTGTCTTATAATATTCAGAATTTCCTTGTAACGAACTTTGCTATTTAGATTTACTTACCTGCGATTTGTCATTATATATTTCAGTAACTTCGTATATTATCCATTGAAATTTATAGACGGAAGTTGGGTGAAATTATTGGGAGGGCCGAGTGGTATATCAATTAATTTGGGACGGTTAAAGTTGTATTTTCTTTATACATATATAAGTAAAACCTCAAAGTTTTGGGAGTGCCGTGGCCCTCCCCGGTCTCCACTAAGGTCCATCCATGATTGAAAACTTATGTTTCGTCACAGATATATGCAACTCGTCTTGACCACCTATTTATTGAACTGTGTATGTTACGGAATATCGAAACTATTTGTTTCTTTTTAATTTGTTCATACAAATTTTTAAACGATATGTGAATATTAATCTTACTATTATTACATTATCAATGCAGTTGGAAACTCACTTAAGGTTCAATGATGATGGAAGTTAGGAAATTTCTAGACAAAAAGGAGTAACAACTTAGATGCAAGTGGCCTGATCAGCTAAATATATACATAAATACATTCATGTGTTGGTACTACAGTAATACAACAAGTGATTGGTAAAAAGCAAAAGTTTTAGCCAGAAGTTGGGTGGTTTCTGAAAAGCTTTTATGTGTTGGTAGAGTAACTCATAATACACACCATGGGGGACCAAATGCTTCCTTTATAGAACAAGGATATCAAAGTGGGCATCTTATCTTATATATATGGGCCAATAGCCCAAATTTGTTTTTAAGGTACAAGTTTTGGAAGGATTACTAATCGAAGAAATTAGAATCTTTCGGATAAGTGAAGACTTTAGAGCATGGATTGGCTACAATCTTACCATGTCGAAAGTCTAAACCATTATTAGCTGAAGGAATTCAAGAGCTCTATCCTCTTACAAACAAGAGCATAGATCGCTATAAGCCTAATTGGGTTATCTAAAAGTATTAGAAATTTATTCATAAAATCAACTAACTGTGTTCTAAAAGTATGAGAAACATTCACAAAGCATAGTAAACAATAAAACCAGCACACAACTCAAGTTCGATCATACAACAATGCTTATCCAGAGATTCACAAGGGTTCGGATAGACTGCTTTTAAAAATGTCATCATCTCAACAAAATGCATATGAAACAAGGAATTCATGAAGGCAATCTCACACAAACGTGTTACAGAACAACGCATAGCGCTTTTGTGAGTCACTTTCAGTGTCACAATTCACCTAAAAATGTCTTAACAGAATACAGGAAAACCATCTTCAATTATTCCCACTTTTGCTATGCAAATGTGGACATGTCGGTTTAACGGAAGTATACAGATATCTGAGGGATGTCAATGTCATTCTCCTCTTCATCTTCACAAGCCACCATCAGATCCAGGTGACGACGGTAAGGCGGGATCTCCATCTTAGCTACATCTCGAGCCAAATCCACCACCTTCTTATCCATTCGCTCCTTGTGCCTAGGGAACATGCTGTTGAACAGCAAACAGCTTCCACACGAAATGCTATAAGCATCAAGTCCCTTGTCTGCAAGCCATTTGATAAGCTCCCTTAGTGTAGGGTTGCCCTTAATCGTCCACCTGTCCCACACAGTCCAGCTCAGGTCCTGATGCTTGATTACTTTTGGTGGGACCGGCTCAGCCATGGAGAAGAGAGGGAGTGCCAGGTTGGCAAATGTGTTACGATAGTCTTCCACTTTATGGCCCCCGTCAATAACCTTGTAGAGCTCAAGACAGACCAAACCGGTCGCCATTGCTGTTGATGTTGCAATTGCAGGGATGATTCTTCCAGCTATGAATTTGGCTCTCAGCTTGTCAACTTCTGGAATGCTGTAATTCCTTGCTCTCATGTTAGCTAGTCCGGCTATGAAATCCATGTGGTAATTTGTGTCGTCATCCTATAAAATGCAAAAAAACATAAATATTAGATTTTGATTTTGAACCAGTACCCAAAGATATAAAAAACAAGTAAATGCGAACCTTCTCAAACTGAATAGGTTTCATGACATAACCAGATGGAAGACTCTTTCTACGGCTCTCCAGCTTCTTGATTAGTTCATCAATAACTGCACTGTCATCTATAGATGCAGATGATAAATTGGTAACATTCTCATCTGTCTCGATTTTGACACCTTGTTTTGGTTGAAAGTCTGGGACGATGACCTGATCAACAGCCTCGGCCAATTTCTTTGGATTCTTGGCCCAATCAGGAATAGGAATGCCGAATGTCTCAGCACGAAGGATAGATCCCGCCAATACAAAGTTAAGATGGGTCTGGTCAGAAACAGAGAACTCCAATGGACGTGGGAAACGTTTTGGGGCTGACCAAAATGGAGCTCCAGTACTGGTCATTGCATCTTCTGGGAATGTGAAGATCAATTGCTTCATACGATTAACAAAGTAATCTTCAAACCTAGCAATATAAATTAATGAAATAAACATAAGTATAACAAACATAATATGGATTAAAAAAATCAGAATGGAGAGTGGGAATAATACTTTAGACGAGCCCAAGTGATGCAATCTTGGAATGTTTCACATCTTTCCCTGTCAAGACACTCAAGAACCCGTTCTAAATTATCACGAGCCTGGGCATCACCAGCCTTTATCATTGAGGACGTATATTCCCCAGGATTTGAGAGATAAGCATTAACTTCTGCTGGCGTCTTCTCGAGCAACCCTTCAAACTCAGACCGAGCCCATGTGAGGCAGTGATCAATGTTATGTGGGAAGGAGTGCACAGTGCACATGGGTGCTTGCTTCTCTGGTGGGTCCCTAGAGGCACCGTAGTTTTCGGTCAGGTGGGGAATAACCATTTGAGTGTTGCACTTAGCACCAAGTGTACCAGATTCAAGAAGTGGCTTCTGGAAATATAAGCATCTTTGATCAACATAAAGCCTGGCATTGACATTGTCCAAAGCATTGACAACAACATTCAAGTTCTCCCAGAAAGTATCATCAAATACGTTCTCAGTCTCTGGGCCCACACGGTTCTGCAAAGCTTCAATCTGAAGACGAGGGTTAATTAACGCAGCTGCAGAAGCAGCGACCGTGGATTTGGCCTGTCCAATATTCCAGTCACGAAACAGGAATTGCCTGCTGAGATTGCTCTTCTCAATTACATCATCATCAGTAACTGTTAGTTTCCCTTGAGTCCCACATGAAACACCCATCAAGGCTAAATTCTTCAAGAACTCACAACCTAATGCACCTGATCCTACCACGAAAGACCGAGTATCTTCCAACTTCTTCTGGAATTTAGCTCCAAATACAGATATTTGGGCATCGTAACGGCTGTTCAAAGGCTTTACGTCACTGGGTTCCAATGGCTCCGTAGGAAGTGACTCAACCGAATCAAAGTAAAAGAACTGTGACATAGTAAAAAAGGATCACCCCAGATTGTAGACGAGAGTAGCAATTCTTAACACATTTAAATATATAATTACAAATGGTTTGATTAGGGTAGTTTAAATCTCAAATGGGTCCAATAAATTTATAAAGCTAAAAGGAAATGGATCAAACAGGAACCCAAAGTCATATTTCTTTAGCATACAACCTATATTCAAATAATTAGATTTGTATACTTATCATAATAATATTGTTTTTGTATTGATAAATTTCATTGAAGTTTCTCTAGAGATGGACAAAAATGTTTGTGAATCCAACTAACCCATACACGTATTGATCATGCACTAAAAGTGACCCATCTCACCCAAAACCTGTTTGTGGCCAATGCCATCACCCAACCCGGCCACCTAGCCACTTCTAGATTAGACAATTTAAGAAATTTCAACGGCAAACTCAAGTGAGCTTACGATGACTGAATTTAAAATGTGTGAAAGAGTAGAAGAGTAGTATGTATACACTAACCTGAAGAAGTGGGTGGAACTTTCCAGAACATGCCTTTACGACTTCTTGGCCCACTATGCCACCAAACATGGCAGCCATGGGATTAAGCACAGCTCGGGCCCCATACGCAAAATCCCTCAAAAGTTTTGGATTGAGATCATCCAATTTTTCATCTCCCAAGCTTTCATTCATGGTGGTGGCAATAGAAATCAACTTTTGTGCATCATCTTCTGAACCAGCAACGGGAAACCGACCAGATTCACTCTTGAACTTATCGAGTGCTTGAAAAGCTAGATGCAAAAGAGGAGGGCGGTCAAACTTAGAGAAGTCACTTAGGAGAAACTCGCCAGGGGCTTTAAGAGCTTCTCTTAGAGGCTTGAAATTCAGAACCTTTGGTTGTTTGACTTGAGTCACTATACCACCTTTCACATATGTGCCAAATTTGGTGGTGTCTTCTTCAAGAAAGAACGAGTAAGGTCTGCAACTTTTAACCTTTCTTGGTTTCCCATCGTTAAGTTCCGGCATTCCGTGAATTTCGGAGAATATGACAAGATCGCCATCTTGGAATTCTAGCCTCTCATCATCAACACATGTGACAAGTGCAGGGTTATCGTTGCTGATAGATGCAATGATTCCGGAATGTGGTTCCTCACCATCAACATCAGCCACGGTAAACTCAGGGCCGAAATCGCAGAAAGTGTAACCAAAAAGTCCTCTGACTTCGGTCTTGATGAAAGCAATAGGAGGCTGATGATTGTGGCAGTAATCATTAAACTCGATTGCTGTTTCCAAGTCAATATCTGTGAAAACGACTGCCTGAAGTATCACAATAATAATATAAAACATTAGTTTAGCCAATAAAAACAAATTCAATTGATCTAGTTCCAAAAAACTTGCAAGCACACCAAATTGATAATCTATATACTACATTATAATGTATTTGGGACTATTCTATAATTAGAAAGGCTTAAAATTCAGACTTTTTTATTTCTTATTATGGAAAGATTTCAAATATTGATTGAAGAAGGATTTCAAACATTAATTGCAGAAAAGCAGAGAACAGAAAACAGAAAAGTGAAAACTGAAAACTAAAAACGGAAAACTGAAAACAAAAAACAGAAAACTGAAAACAGAAAAGTAAAAACAGAAAAGTAAAGGCAGAAAATCTCTACTCATAAAGCATGAAGACAATTAAACGTGTAACCTAATAACTTTTGCTCCCCGTAAAATAGTCACAGGGTACCCGCCGCCGCATTGCGCGGGTACCATTCTAGTATTACAAATAGAGCAACTATAATACATCAAACCTTGAGAACTTAAAAATAAATAAATAATACCAAATCATGTACAATTAATTAGCTATTAAGGAGATTGCATGAGTTGCAAGCTATTTTAGATTACTTAAAGTAGGTGCATCATCTATGTCTCAAACTATGTGATTTGGTTCGGTAACTTACAAGTCCTGATCCATGATTGTTGTACACACAGTGCTGTAAATATCGTAAAATTGATGCTGAGAGTTGTTTATGTTTTTCAACTATAGAAGTAAACTAGAATCCTTGTGTGTGGCTCACTAACAGCTCAACTAAACATAATGTTCTTATAACGCAGCGATTATAAACCTTGTTAGACAATATGTGGTTTACGATTCGCTCGTTAGTCTTTATATAATCAGGTAGGCATGTCCACGTAGCAGAAAAAGAAGCCCATCTGTCACAACAAAGCATGTCCTCCAGATTCCAAAATTTGTCCGCAACCCATTTTGGTCAGGCCTTATGTTGCAATCTGAAGTTTTACAATAGCTGCTAAAGGGTCATGCTAGATGGTTGGACATACCAGATAAACAAATGACCTTTACTAACTTAAATGACCTTATGTTGCAATCTGAAGTTTTACAATAGCTGCTAAAGGGTCATGCTAGATGGTTGGACATACCAGATAAACAAATGACCTTTACTAACTTAAAGCACCAAGCAAAATCATTCTGCATAGAGGTTTGTTTTATTCCTTAAAGGATCTACTTCACCAATTGACAACTTGGATGCCACCATCTAAGGTTTACTAGAACTATGCTATTGACGATTTAGTCATCAGTAAATTCAATGTTAGTATGCACAAATTGCTAGTCATATATGGCGGTTTCTCTAACCAATTGACAACTTGGATGCCACCATCTAAGCTATTAACAATTTAGTTATCAGTAAATTCAATGTTAGCATGCACAAGTTTTTACCTCTCCCTGGCTAGTCATATATGGCAGTGTCTCTATTTTCTATCTAATTCACAATGATATTTGGGTCCAATACTCCAATTGCTGTTCCTAATGTTTCTAGAAAAAATTGACTCATTTCCTGAGATAACGATGGCACTTGTGCGACATAGGTCATTTTAACAAAAACCTGATGGTAGTATCTCGTTCTTGAATCTATATTTCACAACTTTCATACAATTTCTGGCTAGGGCCCGGATAGGTTAAGTGTTAGAGCAAAGAGATAGAGGAATGGGCTTCATTTTTTAGTTTCTTATCACCCGCAGGAGTCCCGCTTTTGCATCTTTAGACCTTAAGAGAATGGTAAATTGGTAGCCACTAACTTTTTCTTAAACAACAAATTCCTACAGCCACGAGTCCTATAAGTTGCTTGCCTAATGTTTCTCGCGGTGTGTCTTATGAACATACTTAAAAGAAACTTACCATACCCAAAGCTAATAAATAATCTTGCTATAGAACTTTGGTGTGTGTGATGTGTTCATCACTTCATGTTCATATTCCATAAATAGCTCTAACAAATGTCTTTATGCACAATCTTTTTAATCCAGTCAAGGTATGAATGTTTAAACCTACATCAAATTACATGCATGGCAATGAATGCTATGTTCTGCAAACACGAGTCTTGTCTCACTAACCTTGTGCTTGTGCAAAGAATCTCATCTTTGAGGGAGAGTTCATATAATAAAGATAAGCAAGGCACTCAAAACAAAGAGATGCAGCACTAATGCTTTTACAGAGTATATAATACTTTTCATTTTCTAAATATAAAAGCTTAAGTGCCTACATCTAAGGTTCACTAGAACTATGCTATTAATGATTTAGTTATCAGTAAATTCAATGTTAGTATGCACAAGTTTTTACCTCTCCCTGCTAGTCATATATGGCAGTGTCTCTATTTTCCATCTAATTCACAATGATATTTGGGTCCAATACTCCAATTGTTGTTCCTAATGTTTCTAGAAAAAAATTGACTCATTTCCTGAGATAACGATGGCACTTGTGCTACTTAGGTCATTTTAACAAAAACCTGATGGTAGTATCGCGTTATTGAATCTTATTTCACAACTTTCTTACAATTTCTGGCTAGGGCCCGCATAGGTCAAGTGTTGGAGCAAAGAGATAGAGGAATGGGCTTTATTTTTTTAGTTTCTTATTACCACCCCCCCCCCCCCCCCCCCCCCCAAAGCAGGAGTCCTGCTTTTTGGATCTTTAGACCTTAAGAGAATGATAAATTGGTAACCACTAACTTTCTCTTAAACAACAAATTCCTACAGCCACGAGCCCCGACCCACGAGTCCTATAATTTGCTTGCCTAAAGTTTCTCGTGGTGTGTTTATGAACATACTTACAAGTAACGTACCATGCCCAAAGCTAATAAATAATCTTGCTATAGAACTTTAGTGTGTGTTATGTGTTCATCACTTCATGTTCATATTCCATAAATAGCTCTAACAAATGTCTTTATGCACTATTTTTTTAATCCAGTCAAGGTATGAATGTTTAAACCTACATCAAAAATTACATGCATGGCAATGAATGCTATGTTCTGTAAAAACGAGTCTTGTCTCACTAATCCTTGTGCTTGTGCCCTGTGCAAAGAATCCCATCTTTGAGGGAGAGTTCATCTAATAAAGATAAGCAAGGCACTCAAAACGAAGAGATGCAGCACTAATGCTTTTACAGAGTATATAATATTTTTCATTCTCTAAATATAAAAGCTTAAGTGCCTAACAGAATATTTTAGTCACAGGTAATTAGTTATTACTTTTTCATGGGATATAGTAATTTATGCTCCTCTTTATCAGATTTTGTGCAACAATAGAAATTACTTGAAAGCCAAAACTTCATTATAATAGGATTTAAATAACAACAGATAAACCAATACATTTTGTTAAAGTTGTCAAGCAAAAAAATTTGTTCGCAAGCATCATGTAATCTACGAATATGATAAACCAGCACATTGTGTTAAGTTGTCATCAATGTTCAAGTACAATTGTGGGAAAGTATAAACAAAGTCATTAACACTATAGCTGCACTCCTTGCACCAGCAATCAGCACATAGAGACTATCATGTCCCGAACTAAAGTTAGACAACACTTTGTTCGATTACACCCCTGCGATTTACTAGAAGAACTAAGCATCATGTTTGTAAGTGAGGTAAATAGATACCTGATAGTTCGAAAGTTGTTCTTTAGTCAACTTTGTAGGCAAGGTGGAGACCAACACGGCATTGTTGAGCTCCTGCAGCTTCTGGACAGAAGCTTGAGCTCTGTTCTTGCCAACATCATTCTCAGAAAAGAGAAAATTGCCAGACAAATCCCACAGTTCCACCGACCCTTCATCATGCAATGTCACAGACTTGACGCCGGCAAGGATAAGATTTTTTGCTGCAAAGTGTGTTTAAATTTTAAAATTGAGTCAAAGCAAAAATACAGCATAACAAATCTCAAAATGAAACTCTTCCTTAAGACGCAAGATTATGTATGGACAGTCTGAGTTTTGTGTTTCGCCCGGCTATTGGAACTTTAACCGCCACCATATTACTCTTGTGCATACAAAGGGGTGCTAATTAACCTGGTTCTTTGAATTGATCTAAATCCAGATTGGCCATGCATTATCATTGGTCTATTTGGGATCCAATTCCAATCAAAAAACCAAAGCTATTTAACATCACATTCCAATACATGCACAATAATAATATGACAACAAATAAAGTTCAAATAACTAGATAAGATAGCATCATCAAACACCTAATTTCGTACCGTCTAATGCATTATTTGAAACCACTAATAGAATCACCTTCTACATAGCCCACAATAGACAACAGATAACAACATATTCGCCGGCCTTATGGATATTCCACCTTGTTTTCTCAACAACAAACCTAAGTGGTCTCTAGTGGAGATTACAATAACAATTTTTTTGTAACAAGGGGGATCGGCAGCTTAACGGAAGAACAACCATACGGTGGTCTAACAATCATAGCCTAGGCCTCGTAGTAAGAGGATCATATAACACAGAAGTATACAATAAACAACCTCACTGAAGCTAAAGTTCAATCAAAGAACCAAAAATATTGATGCAATACAGTTCAACGTTCATATAATCATATTAAATATGCAATACAGTTCATCATTCAGATACTGTCAAAACCGCAATAAAACAGCCACGCTTGGACTAATTACAATCAAAAAACCTAACACATCAACGCAACACGATTCATCATTTATATTAAATACACACAAAAGTAACTACTATAAAAAAAACATAAAATAAACAAAAAGTATACCTATCTCCGCACCGAGACCCTGCATCCCGGATATCAACACATTCGCCCCAAAGAGCTTGCGCATAGTCTCGCGGCCATACACCGCAAGCTGCCTACTATGTAGATCCTCATCAATATCCTGCATATTCACATCCTCCAATCCCATATTCACCGACGGTTCAACTACAGTACTACTCGCACTATTACTCTTCTTGTTTACACTCGCACCGCTGTTTCTCGACGTAATCAAACAACCGACTCTCGCCTTCTTACGCTGACTAGTACTATTATTATCGCTATCGCTATCGTCTTCGATTCTTATATCTTCAACAGGCCTCTTATTCTTAGGTAACATATGCAGTAAAAAGCCACTGAAAGCACCACAAAACCCCATCGCAATCAGTAACATAAGCGCGAAAAGTCGAGATCGGTAAATAACTAAATATTAAAACGATATAATAAAATAATAAAAAGTAAGAAACCCTAACCCTAACCCTAGGTATATAAGTTATCACATAACTGAGATGAATAAACAAAGTATATGATTCGATCTGATTAGATGATAATAAACGTGAACTGTAAACAAAGAAAGGGATAATAATAATAAGTTACCGATCGAAGGTGTATTGTTAGATGCCGTTATGGAGTCTGTTGAGAGTTTGTTATTTTGGAAATGATTCTGTTAGGAAAATGATTGGGGGGTGTTTGGTTTTTTGTTTATATAGGGAGGGGGTGTGAGAATTGAAAGGCGGTGGAGGAGAGTAGACCGTGAAGAAGAAGGTAAAGGAAATTGGGAAAATGGAAAATGGAATGTTAGAATGGAAAGTGAATCAAATTTGGTTTTGTCGTAGTTGGTGGGCTAATATTTTCTAGATTAAAATTTTAGAGGTATAAATATAAAAATATAAAGGTCTTTGGTCTGTCAAGAGACTCGCTATGGTTTGGTCAATGGTGGGCTAAGATTTTCTAGATCAAAATTTTAGAGGTATAAAAATTAAAAAAAAAAAATACTTATTCCGTCTCAAATTTATTGTCCCCTATTAATTTTTTTGGTATTTCTTTCTCAACTTTGACTATAAATATTTTTGTTTGTGTTATACAATTTTTGATAAAAATTATACCAAATGAAAATACATTTAAAACTCAATCCGTTAATATATTTTGTATCAATTATTATGCAATATAAAAAAATACTTAAGGTCAAAGTTGAAAAGTAAATACTAAAAAGGTTAAAAAGGGACAATAATTTTGGGACGGAGGGAGTATATATATTAAAAGGTGTTTGGTCTGTCAAGAGACTTGTTTGGCGCAGCAGATTATGAAGAGATTATGTTTATTTTTTCAAAAAATAATTTACTTAAAAAATAATTTTTGTTTGGCAGACAGAACTTATAAGAGATTATAAAAAAATAATCTTTCATAATCTCTGAAAATCAAAAGTTACTTCAGGCAGCTTATAAAAATAATCTCTTTTCATAATCTTTTTCAGCACCAGCACCACTATCAGCAAAAGCACCAGCACCAGCTACTTTTGCCAAACATACCCTATATCTCATTTTATGAGTATGATGAGTACCTATTTTTATAATTCAAACCTACTAACCAAAAATTTTGATTGGAATGAAACCCATTCCTTTATTCCCAAACCCATAAACCAAATGCCCCTTAAGATTTTAAGAGAGACCTCAAACAAGTGTATGTGTGAGAATTAGTATGTGAAAATGTGACGTGTGTAAGAATACATATGTATAGTCTGCATATAGCATACACCACATACAGGCATATAAGAATAGAGGTGTATATAACCATAAAACTATAAAACAATAGAGACATGTATAAACATAAAATGCGTTAAATCATACATAACATAGTGACTTTTTCTTTCTAATTTTAGCGACATTTGAAAAGGTAACTAAAAGTTGAAGAAAATTGTTGCTAAAAGACCTAAAATTGTCTCCAGTAAAAATTTGTCACTAAAATCTCACGAATAAAACAACAACAACAACAACAACAAAATGTTTAAAAAATCAAAAAATAAATTATAGATATCATTATATTTATTTGTTTTATCGAAACACAATAAGTATATAAAATCCTAAACACCTATAGGTTCATTCAACTTCAATTCCATAACATACAAAGAAAACTCTAATTCCATTATAATAGCAATCAAAAGTTTGTATAATCAAATGTAGCAAATCACTAACTAACTAGCTTGCTTTAATTCTTAGCAGATTTATGGATCAATAGGGTAGCAAGCTCCCTTGTTTTCCTTATTAAGCATGTCATCATCCGGCAAGAAACCGAGTATGGTGTTTGGGAACGAAACCGGCCAGCCTTTATCTCTACTTAATATCTCATTCAATATCTATATTCAATTGCAACCAAAGGTTGCCCTTTGAATATAGCTTATCGATTAGCCACACCATTTCGATGGGTAACACAGTGGTTATCGGTTCAAAGTAAAGAACCAGTGGAACCTCAGTGTTAACCATAGAAAGGTCAATGTTATTGTCGTATGAAAAGGTGCTCAACGGAGGCAGTTTTCAATTGATGAACTCAAATTGAAAACTGCTCTCACGGGGATTGGGTTGACATTCTCGGTCTTATTCAAAGAATAAGACACAATGGTGAAAGCCCCCAATGAAATGGCGGTTTCGTTGATTTGGTGGTATTCGATAGCCATTTTATCGACCACCAGGTGATCAACATTGACTTTCCCTTTGTCGTAAGAGATAAGCCCGAACGCAATATAAAGAACCAGCAAAATTAAAATAATAGCCGAACCAACACAACAAATTTCGTGTTTGGACAACCATCTCCGACTGGGACGTGGCGGCTAAATGGTAGTAGTGTGGATTTATTCAAGATTGAGTTATACGACATGTCACTTCGGAACTCAAATATCAGTTTTACAAAAACTCGATATTTTTGGATATCATACTTTCGGATATCCGAATATATAAAACCGTTATCCGAAATTTCGGATATCCACACAAATGGAATAAATTTGAAATTCTCATATAACAAAGTAAGATCCACAAATAACATTGTTAAAAATAGATCTAAACATAAAAATTAATGCTTCAATTAGAATTCAATCAATCTAACATTTATGGATAGGGTATTGCATATGTGTTTTAAATTATGTGTACCATGTATAGCGTATATATGCTTTCTTTTTTGTTCTCATCCATCCGTAAAGATAAATTCGTTTGTTGGAGTCTTGAAACAATAAAGTATTGAGAAAAAAAAAAAGAAACAATAAAGTGAATTTTCTACTTTTGTTTCAGTTTTGACTTGAAATTTGTTAAACCGAATTGTCAAGGTAGATTCATGTGTAAGTAAATGTACATTACAATTCACAGTTGTCGTGGTTTAATTTGTATATGTGTTATTGAGAGTGCATATGTGTTTTCACCCTGGTTAATTTGATGTCTTCTGTGCATATGTGTTTTTACATTATCGGAATATAAGGATGTTTTTGTATTTGTATTTATGCCCATTTCTTTTGTTTTTTATTTATGTTTCAATTTTTTTAGTGTTCTTTATTTTATTGAATTCTTCTTTCAACATGATTGAATCGAGATGATGTAACAATACTTAATTACACGTACACATCTTCGAAACATATACAAGTGCACATCTTTGAAGAGTGTCGAAATATGTACATGTACACATATTTGAATACATGTGCATGTGCACATATTTGTTCGGAGCTGAGCATGTCCAAATGTACATCTTCAAAACATGTACACGTGCAAATCTTCGAAAACATGTGCAGGTGCACATCTTTGTTCCGAATTCATTTTATTACAGAGATATTATGCAGAGCGAAGCATGTACAAATGCACATTTTTTAAGAATATTTAAACATGTACAAATGCGGTTCAATTGAGAAACCAAAAAAAAGTCCAATTAAGTGACATCTATAATTGTACATGTATGCACTTTTGGAAATATGGGTTAATGACAAAATAAGTTTGAATGCACATGTATACACTTCATCAACTTTCACTTGCTTTTTTTTAGTTCTTTGTAACTGAATTCAAATTCATGTTGTGATAATGTTTTAGATTAGTAAGTTGCAACATTTTATTAAACATAAAGTTAATGCTTATGATTACGATTATGAGTAATGTTTATTTTCAGGTTTATCATAACTTCTTGTGCAGCAAGATTATGAGCGCGATGAAACCAAACGGGCATACTACAACACCACTTGTGAGGGACGAAGATTATGAACGTGATGAAATTATATGTGCATACATGTTTACGCATGAACACACATGCATACGAGTATAGGTTCATTAGACGATTATGCATGCGCATGTATTTTTCATTTGACAAAGACACACATGTAGATAATGTTAAATACGAATGCACATGAGCATTATGTGTTTCACTTTTGTGATATAAAGACGACGAGTCCAATTGCCCATGTACATACGTAATCTTTTTTGTATACACATGTAATGCACATATGCACATGTAATGCTTCGGTATATTTCACTAATTAAGCCCTTGTAACTGGCGTGAAATTAATGCTATATATGATGATAAATTTTGTTTGTTAGATTGGTAGTTCAATTTAACAAGAATAATGTTATCGTTTATACCTTTGTCTGAAATTTGGAATTCTGAAAAGATCGAAATACATGTATATAAAATTGATACATATATTTCATATGAGAAAAACTAAAATACAACATAATAATGAAAATAAAATAAAATAGTAATGAAAAATCATGATAGTTGTAAGGATGCAATGAAACGCTAAGCTTAATACATATAATCTGATGATTTAAAAAAATTCATATAGTAGTCTCGATTAAATGAATTCATGCGCAATTTAAGGAATGTCAAAATCCTACACTATATAATAGACTAACCTTGACACATCATCAACCTAAGAAATTTCACCTCAGTGCCACATATTCAATTTAATGCCATGTCATTGCCTACTTGGCAAACACTTTTCATGCATGTATTGAATATTTAAAAAAAATGGAGCTAATGAGACTCGAACCCATGACCTCTTGAATAACCAACAAACACTCAACCACTAAAGCACTTGAGTGTTTGTGTTTAAAGCTTTGAAAACAAAATATGGATGTGTTAATACAAATATCGCCTAAAAACGTTATTTATATTTTACGATCTTTGCTAAGTTTTGTTAACGACAAAGTGTAAACTTTAGTTTTTAGTAAAACATGATTTTAGTTTTAGTCTTGTATAACTAGACTTTACATTTCATGTTAAACATAACATTGTTATATTTCTTGATATAGAAATTGTAACATGACATCATGGCATGCATCATGAGCATTTATGGAAATGTTACTAAATCTAGTAGTCAACCTTTCATAAGATCTCTTACACATTTTAGAAGGATTCTCACTCTATCTATTTTGTGTTTGACTTGAAGAAACTTGATGTGACATTGCTTGATATGGAAAGATTTATTGAAGACTTTGACTGATGAGGCGAAAAATGATCCATTTTTAGGGGGTCATTTAAGCCCGAATCCGACTTTATTTGATCAAATATTGCCCTAAATCGTTCCTTTTGTGATTTTAGGTGTTTGGAGAGTGAATTCTGGAAAAGAAGCCATTTTGGACGTTTTTTGAGCATAAAAGTGAAGAAAACGGCAAAGTATCAATTTTCCATGCTGAAGACACTAGGTGACGGCGTCAAGAGTTACACCCTGACGGCGTCAGACATCAAGAATAAAACACCGTAGTTGATGACGACGTCAAAAGTCATCCTGACGGCGTCAAAGTCCCAAGAATAAAATACCGTAGGTGGTGACGGCGTCACATAGGCCGTCATAAGTAGATCAAGGCCGTCCGAGGAAGTATTTGGCGGCGAGGTGACGGCGTCACATGCTTGTCTTGACGCCGTCAGCCCAGTTTTCCTATATATAGTTTTCTAGTTTTTACATTAAAAAAAGAATAGAAGTTTTGGTGAAACCCTAAAGACGAATTTGGTGCCTCTTTTACAGGTTTTTCAAGGGTTCCAAACCCTTGATACCTTGCATTGTAATTGAGATAAGTGTTCTTCTAATTCAATCAATATGTCTATGTGTTGGTTGTTTATATCTTGTTCTTGTCTCAATTCCATTATGCTAGGCTAGATCTCTCTTGTGTTTGCTTAGATCTAATGAAACCTAGATGTTGATTATGTGTTGATTACTTGTTTATTCTTGTTCTTGGATGAATAATTTATATGTTAGGCTTAAGAAAACTGGCAGATCTCCAAATGGTAACATGCTTGAACGTCTTAAGAAACATGAACCGAGGCGTACTAGGTCTTTATTGGTTGTATTTAATGCATGAGCCACTGTTTACAATCCCTATAGTTGTGCTGGGTCATGGTGTAGGAGGAGATAAGAGCTCATAGAGTTGGGGAGTTATGTATGCCACCCCACGAATGGTATTAAGGAATACAATCCGTCATCCATATAAGTATAACAAGTAATTAACGTGTAAAAGATATCTAGGGAGTAGTGAAGTCTAAGTAAACACAATTTCTCCAATTACTGCTCACAACCTTAGTATAATTAGTTTGTTTTCATTTTTATTATTTTATTTTGATTATATATTAGTTTTGGGTTAGTTGAATAGCAACTAATTCCGCCCACTCCTTCAAAAACCGAGATTTTACTTGCTTTCGTAAAAATATAAAAATACAAAAATAATCATCCCTCACCTTTAGAACTATTAATTATGTTTTCTAATCCTAGCGACACTATTCCTAAGCTGAACGATCAATCCCCCGGTACTTGTCACTATACTATACTACAACGATCAGGTACACTGCCTGGTGGGGTTGTAAGCTTCTCGAGATCCCTTGAGAGGTAAAGCAAGGTGCGATTCCCACGCATCATTGACTGTCAGACATGGCAGAACCCTGGGGGTACAAGGGCGAAACCCTTATTTTGGTTCCGCCAGATTCGCCAGTATGCTGGTTTGGTTGGCTATAAATACCAAGCCACTTGCAAGAAATCTCTCATCACTTTGAGTCATAATTTACACATATACTCTCATTTATCTTATCTAACTCAGTAGCAACTCAAAGTAAGATATAATGCTTGTGGAATGAAGTTTGCAGATTTCCTGGAGATTATAAAACTTAATAATTCAACAAAAACTTTAAGACTCCGTTAGAAAAACAAAACCGGTAAAATTTCCAGATTTTTACACGTGACGCCGTCAAGAGCAATCTCATGACGCCGTCAGAAGTGACCTGCAGAAATTCTTATGTTAAGTTTCCAGAAAATTTCTGGAAAAACTTGGTCCTACTTCCTGGAAAATCCTGCAAAACTTCATTATGACTCGATACAAGCATTTGACTCTAACAATTACGAATATACATGTTCACTTAATATTGCGGAGAGTCATGATCGGTTTGTTTCTTAAAAACATATTTGGGGTTTCCCCATACACTTATCTTTTGCAAAAATACCTTTTGGTGAAGTTAAGACTAGGCCAAAACAACAAAGTAAAGTATTTCCACTTTTTAGTTTAGAAACATGATCTACCAACAATAAAAATAAAGCATGCATACGGAAGCAAATAACAAACAAACAAAATAAAAATCACACAAAAGCATGGGTTGCCTCCCAAGAAGCGCTTTTCTTTATTTATGAGTCTTGTAGCTAGACTCAAGGTCATGGGTTACTACGTGACCTCATCGTTGGTTTCACTCTCTGATTGTAAGTGTTTTTTGTAGAAACCAATCACCTTTTTCTCAATCGCTCCTATAATCCCATGGGCAAATTCCTTATCGACTTTATACTTTGGTCCTAGAGCCAAGCAATCCTTGTAGAAAAGACTCCTCTTTTCCCATACATAATCCATGCCCTTATTTTTATCCTCTTCATTGATGTCCTCAAAAGCACCAATGTTATCCTTGTCAAATCGGGATATAAAGCGAAATTCTTTCATTCTATTAGGCATCCTATAAGCGATCCTATCGGTGTCACTTGCAAATCGGATTGTCCCTTCTATCTCATCATATTCTAACTTGGACTTCTCAACAAACGGTTTATCAAACACAACATTGGATAATCGACAATCAATAACATTAACAAGATCTTCCACAATCATAAAGTCGGTGACAAAAGTGAAATTCCCAACAAAGACATGTAGACCTTTAACTCTCCCGACAAAGTTACAAACTCCACCGGGGTATTTGGGATCTCTTCTAGGTTCAAGTCTTGTTTTTACTATATCATTATAAACACTTGAGGACATAATGTTGATTGGGGATTTAAAATCAATGTAAGCGTTGTCAACGTGTCTATACCCAATCATACATGGTATCTTAGCATTCTTAGGGTCGCCTCTCTTTATCTTAGGTTCAATTCTAGTAAAAGGAGATCGAGGGTTATCAATAAGATTATTATAATATGCAATCTCCTCCTTAGTGGGGTATAGATTAAAATAATCATTTAGCTTCGGATCTATTTCCCCCTCTTCCAGTTCCTCAACGACATTCACAAAATCATTAGGCCCTAGGTCCTCATTTGAATACAAGGCGGTCGCTAGGTCACTAAATGCATGGTCGAGCTCAACTTTAATTAACCTATTAAGCTCCCTAAGTTCCCTAATCTCACTCTCAATTTGTTCACGTAACACAGCCACTTCTCTAGGGGAAAGGGTGGATTCGAGTTTTCCATAATGGTCAACGGAATAGTCAATGAAATTAATTTACTAACAAAAGCACAAAGAAAAAGATAGACTAAAGGGAACCTAAAAATAAAAATAAAATCTTACTAGAACGGAATCTAGCAAGTAGACCTAATAAAAAGAGATTCTAACCTAGACAATAACTATTCTCCGGGCTGCGGCGCTAAAAACTTGATGTGCGTAGGGTTGCACCAAACTTTATCTCTCCAGGGATCTTGAGAAGCTTACAACCCCCACCAGGCAGTGTACCTGATCGACGTAGTATAGTATAATGACAAGTACCGGGGGATTGATCATTCAACTAGGAATAGTGTCGCTAGGATTAGAAAACTTAAAGATTAAGTCTAGATATGAGGGATGATTCTTTTTGTATTTTTTATATTTTTTAGAAAGCAAGTAAAAATCTCAGGTTTGAATGATTTGGGCGGAATTAGTTGCTAGTCAACTAACCCAATACTAAGATGCAATCAAAATAAAATACTAAAAATGAAATTAAAACTAATTATACTAAGGTTGTGAGCAATAAGTGGAGAAATGTGTTTACTTAGATTTCACTACTCCCTAGATATCTTTTACACGTTAATTACTTGTTATAGTTGTGTGGATGACGGATTGTATTTCTTAATACCATTCATGGGGTGGCGTACTTAACTCCCCAATCCTATGAGTGCCTACTTCACTCCTGTGTCGAGCCGGCTAAGAAGCTCCTAACATGGGATCATTAGAATTTACTCATGCATTAAATACAACCAATAAAACCTAGTACACATCGGTTCATGTTTCCTAAGACGTTCAAGCATGTTACCAATTGGAGATCTGCCAGTTTTCTTAAGCCTAACATTGAAATCATTCATCCATTACAACCATAAACAAGTAATCAACACATAATTAACATCTAGGTTTCATTAGATCTAAGCAAACACAAGATAGATCTAGCCTAACATGGTGGAATCAAGACAAGAACAAGATATAGACAACCAACACATAGACATATTGATTGAATTAAAAGAACACTTATCTCAATAGCACATGTAAGGGTTCAAGGGCTGAAAACCCTTGAAAAACCTGTAAAATTCGTATATGGTTCGGCCTTAGGGTTTCTCCAAACTTGTTCCCCTTAATGAATGAAAATTAGAAAACTATATATAGATATTAGAGGCTGACGGCGTCAAGAACAAACTTGTGACGCCGTCATCTCACCGCCAAATAAATCTTCGGACTGCCTTGATCTACATCTGACGCCGTCATGTAGTCCCTTTTTGCAGGCCGTCACGACTTTAACTCTTGACGCTCTACTTGTGACGCCTTCGTGTTTCTTCTGGGTCGTCATGGTTTTTGCTCTTGACGCCGTCAGGATTGCCGTCTTGACGCCGTCAAACACTGTTCCCAACTTGGAAAATTAAGTCTTTGGCGTTTTCTTCACTTTTATGCTCAAAAAATGTCTGAATTGCTTCTTTTTCCAGATTTCACTCCCAAAGTACCTAAAATCACAAAAGGAACGATTTAGGGCAATATTTGATCAAATAAATTCAATTCTGGGCTTAAATGACCCCCTAAAAGTGGTTCATTTTTCGCCCCATCACAAGTCAAAGATGATCTTACATATGAGTTGGTAGTCTTAGAAGAACTAATAGATAGACACTTAGTTGATTTAAATACAAGTGCTACGAGTTTAAATGTTTTAAATGAAGGTATAAGTGAAGATGAAAACTTGTGTCAAGCTCAAAGAGGATTTCTTACGAATCATGGAGTTACACGGATGAATATAAAGACGACTATCCGGTTTGTGATTGTCAATTAGATAAAACAACAAGCAAGGTACAATTTGAAACCGAACACTTTTGCTTTGACACATTTATCCTGGAGTTTTCTAAACTAGAAAATGAGTCTAGACTTTTATACAACATGGACCTAAAAACTATCTTTAACAATGAACCTTCAAAATCCCTTGTGAATAATTTTAAAAAGAGATAATGTTAGAAGATAAAATGTCTAGACTTGAAAGTAATGTTGAAATTGATCTAGGATGCAAAATATGTCTAGATTACAAACATGAAATTAAAAGGTAAAATGAAAAAGGAAAAATGTTAGCTAAGTTTGAAGAAAGCTGAAAATCTCTTGAAAGATTGTTGAAAAGTCAAAAGTCACTTAGAGATAAAACCGGATTAGAATTTAACTCGAATGCACCATCAACAAGTAAAACAAAGCAAGTAAAATATATTAAGCCTAGGAGAGAGATTTAGAAGTAACTCAATTTCTAATAGAAACTTATGATAAAAGGATTAAGGATATCATGTTCTATGCTTTTATATGTTTGTCTAACCTCCTTGGATTCATGAGTAATTGAGTTTTCAAGATTTCCTTCAAGTCAAGATAAAACGCTTAATGATTATCTTCTTGTTAGCTTTTCTATGGAACTTAAAAGGTACGCATTCTTTCAACTTACCTTTTATTGTCTCTTGTTGTTAGCATTAAGATTTATCGTGTGTAGTGTTAGTAGTTCATACCCTAATTTGTTTCTATTTTGTAAGTAATAACGGGGATTAGATCCTCTGTGATCAAAGGATTTCCACATTACAACGAATAGGAGATATAAGGTGCCTCAGCTCTTTAAACTATCGGGAATAGACACTAGAAACTCTTGAGTGAGTCTCACTTAATACTTGTCTACAAGTGAGCTAACTAAGAATCTCCTAAGTGATAGGATGACCAACACTTTTTGTGATGCTTGCAAATTTAGTAAAACAAAACGCTTCACAAATGTTTGTAATATAACATCTTTTAACACTATACCTTATATTTTCAATTGTGTCTTAATTCAACCATTATTTTTAATAAAATTTCATATAAGACATACAAGGGTAATAAAGCACACTAGAGTACGTTAGGATGATTGGGAGAAAATGCTTTATAAACATAAAGGATTTACACATCTAATTCGACCCATAGTCTTATGAAGATGTATCTCTTGGACATTTACAAAACATGCCAAAGATCAAGATCTTTGATCTCACATAAGTTTCGAATTTATTTTTCTAATATAAAAATCCATCACTTTCAAATAGTTGTGGTCTTTGCATAGATTGCCCTTCTAAATATTTTTCAGATTTCATATCGTTGCAAGTTTTAAAATACAATATATTTTAAAAATTTCGCTTGACGTGGCTCCTGATACCAATTGTGGAAAACTAGAAGGGGGGTTGAATAGTTTTACGTCTTTTTATATTTATAAAACTTGGTTTCAAAATATAGATTCGAGTTTATTCAATTGTTTGTTTGAAAAACCTTTGATTAGAGTTTAGTGTGAAAATAACTATATGATCTATTATATGTGTCCTTTTAGGTTTGTTATAAAAACTTTGTTTACTTTAAAGAGTTTAGATTTGATATTATGTGAATTCAAGTCTTGCACAATATAAACAATTATAACTAAGTACTAAAGCAATAATAATGTAAGTAAGATAAAAAGTAAGAGATGGAAAGATCGAACCGCGAGACAAAAGACTTATAGTGGTTCGGATACAAGGACACCTTCCTTGCCCTACTCCACTCCCCGAGCACCTAACTCGAGAGTTTTCTTCACTATGTCAACAAGCTCCCTTATGGCGGAGAAAACCTTACACACCAATATTCACACCACAATTTCGTCACACCTTTTTCACACCTACTACACGACTTCTTCACACCTCTCTATCTTCACAACTATCTACTTAACAACTATCTTCTTCACACCTATCTACTTCAAGACTTCTCTACTTCACAACTATTTACTTCACAACTACCTAATTCACAACTATCTTCTTCACACCTATCTATTTCACAACTTCTCTACTTCACAACTATTTACTTCACAACTACCTATCTATATGCCTTGCTAATCTATCTTCTATGAAGTATTCACAACTAGTTACACAAAGAAATAGATATAATGGATGATGCTCTAACAACATGGATGTGGAGGTTACAACAAGTTGTAATACTTCTTCTCTTGGTAGATTGGAGTATTATTCTCTTGCACTTGAAATGTTGAGGCTTGGATTACTTTGAAACAAAGATTTATGTATGTATGATCAAAGGATTTTAGAGAATAGAAATGAAGATCTAGAACAGAAAGTTTTTGAGTGCAAAAGTGAGGAAAAATGCCAGATTTGAGCAAGAATTTATAGAAGAAAAAATATTGTTTGGGAGCGTGGCCGGTCCCCTTAATTATTAAGGGGGCCGCCCTCCCAAAAAGGCCATAAAATTTGTCTTTTGCTAGGGAAGGTTTTTCTGGAATATTTTTACCATTTTTGGTTAAAAATTTGAATTCATATATTTATAATGATTTAAACATATTATTTTATTTCCAAAAATAAATTTGTAAAAGATATAAAATGTTTTGTGACATTTTATAAAAAGTCTAGTGTTTAAGAAAAATGTTCCTTTGATCATAGAATGCAATAAACACTTTGTTTATTCATAGAGTAAATTACATGAATGGTCCCTGTGGTTTGACGAAAATTTCACTTGTCGTCCCTCAAACTTAAAAGTTGCATGTATGGTCCCTGTCGCTGCCAAAGAATAACATGAATGGTCCCTCAGACTAACTGTCGTTACTTTTTTCCGTTAGTTCATTTGCACCGTTAGTCCTTTAACGACCGTTTGCAACAAACATTTGCACCGTTAGTCATTTCATACGTTTTTGTCAGTTTTTATACGTTTTCGTTCGTTTTTATACGTTTTCGCCCATTTTCTTAAATTTTCATCCATTTTTCTATGTGTTTGTCTGTTTTTCTTACTTTTTTTCCGTTTTCATATGTTTTTGTCCGGTTTTGTTGGTTTTTATACATTTTTGTCCGTTTGTCTTACGTTTTTGCTAAGTTTCTTACATTTTCGTCTGTTTTTCTTACGTTTTTGTTCGTTTTCTTATGTTTTTTTTTCATTTTCAGACGTTTTTGTCCATTTTTCTTACATTTTTTTCCGTTTTCATACGTTTTTTCCCTAATGTTTAAGTTTGGTTTTCTTATATATATTTTTTAATTTTTCGTATAATTTTTTTTCCTACATACCTTTTGAAATTTATAAGAAAAAAAATTATAAGAAAACAAAAATTTATAAACCAAATTATAAGAAAAACGTATGTAAAAGGAAAAAACGTATAAAAATAGACAAAAACGGATACAGATGTATAAAAACGTAAGGAAAACGGATTAAAACGTAAGAAAAACGGATGAAAATGTAAGAAACTGGGTGAAAACGCATGAAAACGGAAAAAAAACATAAGAAAAACAGACAAACACGTAAGAAAAATGGATGAAAACGTAAGAAAATGTATAAAAAAGGACGAAAACGTATAAAAACAGACAAAAACGTATCAAAACTGGAAAAACGTATGAAAACTGGAAAAACGGACAAAAACTTAAGAAAAACGGACGAAAATGTAAGAAACTGGGTGAAAACGTATGAAAACAGAAAAAACATAAGAAAACAGACAAAAACGTAAGAAAAATGGATGAAAACGTAAGAAAATGGGCGAAAACGTATAAAACGGACGAAAACAGACGAAAACGTATAAAAACATACAAAAACGTATGAAAGGACTAATGGTGCAAAATGTTTGTTGCAAACGGTCGTTAAAGGACTAACGGTGCAAATGGACTAACGGAAAAACTAACGACAGTTAGTCAGAGGGACCATTCATGTTATTCTTTGGCAGCGACAGTGACCATACATGCAACTTTTAAGTTTGAGGGACGGTAGGTGAAATTTTCGTCAAACCACAGGGACCATTCATGTAATTTACTCATATTCATACCTTAAGTGATTTGGATGTAAAGTGAATATTTATCACTAAATACTTGTTTACGTCATAATTTTTAGCTCAATGGGTTTACGTTTTGTGATTATCAAAAATAGAGATATCGATAAATGTTAATAATGTTTTTAGGCATTATTTATATCAACAAATTTGCCCTGCATATAGTGTGTATATATATATAGTTATATACACCTTCAACTCGATCATTAACACACGTAAATTAACAACGATAAGACACAAAAGAAAATATGTCTAACACTAGTTTCGTATTTTTGATCCTTCTTGTCTATACCGTATTTTTCTAGAAGAAGAAGAAGAAAGAGACGTGTGGGTTTTATGTTTTATATTTTTATCCCTAGCTCGGTTTTATTAACCAACTTTGAGCCTACTCATTATCTACCAACGGCCAACCTACTAAACAAATACAATGCTACGCAGTTTTTTTTTTTTTGCTATATGATGGGTTGTTACATAATAACCCTGTATTAAATGTGAAAAACTCACCAAACACGGAAAAACTTTTAGCCAATAAAATATTAGCTTATATGTTTTCAAAGTCGCACACAGTTTTGAGATAGTCGTTTTATCGACCCAAGCAACCAATTCAATAACATTGACACCCTATGATGGTGTCTTTTTGGTTATGTGTTATATTTTTTTTCTTTCTTGATCGACTTGTATATTTGTTTTTTTGTCTAGTTTCCGTGCCCCGAATACATTTCATGCTTAAATAGAAGTATATTTTTTATTCATATATTTTAATTCAGATTTTTGCACACAGGTGAAATGAAACATATTATAAAGCAAATAGGTGTTTTTGCCACGTTGATATACTTTCACCCTCATGAAGAATTTTCCCGGCGTCCGTGACTTGGTTCTTTAATAAAGGAGGCATGGTTTTGGTCCTTTATCTCGGGCTATCATTAACAATGGTAAAAATCTTCCACGCGAAAGGACAAACGATGATGCCTATTTAGACCTCCCTGCTAATGAAAAATTGAGGGATAAAGTCAAAAAAGGATCATTGACCGACGCAATTGCGTACATCCATGCCAAACCCTCCCTTGGTGGTACATGTACGGACTTTGTTATATGGTTATACTACCCATTCAATTGCCCGTCATCGTTCCAACTTGGAGAATTCACCATTCAGCTCCCAATAATCGGAAAACACGTTGGTGATTGGGAGCATATGACTCTAAGAATCGATAACAAATATGGAAATCTGACATATATCTATCTACCCCAACACGGAAAGGGACAATGGTTGGCGGCCGATAAATTTGAGCGTAAAAATGAAAGAGTAGTGGTGTATGTAGCTAAGAATAGTCAGGCACACTATCTTGCAACAACTAAAACGGTCCGTCATACTAAAAGAAATACTTCCTTGATCCAAAGAAAAAAGGTAAATAATTCTTGTTTGTGAGTTGTCACACAAATACTTATTATAAAAAATAAGTGAATTTTCAAAGTAATAGTTTAAAGTAAAAGGTAAATAATGGCTTAAAAATTATGAGTTGTCACAGTCTACCCCCTTTAAGGAATCGCGTCCAGCGATTCAGCTCAAGTTATAGGTCGGAGTAGGGGTGAGCAAATGGACTGAGAACCGAACCGGAACCGACCCAACCCGGACCGAATTTTAGACCCGCGGTTCGGTTCTCGGTTCGGTTCGGTCCGGAACCACGGATCTCGGTTCCAGAACCGAAGAACCGCTAAATTCAAAGATATAGGATTAGCTCGCTTGGTTATTGAAATTATTGCTTATTGAAATTATATTTCTTACACTAAAAGAGTAGCTCATTTGGTTTAGTTTCTTTTCCATGCTCATCCGCTTACTGACACTTGGACAATTAAGAAACTCACATGTAGCAAATTACTAGTTTATCAACTCGAGTTTAACTCAAACAATTACATGTGAGCTTACTAACTTCTCCAAATACCAGTGAGCCTAAATAGCAAGAAAAAGAGAATAAATATTACAAACAAAGACACTGTGTTCAACTATCACTAACAAATTTTCGTATATATTATTTACCAACTTTTTGAAAGCTTTTCATGCTTGTAAGGCTTTCCTGTGTGCAATATGTATAGTGACTCATTTTATGTATAACATTAATTAAGTCGTTGCGATTAGGTCGTTAAAACTTATATGAATTACAGTGTGACCATCATTTTCTTAAAAGATTGAGTATTAACCAAAAGGAAATGAGTCACTATACTACATATTGCCCCGGAAAACAAACTAAACAAAATATTGTAATAAAATCGGTTCTAATGGGTAAGAACCGAAATACCCGAACCGGAACCGAGAACCGAACCGGAACCGACCCAACTTTTCAGTCCGGTTCTCGGTTCCTACGCAATTTAATTTTTGGTTCTCGGTTCTCTCGGTTCCGGGTCAGTTTCGAGCGGTTCCGGAACCGCGCTCACCCCTAGGTCGGAGTGGTGTCGGTGCATATGTGTAGGTACCTGCGACATAGTTTGATTTTTACGTTTTTTGTTCTAACGAATTTACGATCAGAATCTTACTTCGTCTAAGGTATTTGGCTTTCCTAATGAGGGTTTTCTGTTGGTTCTTCTGAAATGATGTAATCGATCATCATTATGACTTCCTATCGTAGAGATAATTATTGAGTAACTATAATTATGACATACTATTGTAGATATAATATTTGTTTGTGGGAAAATATTTATGTTACATGCTACTGGTCTGTCTCTTTTTGATAATTTGGTGAGATCCAATGAACCTGGGTATTAGATCAATGATTTACGAATTCGTTAGTGCGGGCACCTCTAAATTTCCTCCAGCTTAATCCAACATGTGGTCTAAATCCTAGTGGCACAACACCTCTTTGTTGCATATATCTGTTGGGAATGCAGTTCCATTTTAAGTCTTAAATGGGTTGCTTGCCATTAATTCTCGTGGGCCCAATGTTTGAATTGAAAAAGTGGAGCTGCTCCATCGTGTTGCATATGGTATTTCATTTGGTCTATGTTTCTTTTTTTGTACATGTAACTTTCTACTAGTGTGTATTTAGTTTCAATTGTTTCTTGGTTTTTTTTCATGGGTCCATAATATTTAATCACCTTGTTAATATTGTGGATGCTTTTTGTTTGTAATTTGTTTTGTTTGGTTGAATATATTGCCTTTAAAAAAAAATAAAATAAATAAATAAATAAATAAATCCTAGTGGCACAAAGTACTAACTGTTTTGTAGTAAGTTAGCATAAGGGAAAGGTGATTGGTTTTCAAAATTTGTCTCGGAATTGTGTGTTTTCCTCTTAGAGGCACAGATATATATTTTTTTTTTTGGCAAATCTTCCTTTGAGTAATTGTTTATACGGATCTGACCAAAATAATATTTCAAGCAACATTTAACACTTGTTTGAAATTAATAGTTATGCAAAATGATACGACTTCAAAAGATTTATAACATAGTAAAACGGGGTTTTAAACATGTTGTGGATAAGATAATTCAGCAAAAATTGACGTTTAGACATTTCTTAACATCCAAAAGTTTTGATAAGTTTTGATCAGAAGAATTTAACCCATTAGAATAAGTATTTCTGAAAAATATCATTATGAGTTTTATGATTGATGTAAACGTGTTTTACAGAAATGCCCTTAAAAGTGAAAACATCAAGGGAGAGGGTGTAGTCGGATATAGATGTCCACATTAAATGTCTAAGGACAGAGTCTGGTTTTCAATGTTTGGTAGTGTTTGATGGCTATTATTGGGCGAGGCTTGTAGATATAAGTACTCAACTTTCGTAGGCAGTACTGGACGTACCATGATTTAAATTGTCGTACTATGGTTGTCCCATCAACCAAAGGGTTGTGGGTTCAAGTCCCAACTAAGACACGGTGTATAAAGTTTGCAATTCAAAATAAAAAGTATACATTCACTACATAAGAAATTAGACAAATAAGGAACCAAATAAAAACAAGCCTTGCTAAGCTGGCCTACATATAAAGATTATGCAATTTTTTTTTAATGACAAGTTTATTAGAAACTAGCAAGGAGCTAGAAGTGATTACAAAGAAAGATAACTAGGACATTTCATCCAATCGTTCTAATTAAAATTAAATTTACATCTATTAGAACACCAAGAATACGACAAATGAACAATGTCATCGAAAAAAAGCTCCAAACGTGGTTGAGTAGGACCAAACAAGACTTGATTACGAAACTTTCAAACAACCTACCACATGACGTAACAAGTACCTTCCAAAATCTCATTAAGCTTCGAAGATAACCTGATTTTATTGAGCCAAACAAGCCAATCCCCATGCTAATTAAAGTCATGGATATCCAACTCCCACCAACGGGCTACCTTATGCATCAAAGAACGAGACAAATGACAAGAAAAAAGGTGTGAGGATGATTCCACGGCAATACTACATAAAGGACAAAGGATAGATGGAATGTCAACGCCTCGCAAAGAAAGGTTAAGCCTTGTAGGCAACTTATCCAAACAAACTCTCCAACCGAAAATATTTATTTTAATGGGAACCACATTATCCCATCTAGTAGGGACATCCGCCTTTTGGCAACAAAAGCTCATTACCTTTAAGAGATAGACGTTTGACTTCGCGAATAATGTAAATGAGATTTAAAGGAGAATCTGAAAGCCAGCAGTCTTCCTAAAATAAAGAAGTTTCACCATTACCAACTTTTTTTTTCACAAAAGAATGAAGATCAATACCTTTAAGAAATAGACGTCTGACTTCGCGAATAATGTAAAGCCAAGGAGACCTGCGCCTAGTAAAGAATACGAGTTATCCAGCGTACCTTTCATGCCATACATGGACTGAATGAAATGAACCCATAAGGAGGAGTCTTGGTAGATAAAACGCCATATCCACTTGAAGAGAAGGGCTCAGCTAAGGGCAAAAAAAAAAAAAAAAAAAAAAAAAAAAAAAAAAAAAAAAAAAACTGGAGACACCAAGACCTCCGTTTTTCTTGGAAGCTAAAATCTTGTTCCAGCCAATCAATGCGAGCTTTCTATCAGTATTAGCCACACCGTTAAAAAAATTACGACGAATCGATTCCAAAATATTAAGAACACCCATAGGACATTTGAAGATGGACATTAGTATTAGTATACATAACATTCATAAGGCTTCTTATGAATAGTAACTTATATGAACAATACTGTAGCATGAACAGTGCTACAGTACATGCTACAATTTTTTTTTTTTTTTTTTTTTAACATTCTTTGGCGAAACATCCCGCGGCAACGCGCGGGGTTCAAAACCTAGTATCAACCATTTGCAAAGATCTATCATCAAATGATAAAATTCATAAGTAAACTTTAAAAAATCAAAAAACTACTCTCGTATAACATTCACAAACTCATAACAAATCTCTACAACAACATATCCAAACTACTCAAGCAATAACAAATCTCAACCATGGTGTGAAATCATTTAAATCTGACAAAAAGGCAAAACCTGTTGGACTTAACACAACACGGTCGCGAGCTGTCAACAACAGCCTCAAGAAAAAGCTTTTGAATCTTACAAAAAATAATAAAGTTTGGCCTCAAATTATATCTTTAGCCTCAAGTAAATGATGGTAGATTAGTAAGAATCTACAACTTCAATAGCCTCAAATCATATCATCGGCAACAAAAAATTGATAATTTACGAAAACCTTATGGAACTATTGTGATAGCTAATTAACAAAACTCAAAACCAACCACATCCACATAAACTATCTAAAGACAACCGAAACCATCGAAAACAAAAACTGACACCACTCTAAACAAAACCCGTAGTTGTGGTGGTTGTTATTTGCGCAAATCTACAAACACAACATGTACTTTATAACATAATTTACCAACAAACAATCAAAGAAACCATGCATTTCCGGCAACTGATGTATTGGCGGTAATGCAAAATCCGGCGACGACAGAAATTCGGTACCGGCGGCACCAACGGATCTGCAAAAACAATGTCAAGAGTTTTATTTCTCAGATCTATAGATAAAATATATACATATTTATATTTATATTAAAAAAAAAAACACTTACAAACAAATCTAGACAATAAACTTTACAATATAATTTCAATGCGACGGTTACGATTTCTGGTGGCGGTAGGAGGTCAATGGCAGCGGAAGAAGAATATTCCGGCAAAGGCGGTGGCGTTGAAAGTTCCCAGCATCTCATATCTACAAAAAAGGTATAGATCTATAAAAGAATGTACCAAAAATGTTATAAAATGTACCGGCGGCTGTAGCAGCAGTTCCGGCAACGACGGTAAGAGGAGTTTCCGTCGTAGGCAAGAGCAGCTTCCAGTGGCTGAGTAAATAAATCTGTAAAAAAAATTACAAAACATGAGAATACCTTTAAGACATGTAAATACATATAGATCTAAAAAAAATACAAAAAACCTATAATGGTGGCGCGTGGTCAGTCATCGATGGTCGGCTGCAGTGTGGAAGGCTGGTAGTTCGTCGGCTGCTGGGTCGTATGATGGTGGTGCTTGGTTGGTGGTGATGGGGAAGTAAATATTTGGTTGTTGCGTGGGGTTTTTAAAGAGAGTATAAATGCATCTGTGTTATTTTTTTCCAGTGATAATGGTTGTTTGTGTGGTTATATATATTGGGTGTTTTTTGGATGTGTTTTTAGGTTTGGAATGTTTTTAGGGTTGTATGTTGGTTTGGATGTGTGTAAATTTAGGCTTGGATTTTGGTATGGTTGTTGAATCTTAAAATGATGGGTTGGGTTTTGGTTGGGGATATTGGTGTTTTATAAAGGAGTATAGATAATTGGAAATCGATGCAATTATCACTATCGCTTGTGTTTAACTACAAAACTTAAACCTATGAATATCACTCAACTTCTGTTGACTTTTAGCATGTTTATCTCAGGAAATTAATGCGAATGAGCTCGAGGCATGGAGAGGGCATTAAACCCCTATACGGGTGTTAAATAAAATGTTTTGTCATTCGCTTTTAATAACTCATATCTTCTATGATATGTTAAAACAAATGGAACAACTTTTGTATTTGAAAACTTGCTTTTAAATGAATGATAAACATGATTTTAAAACGTCTCTTTGAGTCGTTTTCTATGACTTGACTTCGATCCTCTAAGTAATACCCCACAAAGTCTTCCGCCGCTCTAGTTGAAATTTAGGGGGTGTTACATGTTGTTGTACCATCACTAGAAACCCATTGAACTTGGTCAGTTTTTAGGGGATTCAGTACTAGAATTGTCAAATTTGGACAGAACATTATAAGAGTTTGTCCACTCACTAGGCTATTTCAAGTTAACACCTTCCACTATATTGACCGTATCATCAAATTACGTTGGGTCGAGTTCTAGTATGGTACAATGGTAAGGAACTTAAGACTGATTTAATTAAGGTGAGCCGACCACCAATGGAGAGAGCTTTAAGTTTCCATTTGGATAAACGAGAGGAAAGCTTTCCAATGACCTCCTCCCAAGAACTACGCCTAGACATCAAACCACCCACTTTAACACCGAGGAAATTAAAAGGAGCATGAAAAGTAGAGCAGCCAATAGACTCGGCTGCTAAACAAGCTTCTTCTTGAGGAATTCCAATGCCCATAAGCTTACTTTTATACATGTTGATCTTGAGGCCTGAAGCTAATAAAAAACACTTAAGCACATAACTGTCATAGTAATGTTCTGTTTATCCCATTTACCATCAAACACCACATCGTCAACATAAAACAAATGAGATAACATCAACGAATCATCAATCCAAATGTCCTTGTAAAGACCAGCATTAACCACATTTTTAAAAGAATGGTGCAAGCTTTCCATAATCAGAAAAGAAAAGGAGATAACGGATCTCCCTGCTTCAAACCTTTGTGAAATTTAAATTCTTTTGTCGGGCTTCCGTTGATAAGAATAGAACCCATAGCAGAATTTTGGCAACCTTGGATCCAACCACGCCATTTATCTTCGAATCCAAATTTATTTAATACATCATCTAAGTAATCCCGTCTCACCGAATCAAAAGCCTTTTCAAAGTCCACTTTAAATATCATGGCTTTAGATTTTTTATGTTTGCACCACGACAAAAGCTCATTAAGAATGAAAGGACCGTCAAGTATTTGGCGATTAGAGACGAAGGCTGATTGAACGTCACTAATAAGACTCGAGATGACAAAATTCAAACGGTTAACTAAGATTTTTGCAATAATCTTGTACCCACTGCCTATTAAACAAATACAATTCTATATAGTTTTTTTTTTTTTTTCTTCTTTTGTTTAATAATATTCTTATGTTTAATTTGTTTCACCTTTTTTTTTTGTTTTTTTTTTTTTTTTTTTTGATAAATTAGCGTGTTAATATTTTTTGGCTATATGATGGTTGTTGCATAATAACCTCGTATTAAATATGAAAAACTCACCAAACACTGAAAAACTAGTAGCAAATAAAATATTAGCTTATATGTTTTCAAAGTCGCATACAGTTTTGAGATAGTCGTTTTATCGACCCAAACGACCAATTCAATAACATTGACACCCTATCATGGTGTCTTTTTAGCTATGTGTCATATTTTATTTTATTTTTTTTGTCTAATTTTCATGCCTCGAATACATTTTATACTTAAATAAAAGTACATTTTTTATTCATAGATTTTAATTCAGATTTTTGCACACAAGTAAAAGGAAACATATTATAAAGCAAATAGGCTTTTTTGCCTCGTTGATATACTTTCACCCTAATAAAGAATTCTTCCCGGCATCCGTGACTTGGTTCTTTAATAATGGAGGCATGCTTTTTGGTCCTTCACCTTGGGCCATCGTTAACAATGGTGAAAATCTTTCACGGGACAAAAGATGATGCCTATTTAGACCTCTCTGCTGATGTAAAATTAAGGGATAAAGTCAAAAAGTATCACTGACCGACACGTTGCGTACATCCATGCCAAACGCTCCCTGAGTGATTCATGTACGGACCTCGTGACGGGATAACGTGACATCGACACCAAATGTGGTGTTTTCGGGGTTGGGCCATCATTGCCAGTCCAAAGGTTTTTTTTTTTTTTTTTTTTTTTTTTTTTTTTTTTTTTTTTTTTTTTTTTTGTGTTATATTTGTGTTTTAGTGCGTTATGTGTGGATTAGAAGGTGTCTCATGACACAAAAAATAAAAGGTAGTGTAAATTGTTTTGTATGATGTGAAAGATTTAGTAAATATTTTGTATGATGCGAAAGATTGTGTATGAGAAAAAGCGCTGAGGTGGGAGCCATGACTTAGGCTATATTTGTCACATAAGATTGTTGAGAGATTATGCTTATTTTTTTCAAAAATAAGCTACTTAAAAAATAATATTTGTTTAGCAGACATAACTTTTAAGAGATTATAGAAAAAAATAATACTCCGTATTTCATAATCTCTTAGGGGGTTGGCAATGCATCATTCACTCCATCACCCTTTACTCACAAACAACCAATCCCCTTATGTCACATCACCCTCCCACTTTTCCCTTCACTCACTCACTTTTTGTTAGCATCACATCACTCACCCTTCACTCACTTTTTTTTTTTTTTTTTTTTTTTTTTTTTCTTTTTCTTTTTTCTTTTTTAAATTCTATTAAAATTTATTAAAAACTAAAATTCATTAAAATTAAAATAAACATTACATAATATTATTAAAAAACATAAAATACCATTACATAATACTAAAAAACTAATCTTCATCGTCCACCTCGAGGTATGGTAATTGTTGAGCGTGAATATGCTCCATAAGATCAAATCTGACACGAAAATGTGTATCCTCATCTCGTATCTCGGCTAAGGCTGCTTCGTCAAACACCGGTTCAATCGGAGGATCCCGAATATGAACCGGCGAGATGGCGTTACCGGCGTCATGTATAATCATGTTATGCAATATGACATACGTATAAACTATTTTTCTAATTCTTTCTATCGTGTGTGGCCGTAAGGGTCGATTCAGTATACCCCATTTACCCTTGAGAACACCAAATGCCCGTTCAACATCCTTTCGAGCCGACTCTTGTACTTTCTAGAACTTTTTTTCCTTCGGGTCGGTTGGATATTTGAATGCTTTAACAAAAGTAGACCATGCCGGATATATGCCATCACAAAGATAGTAGCCACGCTTGTACGTATGGCCGTTCACAACAAATGGGCACTTAGGTGCCGTACCATTACGCTCGGTGAGGAATAGCGGAGATTGCATCACAACATTCACATCGTTGTTTGAACCCAGCGGTCCAAAGAACGCGTGCCATATCCACAAATCTTGAGACGCCACTGCCTCCATCATAATCGTGGGGTATTGATGGTCACCCCTTTTATATTGACCCCTCAATTCCATTGGACAATTCCTCCAAACAAAATGTGTGCAATCTAGGCTACCGATCATACCCGGAATGTGATGTCGGGCTTCGTGCGCTTCGTACAAACATGCAACATCATGACTTGTTGGCCTACGTAGAAAATCTCGAGCATATAACTCAATAATAGCATCACAAAAAAATTGAAGGCATTCACGTGAAGTTCTTTGCGCCATTTCCAAATATTCGTCAAACTCATCCGGTGGTGCACCGGTTGCGAGTTGTTTAATGGCAGACGAACATTTTTGTATGGTTGTGAAACTTTTTTTCATTCTAGCATCATAACCTTCCTGAAAATACTCGAATCTAACCTCAATAGCTCGCGTTATTTTTAAAAATAAACTTTTAGGCATACGATACCTATCTTCAAAAAATTCATCGTCGAATTTTGGATCTTCACAAAAATAATCACGATGCAATCTTTGTGCAGCAGAGATCCGATTGCGTTTCACTGATTTTCGTGTCGACCCAGTCGTATCTTCTTCATCTTCGTCAATCGCGGCAGCAAAAATATCGAAACTGGTATCATTAGACCACTCGAACGGCTCATCTAGAAATAAAGTCGAACCAATTTTTTTATGCGCCATATACTTGCGGTTGAATCGGATTTTTTTTTGTTTGAATCGGCTTTTTTTTAGTATGGATCGGTTGTGCTTTTTTTTTTTTTTTTTTTTTTTTTTTTTTTTTTTTTTTTTTATGTTGTGTGTTTGTTTATGCAAGTATATATACAAAAAAAAGAAAAAGTAACCGTTGGTCCATTAATTAACTCCCAACGTTCCAATTATTTGAGTTTGCAACGGATAGTTTCACACGGTAAACTTTACCGCAAATCAACCCCCAGTGCGGTAAGGAGGCACCGGCGGCGGTGTTCCCGTGCGGTGGGGCTACCGTGCCATGCCTCCCCGCATGCGTTGCCAAGCCCCTTGTAACTAAACTAAAGGTTAATATTTTTTTTATGAGAAATGCTAGGATCACACAAATTTTACAAAAAATTACCCACACAATGACATGGAATGGTTATTTGTGGATGAAAATTAGAGAGAGAATATAAAAGTAAGAGAGAGAATGACACTAGTTTGATAACAAGTCATTATGTGAATATTTTTTTGTAAAATTTTTGTGGTTCTAGCACTTCTCTTTTTTTATAATATTCGGCACAAGGAAAGATGGTGCTAACTAAACCTGTCCAAGACGCGTTGCCAAACAACCTCTTCCCTCAAATGTGTTTTTAACCAATTACGTCATCAAGACGTTATAAACCCAAAACAGTCACCATTTTATTTTTCCTTCTCTTTTAAATCAATATTAGATCCCGATCTTCTTCATCTGATTTAAATCAAAACCAATTCTACTGCAAATAATGAATTAGGTCAATTTTTTATTCAATTTGTTTTTTTAATTATATTGATTATGATCCTGTTGAATTTAATTCTTTTAATTCTACTGATTATAATCTAGTGTTGCAATGTGTTTATATAACTTAATGTTGTTGTTTTGATTTCGCTTTAGCTTATTTTTGTGCTTACCAGCTTATTTGATTTCTGCTTATTTTTCATAAGCCAACTTTTTCCGCCTTATTTTGAAAATTATGGGTTTATATAAGCTTTTTATGTCATAATAAGCTTATTATATAAGTCTCAAAATAAACCGGAAAAAGTTGGCTTATGAAACATAAGCCGAAATCGAATAAGCTCATAAGCCAAAAAATAAGCTTAAACAAACACTCCTTAGTAGAATAATGCATGGTGACGTGTGTGTTATTGTAACAGGAGGTTGATTTTTAGGTATTTGATGGCGTCGTCTAGTAAGAAAAAGCACGTGATTCAAGAGGAGGAGGAGGAAGAAGCAGAGGTAATGATGATTGCCGTTAGCTTAACTATGTGTTGTTAGAATAGTTGTGTTTTACTCTCGTGTGGACGTTGAGATTCTGAGATGAAAATTTAGGATTATGTTAAATGTTTGTTTGCTTGCGACATATAAAAGCAAACTTTCTCTCTGGAAGTAGCTGTTCGATCTAAAGAATTAAGATGTGTTTCTCTGTTTATGGAAATGAGGAAAGCGTAATGGCCTATCCGTCGAAATTGAGCATGAGTACGAGGGCGCCCAAGCGCCTCTGTGGGGTGGTACTACTAGAATTATGCTCCTGGCCTGTATGGGAATTTAACCTAATTTGGCCTTTATAAATGTATCCCTCGTCTAATGGTAAACCCTTATATGATTATATCACATTAATGATGTTGACTCGCTGATTTGGCTGCGGGCTAGGTTGATTGCCGATTGGTTAAACCACTTGTATCTTGCTTGTCTTATATTGTTCTGCTTGTTTTATCGGCACACTGCCATTGTTATTGTGAGTTTGCAACATTGGGTGCCCAATGTTAGGTAACGTACTTTAAAAAATTATCTTGGTAGTGGTTAGTATTCTATTTTTTTAAAGGACACTGTTAGAGCATTCTTATTGACCGTCTAGCGAAAATGCAAAGGATTACTTCAAAACAAGCATGTACAGATACCCTTGCGTTCGAGTATGAGTAATTGGTACATGCGTGTATATAGTTGACTTCATACTTTGATCTTTTAAGACTTCCAGTACCAGGGGTGCCGTTACTTCTACAAATATTTAACTAGTTACAACTTTAGTTTAATTCTAGAGTAGATACATGATTAACTAACTGTTTCTCCATCGTTTATGACCGTGCAGTTTGAACATTTTGACGACTTCACGTTAGCATCATCATGGGAAAGGTATTAGATATCTCCTTTAATACTTCAATGCATGTTCGTATTCTATACATGTATATGCTATTGTCAGTTTAAAGTGGAAGAACTTAGTTTTGCGGAATTTGTTATTTGTAGGTTCATTTCTGAAATTGAGGCTGTTTGTCGACAATGGTTAGCAAGTGGTCCCAAGAATTTGTTGGTATGCTTATTCTAACAAAGATTTGCTTCCGTATCCGTATATGTGTCACTAGTCCATAGAAACGTTATTCCTTTCGTATACGATAGAAAATGTGCGTTTTTTTGTTTTGTTAATCTTATTGTGTACTATCTTTGTAGGAAAAGGGAGCTGTTCCATTGGGGGAGCTGAAGAACCTGTACAAGGTCAAATCTGAGCTCAAATATGCCATGAAAAACTATTGCATGGAGTACTACTTTGAAATTAGTAACACTGGTATATATAAACTTATTAAACCCCTCGTTTAGTTTTAGTTTCAATTTCAGTACATGCTATCATATTAATTATTGCATTATCACAATTAGGAAAGGCTTCCTATTGGAGTTCCTCCTTACATGAACTGCAATTGTCTTTTGGTGTGAAAGAATTCATGGTATATAAAATTTATTTTCATGACGTTCATATGTTTTTGTCAAATAATTAATAATAAAGGCACTAATGTCTCATGTCTGAATAGGTGATTGCACCTCAAAGTGCCAATGGAGTTATTCTTGATTCACCGGAGGCTAGCAAGCTTTTAAGTGCAGTTGCTATAGCCTTCTCGAATTGTTCCAGGTGGGACTTCTGCTCTGTATAATTTGTATATTTATAGTCGTTTAAAATATAATGTTTCTCTGATCATTGGAACAATTTAGTTTGTGGCCAGCATTTGTGCCAGTGCATGACCCTTCGCGAAAAGCTTACATTGGTATCCAAAATATGGGGATGGTTTTTACCAGAAGATTTGAAGGGGATCTTATTGCAACTCAGGTTCCAGTAAAACTCATGCATCTGGAGGGATTATATGAGCTGTTTGTATCTAAATTTGTAAGTCACGTCCCTAGCTCTTTATCTTCACAAAGTATTATTTTAATATAATATATGTTATCTATTAACCGAACTTTAATAATGTAGGCATACTCATCGTCAGACCTTTCTACACACTTCTTCAGAGTCCATTTCACTATGAAGCTAACGTACAAAACTCTTCCTTGTGATGATGACATTGAGGTTCTAAATTCCGAGTCTGAGATTACTGAATCTGGACAGGACGGTGGAGGTGATACCCGCAACAAATTACAATGGGATGATGATTGTCCCTGGAGTGAGTGGTACACTGCAGAAGACCCATTAAAAGGTAATCTATTGTAGAATATTTTGTAACACCGTCTTTTCGGAGCGTTAAACCCTCTGATTTACTTTATATCAGTGGAAGCGTCTACTCTTATTCAGGCCCAAATAATCTCTTGATCCCTAAATTTTAAAAGAGTTTTGGGTCAACCAAACGCCTAGTGAGAATTCATGGTTTTCACATACAAAATAAATTATATAATTCAAACACTTTTCCAATAATAACGAACTTGTAAGACAATCATGTAATTTGTTAAATTCACATAAGTGCTATTCAGTTACAACATATTCTTATCCGATTCAATTATCAACCACTTAAATATAAACCAACGACTCAACTTATATAGCAATACAACGTATACCAGCTATTCATATTTCCGTTCGATTCAACAGTTCCAACAATTCAACATATACCCGTTTGGTTTAATGGTTCCATTGATTCATATTTCCGTTCGGTTCAACGGTTCCAACTATTCATATTTCAGTTCAGTTCAATGGTTCCAACGATTCCATATTTCCGTTCGGTTCAACGGTTCCAACTATTCGTATTTCCGTTCTGTTCAACGGTTCCAACGATTCATATTTCCGTTCGGTTCAATAGTTCCAACAATTCATATTTCACATCACAATTTTCACAATTTAACGGTTCACGATTCACGATTCACAATTTAACGGTTCACGATTCACAATTCAACATTCTTATATCTCAACACGTAAATATAGCAACTCTTACAACTTTCGCATATTATGAAACATTCAAAACACGTAGCAAATAATGATCATTTAAACAAGTTTGTATGATAGTATCTTTTTAATAAAAAGTGCAACCCAACTTAAAAGCACATGAATACTCACTTGAAAATGCTCGGAATGAAAGTTCACTTGCGTTAAACAAAGTCTCCTACTATTACAATAAAATCTCACTAAGGTTTCACACAAGTTCAATACAACCTTCTTTTATTATATTAGAGTCCTAGTTGATTGGTCGAGTATATGATTAATACCTAAACAATGTCATATATTAATCTGTTCATAAGAAACTGATACATGACATATATTATTGTGACCAAATATTTAGAATTGTATTAACCGCACAACTGATAACGTAGCTATGCATATATTTGTTCTGGACACTTAAATAAATTGATCATACAAAGTCACCAAATTTATGCTCATACGTACCCTTCTGCCATGCACATTTTATAAATCTCAAGTCCTGCTTCAACAATATGTACACCACATATTAGACCAAGGTATGTAATCAAATAAAACTCTTTACAATATTTATCAAGCTGAGCTATTAGTTCTAAGTTAAACATCAGTAAGCAATATAGCCTGTCCATTCTTTTCTTTACTTTCATTCGGCTAACACCAACCACAGGTGATCATCCCCATTTTACTTTATATAATCACTCCAATGTATATTCAAGTCAAACCATTAGTCCATTTACTCTTTGTACATTTAACAGCTAACTGTGCCTTTGGTTTGTAAGCTCAAATTGACAAAGTAACAGAAACATGGGTGTTCTTTATACAATTAAACAAGTAAACCATATTAGTAAACAACTAAATCTCAAACCACCCTTGTATCTCCATCATCATTTACGAAGCCTTCACTTATAATTAAATTATAAAGATTGGGGCCTCTAGCACAGTATGTTGTATTAAACCAAAAACTATTTTACTTATCACTCTCACACTAAACCAAATTATAAAAACAACCTAAATTGATTTACAGCCCGTCTAGATTTAGCATGCATAATCTATTTTGTCTAATGTGATTAAAACTCGACCAATCGACCATTGTCTAACATGCCTCCTTAATTAACTGTACATTTAAATACCAAATCAAAAGAGAATGTTACCTTACTTGGCTATTGAAACGTGAACCAAAAAGTGCAAATAGTTCCTCAATTCTGCCTACTGCCCGCCTATTGTTATAGGGTTTATTGTTTTATATGTGTATTTTTATTGGGTAGTTGTGATACTTAAGGTGACTAGAGCAGAAAATCTCGTGGATATCATAATCAACTTAAAGTCACGTAACCCATATCCAGTGACCAATTCAAACAACAATCTCTTTTAAATTTTCATTAACATATAACATAATTACCCCCAATGGTTTTATTATAATACAAGCACAACCCTTATTCATTTACTTAACTGATATCCAACCCTAAAAGTTAGATAATGTGCCAACTTCATTTGATAAGAAAAATACGAGGTATTACATATTTGGAAGCGTTGCTAATCTGTGTATATGGTAGAGAGTTAGATATGCTTAGTTTTTGTTACTAATATTAGCATAGAACGCTTGCAGCTTTTGAACTGATTGCCATGTGGGATGAGAAAACGGTTGAAAGCTCCATGGAGATGGCTGAACTGGAAAATGCTTCAATTCATGACGCCCAAAAGTGGTTCATTGTTCCCGAGTTCTCTTCTTATCTGTAAGGATTTCTTTTCATTTTTCTTCATAAAAAGTTAAAAATTATTTTCATTTTTCTTCATAAAAAGTAAAAACTCATGTTCAATTGTGCCTATTCTTTTCATTACATTTGCTTAGGAGTTTTTAATGAAAAAGTGTGTTAAAATATAGTCTGATTATTCTTTTAAAACAGTAATTACATAACACAATTTTGTTTTATAGCATGGGTGATAATGTTGGAACCGTGGTTGGATTTGGTTCACAACTTCGTCATTTGGTTGATGCATTGGCTATGTCCTTGGATGTGCCGTTCATGGAAGATTTTGTTTCAGGTATGCGACTTACTTTTAGATCGACTAAAATTGCCTGTATATCTGTGTTTTTTCTCAAATAGTTTACAATTGTTATATGTATATTTCCTGTTTCTGTTTTGGTTGTTTTCAGTTGAAGCATCAGGATCTGAACAACTTAAGTCATCTGCAATAGTTCCTCCACCCACAGTTCTTGAACGTGTGCTTAAAGATCTTTGTCGTGAGGGTACACATTAACTTATTATTTCTTGTACTTCTGTTTTTGTGGTTAACTCTATTCTGCTTGCCAGTAGTTGGGACAAGATCAGAAATGGTCAGAAATTATAAATAGGATAAAATTTCCATAGCTGAGATACATATGAATTAGATTGTAAGTACCTCTCGTAATTGCAGGACCTCAAATTATTTCTCCCGAAAGTAGACACAAGAGTTCTCGAATTATCAAGGGCGCTCCATTGGAAACCCTGTTCGCTCAATTTTGCTTACACTCGTTATGGTTTGGAGACTGCAACATACGTGGTAAACATAGTACTAATTTTTATTTGTAGTAAACCAAATTTTATTACAGTTCATCTTTCTTGACTAAAATTTGTTTTGAATATTATGTTTAGCCATTGCTGTACTATGGATAGAGTTTATTAGAGAAGTTCGTTGGTGTTGGGAGGAATCACAGCCATTGCCACGAATGCCAACCAATGCCACTATTGACCTATCAACTTGTTTGGTTAACCAAAAACTGCAAATGGTAAGGAACAATAAATAATCTGAAAGTTTCTTGGTTTTGTTACTTGTATTTATCTATTGTGTTGTATTTGATTTTCTTATAATTAATGTTTCTTCTCAATGTTATTGCCACTCAGCTTGCAATATGCATCGAGAAAAGACGCCAGCAGGTGGACAGCCACCAAGGAGTTGATGGTGACAACAGCATTGATTCTCCGAGTCCCAAGGTAGGTTGGTAGTTGTTCTTACAGTATATTAGATAAGAGATAATGACATTTGCTAACAGTTCCTTAGCTTAATGGTTTATTTTACTTGAGTGTAGGCACGTGATGTCGTTAACAAGGACACATCTACATCTGATCTATCGAGAACCAAAGAAGGTTTAGTTAAGGAAAGTGAAAGGTGAAGTAAGCAAGTGAGAGCTCCTTGGTTCTAGTTATTGAACACCAATCTTTCATGATTAGTGTTAGATAATTCATATCCACAATTTTTACATTATCTAAAGTTTGAAATTGTCATATTTTTCATTTTGCAGCACCTCAACTTCCAATGACTTTCATAATTCAGGAGCAACCGCTTTTAGGTTCACTGCTATGCCGCATCATACTGTAACATCTGTTGATTTAGAATCTTCGAATCGTAAGAGGAGGGGATCAGCAGGTGTAGTGGAATCCATGATGCTTCTGAAATCACGCGAATACATGCATGCTCCATTCACACAGGTTCATCTCACTCACTTTCTATCTTTATACATTTATGTTTGCTCAACAATGAATAACTTGTTATTCGTTTATTCATAGGATCCACCAATTATGACAGAAGATATGCATGAAGAAAGGCTCCGTGCAGTTGAAGTCTTGGGTGATTCATTTGTAAGTTCTTACTTCTCACATATTTGGGATAAAAGGATCATAGATGTTGATAAAGTAACATTTCTGGTATCGTTTACCAAGTAAAGGTGGAATGTTGATGCAGTTACTTGAATATCGGTCAATTTGGGTTGTGTTTGTCTCAAACCGGGTCAATTGATCTGCATAAAAGTTTTCTGCTGTAAGGGGGAATGATTCAAACGGGTTGCAAATCCCACAAAGTATTGATTAATGCATACAAGCTAGTAAATCACTTTTGTAAGATTTAGATTACTATCCTAATATATAGTTCTAATCATTAATATCTATAAAAAAATAAAAATTGAAAAAAGTTATTGTGGCCCAACTCAACCTGAGCCAGTCTATTCAACCATACGAATATTCAGCCGTTTTGACCCAGCCTCATTACCATTCCTACCACCTCTAGTACAAAGTCATCATTGTTGAGACATTTCATTGGTAAATACTAATAATGTTCTTGTATAATTTTGTCAGAACTTCTCTGGCCAATTGGAGAAGGACATCCTAGCATCAGGTAATGACCCTAATTCTGCATTTAATGAATGATATTAAAAGGCTTCATCTTTTGTCAAAAAAACATATTGATAAAATGTACAGAATTTTATTTTATTTTTCTTTCGCTGTCTAACCTTTTGTGCATAATATTGTCAATGTGAACCAGACATGTCAGCATTTAAAGCTGCAAATCCAGATACTGTTTTTGAAGATTTTATTCGATGGCATTCCCCGAAAGACTGGGAGGATGATAATTCACCATCTTCTAGTTTAAAATGGCCTCCTGGAGGAAGACTTTCAGAAAGAATGTCAGATCCCGGGAATTCATGGCGCAAAATTTGGAATGATGCACCTTCTTTGCCAGCTTCAGAACAGAAACCGCTTATGGATCCAAATAGAGAAGGAGAAAAGGTACATAATTTACATATATTACAACTTCAAAACTATATCTGTGTTTCACATACATCGTTTTTGTAAATACTAAGAGGAACCTAACATCCGACCCCTTTACCTTAAAGATACTTCATTATCTGGAAACGGTGAGACCTCATCAATTGCTGGAGCAAATGGTGTGTGGCGCTTTCCGCGCAGCAGCTGACACTCTTAGTCAGACTAGCTTTGGTGGACTAAAGAATATGACAACAAAAATCGATCAACTATATCTAACTATAGCTTCCTCATTGAGGCCTTTGCAAGGTAGGCACCGTTGTCTCTATTTTCCATTTGTCTTGGTTATGATTCGTGCAACATGTATCCATGGGGGTGTTTGTACTTTGTATTTGCCATATGAAATTAATTATCTGATTTTTGTGACTTGAAGTTGTGATTAACCATTTTTTGTGTTTGGATAAAGCAATTCTGATTATTAAAGAGTTTTTGGGGAATTAATTGCATACAACAACAAACTATTTATTTAACGAAACTATATACACCTCAACTTTAGCCCCTATTTTTGTGAATTTTTTACCTTCCTTTTTTTGTTAATAATTCTATTTGGAAACAAGTATCATTATTTGAAAGTACAATTTTATTTTATTTATTTATTATTATTATTATTATTATTTTTTTAATTAAAAACATAGCTTAAACAAATAATATGATAATTGTCATACTTCAGTTTATATATGCTGACGATATATGATAGTGTCTTCTCTGGTCATTTTATCTATTACTCCATAACTATCTTCTGCTTCTGTGCTTCAAAGTGTTGTTGCAACTGATTTTTAGATTCTGGTTATTCAATACTCCGTATAATACTAGTCAATTCCAAAATGCACATCCGAACACCCCATCTCTTCAACCTTATAATATTCATCTTTAAATTGCAGCAAACAAGTTACCTGGGGACATTGAGATAATCGAAGACCTGAAACGACTATGTGTTGTATTTGAACATGTGGAAAAACTAATAACTCTAGCAGCTTCTGTTCATCGCAAATTCTTACATGCACCACGTCTTGCGCAAACTATCTTTAACGACTTCTACAATTTTTATGTACCCAAAATGGGGAATGGCTCAGTTGGAGGCGATACCAACAAGGTATGTCAAAATTGTTGCATTGTGGTTAGTCTTTATTGCTTTTCGATCCTAATTAAAACGTGCATTCTAGTTGAGGTGATAATATTGAGCCATTGACTTATGAAGGGACTGATTTGGGTTGTGTTATACCTTTGATGGGGTTAAATCAACAATTTTGATCAAATGATTCGACCGGGTTGAAAGACACTGAAAGTCTATCTTTATTGCATACAACCTGCTACGTTTTTTAAATAGAGTCTAGAGATTTATGTTATTAGTGTAATGATATTGTTTTGTGTAATCTTTATCTATACTACTATATAATGCATTTAGGACTATTCTATAATTAGAAAGGCTTAAAATTCCGACTTTTACTTGCTTATTATGGAAGGATTTCAAAATTAATTGGTTAGGAAGCAGGTTGGTTAGGAAGTTTGTTAGGAAGCAAGTTGGTTAGAAAGTTTGTTAGGAAGCAGGTTAGTTGTTCAAACTAAAATTATTTGGCTTAACCATCTCTACTTATAAAGCATAAAAACAACTAAATGTGTAACCTAATAATCGAATAACGCAAAATATAGTCACAGGTACCCGCCGCCCCATTGCGCGGGTACCGTTCTAGTAAAAATTAAAATAAAAAGGGCCCGAAAAGTTGTGGATTAAGACAGCCAGACTAGGGTATTGTGGCCAATTACTTAACACGCTCATCTTGGCTCTTGCCATCTCCGGATGCAATTAAATACTATAAAGCCGAGTACTCTGCTGTTGACTTAGCAACCCAAATAGAGAAGGGTATGTAGCTACAATCAGAATAAAACAAAATTTGTTTGGTTGGTAACTAGGAATTAGTATAAGTATGGGCTTAGTTATAAAAGGGCCCAAAAAGTTGTGAATTAAGTCGGCCTGACCATTTTGACTAATTACTTAACACACCTAGCTTGCTACCTCTAGATACAAGTAAATAATACAAAATTATATTTTTCAGGAAGCGAAGAAGGAAGAAGTAAGGGTGAACGAAAGAGATGTGGTTACAAATATGTTTGTTCAACCCTCGGCTAGCCAGTCTTGGAGGAAAGTGTTGAGCATGGGAAATCTACTAAACGGGCACGAACCAATTTTAAGGGAAATTATATTCTCATTGCGTGATCGGGTTGACAGTAGTTACCATGCTCCTGGAAATCGGAACCCGTGGAGTCATGAGCAGGAAATAGAAACTCACAGGATGTACATTTGTGGTACTTCAAATGATTTAAGGGTAGCTTTATCTGTTACTTCTTGTGATTGATAAAATGTATTAATTTGTTTTAAAGTTCGCCAATTATGTGTTGACGGTACTGCATGATTTACCTTTTACAAAGTTTTATTTACATATGTAGAGTTTGATCTAATAAAAAATTCTTGGTTATTTGTGATGTCGAAGTACAAATGCACATATGGGATAAGTCAGAACTTCTGAACCCTGTTCTCGGCCTGACTTTTTTAAGCGAACGAGTTCTTTGCTGGACCTGAGTAAAGTCTAAAATGAAGCATTTTGGTTACAATCGTACACTCAGTATGAAAATCTGTCACCACTCATACCCAAAATAGAGACTACTGTTTAAAATGAATCACACTTCTTTGACTTGCAAAATTCAAATGTGTAAGCAAATTTGTACTCATATGCTAAGGATTTATTGATAGAAAGGATTTGATAAAAATCAATATTAAGAATATCTTTATTCACAATCTCATTCAACCCAATCTTTTATTAAAATATTATTTTTCACTCATCCACATATACAACCAATACATATAACCAATCTCAATTTTTTTTTTACTATTTATCAACAACCCAACTCAACCCAACATGCATAGCCAACCATGTATCATTGTACCAAGAGCTACCCAACCATATTGTGACATGTGACAGATTGGATGAAGAAATTGAAGGTCACCAAGTGACCAGTTCATGCACTTCTCTTTCTTACTTTGATGTATTTTTGATATAATATTCATTGTTTGTGTCCTTTATACCCTCCAACCGATTGGATTGGATCACCAATAAACATAGTCTAAAGATCATATACGTGAGCGATAACTAAATAGGATACTTTTATTAGGAGATACAATTCGCTCAAGTTGAGTTAAAAATGCATTTTCATCAATCACAAATAAGCTAAATACATATAATTTTTCTTTTAGAGAAGTAATTGAGAGACCTAACTCTAAATCTAATTTTATGCCTAAAATTGCATGTCAATAATTCATTGGTGGTAACATCGGGGCTCACTGCTTCACAATCCAATGGGTTAGCTCCACATATGTTAGGCACAAGTTTTAGACCTCTCAATCATTTTCTTTTCGTTTAAAATCATGCTTGACCACAACTTAAAATGATCTTAATCCATTTAGGGATAGAATCTTTTATTAGATAGCAACGTTTGATAATGATATCCCAATATTATGTCTCACAAAATTAAATTTTCTTAAGACCGTCCACCCCTATTCTTTGACACCCTAAATTTTCAAACAATCTTATCGGTGATCGCTACTTATGACCCGATACTTTAACTTGACTTATAAAAAGGACACTCGAAATGGAATGTTGTCGAAGGATTTCTTTTCGAGATACCATGAATCCATCCTTTTTATCTATGCTATCTAGAAAGTCATCTTCTGCCTTCTTTAAGAGGCAAAATCACATTTGAAATCTATCACTAAAAAGTTTGACGATGACTATAGTAGATTTTAGTAGAAATAAATGAATTGGTAATAATAGTGTTTTCTTTTTTTGTCTTTTAACTAGGTATGTATACACACTAAGTTACGCTTAGTTTGTTTCTCATTCCCCTTTCCTTTTCCTCTCAAAAGTGGGAGGAAGATTTCATCATCAAATCTTCCTTCCTTCTTCTTTACCGATTCTCTTTCACCTCTTAAATAAAAATCAAGAACACAAAAAACTTTCCATTTCTTTTCCTCTAAAATTTTAACTCGAGAACTGAGCGTAAAAGTAAAGATATATTAGCTAAAGTGGAAGATGGTGGTAAGATTGGCTCTTGGCAAGTGTAGCTATGTCTGTATTCGGGTCCTGGATATTTTCTACGTGTTTGTAAATGATATTACAAAGTTTATAGAAAAACGAGCATTGCAGAACCCGTGCTACGCACGGGCTGAGAATCTAATTGTTAATCGTATATTATTTCTGTATATTGGCGAGTGTATACTTAAGTATTGTTTAGTATGTTGTATGAAATGTTTTAACTTTGTTGTATAAAATTTTAAAAATGTTTGATGTTGTTTTTGTTTTGTGGTATTGTATTTTATATATGGGCTTTTAGTTATTAAGTTGTGATGGCTTTATTTCTTTTGGCCTATTACTTAATTGAATGATAAAAAATATGCATTTGTTTCTTTTGGTCTATTACATTGCCCTACGATACTTGTCTATTAGACGGTTTTTGCTTGGTAATATGAAGCACACGACGTCTATCTAATTGGTCATAGTTTAATATGCGTTTAACTTTGCCTCTCAATAAACACACTTGCACTTCGCAAGTAATTGATCAATAAATTGAGAGTAACTTAATTACAAAGATGATTGCTATTCTTTTTTCATACTTTATTGCATGGTTATGATTCATTGTATTAGAAGTTTCTCTTAGTTGTCAAAATCACTTTAAAAGCACACTTCAAATACCCTCCAAATCAGTATAAACACAAATGACATTGTCCTTTAATGATTCCAAAAACAAATAACAAAACTAATATTTTTTGTTCGACTTTTTAATTTTCATTGAGTATAAAAAATTATTGCCTAACAATGACATGGCGTGTATGCTTATAACGTGGAAGTTTTTTATATGACGAACATTCATTCATACTTTTTTATTTAATAGAGTTTGAATTTTATATTTTAGCATGATCATGATGATAAAAAGGTTAAAAAATTATAACTTTCACATCATGAGATTACAAAATTAAAGCTCAGGTTAATTAATCCTCCAACAATTCAGTATATACATATATGGATATCAAAGATTCAAAAAGATTAAACGCAAACAAAATATTAACATTCAAATACATCCAACTATTGAGTGTTGCAATGGAATCATCAATAAAATTTATGATAATGAGACTGATTAGAGGGTGATTCAGCTTCATATATTGTAGACAACCGAAACCTAAAGGACCGAACAGCCAACCGAGTTTGCCTCGATGAATATCTTTGCATTCCATTGGTTGAGCATGTTTTCGACACTCCTAAGCTCGAAGACGATTGTTGTTGGCATATTTCTTGTGAGGAAAGCTTTGCATGAACATAATTGTTTCTCGGTAGTGATCAGTCTCTTGTTTAATCTTTTCTTCTTTCTCCAAGTGGACTTTAAGTTTCTCTTCGTCATATTTTTGTTGTTGCAACTCGAGTTGAGTTAGTTGTTTTGCTTTCTTCCTCTTCTTTTTATTCTAATTCCTTTATTTTCCTTCATCCATTCCCTGACATTTGGAAAATCGATAATACATATAACAATAGAACTTAACTTTATCCCCCATGAATACTTTTTTTAAGAAAACAAAATGAATGAATCATTAACAACACATATATTTTGTATAAAATAAAATACATTTTACGTATATAAATATATTTTGTAAAAGGGAAAAAAAAGACATACGGTTGTTGGTGTGAAGATATCATCTCCTATACCATCTTCTTCCCCAAACCTATCATGCAAAAACAACACATATAAGATTACTAAAAATCAATCATTAACAATACAATCACAAACAAATACCCATATGTCAGCATGTTTGCCAACGTTATTAATTATTTTGGAGCTGCTCATTACACACGACAACAACCAAAACTAAACTTAGTATCATATCACATTACCAAAAGAAACAATTCAAATAAATAAATATACATCACAACCATTTTTCAATAACCTTCTTCATCAACGACTCATGCACGCCACGATGACTAAAATGAGTTTGGTTGAACATGGTGTCGGCGGTGAAAACAGTTGATGTTGGTCGGTTCCGGTGGATGTGGCGGTGGAATAATTTGTTGTGGGTTGCTAAATTTTGCAATTTATACTCAAAAGAAGTAGTTGAAAGAGTTACCCAATTAATTTTCCTATTAAAGATCAAGTAATGCATACTCTAATAATTAAAATAGATTGGTGGAGGTCATGAGCGTGAAGATGAGTTGGATGACTATGATGATTACTCGAAGCAAATTTATGATCTTCCAGGGGAATTGGATGCTCTTAACGCCATTTATGGCTTTAATCTCCAAGGTCGTAGGAAGTAGGTTATATTTTTGTCCGAGTCTTTAAATGGTTTGTTTTCTTGTCTAGAAAATTGGAAGTATCTTGTTATGTAAGCCTTTCGCCTATGTAACGGGCTGAGATATGAGAATCACTCATATCCGTTGTACTTAAATGTTTTTTGGAGTAATATATTTACCGGGTCGTTGACCTTTTACCCAAAAAAAAATAATTAAAATAGACTCTCCAAATGACTTATTCCATGTAACCTCTACAATCATAAGTGCTTCAATGAATACATGAACACTTCGCATGCCCCTCATAAACATGGACGCTTGACATGGACGTGGCATTAATCTTGATTCTTGCATGGCTACATTTCTAATAATTAAAATAGACTCTCCAAATGCCTTATTCCATGTAACCTCTACAATCATAAGTGGCTCAATGAATACATGAACACTTCGCATGCCCCTCATAAACATGGACGCTTAACATGGACGTGGCATTAATTTTGATTCTTGCATGGCTACATTTTTCACTTCTAAAAACTATGTCATCAATGCTCCTCAAAAAATTGGTGTCATTAATACTCCCCTTAAATTTTATGACTCAATCTTATATGTTTATAAATTAACCACCGGTAATCCCATTTAGGTGCTTTTATATTTTCATAAGATACTTCAAGTTCAAACCTCATTAGTTACACATATGAAGGTGGCTATAGAAAAAACCGGTTAAAGGTCATAAGGATACCCTAGTTAGCCAACGTGCATACAAGTCTTTTGAGTCAGTTACTCACTTACTCGTGTCTTTCCTAGGTACACTCAACACGAAAACCTCACATGGTCAAGGTTTAGAGAAATTTAAAAATGAACTCCATTTCATGTTTTAGCTCTTATCACCCTTAAGTTATTACTTAGGTTAAATTTAAGTTTAAGTGCATGAATAGATCCAAAAGTCATATACGTAGCTTTCATAAGGTCTAATCAGTTGGAAAGAGACCCGACATCTACATGCATGGTGGGTGGGGGAAAATAATCCACTCCCACGTAACTTTTTCACATTGTTATAATTCCAAATTATCATAGTTTTGTAACAAATTCAACATGCATATTCTTTTTAACAAACAAAAATTCAATATGTATGCATTCGCAGTTTCGCACGATGCATTATATAGTTTAAAATTACTAAGATAGTCACTTATGTTAACTTGTGAAGGTAAGGATGGCAACGGGAAGGAGTTGGGGTGGGAGACAATACTCATTCAAACTCGATTATCAAAATCCTCTTTAAACCCGCTCTGATCTTCATTGGGATTTAATCGGGGCGTCCCGTTGAAGCGTGATGCTCCCTCAAACCCGTCCATACTAGTTGAGGATCTTATCAGGGTGTTCTCTTTGGGCACGATTCTCGATCAAAGTCGCAGCGTTTCACATTTGTTATTATTTTTACACCTTTACCAATAACTTGACGAAGCAAAAATCTATTACGAGTAATAATCATTCTTAAATTTTCAACAATAGTAATATATATAAAAAAATGATAAATCACACCGTCACAAATTATAACTTAAAATTATAACATTAAGTAAGTTTCTATTATAACAATTTTGCAATCTTAAAAAGATAAAGATTATATATATATATATATATATATATATATATATATATATATATATATATATATATATATATATATGAGAAAAATATTTTATTACCTAAATATTAACATAACCAATGTTGCAAAAATCGTAACTTGGTCCTGAGGCTGTCGGGGACTCGGGGGCCGAGTTGCGTTTTTTAGACGATTAATCGGCCCAAAACCTTGTAATCGCCGATTAATTGGCCGACTTCCTTGTAAATGTCTCCAAGTTCCAGGGCCTTGTAGTTTAATCGGCGATTACAAGACCTTGTAGGCCGTTTTTTGAAACATTGAACATAACACTATATGAATATATGAATATAGATATATTTAGGGGGCGTTTGGTTCACAAAATAAAATTCATTGGTTTTAAAACTTAAAAGCAATGTTTTCAAACCCGGGTTGACCCGGCCGGGTCAACCGGTTGGACCGGTACCCGGTCAAAGTAACTCGGGTTTCTAAAACCGGGTCAACCGGTTAGACCCACTGGGTTTTGAGTGACCCGGGTCAACCCGGGTTTGGATTTTTTTTTGACTCTTTATTTTTTTTTTATTTTCCATTGTTAAGGTGCTATTTTTGTTTGATATGACTTTCTTATGGTGTATATTCACTCATATTTATGATTAGTTTTCACTTATTAGATTGAATTCGGGTTCTGATATCCAAAGCTCTTAGCATGATTAGGAGTTTAGGACCCCTGTGCTTGAACTGTAAGGTTCTTTGCTCTTTTTTCACTGCAGAGTAGTATTTGGAGTTTGGACATTAAACTTTGGACATTAGAAAATGGATTTTTGGAAATGTGCATAAAACCTGGTCTAACCGGGTTGACCCGATGGTCGAACCGGTTGACCCGGTGACTCGGCCAGGTCGATCCCAAACACGGGTTTCAAAACATTGCTTAAAAGTATTTCAAAGTTTGAGAGATTTCTAAAACACACTTTTATAACTTTACAACATATTTGGTTGACACAAATATGTATGCATGACCCACAACATTTAATGTCATTTTGTACTAATATTACTAGTATGGTCCCACAACATTTAAATCCACTCCCCATCCAATGAGTTAAAAAAACACCGTATTAGATGTATTTATAATTTAAGGGTGTGTTTGATTTGTAAGTGAGATTGTAATTGAATTCAAATTTGAGAAATGTTTAAAAGAAAATAAGGAGAGAGAAAATTAATTAATATTTAATATATATATATATATATATATATATATATATATATATATATATATATATATATATATATATATATATATATATATAAAATATGTTTTTATGTACTTCTTTGAAATAAGAAAAAAGTAAAAGACAAAAAGAATAATGAATACATGTGACTATAAAAAGAACCAACATATAATAGAAATTTTTTGATCGGTGTCTTTCATAAAAAACCTACTAGTGAGGGTGGTATTCAAATTTGATATCAAAATGATGTGTCAGAAATCAAAAAGTATACCAAACAAAGGGTTGAAAGAATCTTTGATTCTATACTCGTGACACCCTTGTACCAAATAGGCGCTCAAATCTTCCATACTTTTTGAACAAAACATGTTTAAAAAGTGCATTTAAAATTCAAAAACCACCCAAAACCATCAAATATTTGCGAACCAAACAGCCCCTTAGAGTTATTAAGATAACCATATAGTATAATAAAAAGTTATTTAACAAACTATGTAAACTTAAAAGTAATTAACAAATTATTTATTTAATTATTTTTTTGTTTATTTACTTATTATTACTATTTTTTCAAATTTGTAGACTCATTGATAGATTTGGGCCCGTAACATAATATGCATTGTATTATGCAGAGATTTTTAGCAGCCATGCATCATCGTCATTAGAAATGACGTCTGACTCCTTCATGGTACGATATGATTATGATGTCATAACTTGGAGAAAACGATAACAACTAAAAGAAAAACATAAAATTCGCATAATGAACGATGTTCGATTGACTTACTTCAAAAGCATTTGTGATGCAATTTAGCCAATCAATACAAACGTACTACACTTTAATTTCTAATAGCCTCGAATTCGCGATAACTATAGTTTTCATATTATTCCTTAGTTTGCAAATATAGTGGCTTTTGTTGATGGAATTGGATGTTTGTTCACGTCCTTCCTCTAGGCGGAGGTGATTATTAGATATATAAGTTAGTTGGCTCAACCTTGACTTGTGTGTTGGTCCATTAATGTTTCTAGTATGTTCTATGTAAGTGCATTATAAATAGTGTATCAATAATACAATATCTCCTATGGGGTTTTACATTGTCTAACAGTGATGACCTCGTGTTAATGCCATAATCATCAAACAAACACATAGAATTCCTCCTTGTGAGTGGTGAGGACGTCACAATCATGTCGTGCATCTTCCCCATCATCGATCAAGGATTCGGCAATGACGAGGATAATAGAGTTGAGTAGGCGGACGTGTATGTTGCTGCCAAAAACTCATCTTCATGGGTTTTTATAATTTTCTTACAAAGAAGAACATAATTAAACGTTATGCTAATTATTTTAAGAATACCTACTTTGTTAATTACTTCTTATAAATACAAGGGGTCTCTTTAAAAACTCGATATATTTGTATATGTATATGTGGGGCGGAGCGGAGATGTTATTTCCCGCTCCTCGCCCCAAATCAGAGTAAAATCCCTGTTAAGCCTCAAACCCGCCCTGTAACCCGATAAGCATGCCTCGTTCGCCCTAATTAGTCCAGGTTTTGAATTTCCTCGTTGCGTTTGGGTTTTTTTTTGGCATCCCTATTGCGAAGTTGTGTGTGAATAAGTAAGAACAAACAAAAGTAATAGAAACAAATCGTCTTCCTTTTCTTGGAGCAATTTGCTCCAAAGCTTTTTAATGGGCTCTATTTTGTAATTGTTTTTCTAACTTCTTGCTAGTGGTTTTAATATAGTTCCGCCGTTAGAATACAACAAAAACAAACAAAAGTAAATATGTAAACAAACCAAGGAAGTTACTGAAGTAAAAGGAATTAGCAAGCTTTTAAATAATAATGTCTAATGGCAAATTTTTAAAAGGGAAACCAGGTATATTGTATATCATTGATATTAATTAAATTTAGTTGCATTAGAGACTAATCAGTTTACTTAATTGTTTTATGTAATTATACTACAAAAATATCTAATAACAATAAATAACAGTTGATCAGAACTAGTTATAAGTCCGTGCACGTACAATATTTATATATAAATCAAATTTTTTTAATTTTAGCTTAATATACGGGTATACTAAAATTTAACTGTGTTTAATGTTATGTAATTGTGATATTTCACATTCGGTGTTCAGACTTCACACTATAATTACAACTAATAATTATATTTCAATTGTATTTGTTCGATGCGTACTAATGACTAGTCGTGCTTTCATTTTGATACTTATAATCCCATGCACCTATAAATTTTTGGTATTAAATTAAAATTATTTAAGTTTAGCCGTATTATAATTTTTTAACCAGTGTACACGCGACTTAGTAAACGAGGATTCGGTTCAGACAAGCGCTACAATTAAAGATATATTTCAACTATCTTTGTTCGGGTTTGAAAGTATGATCAAATATTATTTTTAATTTTATTGTTAATTAGTTTAGTTTGATATTTAACATAATTCAAATTCAGTGAACATAAGTGTTTATATATGTTATAATAATCTCGTGCATACAGTTAATAGCACATGGTAAATCTTGATATTTATAAGGCGTATGTTTACAAAATTTTAGTTACGATCAACAAATAATAATAATAATAATAATAATAATAATAATAATAATAATAATAATAATAATAATAATAATAATATATTTTTAAAAAGTTTAAAGTACGTGGTTTTGTTAAATATATAAATTTTATAAATTTTTTAAAAATTGAGGATTTTACATTTAAGTCCACTAAATTGGATTTAAGATTTTACATTTAACCAAGTTTACTATATTACCTTTGTTTAAAATTATTATTACATACTTTAAAGAAGACTTTAATTAATTACCTAAGGACAAAATTGTTATTCTGTCAAAAAGTAAGAAAGAGAAAGCTGTAATAAATGTACTTTTATTAAACTGTGTATTTTTTGTCGGGGGACAATAATTTTGGGACAGAGGGAGTATTAATTAACAAGAAAGTAATGTTTATATACACTTAAATTCAAAATTAAGAAAAACGAGCCCACAAAGCTAATTAGCAACTTACAAAACATTTTTCTCTTATTATATAAAAGATTATAGGTTATGCCTAATTAAGCAAATAATGCACAGCTATAAATCTATAAATGATGATGTAGTAGTAGATGACATTTTCAAGATGTGAACTGATTACCAACTCACAAATAAAATATGTCTACCGAGAGATTTTGTAAATAAAGAAAACCGTAAGCAGATATCAGGCAAACGAAAGGGATATAATTTTCTACTAGTTGTACATTTTATTGCATCTTTTATTTTGTTTTCTATGCTAAAAGAAGTTTCAAACTATAGTTACAATTTTGTGTAGATGATCAAGTTAATAATAACTGGAGTAAATTGCAATTATTCTCATATAAGTTTTGCCAACAAAAGGGTGTGATGATGAATGTATGAACGTAGCTATTTGGGTGACATATGTGTCTTATGCTTATGCGAGCTACATTATTTTTTGAACGACAACTATTATAAAAACTAGCAAGAAGCTAGAAAAAACCAATTACACAATAATTAGCGTAGGATTTTGTAATCATCCTACCCAACTCATATTTGCTTTACATCTAACATTACACAATTGAAAAGTTAAAGTAACTAAGTCGTCAAACAAAGTCGCCTTCTTAGAAATATTCTTCCCGAAAAGAGTCTTGTTTCGGAAACTCCAAATTTGCCACCACATAACATAAAATATACCTTCCAAAATTTTTATTGGCTTTGGAATGAATATGAAGTTGTTTAAACCAAGATAATCAATCATCATAGGAAGCTAACTCCGGATACTCAAGACCCCCCAATTCATCACCTTTCGAACCAAATCAGACGCCATATAACAAGAAAACATGAGATGATCTGTTGATTCGACTTGCACACTGCATATCGGACATAGAATGGAATTAATTTCCATTCCTCTGATAGACAAATTCAATCTTGTAGGTAAATTATCTAAGCTAATTTTCCAAGCTACAACGTTCACTTTAATCGGCATTGCATTTACCCATCTAGTTGGATTATGAAGATCAGGTAATCTTCGGTCGTCAATGTATTTGCGAACCGAAGCAACTAAGAAGTCTCCACTACTTGTTAACGACCATGACCACCTATCTTGCATTTGAGACAAAACAACATCCGCTATTCTAGTAGACAATTCGATTTGTTGATCGCGCTCAGCCCCTCCCCTCGGCTCATGTCTCAATGAAAAGGTAATAGATTGATAGTCTAGTTTTTCTGCTACGGATATCAACTTATTTGTTTCCAAAGCATAAACTCTAGGATATATATATGTTTCAACGCCACATCTCCCAAAATAAAGTGTCAACCCCATTCCCCACCTTTTTTGTACAATAAGATAACAAATCAATCCCTTTCTGCTTTAGATGATACATTTCACAAACAATGTCTATCCATATTGAAGATCGAGAAAATTTAGAAATTACGTCAATGTGCCCATTATCACCATGAACCGCTTTGATGAACCGAGCCCACATAGATGGGTTTTGAGATTTAAAACGCCAAACCCATTTAAACAACTAGACACACCTAACCCACCTTTTTGTTTCGAAGCCAAAACATTGTCCCATCTCGTCCACCTTTCTGTTTCGAGCTACCCTTATCCATAAGTTAAGTAATTATTGAGCCATAAGTTATTTTTTAATACTTTTTTGCAATTAGCCACTTTATTCATATTGATATTATCTTAAAAATTTAAAAACGAGTAACTTAACCAATATGATATAACACAAAATTAATTTACTTGTCAAACTATTCTTTTATAAGTTAGCTTAATTCCTAAATATTATGGTGTTAGTAATGATGGGTTAAAAAAACCATTTTTTGTGTGATATATATTGCTATAATGTTTACATTAAGTTCAGTCCTTTAACTTAAAATCTTGGCTCCGCACCTAAATGAATGTGAGTTGTCGATTTAATAAAACTAATCGAGCGACAACGTCCACTACAAGAAAAAAGCCCTTTAGTGACTTTCTTAGCGACGTATTTTATGATTGTGACTTTTAGGTGATGGGTCGCTGTAAAAGAGTCGCAAATTTTTTGCGACTCGTGACATGTGTCGCTAAAAAGAGCGACTAGTATAACGACTTCATAAAATAAGTCGCTATAAATTTGCGACTTCAGTATTTCTTGTCGCCATTTGCATCGCTGTTTCAAAGAGATGTTGCTATCTAGATAGCAACATCTCTTTGAAACAGCGATGCAAATGGCGACAAGAAATACAGAAGTCGCAAATTTATAGCGACTTATTTTATGAAGTCGTTATACTAGTCGCTCTTTTTAGCGACACATGTCACGAGTCGCAAAAAATTTGCGACTCTTTTACAGCGACCCATCACCTAAAGTCGCAATCATAAAATATGTCGCTAAGAAAGTCGGTAAATGGCTTTTTTCTTGTAGTGGTCTTCTTTGCAATCAACTCAGCAATATGACTACTATTAGAAATTGGGTAAGAGTTATGATGACAATCTTGGATAATCTTCTCAAATCGTATATGTTCACTTTCCGAATAAAACATTTCGACTATTTAATGTTTAGTTTTCATGAAATCTTTACTGGAATAATTCAGGAAGAACACTTAGTTTCTAAACACAAGAAAACTAAGCAAAACAAAGAGATTATGTTAAGTTATTCGTGTGTTCAAATGAGATAATGAATTTTTAAGTAACATGTTTTTTTGACAGTTACATCCAGTTAAAGTTGGTTAAAGCCAACAGTCATAACTCTTATCCAATAGTCACATCGGTTGAAAAAAAAAAAGAAAAAGAAAAAAAAAAACGAATAAATAAGTTGAAACATCAAATATATCGTTTGAGTCCGGGCGCTGCCCTTTATTTTCCTAAGCTACCTCAACTACGCATTTAGAAGTAACTACAATCTTTTTCTACGCTACCTCAACTCGACATCCTTCATCATATTTAGCTCAAAACTACGTATAAACTTAAGAAATAAAAAAAGTTTTATTAATTTATTTGTCATATGACATAATTGAATAGTCACCATCCTATTTTCCCCAAAGAAAATTCATCCATTCGTACGATTCATATTACTTTTCTATTTACGTCCCATCATCACCACCTCTCCCCACAAAAAACCACCATTTTCATTCTCATTCATATTGTCATAAATCAATCAAATCTTATAAAAGAACACACACAAACTCAATATTCATCTCATTCGTAACCCTATTTTCCAATTTCTAAACACACACTTCATTTGTTCACATTATTTTTAATGGATTTAGCATCAGGATCCGGGTCAACAACCGACCCGGATCCTAATCCTGAACTACCCGTAGTTCCTCCTCCCGAACCTGTATCGGTTTCGGTGCCTCATCCACCTAGCAGATACGAGGCACAAAAAAGACGTGACTGGAACACGTTCTTACAATACCTAAGCAACCATAAACCTCCATTAACATTATCTAGGTGCAGTGGAGCACACGTTATCGAGTTCCTAAGATACCTAGACCAATTTGGAAAAACTAAAGTGCATGTGACTGGGTGTCCATATTTTGGACACCCTAAGCCCCCTGCGCCTTGTTCTTGTCAGCTCAAGCAGGCGTGGGGGAGTTTAGACGCGCTCATAGGGCGACTCAGAGCTGCCTACGAAGAAAACGGTGGGCAGCCTGAGTCGAACCCTTTTGGAGCGCGTGCTGTTAGGATTTATTTAAGGGAAGTGAGGGAGAGTCAAGCCAAAGCTAGAGGTGTTCCGTATGAAAAGAAGAGGAAACGGCCTAGTGGTGGTGGTACGATGGCTATAGCGAAAGTATCGGTTGATGACGGTGATGGTGGTGGTGGTGGTGATGACATTTCTAGTAGTACTGCTCCAGCTACTTCCACGGTTTAATTAATTGTTTATATATTGTTCTTGAGTACTATTGCTATTTTTTTTAATTGTGATAGAATATTATACATTCAGTAGCTATTATCATGAATTAATTAGCTAGCTTGAGTTTTGATTTATATTATGCATTGTTTTATTTAAGTGTTTCTTAACGTTTAAGCAAAAGATTTGAATGTTCACAAGAATGAACATCGTTTACGTGTTTAATAGCTGGTTACGTTACTATTTTTTAAGACAAATGATCATCAGTGCACTTAAAGTTATACGCATTGTCACTAGTACGTGTGTGTGTTACCCTTAAAAATTTTGTTTATAAAATTTATGCACATTAAGACATTTTCATTACCTTGATGGTACATACATAAGTTTCCTACAGCTAGTTACATAAACTATGTTAATTACCGTGATTTTTCTATCTTGTGCCCATATGTCGTGAGATGTTTGGTCAAGTCCTATAACGATGAAAGCCGCTTAAGACTCGAAGAAAGAGGGCTAGGCCCCGGGAGGGCTTTCAGGGGGTAGGGTGGATTATAGAGGTAGGGGCTAAGGTTTGTCCATTGGGATTGGGCATGGACGAACCTCGACTGGCCAGCATTGCACACGATAGAAAACCCTAATTACTACTCATAAGTTACCACAGTATTTGTTAATTAGCACTATGCAACCGTACACATCTCCATTGTTTAAAACACCGCAACTTTTGTGTGAACATTACACAGATAAAATGCATACACACGTGGGGCTGCTATTAAGCTGCAGCTTCAGTCTCAGGTGTTTGTTTTTTAGCTTTAATACGAACTTGTAGTATATTGACTACTGTACACACGTGGGGCTGCTAATCAAAAGGTTCAAGTTATTTGGTATATTGGGAATATATTTTTATGTTTTCAACACATCAAAATAGTTAGAATTTAGAAATGACCAAATGCTTTGAAAACTAGTTTGTTAATAGATGTCATTGGGCTTTTAGTCCCGGTTCAATCGGTTTAAGCCGATTTAGCCATTTTTTAACCAGCTTCCGGTGATCCGTATAGTTTCCGGTTCATCCGACTAGTCAACCAAAGTTTTAGAACACTGAAAATAACAATTAGAAATGATATCATGTTGCTTAACATGACACACTCTTTCTTTAGATTTGTTTTATATGATGGGTTATAGTCAATAGTTCGTGATACTATTATAGATAAAATGTGAATAAATCAGGATAAATAAATTTTAGAGTGCATTTATGGAGAGTTTACTCTAATTTTATTTAAGGGCATTTGCAATTTTGCATATGTATCATTTTAAAGATGTAAAATTGCATATATATTCAAAACGTGCATAAAAATTATTGTATCATGTTAATCAAAAACTTACACAAAAAATATATATATGCAATTATTTAACTTTAGTCGGATATATATGATTATTTTCAAACTCGCTAACGTTTCATGATTATGATGCGAATATTGCTTATACCGTTGTGACTCGTGACATCCGAAATTTTTATACAAAAAAGCAAGGAGAAATATTATAACGTTTTTGGAATAAACTACTAGTATATGGTATGACCCACTCGTCACTAATAAACAAAATGCTTAATAAAAATTGATTTATAAGCAACAATACAATCAAAAGGTAGCAAATCAACAGACCCATGTCCAATAAAACACATACAAACGTCCCATTCACTAAATCATAAATTTATCTGAAATTATTGTTAACAGTTACGAATATTGATAAAACTACGTTATTTCAATATAGGTAGTCAAAAGTTAGATTTTCTTTCTGATTGTTGAAAAGTCGAATATGGCTTTATTAACACTATCAGGGAATTTGCGCGATACAACGACGGGGAGGGATGGCAACGGCACGATGAATGTTGGGGATTGTACTTCCCATTCCCATCCCCATTTTCTACTCTCCATCCTAATTCTTGTCCACATCCCCATCGGGGAATTGCTTTACATTCCTATCCCCGTCTCCAATGGAGATCGGGGATCCCTGTGGGTATTCGGGGATTCTCCACCCTTATGAAATACTACCTCCGTCCCACAATTAGTGTCCACTTTGAATTTTCAAAGTATTTCTCATTCAACTTTGACCATAAATATTTTTATTTGTGTTATGTAATATTTGATAAAAAATATATGAATGGATTGAGTTTTAAATGGATTTTCATTAATATAATTTTTATCAAGTATTATATAACACAAATAATAATATTTATGGTCAAATTTGAAAAAAAAAAAAAAAAAAAAAAAAAAAAAAATCAAAGTGGACACTTATTATGGGACGGAGGGAGTAACATAAAAAATCCACCAACTCGTCGAAAATATAAATAATTTGACTCATAAAGTACCTCAACAAACGTACATCGCACATAGTTAGATTAATTACACTTTCAATTCAACTTTAAAACATCGTAAATATTGTACATCACATATAATATAAAAACAGTATGTATCATATGTGTGTATTTGGACAAAATAGTTAAGTAATATGTAATTAGTACTTATAATTCTAATTCTAAATGTGTTTAATCATATAAATATCACATATGCATATAAGCATACATGTCGATACTTATAAACATATGTACATGTACACATATAAGTTAATCGAGTATGGATAAAATATATAAATTTTAATTATACACTAGAAAGATCGGGGTCGGGGCCAGGGATTTATGTTATCCCAACCCCGCCCATCCCCTGTTTAATATTTCAGGGGATTCACCGTCCCCATCCCTGGTCAACTCGGGGATTTTCCAGTCAAATCAGGTCTGGGGATCGGGTCTCCATCGGGTATGGATTTTTTTGCCCTCCCTAACGACATATATCATGTAATCAAATTTTTTGATGAACATTATTCAATTATATGGCTTTCGTGATAATAACTTTACGCATGACGATAATTTTAAAAATGATAAGAGTACTCGTGCATCATGATGCAATGACAATACGAAAACAGTAGCTAATAGTATTACAAAGTTGTGATAATTGATGGTGAATGATACTTGCTAGTTAATATAGGTCAAGATTTTTGTAATAAATTAGTAGCTTGTTTGGTTTGAACTTTGTACCATGTGATATATTAATTGCATTTTTAAATGAGATGTATTTTAAAAATAATGATACGTGTTGTACGGATGTATAGTGCATTATTTAATTGTAAACATACCTTTAAAACTTGTAATACTTAAAATATATTTTTAAAATTTTTTATAAAAATTGAAAAGAAAAAGAGTCTAAAATGAATTATAGCTACTTTAGATATACTACAAGAAAAAGAGTCTAAAATGAATTATAGCTACTTTAGATATACTACTACACGATGGGCAAGTCCAATGATTTTAGGGCTTGCAAACAAGACAAGTACCTTAACAACCGATGAACCAAAAGAAAGAGATCAATTCTTATAGTTTTATACTTCAGGCTAATCGTGGCACTAAAACGACTACTACTTATCATAAAAGACATCTCATATTTTATTTGCAGAATCTAACAAATGATCTCATTAGCTTTGTTAATCATCATAAAATGATTATAGAGTGTATTTTTCACTACAAGGTATTGTGCACTTTAACTTTATCAAGAAAAAGCTATTGATTAATGTGTGTCTTTCATGTTCAAAAAAAAAAAAAAAAAAAAAAAGAAGAAAAAAAGTGTCTTTCTATTTATTATTGGTAAAGTTACGGTCTTACGTAATATTTAACAAATTTCATATTATATTTGAGATTTGAAACATTACGAGCCAGTCACAGCGTTGTCTTTGAGGGTGGTCGATCGCCCAGAGTCCCCATAGTATCATTGTGTACCGGGTATAGTTGTATACATATGCACACATAATGTATATATTTTTTTTGAAAAGAAAACCAGTATGGAAAAGTATATCTCTAACCATGTGTTAGACATATTTACTACTGTAACATGTCTTGGTAAACATATCAGAGTGTATTTGTGTCTATCGTCTTGTGTCTTATATGTTTTAAATTGACTACAAAGATTTGATTAACGAATTTGTATAAAAATTGCTTGAAAGACAACTTCTTTTAGATAGCTAATTAGAGTGCATCTAATAATATAATGACACACAATCTTTATACTACTTTTTGAGGGCTTTATTTTGAGTTTTCGCTCATGATATCTGAAAACTTGAGGAAACTCACATACCAATAGTCTGTTGCTTATAACCACTGCACAACTCGAGCCATTAAATACTAACTATCCGTTCTTAAAAAAATAGAATTTTGCTTATAAATCGTTTAAGTGTTTAACTTCACTAGTTAGTTAAGAGTATAATATATTTTTTTATAACAATTCTCTATTGAAGATTTGAAAGTCTTTTCATAGTACTTTTTTTTCTTTGTTCAAAATAATGGGCCTCATTTTAGTTGTGGGTCACTTTAATGGGGTCTATTAAAAGTCTTGGCTAGTTTTATGGATTAAGAGACAAAACTAAGTGGTGGAGCTTATGGTATTCACGTGGGCATGATGGTATTGCATGATGTTTTTGTATTGTGGTCGGGTCGGATCTACTTGGCCTCCATATTAAGTCAAATATGTATATTGTATTAATCAATTTTGTATTTTTCAATGAGAAATAATAATCTGGGTAAAAGTAGCACAATTTTAAAGTTTTGCTGGAAAAAAACGAGTCTTATACAAGAATCAGGCAAGACACAAAATTAGGGTCACTTGCATGTTTAGAGTTTAGACCAACTGTTACACCTCAATCCCAATATTAAAATCGGCGGGCACATTTATAGCCTGGATCTTCATAGTACATATACAGTCTACAATTTCAAAGTCTCTAAAAGTTTGAGTACTTCTTTTCACACACCCTGATCAACACCGACTGTCGTGAAGAAAAAAAAAATTGTGGCTGAGCTAGAGGCTCGGTGCGTAGATGTTGACCACAAATAAAAAGTACAGTAACACAATAGATAAGAGTAAAGACAAAGAAAAAGAGATCAAGTCCAAAATAAATCACCATCATATCAACACACCGGCAACGCTAGAGTAATCAAAAAAATATAAGGCTGGCGCAACAAGGGATTGACTTATTTATACAGAGTGCCCTACAAACAAAATTTTTAAAATGTATACTCACGGTGCCAAAATCATTTCGTATCATATCACATCACATATCAAATGATACACCAAAATTCACAACTCCAAGTGCATCCCAAAATCAGAAGGTGTGTATAGACACTACATCGCCACCGCACAATGGTGAGTATGGTTGCATGGTTCTTTTGGGTCAGTTTTTTAAAAGAAAAAAAAAGTATGGTTTTGTCATAGGCTATGTAAAATCATATGTTTATAACAACAAAAACAAGTTTCTTGATGTAAACAACACTTTATACTCTAGATCGGTTGACAATGATGTTTCCGACGAGCACTTTAAACCAGGAAGAATGATGCAAAAGTAATTTGTTTACAGGATTGAAACTTTTAGAAAATTTTCAGTCCTCTTTCCTCACCGAGAAAAAGCTTCTCAATTTAACTCATAACTAATTAAGATGAAACTCTAGATCTCTAAAGAACTACAAGTCTACAACATCAATCTAAGTTCTTGGAGTTTCATGGCTTTCTAACTAGAAAACATATTCCAAAAGATGTTCCGGTCGCCACTCATCTAGTTGCCTTTTGTGTGGCAATGATCAAGAAACAAAAGCCTACTTGTTTTGTATAACAAATACGGCTTGAGTAGACATGTAATAATCCTAGATTAGATCGTTCAAATTCATTGTAATAGTTCACATGTTCTCTAGCATCTTGCTAGTGTGCCATGTTTTAACATATTATGATGCTTAAAGAAAAAAGAACACATTTTTTTACTCTATTTATTCAATGTATCTTAAAACATACAACTTTTAAAGAAAGAATATTAATGTAAATCAATTTTTATTAACTTCCACAAATTATAACTTGGTACAACCTAGCAAACAATTCTTCATAAAGCTAAACATGATAATTCTAACCCTCTATCTATAAAACTATCATATACTCTGGAGGTTCAAATTATTTATGCATAAAGCATGCATATATTGACGATAGAGGAGATGCCGGGTATTTAATGTACATTAACCTAACATTGAATTGGTGGACATGTTTTAATATAATGTATGAGCATTATATTAAGAATAAAACAGTGAGGAGAGGTGTTAAAGCGGACAATATCTACAATGCATAACAACGATATTTTATAGCGGCGGATAGTTATAGTGATATTTTGACACAATATATTAACCTCAACATTAACATTTTCTTGATCTTTCATTTTCATTTCTATCAAGAAAAATGATATATGGACCTAAAAGTGGACCTAATTATGGACCTAAAAACATGTGGCATGATCCTGATGGGTTGTAAAATAAGTGGATCCTTGTTTGCAGCTATGAGGATGATGCCACGTGGTTTTAGGTCCACAATTAGGTCCACTGTTAGGTCCATGTATCATTTCTCTTCTATCAAATTAACTATAAATTAAGACAATAGTAACAAGAAGTGTATGGTTTTTATATTTTAGAGAGTAGTATGATTTTTTGGAAACTATTATTAATTAAGTTTGTGCTAACTTGCCATTTATAATAAGGGGTATAATAGATAAAGAACGTTACTCAAACCTTAAGAATTTTTAAGAGATTAAAAGATGTGATGCATGCTTTATAAGTATATAAGATTTTATAGTCATGTGTATGCCATAATTTTGACATAAGTCAAACTTAGCTAATTTTTGCGTTTATGTATGTTATAAGATTGTTCATACACATATTTTGAGAATAAAAGTTAACATAAAAATATTAAAAAGATTGTTTTATTAAAGAACTTGAATTTAAGCTCTCGTGTATTTGTTTGCTTATATGAATAATAACTTGTGTTTTAACTTAATGTTTACGATCAATATAATAATAATCAAAGTTGTTCTTTTAAAAATTTTAAGTTACATAAGAATTTGTTAAATTTATAAATAGACTAAAGATTATGCAAATCGAGTATTTTTCATACAACTGAATTTGGGATTAGCCCATTTTTATAAGTTTTGGGCTTCTATTTTCAAAAGTTTTGGACTAAATTAAAAATTATATCAGCTAATAATAATAAAACGGAATTTTACACTTAAGTTTTTTTTTTTTTTTTTTTTTTTTTTTTTTTTTTTTTTTTTTTTTTTAATCTAAAGTCACACGTATTTTCAAATGTAAAAGTTAATTTGATTTATTTAACTTAAATGGAATTTAATTATTTTTATTGGTTAATCCTTAATTTGATCATGTGACCAAAATATAAGCACGCTATTGATAAATTTTTATTTTCTTACTTTTGCAAATTCGATACAATTTCATTAGCCTCATGTGCATGGATAACAAAAGAAACTAATGTTTTCAAGATCGTGATCTTACTCAGGATTGATTTTGTTTTTGCAAGATTGAAATCATAAAATCGGATCGCGCGCGATCTTAAGATTATCATCATTATTATAATGTCATTTTCTTAATAGTCATTATAATAATATTTAAATTTACAAATTATTACTATGTCATAAATACAAAATTATATGATTTTTTTTAAAGAAATGTTGTTTTAAATTATGAATATATTTAGTTTAGAAGATTAACATGTTGCTGTTTTCTAAATTCTATAAAAAAATAATCACTAACTTTGTAGTTTTTTACTTTGTGGTTCGAGAAAAGTAAATTCGGACCGGATTAGATTTTAAGATCCTAAGTCAAGATCGGAATCTTATAAGATGTTAAGCTTTCTAAGATTCCACTTAAATTACAAATCATTTTTGCTTTATAATATCGTAAAATTCTAAAATCAATATCAAGATTTTAACGACTGCGATAAAAAACTAGTAGTAAAAGATTAAATAAAATAAGATCCCAAACACCCTCTTAATAATTTAAAACCAAACACTAGAAAGTAGAAACCACAAATCCCAAACACAAACACGACTCTCACTGTGACATTTTTAGGGTTCCTTTTTTCCGACGTCCACTTCTTCGAAATCAAAGTAAGCTGTTATTTTCAATGCTCTTCATCTCGTCTAATTATTGTTACCACTGTTTAATTCCACTTAGTAGTAGCAAGTAACTGACTTTAAACCAAGATTAGTGTTCCTTTTTATTTAGTAGCTTCAACTTTTTAATTTTTGCTATTAGTTTTCCTTTTTGGTAGGGGAGTGATACCACTAGGGCAATGCTGTTTAGGGGGTGTATGTTTTGGCTTATGTAGCCGCCTCTTTGGTATTGGGTTTATGTTTTATAAGGGCACTTTTTGTAGCTTATTTTGAAACTTTTCGGCTTATATAATGATCATAAGCAGAAAAGTTTAAAAATAAGCTCCAAAAATGCCCTTAAGGCCAAAACCAAATAAGCATAAGCCGGGTATATAAGCCGAAACAAACACCCCCTTAGTGTATGTGAATAGGATGTCCTCGTATTTCCTTACGATTAAAACCTTGATTGAATCCATTTGTTGTCATTATCAATTCATACTCAATGGTATGTACGCTTTATAATGGATATGCAATATGTAAAGCTGCTTTAAGTTGGTGGAATGAATACTTGATTGATTAAGAAGAGAAGGCGATAGATGAATCTCAGGTTCCCTATACGACCGAATTTTTATGGCATACAAGTCATCGTTTAGTAGTTATATAGCTTCTTTGAGACTAACTAGACCCATGAACCCGGGGTGATTCACATGATTCCTTATATTTGCTATTATGTGATATGTCCGAACAGACAGGGCGTCAATGAAAGACAACTCTATAATAGTCTATTACGTGTTTAGGAGTGATCTGGTGCCTAGTATATATCTATTGGAACGGATGTTGTAGAGTCAGGTCTAATTCAGTTTTCCAAAAACAACTTGTTTCAGGTATAATTTTTGAAGGTAAAAAGTAGAACTAGCAGTCTTTACCCAAATCTTTTGTAATATGCTGGATGCAATAGGCTTTACTGAAAATTATTGATAAAATAAAAAAAGGGTCAGATAGGGTGAATGGGTTGTTTAAGACTTCTCAATCCATCTAAACTGTGTAAAAAATCATCTTTGTCAATCAACACCTTCACCGTCTCCGTCACAGCTTCACTCGTTAATCATTATTATTGTCTCTTCACTCCCTTTCATAAGCCAGACGTCCTTCCATCTTGTCTTAATTCGCAAGTCGTCTTTGCTCTTATGTTTATAGTTTTGCTCATGGTTGCTAGGCGATACTCGAGCGGTCGGCTACCTTGTAGCGAGTAATTAGCCTGGGCAGGGAGTACTAGGATTGGAACTTTTATATAATTTGCAAATTATACCTATGACATGTTCATAGGTCCATAGAAATATGTGTAGAAACACTAACAATTGTATACTGGAAACCGAGTAACCCCAAGTTTTGACTTTTGACTGAGTTTTGACCTTGTTAGTGAGTAATCGCCGGTTGCTCGTTCACTGGCCTTGTAGTGAGTATTTGCAAGCTCTGATCAGAAGTATCTGGTCGTGTTGCATTTTCTGCTCCTCCGCTTCAGTCTGCCTTCTTCGGATAGCCGGGGTCAGACGTTGATTTCCGATTTCAATGTCAGCTCCAGGTTTTGGGCGGCCCATCTGGTTAGTTCAGCTATCACTGCTGGGAGCCCCTGCGGTTGTTCGGCTGCGTACTCCCCGTCCGCCTATCTCACACTCCCAAAGCATCTTTTTATTTCATATTTCATTTTCCTTGGCGCGTCCATTCCTTTCAAGCGCCCTTAGGTTGTTTAGATCTTTTTGTTGCTCAGTTAGGAGATTAGGGTCGTGTATATGACGTAACATTTTTGTCCAGCAACATAGAAGCATAACTGTGCTGTAAAGATTATGGCATTGTTAAATCTAGAAATACTGAATTTTTCATAGTTCTTTAGCAATAACAATAAATTGTTTGCTTCATACGGTATATTGGCTGTGTATGGAATTTAAAAGAATAATGACATCAATCGTCCTGATCCCTTAAGGTAAGGGGTGCTTCAAGCTCAATATTGGCTGTGTATTTTCCGCTGTGTATGGAATTTAAAAGAACTATCTAGATAGTTCTTTTGGGGTAGGGGTGCTTCAAGCTTAGACCAAGAAATATAACAAGAGTATAACTGTGCATAACTCCTTCACTCAATTAAGATCCATGTATTGAACCAAATGGTTACTTTGAGTGGTAGAGGGAAATAATACTCAAGAATTGGAAATAATGTAGTTTCCGCTGTTTAGTGAGCTGGAATGAGGAGATGCACATTTATGCTAAACACATTACATAATTATATAATTAAACAAGTTCCCTTTGTTAATCTTTTTGAGAGCTAAATATGTAAGAAAACGTGAATACTAATAGCCCATCATCATTGAGTTGAGTGGACGGTGGTTCTGACATCTAATTTTTTGTTTTCAGTATCATGGCTGGAGCTGAACACACAAACTCAATATTCATCTCCTTCGTAACCCTATTATCCAATTTCTAAACACACACTTCTCATTTGTTCACATTATTTTTAATGGATTCAGCAGACCCGGATCCTGATCCTAATCCTGAACTACCTGTAGTTCCTACTCCTCAACCTTTATCGGTTTCAGTGCCTCATCCACCTAGCAGATACGAGGCACAAAAAAGACGTGACTGGAAGGCGTTCTTAAAATACCTAAGCAACCATAAACCCCCATTAACATTATCTAGGTGTAGTGGAGCACACGTTATCGAGTTCTTAAGATACCTAGACCGATTTGGAAAAACTAAAGTGCATGTGACTGGGTGTCCAAATTTTGGACACCCTAACACCCCTGCACCTTGTTCTTGTCAACTCAAGCAGGCGTGGGGGAGTTTAGACGCGCTCGTAGGGCGACTCAGAGCTGCCTACGAAGAAAACAGTGGGCAGCCTGAGTCGAACCCTTTTGGAGCGCGTGATGTGAGGATTTATTTAAGGGAAGTGAGGAAGAGTCAAGCTAAAGCTAGAGGTGTTCCGTATGAAAAGAAGAGGAAACGGCCTAGTGGTGGTGGTACGATGGCTATAGCGAAAGTATCGGTGGATGACAGTCATGGTGGTGGTGGTGATGACATTTCAAGTAGTGCTCCGGCTACTTCGACGGTTTAATTAATTGTTTCTATATTGTTCTTGAGTATTGCTATTTTTTTTTTAATTGTGATAGAATATTATACATTCACTAACTATTATGAATTAATTAGCTAATTTATGTTATGCATTGTTTTATTTAAGAGTTTCTTACACGTTTAAGTAAATGATTGAATGTTCACAAGAATGAACATCAATGGCTGGTTACGTGTTACAACAACAACAATACTCAATCCCGTCGGAACGAGGTACGGGAACATTTTCATTACCTTGATAGAACATAAGTTTCGTAACAGCTAGTTACATAAACGGCTATTAAATGTTAATTACTACACATAAGTTACCACAGTATTTGTTAATTAGCACTATGCAACCGTACATCTCCATTGTCTGAAACACTGCAAGTCTGCAACTTTTGTGTGAACGTTACACAGATTATAAAATGCATACACACGTGGGGGCTGCTATTAGGTGCAGTTTCAGTCTCAGGTGTTTGTTTTTTAGCTTTGATACGAACTTGTATGTATATTGACTACTGTACACACGTGGGGCTGCTGATCAAAAGGTTCAAGTTATTTAGGGTGCGCTTGGTATACTGGGAGGAATGACAATGGGTATGAGTTTGATAGTATTCAACTATGAAAGTTTCATTCCCAGCTCTCTAGCCATATATGGAGTATGGAAAATAATAAACTTTCATAGTCATAGTTATGGGCCCAGACACCCTAAACAAACACCAACTATCACTTTCATAGTGATAGTTGATTCTCAAAAATGGGTACCAAACGCACCCTTAGTATGTTGGGAATAGAGGTGCAAGTTCGTAACCGTTTTTTTTTTAACCGGTGGTTTAACCGGAATCGGTTTTTTCAAAAACCGGTTATATTAAAACCGGTCCGGTTTTTTTAACCGAACCGGTTACCGGTTATGGGTTTTTTTGGCCGACCGGTTTTTTACCGGTTATATACCCGGTTTTACCCGGTTTAAAAATAAAAACCGGTTTTAACCGGTTTTATTATTATTTTTTTTAAATATATATACGTGGCCCGTTAAAAAAAAAAAAAAAAGTTACCGTTTTAAAATTTAACCGGTTTACCCGGTTTTTTTTATAAAATTATAGCCGTTTTAAAAAACAAAATAGCCGTTACCTGGTTTTAACCGGTTTTTTCCGTTTTTTTTTTTTTTTTTTAATTTTACCGAGGCCAAACGGCTATATGCCATATGACCGTTTTTATTGAATTTTTTGAGGGTTTTTGGGAGTTTTAAGACACTATAAATAGAGGTAATGAGTTGGTGTTGAAAACACATAAAAAACAATCTCATTTTTTTCTCTAATCTCTAAAAAACGCTCTAAAATCGCTAATTCGCTATAATGGAAAACTCACAATCACAACAAGCTTCCACTACTCCCTCCGTTGCTACTAGCAATGCCCGAAAACTACATTACACAAATGATGATGTTAATATAGTTAGACCAACTACCCGAAAAGGTGATGTGTGGTCTAATTTCGATTTGTGTGTTATTAACAATGTTTTGAAAACCGGGTTCGAAATCGACCCGGTCGAGTCACCGGGTACCGAGTCAACCGGTTGGACCGCCGGGTTAACACGGTTTTCAATTTATTATTTTTTTATTTTTTTGACCGGGTCAACCCGGGTTTTTATTAAAATATTTTGAAAAAATGAAACCCGGCCTGGTTTCGAGAACCGGGTTGACCCGGGTCACTCAAAACCCGGCGGGTCAAACCGGTTAACCCAGTTTTAGAAACCCGGGTTGTTTTGACCCGTTTTTCCGGCCGGAACCGGTCGAACCGGTTAACCCGGCCGGGTCGACCCGGGTTTCAAAACCTTGGTTATGAAAGATGGTAATTTAAGGGCGCGTTGCTACAAATGTGGGAGTTTTTATAGCGCCGGGTCTAACACTACACTTAGGAATCATTTGGGTAGTTGTAAGGCGGTTTGAAATGATATGTCGCAAGGTACTATTGGTGCGGATGGTTAAGTTTTTATATATGATGCGGATGCGCTTCGACTTGATTTTACGAAGTTTGTCATTCAACAAGGGCTTCCATTCAACCACTTCGACAACGTCAAGCTTACGAAGATCATCAAAACGAGGCTACAACCGCGGTATCAACATGTAAGTCGTACTACTCTTAGAAGTGATGCTTTTAAATTATAGAAAACGGCTAAAAAAAATATTATTGAATGTTTTCGTGAATATAGATATGATGTTTCTATAACTACGGATACTTGGACCGCACCACATGGTACCGCAAATTCTTTTCTCGCCGTTAAGGCTCTTTAGTTTAATCCCGAATCTTGGTTATTAATGAAACGGACAATTGCTTTTAAAATATTTGGTTATCCTCATACGGGATGTAATTTAAGAAAATTTTTGCATGACACTTTAATTGAATATAATTTAGATGATAAAGTTTTTACTAGATAATGCATCAAATAATACTAGAGCTATGGACTTGTTAAAATTACGTGTAAAACCTATTTTAGATGGTGCTTTTTTTCATTCCCATTGTGTTGCTCATGTTATAAATTTATCCGTACAAGCGGCATTAAAAATATGTGATAGTTTATATACGAAATTTAGGGGTTTATTAATAACGGTATATAAATCGAGCAACGAACGACAAATGAACTATAGACGTTTTCATGTTATTTGTAATGAAGAACCCCTAGGACCTTGCCTTGATAATAATACTAGGTGGAATTCTACTTGCATGATGTTTGAAAATATATTATGACAACGTGCGACTTTACAAGCTTTTAATCAAAGACTTATTAATAAAAATAGGTCTAACATAATACTAAACGACCAAGATTGGAATCGACTAAATGAATTAACTGTGTTTTTACAAGTTTTTAAAGAGACAACAACTATATTATCGGGTGTTTATTACCCAACTAGCCCATTAGTTTTAAAACAAATTTATGCTATGACGGAAAAATTATATGAATTAAAAAACTCACCTTCACGAATGTTTAGAAAAATGGTTAAAATTATAAAAAAGAAATTTATAAAATATTTTGCTAGTTTACCTTTGGTTTTTACTTGTTCCGCCGCACTTAATCCATGTTTAAATGTTGGAGGTGTAGAACTTTTAATGACAAAAATGATGGAAATTTTAAACTTATCTTTTGGGTTAGACGGTGATGACGTGGGCTATATAGAATCTCAAATTTTTAGATTTAACGATAATTTTCAAAAATTGTTTGGCATTTATGCAACAAAATATGGTCACCAACAAAACCCAATTGTTAACCAAATGCGGGCCGGATCGTCCCGAATGACAAGAGACATTAATATAAACCTTTATAATTCTTTATTTGAAGACGCTACAAAGCGTCAACGATCATCGGCCCCAACAAGCGAATTGGGACAATATATGGCTACAAACTTTTTAAGAACTTTAAGTCCCGATGAGTTTGCAAACTTTGGCATTTTGGCTTGGTGGAAAGAAAGGGAAATCCAATATCCAGTTTTATCCGCTATGGCTCGTGACTTATTAGCGGTCCAAGCTTCGACGGTAGCTTCCGAATCGGCCTTTTCGGTTAGTGGTCGAAATATATCGGAAAGAAGGACAAGACTAACACCCGAATCCGTGGAAGTATGTATGTTTGAAAGATTATTTGGACGGAGTAGATAGGATACAACATGAATCATTGTTGGAAGGTCCAATATTAGATAAAGATGTTGAAGAAGGTATAATAAGAGAAGAAGAAGAAGCGGGGATATCACCTTCGAATACCGAAGGCGAATTAGATGAAGGTGAGTTTGAAGTATTTGAAGTTGAAGATTTAGATGTACAAGATTTTTTGGAAGAAAATGATCTTGATGACGACTTGAGTAACTAGTTGAGCATAACGGGTGATGGCAATGCCGAAGCTCGATATACTTGATTACACTAATATGTTTTCGGGTGATGGCCATGCCGAAGCTCGTAAAATGTATTAGTATTTATATGTTTTTATGTAACAACCCGTAATTTTCCACGTCTACATTATTTCCAAACTTCGACAAGTTACTATTCATCATTTACTATTCACCGATCACTATTAATCATTTCACTATTCATCGTTTTTGGAGTCGGTTTGAGATTTCGAGAAGCGTTCAAAAATTTTACTATTCATAAAACACTATTCATGATTATCGTTCATCCGTATATTAGGTAATGCACGGATACGCATTATTTTAATTTGCGTATGTTTAAATATTTAATAAACGTTACCACTCAGTTTTTACTACTAACGTATACCCAATACTCCCGACTATGATCCTAACACATTTTTGTACTCATTATAATGATATAAAAATTATATTATTAATTTACACGGTGTTTTCAAGTCAACTGCTACATTTTACGTTAGGAGCTTATTACTCCGTCGGTTTGCGTTATTTCAACCCGATAATTATTTTAACACCCGATTCTCATCAGGAATGTAATTTCATAATTTTTACAACTTCGTCATATTTTATTTCAACTCGACACGATTTATTTTTAGTTAACACGGTACCCGATAACACCTAATGTACAAGACTTCTACACAAGAAAAATGCATTTTTTTCTTCTCAAAATACATGTGCAAGAGTTTTACTTCTACTTGACCTCTTATTTACCATAATACCCTAAACTAGATATTTGTAGCAAATAAACTTCATTTTTCACATAAATATTCATTTTACAAATCATAAAACTAGGTTTTCTTTCATCTCTTCCTCTCTTCTCTATATGATCGGCCAAGAACAAGATCCAAGAAGAAACCATTGATTTTTCAAGAACCAAGTATATATCAAATCCTAGTAGTGATCTAGTTTGGGTTTTGAAATAAAAACCACAAAGATTAAATGGGTTTTCATCACCATCTTTCAATAATCATCACAAGTAAGTTACTAATAATTTTTCTACTCTTTTAAACATTTACTTGATGTATTTTTATGATCTAGTAACAAAAACATGCAAATATACTATGATCCATACCACTTTTAATTTGTTTTACTACATATAATGAGTTTTTGATTATCCCATGAAACCCACCAAGGTTAGTGATGTTTAGTATCTCATGACACCCTAAGAAGGTGTATGGTAGGATTTAGTACTTGTGGAGTTGATTTGAAGTAGTTTGGTTAAGTTTTGTACAAGTTATTAACTAAGAAAACCAAGTTTTGACAATATAAATAGTTGCTGACCCATTTTGTAAAACATGGGAAACTTAGGGGTTAGGGTGTAATTTTGGACCAAAGTTTTAGAAAATACTTTCAAAAACGAAGCTATGGGCGAAAGAACGGATTAAAACGAGCTTATAACGAAGGAGATATGATTTTTACAAGTTTAACAACGAAAACTCTTTTCTGAAAATACTACTTGCTGTTGGACGATTTTCAACGGATAAAACGAGATGTTAGACGTAACCTAGATAAGCCGAACTACTAAAAATATATTAGTATATGTTAATACGAAACCAGGGATATAAAGAACATAGAAAACAAGCTTATAACGACCGAGATACAAGCTTTTAAAACTCGACGTACACTATACTTTTTCTTCAGCACTAAACTAATAGAAATTTTCCAAGTGTTGACCCTTTCGCCAAGTGACCATGTTCAACCCCACTTTTCTCATTGATAAACCCATTTCTGGAAAATTTATATCAATGACAAAAAGTTAGTTCACCCAGCCTAGTTTTCAAAACATCCAACCGTTGGTCAAAAGGATTAATAACGAATAACTTATGGCCTTCTAAACTTTCCCAAAAACTGCCCAGAGTCTGCCAAAACAGCCCAAACACCTCACTTCACGGCTATTTTTCTTTATGATTGAGACCCGTATGGACAAAATTTCAGTGTTACGACTTTTATATAATGTGAAAAGCTTCCTAAAAATACTAAGCTTCTTTCCTAACTCTTAATATTAAATATTTCACGACTAGTTTCGCGAGGCCACTTGGTCATATTTTCAAAGTATGAAAAATGTTATTTTTCGACGATAAACATTATTTCCAAATTTCACGAGTGGTATCGATAACATACGTATTTGCATATATAGCATTGTATCATAGCTTACCTTAGATCATATCATTCATATTAGGTTGCGGCTAGAGTACGCGCCTTATTTCAGTTCATACATTTTGTCATCATATCGCTTGTAACACGTGAGTATTCACGAACCCCTTTTTCTAACTATTTTAATCGTTTTGGGGTGGATGCATGAATTATACTTGAACTAAATTGATTGTTATTTATTGAACTCTTTTGACCTAAACTTTTGAACTTAAATCAAACTCTTGAACTTTAATGCGAACTTATGACTTGTTTTGAACTTAATGAACCGTATGTACTATGACCTAAAGTCTCACCTTATTGGTGGAGCGTTTTTAACCTAAAGTCTCGCCTTATTGGTGGAGCGTGCGAAGTCTCCCATGTTTGGAGCGTTCTTAATCGTATATAATAGTTGTATGATGTACTGTTCGTACATTCGCATTGTTCGTCACCTATTAGTAGTATGGATAGCGCTATTAGAGGTCGGCCAACCTCTCGTTCACTATGTTACGGGACGCATATTATTTAATTAGGGGCTTTGCCTGGCATACATTATTATATATGTGGTGCTTATATTGTGACTTAATATGACCGCATGTGCTTGACTACAAGACATAATGCTTTACCTGCAAGGGGTTGTGAACACATAGGTTGCAAGTTTTGTATGGACGGGATTTGCAACTGAGTGAATTTACAATGCCTTTGCGTTGCGAACTTTCTCAAATGGTTTTTCATATTATATAAAACGTGTGTGCTCACCAACTATTTTCATAGTTGACATGTTTTCTCTCATGCATTTCAGGTGATCGTCAGTAAGCTTTTCTTCAAGGTCTTTGCATAATGAAGTTTTCACATGTCACTACTAATCATTATGTACTAAAACGCTATCTTTTGGAAACCAAACTTTATATTTTAATTGCCAATGTCGGCTAAAACGATATTGCAATGATGTACTCTTTCCTTTAATGTAAATTATGGTATTGTTCTATTTCTTTTTGGCAATGTATATTGATTTCGTTGCACCTCGTGTTTCCGCCTTCGGCGGGGTGTGACATTTTATGATTGTATTGTTTAAATAAAAGTTAGGATTGTATTTTTTTAGCTGTATAATTGTATTGTTTAAATAAAAATTATTATTGTATAATTGTATTCTTTAAATAAAACTTATTAGTATATTTTTTAATTATATGTTTGATAATTAACAAGTTATAACCCGAAAAAAAAAAAAAAAAAAAAAAAAAAACTTCGAAGTTTTTAATTAAATTTCGAAAAAAAACGAACCCGGTAAATAACCGAAAAAAAATCCGAATCCGAACAATTATAACCGAAAAAAAACGAACCGGTAAAAAAACCAATTCCGAAAATTTATAACCGTAAAAAACCGATTCCGAACATTTATAACCGAAAAAAATCGAACCGAACCGAACCGAAACTGGTTTTTAGAAAAACCGGTTTTTTGAAAACCGGTTTTCTAAAAACCGAAAACCGATTTTAACCGGAAAATTTGCACCTCTAGTTGGGAATATATTTTATGTTTTCAGAACCTCAAAATTATTAGAAATGACCAATGAAAACTAGTTTGTTAATCAATGTCATTGGGCTTTAAGTTCCCGGTTCAATCGGTTTAATTGCCGACTTAACCATTTTTTTTACCCAGCTTCCGGTTCATCCGACTAGTCAATCCAAGTTTTTTGATTATTCATCTTTGGTCGGATATATATGATTGTTTTCGAACTCGCTAACGTTTCATGACTATGATGCGAATATTGCTCATACCTCGTGACATCCGAAATTATACAATATATAATAGAGCGTCAACCTGTGACGTCAAAATTGCGTCATGCAGGCCCATTCCATTAGCCCAGCCCATCATCACCATGTTTACCCTTAATATGTGGATAGATCCTTTAACGTTATTGTCTTTCTTTTCCGTTTGCGTTATTCTAAGCCATAAACTGCTACCTTAAACTATGAAAACTAAAAGTAAACCTTGCAAAAAAAATGATGGTGCGGTTTTGTTAAGCGACTCATTGTGGCCGAATGTGTGTGCTTCTAGTTTGGGAGAGTCAACCAACGCCATGCATATTAGGAGATGCGGGTGATGTGACGAGTGTTGGGAACGGAGTAGTTGATGGTAGTTTAAAGAGAAAATGAGTTTTTGAAAATTATTCGACAACCAATACAGGTGACAAAATAATAAGGAAGTGTTACAACGTGGGCAGTTCTGTTGAACAACAACATACTTTGAATAGTGATGCTGCAAATGAAGCCTACATTGATGGTAAGGTCAGGATAACGAGCACACCGGGATGGCTAGAATCAGTTCACATTGTCGGGCGGTGCCACATGGTATACCTGTTGATCAACTCACTCTTTTTACCACTGAAGATGTGCATCAGCTTTGTCAACCTATGGGTGTGTACAGTGGTGAGTTGCATCTTCCAACTACAGCCGCATTAGAGATGTTGCCAACGGGGAGTTATTCGCCTTCCAATAGTTGTGGCCAACAGTTGTTGAAGAGAAAGGTTATGTTTCTACACCAACCTGTTTGTATACAAACTGGTACCAGCGTCAAGAGGAGGAGAGCCGAATGGGAACTGTTGGGAACCGGTTCAAAGACGTCGTCTGAAGGTGTTGTGAATAGTCGGGATTCCCAACCAGTAGGGTCTTTGCAGATTCAAGGCGCGTTGCCAAACAATGCGCACAAGCACATTAAATATGCTACTATACTCAGTTCTGCTAATGCATCAGGATCTTGAAGCCTTCTGAAGTTAAAAATCAGGTATATAGCCGCTCTATCATTTACCGGATCACGTACACATAAGAACGAATGATCGAAGACCCGCCGCAACGCGGCGGCTCGCAGCCTTCCTCATTTTTATAAAAAAAAAGGCAAGGAGAAATATTATAATGTTTTTGGAATAAACAAGTAGAATATGGTATGACCCACTCGTCACTAATAAAAACAAAATGCGTTAATAAAAATTGATTCATAAGAGAGCTGGGTATCATGCATACCATTAACATGTTATTGGTATGCCACCTCAGCGTCACATCATCCACTCCCAATAACACACCATTCACTCTAAGTCTCAAACACCATCCCTCATAACACACCACTAACACGTTATAGTGTCATACTTTTTTTCAATTCATTTTATTTAATAAAAAACAAACACATTTTATTAAACACAAATTAAAATTACAATACATAAATTAAAATTACAAATCAATTTTTACGTAGTATCTATATGTTAAGAAAATATAGTTAAGGTTTTATGTAGTATCTATTTAGGGTGAAAGCTGAAAACACGTAACATACTTATTCAAAACACACGATCTATGCAAGGAATTTTCAAAATTATCATTGTACGCAAGTTATTTTCAAATTTCGTACAATGTACGCAATATGACCTAGAACCAGCAGGTTACCAGGTTTCAAACATTGAAAATTGACAGGGTTGGTCCATGTGGTTTGCGTTGACTTTCACCGGTTATCCATTGACTTTTTATCACTTAGTTATAAAATTACACGTTTGGTCCTTGAATATTTATAGGCATTTCATGCACAGTCCATCATTAAAAAAAAATTATTTTCAAAAAAAATATAGAATTTTTTGTTAAAAAAAATTAGAAATTAAAAAAATTATATAAAAGTTAAAAAAATTAGAAAATAAAAAAAATCGGGGGGGGGGGGGGGGGGGGCACTTGGGATTGGAGATTCACGCCTCGTGGCAGGGCTAATGATGATATTTCTTCTTTAATTTCTATTATTGGTAACATCACTCTATCCCCTCGCGGTTGTGATAAGTGGTTGTGGAAGTATGACCCTTCGGGCCTGTTTAAAGTTCGATCCCTATCCAATATTATACAGAACTTGTCTCTCCATGTTCATGGGTTAGGTGTTCATCATTTATGGAATTCTTGGACTCCTAGAAAGGTTAACGTGGGTGTTTGGAGAGCTTCCCTAAACCGTTTAGCCACGCGTGTTAACCTGATGCAAAAGGGGCACTCATATGTCCTCTGTGGGATGTCCTTTCTGTGATGCAAATGATGAAGATGTCATGCTCATTTCTTGCTCTTGCGTTTTTCCGGTTTGGAGAAAATTTTGGACTTGGTGGAATCTTGACTCCCCGGTCTTGTTTTCGTTAGTGATGTGGCTAGTGGGAACCTCCCTATTATTGGCGACGCTTCTCTCACAATATTCATGGTGTCTTCCAAATTACTCTTTGGATCCTTTGGAACTGGAAGAATCGTGTTGTTTTTGCTCCTATTGACATGATTTATAAGTGTAAAGAGGAGGATGTTTTCCCAAGTATCCAACGCCTTTCCTATCTTTGGATCTCTTCCCGTATCGCTGCTAAGAAGAAGGCGAACTGGGCTTGTTAGACGTCCAAGCCTTTTGAGCTCTTTTCGTAATTCTGTGTATTTCTTGGTGTTCTGGTTCTTGTACATTTTATGTTTTGTTGCTTGTCTCCTTCTTGGAGCTTTTTAATAAAATTCTCAGCCTTTCAAAAAAAAAAAAAAAAAAAAAAAAAAAAAAGGTCAACCCGAAAACCGAACCAAACCAAATTCAAATTCGGTTTTCGGTTCGGTTCGGTCGAATTCTAGTTCGGTTCGGTTCTTGGGTTGACCCGAATAACTCGAATTTTATTATTTATTTTTAAAAATTAATAATTACTGATATTTAGCAACAAAAAAAATTCAAGCATAAAAAGTAACATTTTAATAGTGTGTGTATATATATATATATATATATATATATATATATATATATATATATATATATATATATATATATAAATATATATATTTATATGAATTCGGTTTTTGGTTCGGTTTTCAGTTCAGACTGCTAAACCCATATCCAACCCGAGAACTGAATTACTAGTTTGGTTCGGTTCGGTTTTAGCAAATTCGGTTCGGTTATTAGTTCAGTTCGATTGTTTTCGGTTCGGTTCGATTTCGGTTTTCGATTTATTCGGTCATTTCGGTTTTTTTCTCACCCCTAGGAGCTTATGCTATTCACGTCGGCATGATGGTATTGCATGATGTTTTTGTATTGTGGTCGGGTCGGATCTACTTGGCCTCCATTTTAAGTCAAACATGTTTAATGAATTTTGTATTTTTCAAGTAGCACAATTTTAAACCTTTGCCTGAGAAAAGCGAAGAGGAAAGACACAAGATTAGGGTCACTTTGCATGTTTAGAGTTTAGACCACTTGCAACACCTCAATCCCAATATTGAAACTAGAGGGCACACTTATAGGCCATATCTTTTTGAGTATTTCAGAGTTTCTAAGTCGAGTATCTTTTTTTCACACGCCCCGATTAATCCTGAATACCTTCCGTGAAGAAAATAAATGCGGTTGAGCTAGAAGCTCGGTGCGCGGATGTTGACCACAAATAACAAGCAACACAACAGATAAGAGTAAAGACAAAGCAGAAGAGACCAGGTCCAAAAATACTTCTTGAATAAATCACGTCCATCATGAAATAAGATCATTTTATTTTGTAAAAATAAGTCATGCCTATCATATCAACACACCTCCAACACCAAAGTAATCAAAGAAATACAAGGCAGACAAGGGGTTGGCTTATTTATACCGAGGGACCTACAAACAAAATTTTCAAAGTGCACACACACGATGCCAAATAACGAGTATTAGAACTATAATGATCCTTAGGCTGGGCACAGTAAGGGAATTCAATCCCCTTACTTTTTCCTGCCACGTCAGCTTTCTCTCTCCAGCGACTTGCAGGTGTAACAATTCGCAATTTCAGGTTAATTACTATTCCCGGAAAAATTTCACTATTCACTTTTACTATTCATTTTTCCCGAAACTTTCCCGAAAGTCGATTTTTATTTGATATTCTCGAGTGATAAATCATTTCCATGGCAAATTAAATGTTTGACATCCATCAGATCATTTTCGTGAAAGTTATTAAGGAATTACACGGAATTACACGTTTTAGGGTAAAACGTCAATCAGAAATTCTACGTACAACGAAATTCGACCCCGTCAGGTGACCCCACATCGGAAAAATGTTGACACACTCATGATTTATTTGAGAATTAATCGTGACTGAGAAAAACATGACCAAAAACTTCCCAGCAGGTCACCCAAGCCTGTACTACTCTCGCGTGAGCACGCTTAACCATTTGGGCGATTAACCGTTAGACCACAAAACGCGTTTCTAAGACGATTTGAGTTTTTCAACTTATTAGAAAAAGTCAACATATTTTTCCCTCCTCCATTGACCAAAAATCATCCCTTGATGTTATAAGTCATTTCGTGATTTTTAGGCTTACGGTTTGATGTCTAAAAGACATTTAATACCAACCGACACTAGACTGAGCCCAGTCTAGACATTATAAGTCATTTTAAATCATTTTTATCACATTAGAAAAGTAACATTTTACTTTTCTCAATTTTACGCAATATTCAGCGTTTTACGCGAATTACGCGTTTTAGACCCGTGTTTCCAGTTTTTAACAGGGTTTTAGCACCCGATAGAACCTACCACTCATTTTATATTTTATTATGGAGTATTTTGACAAGTTTAACCATACTTTCAAATTCCATAATTTTACGACACCCGGTTTTACGTTTTGAGGCTTAATCATTTACGATTGGCATTCCCGGAGTCAAAACTAACCAAGTATCTTGGATAATACCAAGAAAAGTCCACACCCTTGCTCTCCAAGCTTACAAACCGACCTAGGAGGGGGGGAGTCATCCCATGTGGCTTCATCTCATGAATCTACCCCTAAATCATCATTTTATTACAACTTGGTCACCAAGTTTTAGTAATTTCCTAGCACTTTCCTAACCTCCTCATTTTGGACTATAAATAGCCCCTCTCCCCCCTTGTTATGTCGTGCACCTCCACCACCATAACCATCCATCCTTAGCTTTATTTCCTTCTAATTTCTAGCAAGGTTCAAGTGATTCTTCAAGATAGAAACCCTAGCTAGATTATCATTCACCAAAACTCTTCCAATCCCTAATATACTTGGTGATTTCTCTTGAGTTTGAATCCACTCAAGTCACCAAAACTCTTCCAATCCCTAATTGTAGTAGAGGACTTAACAAGGAAACCGTAGCAATTTGAATCACCCAAAACGAGTACACGAGTCAAAAGTTACGCCCATTTGAAAATACCAAACATTTCCGGCAAAACTGCCAAATACCATTCTGATCAAATTTGGGTTTTGAAAGTCCCACTTCTGGTCCGATTCATCAAAAAGTTAAAACACGAAAGTTGTCCGGAACGACGTTTTCGTTCAGGAACAAAGAAGCTCGAGACCTAAAAACACTTTCCGAGTGATAAAATTCTTCAAATTCTAAACAGCCCATTTTTAGGCGAAAGTCACAAGATTATGGTTATACTTTGAAAGGAACAAGAGGTCTTATGACCTATAATCAAGACCACAACCATGGCTAGAGCCAAGGTTGAGTCTCATGACCTTGGAACAAGGACCAAAGGTCATGGCTAGGCCATGACGAAATGACCATAACAACTTACATAGGCGTAAACATGAAACAATGAATTAGGCGATAACATGAACAAGCAATTTGGATCTACTTCACCTAAAAAGGAAACCATGAAATATTACCAAGAAAAAATGGTCATTCAAGACTTATGAAACTACCCCTAATAACAATCTTCATGTACAAATAAACTTTCCTAAGTTTATTCAAGTATCGGACATGTAACTTTTCGGATCAAAACCTATATCTATATATTTTATCAACTACTACAATAGTAGGGAGCCTCATGTGAGGAGTTCATTATGTAAGCCGTCGAGTTGAGTTGTGGATTTACGAGTTAAAGTGTCCTGGCTCCTCGAACGCTTACTAACATGACTTCTGAATTATGTCGGCCCGAACGGTAGTAAACGATATACGAGACATACATATTTCATGAATCATTTCTTTCAAAGACTTACATTATACATCATACCACATCATGGACTAAATGCAAGATATATATATAGGCACTACTTCATGTTCTTTACTCCAAACCTAAGTCGCAACATTCGATTATAGGTTGCTTGTAGAAACCTTCACGATTCGACCATCACATTCATTACTCACTACATAACTTAAGGTGAGTTCGTAGCCCCACTTTTTATTGTTTAACTATTTTACAAACCCATGGGGGGAATACATGCTATTATTTTTCTACTCGAACACGATGCTTTCTACTGTATGCTACCCGACGATGTTTTATTATCACTAAGTAACGATTGCCATGTTCGAAGTCCCTATATCATGAACCATTAGTCACTACCTTTAGTGAGCGCGAATATTGTGAATAGATCTATTGGGATTGACGAATCCCATTTGTGTTGAACAACGATGAGTTCACACAAATGCACTATATTTGAGATTTAGCGGTATAACGGCAAAAGTACCTTGATAGGGCTTCTATAATGCCAATTTTGTTGGTTCGATGTTAACGCTTTGGTTGTATGAGCTTAGTGAAATAAATAACGATTTTGTTTTCTAACTATGAGTGTGAGTCTATAGCTCACACTACGATTATTGTGTTCAAACGATTTAACTAAACTCTACGAATTCCACTCAACCTTTGTGTTGACCTCTCAAGCATGTATTTCAGGTTCATGACGATCAAGGATGGCACGGAAGGACACGGATACTCAAGAGGGCTATAAATTTTATTATCATTCAAAACTCATTTAATTTATAAACATGGAACCATCTGGGACCTCATTTTGTATCTCTGATATTTATACAATTTGAATGATAAATCTTTTAAAACGACTCAATTGGAGTTCGTTTTCTATTATTGTGTCTATTGTGCCGTCAAGTAATACCCAGTTCGAATTCCGCTGCATCCATGAATTGGGGGTGTTACAGATTGGTACCAGAGCCATGGTTATAGAGAAACGGGTCTAATTGAGACCTAAACTATAACCACACTACAAGCAAAACCATTTTTATAGCCTTCCGCTCTCCGTGTCTTCCATCCTCCAGACGATTATGGACTTATTAAGCATTTTATGCTACATGAACATATAAGTATATTTATATATACATTCGAGTTATTTTCAATCATTTTATCTAAACATATCTACACATGCCTATTCTATGGCATTTCGACACAACTACATTCTCCCAACCATGTTACTACTCCAACATTTTATATCCAAGATATTGTAACGAATTACGATGGTCTTTTCTATTTCCCGAACATTGTATGACACAATGGTCTAATCTACTTCCGAGACATTGTGATTTGTGCAATGGTCTCTCGAATTATTCCACCACCTCATCAATATCATTTCATATGATATCAAAAACCCATCACAATCTATCGATTTCCAAACAAGAAATATGAGATTTCTAAAGGACAAACTAATCCATCACCTACGAAAGCTGAACTTTCTCTACATTCATCAAAGTTTTCTTCTGAAACCTTCATTATTAAAAGTTCGTGATCCTGGCCAAGTATGTTCTATTTTAGAACTACTTAAAACTTCCTTTCCACACGTATCTACCCGTACTATCTTCTATGCAATGGAATGTGAAAACATACGTTACAAGTCTTGTATGGACGGGACTTGCAACTGAAGGGTTTGACATTGCCTTTGTTTAGTGGACAGTTTCCCGAAAGCAATGGACATATCACAAGTATACCTAATTTAGGTATTTGAAAATTTTATCGAACCTCGGCTAAATATAGACTAGTCACCTATATTTAACCTAGGGACAGTGGAATATAGTCTGACTAACTATATTCGACTTAAAATTTTCAAATACTGAGAGTAGTTGTACTAGGGTTATGTTTAGGTTGATTTCCTACTTGAACTCGATAAACCACCAGAATACATTAAAACGATCTAGAGACACGATAGTGCCTTACCACTCAGCGAAATCTTAATACCTTATTTGTACTACCAAATTTCATTCTTGAAAGTTTTCATTTATGAGATAATCCGAACTACTATCTTGGGATAGTTATCAATTCTTCTCTTCATCCTGTAGAAGTACTATCCTGTTTAGGTTCTAAGGATACCATTCCATCATAAACTTTTAAAATCTCTTAAGATTTTTAAAGCAAACTCAACATCTATACCTTAGAGTATTCATGTTAAGCATACACTACACACTTTTGTTCGTCAACATATCACATCATTATCTTTACAATCGTTGGAACCACAAGCTCATTAACAGATGTTGATGCACTTTTAAAGCTCAAATCATCCTTAGCTACACCACAAGTACCCTAAACAGCTTTACAAGTTTGAATATTCATCTTGTACTTTTGCAACACCAGTATCATCTCGTAATACCCTACCTTGTAACTCACCGACTAAGTATGAATGTTGTGTAGGATGATTTGTAATTATTTGAATGGATTGGGATGCCTTTTCATTTAAATAAAGACATTGTAAATCACTAAACCATAAGTTTATATTTCCTTATCTACATTGTTTGGGATGCCTCTCTATGTAAATAAAGAATTATAAACAAGTGGGCTTATTTGTATCTGAAATAACATAAGTATGAAGTCAATAAACACTAGGTACAACAACCGATTACCTACTAGGCTATGATTGCAATTACTCTCTCAAATTCCTATTAATATTCGACTGCTATATCAATTTCCTTTGATATTCGACTATTACCATACCTTTCCTACATAAAAGTAAGCCTCATCCTACGCCATACACTAAAACGACAAATCAAACTACATCACTGGTAATCCCAGACTATAGTCCTCATAAGTAACCACACATCTTTATCGACACCACTCCAACATATGACACACATAGAACTTCGGGACGAAGTTCCCCGTAAGGGGTAGAGACTGTAACAATTCGCAATTTCAGGTTAATTACTATTCCCGGAAAAATTTCACTATTCACTTTTACTATTCATTTTTCCCGAAACTTTCCCGAAAGTCGATTTTTATTTGATATTCTCGAGTGATAAATCATTTCCATGGCAAATTAAATGTTTGACATCCATCAGATCATTTTCGTGAAAGTTATTAAGGAATTACACGGAATTACACGTTTTAGGGTAAAACGTCAATCAGAAATTCTACGTACAACGAAATTCGACCCCGTCAGGTGACCCTACATCGGAAAAATGTTTGACACACTCATGATTTATTTGAGAATTAATCGTGACTGAGAAAAACATGACCAAAAACTTCCCAGCAGGTCACCCAAGCCTGTACTACTCTCGCGTGAGCACGCTTAACCATTTGGGCGATTAACCGTTAGACCACAAAACGCGTTTCTAAGACGATTTGAGTTTTTCAACTTATTAGAAAAAGTCAACATATTTTTCCCTCCTCCATTGACCAAAAATCATCCCTTGATGTTATAAGTCATTTCGTGATTTTTAGGCTTACGGTTTGATGTCTAAAAGACATTTAATACCAACCGACACTAGACTGAGCCCAGTCTAGACATTATAAGTCATTTTAAATCATTTTTATCACATTAGAAAAGTAACATTTTACTTTTCTCAATTTTACGCAATATTCAGCGTTTTACGCGAATTACGCGTTTTAGACCCGTGTTTCCAGTTTTTAACAGGGTTTTAGCACCCGATAGAACCTACCACTCATTTTATATTTTATTATGGAGTATTTTGACAAGTTTAACCATACTTTCAAATTCCATAATTTTACGACACCCGGTTTTACGTTTTGAGGCTTAATCATTTACGATTGGCATTCCCGGAGTCAAAACTAACCAAGTATCTTGGATAATACCAAGAAAAGTCCACACCCTTGCTCTCCAAGCTTACAAACCGACCTAGGAGGGGGGGAGTCATCCCATGTGGCTTCATCTCATGAATCTACCCCTAAATCATCATTTTATTACAACTTGGTCACCAAGTTTTAGTAATTTCCTAGCACTTTCCTAACCTCCTCATTTTGGACTATAAATAGCCCCTCTCCCCCCTTGTTATGTCGTGCACCTCCACCACCATAACCATCCATCCTTAGCTTTATTTCCTTCTAATTTCTAGCAAGGTTCAAGTGATTCTTCAAGATAGAAACCCTAGCTAGATTATCATTCACCAAAACTCTTCCAATCCCTAATATACTTGGTGATTTCTCTTGAGTTTGAATCCACTCAAGTCACCTAAACCTTCATCATTCATCTTTCAAGAATACCAAGGGTAGAAAGATTGCATGAAGTGAAGTGGGTTGAAGCAAGTCTATCAATGTCCTATCCTTACATGTTAACTTCCTTTCATGTTTGAAAGCCAAAAGTTGTAAGCCAAACCCTAACATGATTCTTGTTAAATAATCATGTTCATGTTATTTACATGTTATTCTTGCTATATTATGTCTTGTAGTTATGTCCATGATGTATAAAAGTGAGCAAAACAAGTTATTGTTATCGATTGTTACAACAAGTTACTAAAACAAGTAAACTAGTGACTTTCTTGGGGAACCACGACCAAAATGGTAAAATTATGATATTTGATTATTACATATTGTAGTAGAGGACTTAACAAGGAAACCGTAGCAATTTGAATCACCCAAAACGAGTACACGAGTCAAAAGTTACGCCCATTTGAAAATACCAAACATTTCCGGCAAAACTGCCAAATACCATTCTGATCAAATTTGGGTTTTGAAAGTCCCACTTCTGGTCCGATTCATCAAAAAGTTAAAACACGAAAGTTGTCCGGAACGACGTTTTCGTTCAGGAACAAAGAAGCTCGAGACCTAAAAACACTTTCCGAGTGATAAAATTCTTCAAATTCTAAACAGCCCATTTTTAGGCGAAAGTCACAAGATTATGGTTATACTTTGAAAGGAACAAGAGGTCTTATGACCTATAATCAAGACCACAACCATGGCTAGAGCCAAGGTTGAGTCTCATGACCTTGGAACAAGGACCAAAGGTCATGGCTAGGCCATGACGAAATGACCATAACAACTTACATAGGCGTAAACATGAAACAATGAATTAGGCGATAACATGAACAAGCAATTTGGATCTACTTCACCTAAAAAGGAAACCATGAAATATTACCAAGAAAAAATGGTCATTCAAGACTTATGAAACTACCCCTAATAACAATCTTCATGTACAAATAAACTTTCCTAAGTTTATTCAAGTATCGGACATGTAACTTTTCGGATCAAAACCTATATCTATATATTTTATCAACTACTACAATAGTAGGGAGCCTCATGTGAGGAGTTCATTATGTAAGCCGTCGAGTTGAGTTGTGGATTTACGAGTTAAAGTGTCCTGGCTCCTCGAACGCTTACTAACATGACTTCTGAATTATGTCGGCCCGAACGGTAGTAAACGATATACGAGACATACATATTTCATGAATCATTTCTTTCAAAGACTTACATTATACATCATACCACATCATGGACTAAATGCAAGATATATATATAGGCACTACTTCATGTTCTTTACTCCGAACCTAAGTCGCAACATTCGATTATAGGTTGCTTGTAGAAACCTTCACGATTCGACCATCACATTCATTACTCACTACATAACTTAAGGTGAGTTCGTAGCCCCACTTTTTATTGTTTAACTATTTTACAAACCCATGGGGGGAATACATGTTATTATTTTTCTACTCGAACACGATGCTTTCTACTGTATGCTACCCGACGATGTTTTATTATCACTAAGTAACGATTGCCATGTTCGAAGTCCCTATATCATGAACCATTAGTCACTACATTTAGTGAGCGCGAATATTGTGAATAGATCTATTGGGATTGACGAATCCCATTTGTGTTGAACAACGATGAGTTCACACAAATGCACTATATTTGAGATTTAGCGGTATAACGGCAAAAGTACCTTGATAGGGCTTCTATAATGCCAATTTTGTTGGTTCGATGTTAACGCTTTGGTTGTATGAGCTTAGTGAAATAAATAACGATTTTGTTTTCTAACTATGAGTGTGAGTCTATAGCTCACACTACGATTATTGTGTTCAAACGATTTAACTAAACTCTACGAATTCCACTCAACCTTTGTGTTGACCTCTCAAGCATGTATTTCAGGTTCATGACGATCAAGGATGGCACGGAAGGACACGGATACTCAAGAGGGCTATAAATTTTATTATCATTCAAAACTCATTTAATTTATAAACATGGAACCATCTGGGACCTCATTTTGTATCTCTGATATTTATACAATTTGAATGATGAATCTTTTAAAACGACTCAATTGGAGTTCGTTTTCTATTATTGTGTCTATTGTGCCGTCAAGTAACACCCAGTTCGAATTCCGCTGCATCCATGAATTGGGGGTGTTACAGCAGGCGATTCAGTGCCCCAGTAAGGGCGACCTAGTTTAGGTTTTTTTTTTTTTTTTAATTTATTTATTTATTTATTTATTATTTTTTTTTACAAACTTAATAATTAAAACATTAATTTCATTAATAAAAATAAAACAGTACATAGATTGAAAACATAAACTTAAACATTACATAAACTTCAATTATAATCCTAGCTTCAGTTGTAGTCCAGGTGATCCCAAGTCTGAGAGTTGTCGGAGCGGTAACCGTCATCGTAAGGATCAAAGCTCACCAACCTCTCTTCTTCTAACTGAGCTTCCAACCTGCTCAGCTCCCGCTCCTTCTCAGAGTTCCAGCCATCATCATCTGCTGCCACATTTTTCTCAAAACTTAGCTGAAAATTATCCAGACGAGGCAACTGTTGTTGTTGCTCAACAACTCTTTGTGCAGATGAACTTGATGCACCTTGCACAAATTGTTGTTGTTGTTCAACCATAGCAGCTTTCACATTTTCTTCAAAGCTCCAACGAATCTTGTTTGTTTTTTGGGCATGTATCTGACTCACACAGCCACGCAATGCTTCAACAACGGCATGATCTTTACGAAATTCATCGTATAAAAACTGGTCGATCACATATTTTCTGTCGTAAAAAATGTGATCGCAATCTGTGTAGCGTGTTCTCATTTGTTGTTTGAGGGCCTTTGCCAGCTCAAACCTGCTAATAACTTCGGAAATAGCTTCTTGACAAGCCGTGTCGTCTTTCTCAGCTTGGATTTTGACCCAATTTTGAAATTTTTCGACGGTATGAGGCAGTTTATTACACGCCATTTTAAATTGAAATATGTGTGAGATTTTGTGAATTGAAGTGTGTAAAATATGTTGTGTTAATGTGGTATTTATAGTGTGTTATTTATTTATTTATTTATTTTTATTTTTTTTTAATGTAACGGCTACAAGTTCTTTTTTTTTTGAATCCAACAAACATAGAAAGACATTCGATCTCATGCTCGACCGTTTGGTTGCTTTGTCTTGCCTCGATCGACTACCCACAAAAGAAGGATCGATTGAGATCGATCGGATATGTCGATCACTTTGCATTACTGTGCCCAGCCTTATAAGAGATAAAAAAAAAAAAAAAAAAAGACCACAAATATTTATCTCTAACAACAAGAGAAAAGTTCATTTGTGAACTAAGTTTTTGTTACATATTGAGGGACAAATCCCCACCATTCATCTATTTTGATCTATTTATTTTTTCTTTTTTGTCTTTTTATTCTTCTATTCACGGTTAGCTTTTTTTTTTTTTTTTTTCCTTTTCTTTTTCTTTTTTCTTGGTCCTTCCTTTTCTATTCACGTTGTTGTTTTGTTTTTTTTTCACGCTTTTTTTTAATAAACATTTTTTTAATTCATTTTTTTTTCTGTGTTTTTTTTAAATCACGTTTTTTTTTTTAATTCACGTGTATTTTTTTTTTAAATTCACGTTTTTTTTATTTTAATTCAAGTTTTTTTTTCACTTTCTTACGTTTTCGTTTGTTTTCATACTACACGTTTTCGTTCGTTTTCAGACGTTTTAATACGTTTTTATCCGTTTTCTTTCGTTTTCGTCTATTTTTCATACGTTTTCATCCATTTTTAGACGTGTTTTTACGCTTTCATGCGTTTTTGTCCGTTTCATACTTATTCATCCGTTTTCTTGCGTTTTCGTTCATTTTCATTCGTTTCCGTCCATTTTCATCCGTTTTCTTTCGTTTTCATCCTATTTTTCATACGTGTTTTTACGCTTTCATTTATTTTCGTCCGTTTTCATACATATTCTTCCGTTTTCTTATATTTTCATCGTTTTCATTCATTTTCGTCCGTTTTTCAATGTTTTTGGCCATTCTTAGACGTTTTCATATGTTTCTGAATATCACAAGTGATATTCTGTGATATTCAGAATATCTCCCCTGTGATATTCAGAATATCTCCCCAGTGATATTCTGAATATCACAAGGGATATTTGTAATATCACAAGTGATTATCTGAATATCACATGTCATATTTTGTGATTTTCTGAATATCACTAGTGATATTCTTAATACCACAAATGATATTCTGAATATCATAAGTGATATATCATAAGTGATATTCTGTGATATTAAAAAAATCACAAGTGATAGATATTCAGAAAATCACAAGTGATATTCAGAATATTACCAGTGATATTCAGAATAAAACAAGTGATATTCACAAACAAGATACGTTTCTAAATATCACAATTGATATTCTTAAAATCACAAGAGATATTTAGAATATCACAGAGTATCACTTGTGATATTAAGAATATCAATTGTGATAATCAGAAACGTATTAATGCAGAAAAAAATGTAAGAATGTGAAAAAAAAGGTGAAATCACTTGTGATTTCTGAATATCAGTTGTGATTTTCATGTTACAAAACATTTGTTAAAAATAACTTGTGATATTCATAATATCACTTGTGATATTAAACGAACAAAAATGAAGAAAAACATATGAATACAGACAAAAACGTAAGAAAGTGAAAAAAAAACGTGAAATCACTTATGATATACTGAATATTACTTGTGATTTTCTGAATATCACTTGTGATTTTCATGTTACAAAACATTTGTTGAAAATAACTTGTGATATTCAGAATATCACTTGTGATATTCTGAATGTCAATATCACTTATGATATTCAGAATATCACTTGTGATTTTCATGTTACAAAACATTAGTTAAAAATCACTTGTAATGTTCAGAATATCACTTGTGATATTCAAAAACGTATGAAAATGCCTGAAAGTGGCCGAAAACATTAAAAACAGATGAAAATATAAGAAAATAGACGAAAACGTAAGAAAACGGACGAATATGTAGAAAAATGAACGAAAACATCTGAAAATGGGTAAAAATGTATAAAAACGAACGAAAACGGACGACAACGTATGAAAACGTACGAAATCGGATGAAACGTATAAAAACGGACGAAAATAGACAAAAACGTAAGAAAATGGATGAAAACGGACATAAACATATGAAAACATATAAAAACGGACGAAAAAGTAAGAAAATTGACAAGTATGTATGAAAACGGGCGAAAACGTAAGAAAATGGACGAAAACGTAAGAAACAGACGAAAACGTATGAATACAGGCGAAAACGTATGAAAACGGGCGAAAACTTAAGAAAACAGATGAAAACGTATAAAAACGAGCAAAAACGTAATAAAATAGATGAAAACGTATGAAAATGGACGAAAAGGTATGAAAACGGAAAAAAAAAAACGGATGAAAACGTATGAAAACGGACAAAAACGGATGAAAACTGACGAAAACGTATGAAAACGGACGAAAACGTATGAAAACAGTTGAAAAAGTAAGAAAGTGAAAAAGACGTCAATTAAAATAAAAAAACGTGAATTTAAAAACAACGTGATTAAAAAAAATAAGTGAATTAAAAAAAGACAAAAAAAAGCGTGAAAAAAAAAAGAAATAAAAACATGGATAGAAAAGGAAAGAAAAAAAAAAGAAAAGGAAAGAAAACGTGAATAAGGAGAAATAAAATACATAAAAAGAAAAAAATAATAATAAATAAGAAAGACAAAAAGACAAGAAAAAAAAACATGGACTTAGGTTGTCCTATTAAATCTTAGGTTAATCTACACCATTAGATCAAATTAGATAGATGGTGAGGATTTGTCCCTTAATATGTAACAAAAACTTAGTCTCTAAAATAACTCACCTCCTAACAACAAAAACAAGTTTCTTGATGTAAACAACATTTTATACTCTAGATCGGTTGACAATAATGTTTCCCACGAGCACTTAAACCGGGAAGAATGACCCTAACGTAATTTGTTTATTGTGGTTGAAGCTTTAAAGAAATTTTCAGTCCTCTTTCATCATTGAGAGAAATCTTCTCAATTTAACGCATAAATAATTAAGATGGAACTCTATCATCTCTAAAGAACTACAAATCAATCTAAGTTCTTGGAGTTTCATGACCTAAAGGTGTAAAAATGATATCAAAAACCAAAACACAAGCTGTTACACCCAGCCAACCACCCCTTGGTGTATCTTTTATTATAACAATTCAAGAAGATAAGTCTCAAACGGTGCTTACCAAACAATACAAAAAACAACGACTGATCTCTACTAGGTAGACACCAATCTAACCTCACTACAAAGATCACTCAAACACTCAACCTACAAAGATCAATTATAGAGATTGATCTTTGATATAGATTTCACAATACTAACAGATATCAATTGATATCAACCTAAAGAAGATATAACAAACTGTGTGAATAACGAGAGAGAATGAAAGAGGCAGAGATACAACTTATGAAACCCTAAGCTGCATAATGAGCTTATATACTAACAAGTTTCATATTAGCCCTTCATCTTCAATAACTTGTCATTCAGTCTCACAACTTCCATAAAGCTCAATAAGACTTTCAAACTTGACACAAATAGTCCCTCATATATTTCAACACCCCTCCTCAAGTTGACAAGTCTTCATCTTGAATGCAACTTGCATTCTTTGTTTGACCATTATTCTTTACTCCATTGTTAGATCCTGCAAACATATCAAACATTCCAAGATTTTTGCAAAACATACTATGCTGTCTTTTACCAAGACATTTAGTAAAAATATCAGCAACCTGCATATCAGTATGAATTTTTATAGTTTTGATAACACCTGCAGAAACCTTTTCTCTAACCAAATGCACATCCAATTCAAAGTGTTTAGTTTTTTCATGAAACACAGGATTAGCAGCAATTTGAATAGCAGCACTATTATCACAGAAAATATCCACAGGTAACAAATCTTTAAGACCAAAACTATTTAACAAATTTCCCAACCAAATAACTTCACAAGTAGTAGAAGCTAAGCTTCTATATTCAGCTTCAGCAGAACTTCTAGACAATGTAGCATGCTTTTTACTTTTCCAAGAAACAAGAGTATCTCCCAAAAAAACACAAAAACCAGTCACAGATTTTCTAGTTCTAGGACACTTAGCCCAATCAGCATCAGCATAAGCCTTAAGTTTTAGATCAGATTTTTTATTAATTTGTAAACGAGAACCTGGAGAACCTTTCAAATACTTCAAAACTCTTAAAGCAGCTTTCAAATGAGACTGTAAAGGATTATGCATATGTTGACTCAAACAATGAACAACATAACTAATATCAGGTTTGGTATTAGTTAAATAAATCAACTTACCAACCAATTTTTGATAGTTAGTAATGTTAGTCAACACTTTATCATTATCAGTTTCAACACAACTCAATATAGTATTCTCAGGCAATGGTGTGTCAACTGGCTTAGCAGCTAACAAACCATATTCATGTAACAACTCTAAACAATACTTCCTTTGAGTCATACATATACCATTATCATTTTTTAACACTTCAATACCAAGAAAATACTTAAGTTCTCCCAAATCTTTTATCATGAACTTAGAACTCAAAAACTATTTGAATTTGTTAACTTCAACATTATCATTACCAGTAATGACAATATCATCAACATACACCAATAATGCCATAAACATAGACCCTTTCTGTTTAACATACAAAGAATAATCCAATTTACTTTGTTCAAACCCATGTTCAACCAAGGCAGTGGTAAGTTTAGCATTCCACTGTCTTGGTGCTTGTTTAAGACCATAAAGTGACTTATTGAGTTTGCAAACCTTTTTGTCATCACCACCATTAAACCCTTTAGGTAAGATCATATAGACATCTTCATCAAGATCCCCATATAAGAAAGCATTGTTAACATCTAACTGATATAGAGGCCAATTCATATTAACAGCAATACTAATAAGACATCTAACACTAACCATTTTAACAACAGGACTAAAGGTTTCATCATAGTCAAACCCTTCTCTTTGACTATAACCTTTAGCAACCAATCTGGCTTTATACCTATCAATCTCACCTGTAGATTTATACTTGATTTTCCATAACCACTTATAACCAATAGCATGTCTACCAACAGGTAATTCACACTCAGTCCAAGTATTATTCCTATTAAGAGCCTCAACTTCATTATTTATAGCATCACTCCAATTAGGATTTTTAACAGCTTCTTCATAACTTTTAGGTTCACAAGACTTATTCAAAGTAGAAGCAAAACACATGTTATTTCTATTAAGACCAGCATAACTCACATATTTTTCTATACCATATCTAAGCTTAGAACTCATCACATAATCATTAAACCTAATAGGAGTTTTAGACTCTCTAGTAGACCTTCTTACAACAGGTGTCTGCTCATCTTCATTAGTGTTAACAGACTGAGTTGGTATAAATCTAGTGTTATCATTATTGGGATTGCCCTCAGACCAGTGTTGGTCACCAAAGTAGGTTGCAGAATGCCTACCTTCATGATGCACATAAGTAGTATCTGTTTCATAGTCTATTGCATCACTTACAGGTGGCAAACTACCATCCTCAACTGGTGTATCTTTCTCATCATCATTGGGACTTTGAGACTCCAGACTATCAAAAAAATTCAAGTGTTCTACTTCATTTACATGATCTGTATCTATAGAATCACAGGTTTTCATTTTTAGAGGAAAACTATTTTCATAAAATTTTACATCTCTTGAAAAAAATACATTTCTAGTATCCAAACTTAAAAGCTTATATGCCTTTTTAGTAGAAGAAAAACCAATTAGAACACACTTTTCAGACCTATAAGACATTTTATCATGATTGTTTAAAATGGTTGCAAAACACAGACAGCCAAAAGACCTCAAGTGGGAAAGATTTGGTTTACTATTATACAACAACTCATAGGGACATTTACCTTTTAAAACAGAAGATGGCAGCCTGTTTATAAGATAAACAGCAATTAGAACACAATCAGACCAGAATCTTAAAGGAATCCCCCCTTGAAACATAAGACTCCTAGCTACATTGAGCAGGTGTCTATGTTTCCTTTCAGCAATCCCATTTTGCTGAGGGGTATGGGCACATGAAGTTTGATGTATTATTCCAAGATCAGAAAACATTTCATGTATTTTTCTATTTACAAATTCAGTTCCATTATCAGATCTGACAATCTTAATTTTGACATCAAATTGAGTGGATATTAAGTGAATAAAAGAGCATAATACACCAAAAACTTCATCCTTGGTTTTAAGTAAATAAACCCAAACAGCCCTAGAAAAATCATCAACAACAGTTAAAAAATACTTGTAACCCTCTCTGCTAGTTACTCTATAAGGACCCCATAAGTCAAGATGAATAAGATCACCAAGACCTTTTGACTTATGATCAGACAAAGGAAAAGGTTCCCTAGTCTGTTTGGCCCTATGACAGACCTCACAAACTGGCACAGAGGAGTTCTTGGAAATACCAAGATCATTTTTAAGAACAAATAAGACAGGGTCAGCAAGATGACCCAATCTATTATGCCAAACAAGTTTAGACACATTATAAGACATAACCATATTACACTCACCCATAGTATCATAAGACTGCATATCAAACAAGTACAGACCATCAGATTGACTACCAGTCCCCAGAACAGTCTCTCTTTTCAAATCCTGGATATAACATTTATCTTCATCAAACCCAACAAACATTTTGCTATCTCTAATAAGTTTATTAACAGATAACAGACTCACACAATAACCAGGAACAACCAAAACATCATACATAGTAACATTATTAGTCAATTTAAGATTTCCAACATGACTAATAGTAGCAAGAGTACCATTAGGATGTCCAACAGTAATCCTAAGACTAGCAATATCAATCACATTAAACATACCAACAGTAGAAACAGTCAAGTGCTGATTAGCACCTGAGTCTATAATTCATCCCAAAGAAACAGTGTTCACAGACATACTAGAATTAGCATAGAAGTATTTAGAAAAATTGATATTAAACCAAACATTTCCATTAAAGAATAAAGCCCTACCTGCCAAATTAGCATGTATGCTTCCAGAGGGAGAATCATTGATCAAAGACAAGAGTTTCTTCATCTGCTCAGAAGTAAAACCAGAAGAAGTACTAGTAGATGAAGTAGAGTTTCTATTTTCAGACTGTTTAACCTCAGTATTAGCATTATAGTTTTGTCTAAAAATATTTTGTTTAGCTGGATTATTATTTTTGACAAAACCAGAAGGAAATCCAATGATTTCATAACATCTTTCAATAGTGTGTCCAATTTTACCACAATTTTTGCAATTCAAATTAGGATTAGGTCCTCTATTAAGGGTATTAGAATTAGTACCTCTAGTGTTATTATTAAAAACCTTTCTAGTGTTGTTAAAAGATTTAGCAGCAAAAGAAGAAGCATTCAACTTAGATTCAGTAACACTAGAGGACTCTGGAACCCCTCTATGGGATTCCTCTCTAGAAACAGTGATGTAAGCATCTTTAACCTCAGGGAGAGGATCCCTGGTTAAAAGAGCTGTTCTCACAGGCTGATAACACTCATCAAGGCCCATGAGAAATTGCATCAACTTCATAAGTTGCTTATGCAACCATAACTCTTTACTGGCATCACAAGAACATTTAACTTCACAAACACAAACAGGTAACTTGGTTAAAGCATCAAATTCTCTCCATAAAGAATTCAGCCTATGATAGTAATCAGCCACAGATGTACCACCTTGTTTAACACAATTAATTTTCTGAAGCAGATTATACACAACAGAACCATCAACTTTATCATATGTCTCTTGCAATTCTTTCCACACACAAGCAGCATTATCAGAATAAACAAGACCCATATAAACATCTTGAGAAACAGAATTCATCAACCAAGTTAAGACAATAGCATTGCACCTATCCCATTGAGCAGACAAAACATCACTAGTAGAATAAGTCTCTTTCAGACAAGATCCATCAACAAAACTAAACTTATTCCTAGCTTGTAATGCTAATTTCATAGCACCAGACCAAATTCTATAATTTTCAGTTCCAAGAAGTTTAAATGGAATTAAAGCAGTACCACTATTATCATTAGTCTGAATATGCAAAGGATTACCAGCATCAAGATTACTAATTAAAACAGGTGGATCAACACTTCCACCAGCAGCAGACATGATAACAGAAAAATAATAGCAACTAATGAACAAAAAACAAGAAAAACAGACAGATAACAGTTAACAGAAACAATAACCAATATCAATATCCAACAATAGCACAAAAACACTAAAGAACCTATACTCACACCCAAGATTAACAAAATACCAGTCAAGAAGACTGGGGGTAGCCAGAGCAGGTTTCCGTACCAATCAAGTTGGCAGGTCAAGGAGTTAACTACCCCGTTTGCACCTTCTTAACTAAGTAAGTGTTATCTTAAAGGAAGAAAACAGACTTACAGAGCAATACCAGCGGAAGAAATGTCACAATAACACTATATTCACTTAGTCTAGTGATATTGTAATCAAGAACGGGCCCAACAACCTTAGAAAATCACCAGGAATGAAAAACCCCAATTTCTCAAATTAGGGTTTATGAAACCCTAATCAAGAAAACTTCAATAACCCACCAAATCACCAGATCTAGCCTGAACAGACTAAATTGACCACGGCCATAAAGACAACGACCTCAATTGAACTTCAATCGAACAATTAAACCACCAATTACTGATCCCCCAAAAATAGGAAACCCTAACAGTATCAAGAACCACCAGATCTATCACCGTGGCTCTGATACCATGTAAAAATGATATCAAAAAACAAAACACAAGCTGTTACACCCAGCCAACCACCCCTTGGTGTATCTTTTATTCTAACAATTGAAGAAGATAAGTCCCAAATGGTGCTTACCAAACAATACAAAAGACAACGACTGATCTCTACTAGGTAGACACCAATCTAACCTCACTACAAAGATCACTCAAACACTCAACCTACAAAGATCAATTATAGAGATTGATCTTTGTTATAGATTTCACAATACTAACAGATATCAATTGATATCAACCTAAAGAAGATATAACAAACTGTGTGAATAACGAGAGAGAATGAAAGAGGCAGAGATACAACTTATGAAACCCTAAGCTGCATAATGAGCTTATATACTAACAAGTTTCATATTAGCCCTTCATCTTCAATAACTTGTCATTCAGTCTCACAACTTCCATAAAGCTCAATAAGACTTTCAAACTTGACACAAATAGTCCCTCATATATTTCAACAAAAGGCTTCCAACTTGAAAGCATATTCCAAAAGATGTTTCGGTCGCCACTCATTTCGTTGCCTTTTGTGTGGCAATGATCAAGAAACGAAAGGCTACTTCTTTTGTATAACAAATACGGCTTGAGAAAACATGTAATCCTAGATTAGATTGTTGAAATTCCTTGTAATCGTTCACATGTTCTCGAGCATCTTGCTAGTGTGCCATGTTTTAACATATCTTGCTACTTAAAGAAAAAAAAAACACATTTTTACTCTAATTGTTTAATGTATCTTAAAACATACAATTTTTAGAGAAAGAATATGAATGCAAATCAATTTTTATTAACTTGCACAAATTATAACTTGGTACAACCTAGCAAACAATTCTTCATAAAGCTAAACATGATAATTCTAACCCCTAAGACTATCATATACTCTGGAGGTTCAAATTTATTTATGCATAAAGCATGCATACATTCGGAATATATATGTAACTAGGGGTGAGCAATCCCGACCGACACTCGACTCCCGTCCCGATCCCGACACCCGACTTCCTTCCCGATACCGATCCGACTGTAATCGGGTCGGGAGTCGGGAGTCGGTTTGCGTTTTCCTGGTAATCGAAATTCGGGACGGGTCAGGAGTCAGGACGGTCTCGAGAAAACACAGCCAAAATCAAGATTCGGGACGATTCGGGACCATTATTGGGATTTTGGATGAGTCGGGACCATTATCGGGTCGGGAGTCGGTTTGGGTTTTTTCCTGTTGTCGGTATCGAGATTAGTCGGGACGGGTCGGGATTCGTCCCGATGCTCACCCCTATATGTAACTATAACCCCACGAGCATAAAAATACCATATTGATACGTGCATTGTCTCACATCATTCACGAATAGAGGAGATGCCGGGTATTTAATGTACATGAACCTAACCTTGAATTGGTGGACATGTTCTAATATAATGTGCGAGCGTTATATTAAGAACAAAACCGTGAGGAGAGGTGTTAAAGCAGATAATATCTACCATGCATAACAACGAGATTTTATAGCGGCTGATAGTTATAGTGATATTTTGACATAATATACTAACTTCAACATAAACATTTTCTTGATCATTTATTTCTATTTCCATCAAATTAACAATAAAATAAGACAAGAGTAAAAAGAAGTGTATGGTCTTTATATTTTAGAGAGTAGTATAATTTTTTGGAAACTATTATTAATTAAGTTTTGCTAACTTTCCATTTATAATAAGGGGTATAAAGTAAGGAACATTATTCAAAAATTAAGAATTTTTAAAAGATTAAGAGATGTGATAGATGTTTTATACTACGTAAGTAGTTAAGATATTATAGTCATGTGTATGCACATAATTTTGACATAAGTCAAACTTAGCAATTTTTTGTGTTTTCTTGTGTTATAACATCGTGCATACACATATTTTGAGCATAAAAGTTAACATAAAAATGTTAAAAAGGTTGTTTTATTAAAGAGCTTGAATTTAAGTTCTCGTGTATTTGTTTGAATTTAACTTAAGAGTCGAGTTATTTAAAAAACCAAACATTCTTCACATACCAAGTGACTCATCCCTACAATCCATCTAAAAAGAAATTAATGGTTGAGATTAAAAGCATTTAATATTTCACCCATTTTTTATAATTTAAATATCTCTTAAACCGTTAATCGTTAAGCGAAAATAATTACACCATCGACGAATATTTAATTATCTTATAGATATGCATTGCGATATACTTTCGACAAAAAAAATTTTCGTTTTTTACACGTTTTTTTCGTGACCGAAAAAATCATATGTGGTATTACATATCATATCTTTTATATAATAAAATAAAACCTCAAGTGGGGACTTTTATATTTCAAAAAAACTAAACCATACCTTATTTAGTAATAATATTATTTAAAAAAAAAAGATTATTTTCTTATTAGGTAACATTTTATATTTATCCATAACACAAGTAGAAGATAAATACAAAAAATATAGATAAGATGTAATTAACAATAGGATTAAAATTTTTAAATAATTATCTTTAATAATAAAAAACTATAATTAAATATCAAAAATCAAACAAAACAAATATTAAATTATTTGTTTTTTAATAAATAAAAATATATTATTCAAAAAAATTTTAAAAAAACTCGCGCGTGCGCAGGCATTATAACTAGTGTGATATGTAATATCACATGTGATATTAGTGTAATATCACATGTGATATGTAATATCACATTGATATGGAATATCATATGTGATTTTTTCGGCCACGAAAAAAAAAACGTGAAAAAATGAAAAAAAAATTTGTCGAAAGTATATCACAATGCATATCTATAGAAAGATAATTAAATGCTCGTCGTAACGGTATATTTTTTTCGCTTAACGATTAACGGTTTGAAAGATATTAATATTTGAAAGAAAAAAAATGATGAAAGTGAGTTTTTTAAATTGTTGGCATTAATCTCATCTATTAGATCAAATAAAGATTGAGAAAAGATGATAGAGATTATTCTCACGTAAAAAACGTTTGGTACTCAAATGATTATACCCCTGAATTATACGAAAGTATTACGATCAATATAATAATGATCAAACTGGTTCTTTTAAAAAATTTAAATTACATAAGAATTTGTTAAATTTATAAATAGACTAAAGATTACGCAAATGGAGTATTTTTCATACAACTGAATTTGGGATTAGCCCATTTTCATAAGTTTTGGGCTTCTATTTTCAAAAGTTTTGGACTAAATAAAAAATTATATTACCCATAATAAAACGTAATTTTACACTTGAGCTTTAAAAAAAACTCCAAATAAAAAATCTAAAGTCATACGTATTTTCAAATATAAAAGTTAATTTTATTTTATTTAACTTAAAGAAATTTAATTATTTTTACTGGTTAATCATAAAGCTTAATTTGGCCATGTGACAAAAATATAAGCATGCTATTGATACAATTTGATTTTATTAGTTTTGCAAAATTGATACAATTTCATTAGCCTCATATGTATGGATAACAAAAGAAACAAAAGCTTTAAAGATCACCATTCTACTCAGAATTATTTTTGTTTTTGTATATCGAATCTTAAGATCAGATTAGGATCTTAGGATTCTATAATATCATGTTACTAGTTATAATACCCGTGAACGCACGGGGTTTTTTCTAAATTTCTAAATAATGCAATTACATCTATTAAAAACAAATAGTTTATTTTCTGTTTTGATTATGGTTAGCATGTTACTCTTGTTAGTTCAACTATTGTAATTGTAATTTTTTATAGGTTTTTGTAGACGGTAAAGAATTGAAAGAGCTTTTGTTCCTCCATATAAACTATCTTCTGAATCACTGCAACAACAATCATATTGAAACATATTCGAATTGGAACAATAGGTTGAAAGAAAAAGTGGGTAAGAATAAGTTTCATACATGTTGTAACACAAATAATACTTGATCAAATTTTGAGAGATCTTTATTAGAGGTTCATAAGTTGTCTCGTAATAAAGCACTAAAAACATAAACAAAAATATATTACCACGTAAAGCACATACAGGAACATAAACTAAATACTAACTTAAAAAGAACAAAAAGCAACATGTTAGTAACTTTTAGTTTTGCACATGTGTTAATGAATGATCTCTTACTCAACAAAGTATTAAAATTATGAGTTCCAATGGGTCAATTTTGTAAGTCTTTCCGGTCCTAATGGGTAAAAATGAGTACCCAATACCACCTACTTACATAATTTGTTAATTTTGTGTATCTCTTGTGCCTAAAGGGTAAGATTAAAGGATTAACAAAAAAGAACAAAATCGACTAATTTTTGAATATAATTCCGATCATATGGAAACACTATCTTGAACAATCCCTTTTAGCACACCTAGTTTTCTTCATTGTGATCAAAAAGTATCATTTAATCACTTCCGAATACTTATGCAAACATGTCCTTGAATGCATATAAAGATTCTAAATATCTGTACCTGCTAAATATTGTTTCTTCCGACAATACGATAAAGATAAACTGATACTTCACAAAACTCTAAGCTAAGCTTTACCTTTTAGCCACCTAAACGTTGCACCACACTAAAATATAGGACGTCGCAGATGAATCATATTGTTACATATAAGTAAGCCATATATATTTTGTACCCCAAACTAAATACAAAAGCTATCCAGTCTCCAAAAAGAATAAGCTAATGCTATCTCCTTCATCGCTTCGGAAAAATATATGTGGATTAACAACAACATAACAACATTAGAGTGCAATATAACTATTGTTTTATTTGAGATAACCATAATCAATATCATATTTAAAAAATGAACAATATAGTGATATCTCCTCGAAATAGTAAAAGAAACGGAACTTAATGTACGCAACATGGATTTAAGGCGAGAATTGGTGTTGGGTATATGTTTGCATCTCTGATGCTCATGGCAATCAAAACTACAAACAAAAGACATATTATTGATTATAATTTAATTATGTCCTCAAGTAGTCTTAACTAAGAATTAGCAGTACATACAATCCATATTTTCCTTTTGCCTATCTTGTACATCCTCTTACTATATATAAATTGTGCTGGTCTTGATATGAGCTTTTAGTTGCTCTAGAAGCAGCTTAAATTTGGCCATACAATTTTTTGCTAATATGGCATTCTCCTCTGCTCTCCAACTGCAAAATACAATAGAGTTTATAGAACACATCAGTAGACAATATATTATTTTTAATTTATATTTAGAAATTGCTGGAAGATTGGGATTGTTTAAATCAAACACTGTCAATTTTTTATAATCATGTTTTCAAAAATCAAATTTAAACAATTTTTAGTGGCGTGCAATTACTAAACACTACAAATTCAAACAACAAATAAGATCTGGATAACAACAAATGATTGGCTCTAAACATATTAGTGCTGATGCTTCTTGCATGTTTTAGATTGATAAATGTTGGCATTATTCTTTAGTGACTGTCTAACTGATATCGATCATGAACTCATTTATAGTTCTTGGGAATGTTCTGATATATCTTAAAGTTCTATTTAGCATGTTAAACATGTACCACAAAGATGATTACTGCAATATTTAATTCTGAATAGTTACAAACAACCAAACAAACCTAATTGTCAGATTTGGGACCAATAGCGATATGTATGGAGAAAGAAGATTAGGACATAACCCGATCTTCAAAACTACAATGGTTCAGTTTTTAGTTTTCAGTAAATACATATAAGACATATGATGAACATATCTTTTACGCAATCATGGCACGTTGGAGTGAATACATCAACCATAAGATGTTCTAAAATCTAAATGACAGAATTTTGGCTCGTCAAAAACATCATAATACTTGAGCCTATCTTCCTCATAAAGTTTGTAAGATGTTTAACTAATAATCAATCCCTTAACAGAAATGATACAACATTTTAGCACTATCCGAAGTTATAACTTAACAGCTTTTATGAGTATCCCAAACACCTGGAGATAAGTTGTTTTTTATATGTAGTAAGAGCTAGATCTTGCTTATTTCACAATATGACATGTTTTGAGATGATCATTGTCAAACATTATGAGAGTCTAGTACTCCCAACGACACTTGTCAACTCAAATAAACTGTCCGGGGTCAATCCAAAGAAGTTGCCTTTTTTTTATCCTTTCCAAAAACAATTTAGCATACAATTGCCAAATATTCTATTGTCATAATTGATCGTTTTAAAAAGCTATTACTTTTGGGCCCGAAGATAACCCCAATTTATCATGATTAATCGTCATACAACTTTTAATATAGATTCGTTGTAATTTAATAAAGTGGTGGTAAATATAAGTGAGAATAGAGAGTACCTGCATATAGTTCGATAACCAGTCGCTTTAAATGTCCACCATTAAAACTCATCACCAAGTGCGACAATAGATAAACCAATCACATTTTCACCATATCAAAATAAATCTAGCCTAGCATGTTAAAGGGAATAAAAGAAAAACAAATAATCAAACAACACATATTATTGAATAAATCAAAGAATTACAAAGTGCTTTACGGAATACACACTTATTGAACAACAATACTTAACATCCGCCAATCAAAAGGACTAATTATGCAAGTTTTATCAAGAATTGGGATGTTTCGCGAGAGAAACTTGAAAAAGGGTCGAAATGTGCATTGTATATAGGTATGCGATCAAATAAAAAGTTTTAACATTTTAAATTTGATCTAAGCAAACACAAATAATCAGTAAATATCATCTTTTTGACAATTTGATGACAAAGTTATAAGTCAAAGTCAACATTCTATTTTTGGCTCTTGTTTATCCCACATAAGTAAAATAATCAACATTGACATTCAATAATATTTGGTTTTGGTCTCATTTAGATTATATATTGTAGTAACCAACAATGGCCGAGACACTGATATAGTTCTAGTAGGCATATTATTGGCAACTATGATAACAGATTAGTGAAGATATGTTTATTTCTAATGCTAAACATGTCAAAACTATTTATGTTAATCACAATGTTATTTGTAAGTTTTAGCAACCTCTTTCTTTATTTTTTTTTTTGTTTCTAACTTCTTATTTCTCAACACTCAAACATTCTTAATCTGTGCAATTAAATCACCTAAGCTCTTAGTCAAGAGTGATCACATTACACATCTACATGTTATAATATAGTAGCAGATTATGAGCATGTCATAATTCTCATTACAATGGTCTAACAACTCCAATATAATTTATGAAAATGCAAAAAAAGATAAAAACATATATTTTCAGATAAAGTATACAAACTAACCACTAACCTGCACATTTTGACTTAAAATAAAGGTGACCCATTCTAATCAATCCCATAGCCCAACTCGCGCATCTTGCCACCTATGCCGACAAGTATAGAATTAAGGTATTTGCCATGGAATTCTTACCTATGCATCTGTTTGATGACGAATTGTCTTTTCGCTTGATTCATGGAGTTGGCTAGCTATTAAGATCTCGTCAGTACTGTCAAATTAAGTAGTTAAAAATATCATGACTATATAAGAATACATGAGAATTACTATAACAGGTTACTATCAACTGAAACAAAAGCATCAACATTTAATGGTTCAAAAATGAAGCACCTTTTAGCAAGACTTTTCTTTCAACTACAAAATACTGCTACAAAGTCAAATAAACTCATCTTACACCTACAGTTAAACTATAATTTTAATGCATACACCTTCCTAAATCCTTTTTATTCAAAGATTTAAGAATATAATTGTAATACCGCAATTTTTAATCGTCATTAACACATTAATTATTCATACAAAATTAAACATGAAACGATGAAAAGTGTATACAGGTCAACCTAATCCGCGCCACCCATTTTGACCCACACTAAGAATGACATGCTTCAACTTCCCAGTGTTGATTCGATCGATGTAAGAGGGCACAGGTTAATAAAAACCTATATATCTTTTTGGTAAAATAAAATAATGTAAGCACAAAAACTAAACCTACAAGAATACCACTAAACTCAAGCACTGAAATCCTATATTATAACTCAGCACACCTGCGCATAACATGTGTCACCCTTATCCAGGTTTTTTGCACATAATTCTACAAAGGAGATTATTCAACCCATTTGACCCATACCCAGTCATGAACTTAACAAACATTCATAGGTCTAGCCCACAAACACACACACATGTTACATATAAGAATCATTTTACTCGTTGAATATTGTCAAATCTTTATTACTTCCTACCAATGGGATACCAGTCAACACTTTTTTTTTCCGTACTCATGGTATTTTACTCTCTCTATTAATTCAGCATTACTATAGCAATGTTGATTGCAATTCGCTACAACATTCTTATTCTCGATGTCTCAAGTCTTTATCATCCTATCACTTATTCATTAATCCCTACCATAATGATGCCGATCATAGGATGTCGCAGATGAATCATATTGTTACATATAAGCAAGCCATATATATTTTGTACCCCAAACTAAATACAAAAGCTATCCAGTCTCCAAAAAGAATAAGCTAATGCTATCTGTCACACCCCCAAAATCGGGTCCAGCGGAAGCATACGTGTAGCTGGGGTGTAACTCAATTGGTATTACAACACAAGTTCAAAAATGGTTTTCACTTTACTTATTTAAAATAAAATCGTTTAACCAAAAATATTGAATTTACATCGTTAAAAGTAGTGCGGAAGTAGGCCCTTAAAAGTAGTTTAAAACGGTCCCCATATAAATAATCAGAGTCTTCTATGACCATGCCATGCCCTGCCAAAACCTCCAGTAGCGTGCCATAAGTTAAAACCTGAAAATACATGCTAAAGTGTCAACACGAGGTTGGTGAGTTCATAGAGTTTGTTTAACAAATAAAGTTTATGCATATGTATGAAGGTTTCCCAGCAAAGGCATCGTAAATCCACTCAGTTACAAGTCCCGCCATAAGAGCCTTGTAACCTGTGTGTTTACAACCCACTGCTACAATATATAGTATGAGTAAAACATATATAAGTTTTATCACAACAGTTAAGCAATTAGTCGTGAGTCTACACTTCATCTCCGAAGACCTCACGTTTGTATGTATATTTCCATGGTTGTGCCCAGCAACTTAATCTGGGGCCAGTGGAAATATATAAGTCTCCATGGTTGTGCCCAGCAACTTAATCTGGGGCCATTGGAAGTATGTATGTATGTCTCCATGGTTGTGCCCAGCAACTTAATCTGGGGCCATTGGAAGTCTCAGTTGCTCAAGAATACACAATCACAGTTTAGTATAACACAGTTAAGTATAACACAATCACGTATGTATGAAATCAAGTATAAAACAATCAAGTATAAAGCAATCAAGTATAAATGTTTTGAGTATCAAGAAAGTATGTTTTGAGTATTTATACTAGTAAGCAAGTAGTTGAGCATGTATCTCCCCCAAAGAGTTAAAACAAGTATAAAGAGTAAAAGTGGGGCTATGACTCACCTGGTGCGATAGCTACGATGACAAAAGTGGATACACAGAAAATGAGGTTCGATCTCTAACCGCAACCTAATATGAATGATAGTGATCTACTTAGATCATGAAAGGATGTAATGAATGCACATGCACATGATACCTATACCACTCGTAACTTGGAAATAATAGTTATAGTCAAAGTAAAGTATTTTCCATACTTAGGAAAAATAAGTCCAACTAGAATAATAAAAACTTGTCGTAATATATCGTATATAAAAACGTTAGTGTTATATTCCTCGTTTTGAAAACCTTAAAATATCGTCTAGTAGTCGCATAAATAAACCTTGGGTCGTACGTATTTCGTTAGTTAAAAATAAACTCCTTGAATAAGAAATCTAGAAAATATATTATTTAGTACGTAGTTATATTATTTCTAGTAGTGACTAAATATATATATAGTTTTGACGATTTTAAAACATGTATAACTTGGTCGTTTTAAGTTCATTTTTCTCGTTCTTTATATCCCCGGAATCGTCTTAGCCTATACTAATATATTTTTGATAGTTCGGCACCTCTAGGTTACGTCTAGCGCCTCTATTTGTCCAACGAAAAATGTCAAACAGCATGCAGTTTTCAGAAAATATAGTTTTCGTCGTTAAACTCGTTTTTAGCGTATCTCCTTCGTTATTAACTCGTTTTCATCCCCGTTTTCGGCCATAGTTCCGTCTCGGAATGTATTTTCTAAATATTTGGTCAAAAGTTACCCCAAACCCACTGAGTTTGCCACGTTTTCATTTTAAGGACAGTAGGTTTGTATATATGTTTAAAATTCATTTCTAATGTTCCAAACTAGTTTCTAATCCAACCAAACCACTTTCAATCACCACAAATCTAGTCTAATCTTACCATACACCTTCTTAGGGTGCCATGGGCTCCTAAACATCATAAATCAAGTGGATCTAACAAGGATCTAACTATAATCTATTTCTAGGGATCAAAAGTTTGATATATATATAAATGAGTGGTATAACTAACATATGCATGTAGATCTTGAATAAACAACATGAAACTAGAAAAATGAAAGTATGGAAAGATCAACAAGTGATCTTGAAGCTTACTTGATGATTGGATGAGTTTTGAAGATGATGATGTAAAGAAAACTAGAGTTTTATCACAAAACCCTAACTAGGATGGAAAATAGAGCTTGATTGTGACTTGATCTTCAAAAATTAATGGTTTCTTCTTGTTGGTTTGTTCTTGGCCGATCCACCCAAGAGGAGAGAAAGCAAGAGAGAAAGTTTACTAGTTGTATTATTTGATGAAATGAGAAAATGGGATGAAAAGAATGTATATCTATTATAATAAACTTGTACAATTAATAATGTAAGACAAGATCCCCATTTTAAGGAACATGAGGAGGGGGGGCGGCAATGAAAAGGTAGGAAGAAAAAAAATGGAAGATTTTGTCCAAGATTGGTTAGATTTTGTAGATATTATGTAGTTATTATTAATTTTAAGGTGTACCGGGTACCGGGTTAACTAAAAATAAATGTTAACGGAGTTAACCGGGATAAAATAAAGTTGTAGAAATTATGAAAATATGTTGGGTATAAATATTGGGTGTTCGGGTGATCATTGTTTAGTTTTTACGAAAACCGTCGTAAATAAATTAGGCGTACGATATAAATTAAATAAATTTTCAGAATACCGGGCAAATTAATAATATAATTTTTATATTATTATTATGAGTATAAAAATGTGTTAGGACCATAGTTGGGATTGTCGGATCAATTATACAAAATAATAGTTCATAAGATAACGTTTTATTAGGTAAAATAACCGTACGTATACAGAAATGACGCAACTCACGTATAAACGACAAATTTTCTCCGGAGGTGAATAGTGTTTTATGAATAGTAAAATTTTAAAACGCTTCTCAGAATATCAAACTGACCTAAAAAATGATGAATAGTAAAATGATGAATAGTGATCGATGAATAGTAACCGATGAATAGTAAATGTTGAAAGTTCGGGAAAAGACCAGAATTTACGAGTTGTGACACTATCTCCTTCATCGCTTCGGAAAAATATATGTGGATTAACAACAACATAACAACATTACAGTGCAATATAACTATTGTTTTATTTGAGATAACCATAATCAATATCATATTTAAAAAATGAACAATATTGTGATATCTCCTCGAAATAGTAAAAGAAACGGAACTTAATGTACGCAACATGGATTTAAGGCGAGAATTGGTGTTGGGTATATGTTTGCATCTCTGATGCTCATGGCAATCTTAACTACAAACAAAAGACATATTATTGATTATAATTTAATTATGTCCTCAAGTAGTCTTAACTGAGAATTAGCAGTACATACAATCCATATTTTCCTTTTGCCTCTCTTGTACATCCTCTTACTATATATGAATTGTGTTGGTCTTGATATGAGCTTTTAGTTGCTCTAGAAGCAGCTTAAATTTGGCCATACAGTTTTTTTGCTAATATGGCATTCACCTCTGCTCTCCAACTGCAAAATACAATAGAGTTTATAGAACACATCAGTAGACAATATATTATTTTTAATTTATATTTAGAAATTGCTGGAAGATTGGGATTGTTTAAATCAAACACTGTCAATTTTTTATAATCATGTTTTCAAAAATCAAATTTAAACAATTTTTAGTGGCGTGCAATTACTAAACACTACAAATTCAAACAACAAATATACATAACATCTAGATAACAACAAATGATTGGCTCTAAACATATTAGTGCTAATGCTTCTTGCATGTTTTAGATTGATAAATGTTGGCATTATTCTTTAGTGACTGTCTAACTGATATCGATCATGAACTCATTTATAGTTCTTGGGAATGTTCTGATATATCTTAAAGTTCTATTTAGCATGTTAAACATGTACCACAAAGATGATTACTGCAATATTTAATTCTGAATAGTTAAAAACAACCAAACAAACCTAATTGTCAGATTTGGGACCAATAGCTATATGTATGGAGAAAGAAGATTAGGACTTAACCCGATCTTCAAAACTACAATGGTTCAATTTTTAGTTTTCAGTAAATACATATAAGATATATGATTAACATATCTTTTACGCAATCATGGCACGCGAATGTGGCATGGAATTCCTTGCCTTTGTACTTTTGGAGTGAATACATCAACCATAAGATGTTCTAAAATCTAAATGACAGAATTTTGGCTCGTCAAAAACATCATAATACTTGAGCCTATCTTCCTCATAAAATCTATAAGATGTTTAACTAATAATCATTCCCTTAACAGAAATGATACAACATTTTAGCACTATCCGAAGTTATGACTTAACAGCTTTTATGAGTATCCCAAACACCTGGAGATAAGTTGTTTATTATATGCAGTAAGAGCTAGATCTTGCTTATTTCACAATATGACATGTTTTTGAGATGATCATTGTCAAACATTATGAGATTCTAGTACTCCCAACGGCACTTGTCAACTCAAATAAACTGTCCGGGGTCAATCCAAAGAAGTTACCTTTTTTTATCCTTTCCAAAAGCAATTTAGCATACAATTGCCAAATATTCTATTGTCATAATTGATCGTTTTAAAAAGCTATTACTTTTGGGCCCGAAGATAACCCCAATTTATTATAATTAATCGTCATACAACTTTTAATATAGATTCGTTGTAATTTAATAAAGTGGTGGTAAATATAAGTGAGAATAGAGAGTACCTACATTCTCCATTATAGTTCGATAACCAGTCGCTTTAAATGTCCACCATTAAAACTCATCACCAAGTGCGCCAATAGCTAAACCAGTCACATTTTCACCATATCAAAATAAATCTAGCCTAGCATAATCAAACAACACATATTATTGAATAAATCAAAGAATTACAAAGTGCTTTACGGAATAAACACTTATTGAACAACAATACTTAACATCCGCCAGTCAAAAGGACTAATTATGCAAGATTTATAAAGAATTGGGATGTTTCGTGAGAGAAACTTGAAAAAGGGTCGAAATGTGCATTGTATATAGGTATGCGATCAAATAAAAAGTTTTAACATTTTAAATTTGATCTAAGCAAACACAAATAATCAGTAAATATCATCTTTTTGACAATGTGATGACAAAGTTATAAATCAAAGTCAACATTCTATTTTTGGCTCTTGTTTATCCCACATAAGTAAAATAATCAACATTGACATTCAATAATATTTGGTTTTGGTCTCATTTAGATTATATACTGTAGTAACCAACAATGGCCGAGACACTGATATAGTTCTAGTAGGCATATTATTGGCAACTATGATAACTGATTAGTAAAGATATGTTTATTTCTAATGCTAAACATGTCAAAACTATTTATGTTAATCACAATGTTATTTGTAAGTTTTAGCAACCTCTTTCTTTATTTTTTTCGTTTCTAACTTCTTAATTCTCAACACTCAAACATTCTTAATCTATGCAATTAAATCACCTAAGCTCTTAGTCAAGATTGATCACATTACACATCTACAAGTTATAATATAGTAGCAGATTATCAGCATGTCATAATTCTCATTACAATGGTCTAACAACTCCAATATAATTTATGAAAATGCAAAAAAAAGATAAAAACATATATTTTCAGATAAAGTACACAAACTAACCACTAACCTGCACATTTTGACTTAAAATAAAGGTGACCCATTCTAATCAATCCCATTGCCCAACTCGCGCATCTTGCCACCTATGCCGACAAGTATAGAATTAAGGTATTTGCCATGGAATTCTTACCTATGCATCTGTTTGATGACGAACTGTCTTTTCGCTTGATTCATGGAGTTGGCTAGCTATTAAGATCTCGTCAGTAGTGTCAAATTAAGTAGTTAAAAATAACATGACTATATAAGAATACATGAGAATTACTATAATAGGTTACTATCAACTGAAACAAAAGCATCAACATTTAATGGTTCAAAAATGAAGCACCTTTTAGCAAGACTTTTCTTTCAACTACAAAATACTGATACAAAGTCAAATAAACTCATCTTACACCTACAGTTAAACTATAATTTTAATGCATACACCTTCCTAAATCCTTTTTATTCAAAGATTTAAGAATATAATTGTAATACCGCTATTTTTAATCGTCATTAACACATTAATTATTCATACAAAATTAAACACGAAACGATGAAAAGCGTATACATGTCAACCTAATCCACGTCACCCATTTTGACCCACACTAAGAATGACATGCTTCAACTTCCCAGTGTTGATTCTATCGATGTAAAGGGGGCAAATGTTAATAAAAACCTATATATCTTTTTGGTAAAATAAAATAATGTAAGCATAAAAACTAAACCTGCAAGAATACCACTAAACTCAAGCACTGAAATCCTATATTATAACTGAGCACACCTTGCGCATAACATGTGTCACCCTTATCCAGGTTTTTTGCACATAATTCTACAAAGGAGATTATTCAACCCATTTGACTCATACCCAGTCATGAAGTTAACAAACATTCATAGGTCTAGCCCACAAACACACACACATGTTACATATAAGAATCATTTTACTCGTTGAATATATGTCAAATCTTTATTACTTCCTACCAATGGGATACCAGTCAGAACTTTTTTTTCCGTACTCATGGTACTTTACTCTCTCTATTAATTCAGCATATTGCAATCCGCCACAACATTCTTATTCTCGATGTCTCAAGTCTTTATCATCCTATCACTTATTCATTAATCCCTACCACAACGATGCCGATCAAAATCCTCACTCTTTATTTAATAGTATATCTATTAATAATTCACCATTACTTTCACAATGTGGATTGATAGCACCTACATCTACCACAACAGACGTTGATAGTATGTCAGCTTACAACCAAACTACACATAAGCATCTATCAAGGAAACACTCTACTAACATTCAAAACATTATCTCGAGTAATCTGTCATAAACATCCACACTATTTGTTATCTTAGAACTTATTTATTAATAAACATTGTCCCATGTGTGATCATGTAATCGCTAAAACAACAACTAAAAAAGTAGAAGCAACAGCTTGGTCAAGTGTTTCACCAGCACCATGTAACCTATGCAATCTTCGATCTACTAAAAACTCTCTTCACAAGCTTTAGTTAAATATAAGTAGAACATCAAAAAAGGTTGGTTATACGACTTATATTCATAACTTAGATACCACTGTATAAGTCAAAGTATACATGGCTTTTGGGTTGATTGGACTACTTGTACCTCAAGTTCATCAACTCACAAATCTTTTATATGTTTTACCAAAGATGGGGAAAAAACCTGGTGATTTGTTGAGTTTCATTGAATGATCTGCAGATAACTTTGATTAAAAATTCGCTCGAATAAAAAAATTGGTCAATCAATTGAGTTTATATAATGCTTCGGTTAAGTCCCTGTTAGATTAGAATTACAATTGTAATACACTTTAAACTGGTTTTGTACTAAGAAGCCTGGATTTTTTAAAGAAATTACAGTTTAGTCCAAGAAAATGTAAAAAAGTTTTCAAATAACATAGACATATGGTTTGAGTTCCGATGCTGCATTCATCAGATGATCACTTGCCTGAGTTGTACTCTGGAAAGAACGACCATTGGTCGTAGATGGAACCGTGTTTGGGTTTGGTTTTTAAATGACCATAAAACTTCTAAAAGCTATCTGAATGGCAACTGCAGCCTTGTGTTCCAAGCTCAAAGTAGTATTTTCCTTGTGTTCTAGATGTTGTGTGACACTGGCTTCTGAACCATTGATAGATGACGAATCATCTTAAATTCTTGAGCAAAAAAGTGTAGCTTTTGATGTTCTAGTAGAACCAGAATAATCAGCAAGAAAAACTGAACTCAGGCTGTTTTATCACTTCTTCTAGCTCTGTCACAACATTCGGTTGACACAAATCCCTTGTACAATCAATTCATAGTCAATTACTACTATTAGGTGTCACACAGGACTAAACAATGTTAAACGAAGAAACTTATACATTATAGGATGACAAATCCATGATAACTCTAAACATAGCAACAACACAACTGAAGAATGTGTCCTTAAGTTCGTTACATTACATAATCCATTACCGTCTTTAATTCTAATACTGATGAAGTCGTAATCTACCTACTCTTTTGATTATCGTAACATCTACAGGTGGAAAAAACGTTCTTTCTAGTTTGTTGCATAAACCATAATTCCAATCTATTATGCACTTTCCATCACACCAATTTAAGAGGACCTGATAAAGTGTTTATTTGGTGTAACATGATGCTATCGATTAGTTTAATCATAGGGACATGTTTATGAGGTTCTAAAGCAGATAGCTTATTTTATCAGGAACATGAAATTTGGAATAACACAATTAATCTGAATTAAAACAGAACAATTAATCTTAATTAAATTAAGTTTTGAATAACACAAATTATCAATCAAATTCAAATCAATAAATCATAATCTAATTATAAAAATTTGCCTTAAACTCTTCCTCTTACAGCAATGGGTTGTTATTAATCATCTGGACACGATTTGATTATTGAAAATCGGATTGGATAAAAAAAATACCAGTCCATGAATCCAACTTGATCTTCAAAGAGAGAAAAGGAAGGAGTAGGAACTAATAACACCAGGAGCATCAACATAGCTTTTAGTTGTACAATGGTGGTTTAATGATGTATCAAGGATTGAATGAAAGAAAGGGATTGAACAAAAAGATTGATTAAGGTTATTAGTTTAAAAGATGTGTATGTTTTTCACTGATAGATTTGTGGGTGTGTTTTTGGGACCTCCGTTTTTCTAAAAATATTTACAATGTTAACCCTGAAACTATAAAAAATAACCATGAAACCCATATGTATTTTTAACCCTTTTAATGTTTGAGTATAAAAACGAAAATTTTATATTTTTTGGTCAAATATAGAAATATTTAAGGCTTTTTTAATAAATAAAAAGCTTTTTAAAAAATCAAAATAAAAAAATATTACTAAATAAGGTATGAATGCATTTTTTTGAAATGGAAAATTCCCAATAGGGGTTTTATTTTATTATATAAAAGATTAATAGTCTTTGTAATATCATAAACACAAATTATATGAAATTTTCATAAAAATATTGTTTTAAATTATGAATATATTTAGTTTAAGAAGATTAAAATGTTGTTTTTTAAATTCTATAAAACATATTTCATAACTTTGTAGTTTTTAGTTTACCGTTTGAGAAAAATAAGATCGGACTGGATTAAATCTTAAGACCCTATGATCAATATTGAAATCTTATAAAATCTTAATCTTGCTAAGATCTTACTTAAAATCCAGATCATTTTGTTTTATAGTATCGTAAAATCTTAAAATCAGGATCGAGATATTAACCGAAGAAATAGATGGTAAAAGATTAAATAAAATAAGATCCCAAACACCCTGTAAATAATTAAACCAAACACAAGAAACCACAAATTCCAAACACAAACACAACTCTCACTGTGACATTTTTAGGGTTCCATTTTTCAGATATCGTCTCTCACTCACCGATCGCCGGACCACTTCTTCGAAATCACAGTAAGTTGTTATTTTTAATGCTCTTCATCTCGTCTTGTTTATCTAATTATTGTTTACCACTATTTAATTCCCTTGTGGCCACGAAGGTTCACCTGCGCCGACTCCGGGCTATCCTAGTCGCCGTGGGATTAGTCGGCTCGCAATGTCGAGTCGGAAACCCATGTTTAAAAAAAAAAAAAAAAAAAAAAAAAGAAGGAAGTAAGTGACTTCAAGCCAAGATTAGTCTTCTTGTTATTCGGGTTTTACTCGATAGGATGAGAGGGTAGTTTTTGTTTCTTTAGTAGCTTCATTTTTTTAATTTTTGCTATTAGTTTTCCTAAGGTTTAAATCGGCGGGGAAACCTTGACCACACGCACCCTTTTTGGCCTACCCACGACCTATTCAAATCTTCCTTTACTGTCAACTGGACGTGTGCAGTAGGGGCTAGGGCAATGCTGGCCAACTTGTAATTAGTTAAGTGTTGTTGTTAAGGTGTTTGCGAATGTGAATTTAGTGTTTGTGAATAGGATGTCCTTGTATTTCCTTACGATTAAAACGTTGATTGAATCCGTTTGTTGTCGTTATCAATTCATACTCAATGGTATGTAAAGTTGCTTTAAGTTGGTGGAATGAATACTTGATTGATTAAGACGAGAAGGTAATAGATGAATCTCAGGTTCCCTATAAGACCGAATTTATCTGACATTTAAGTCAACTTTTAGTAGTTGTATAGCTTCTTTGAGACTAGCTAGCCCATGAACCCGGGGTGATTCACATGATTTTTATATCATCTATTATGTGATATCTCCCAACATACAGGCCGTCGATGAAAGACAACTCTATAATAGTCTATTACGTGTTTAGGAGTGATCCGGTTAGACGACCTAATTTATATGTCTAGTTCAGTTTTCAGAAACAACTTGTTTCAGATATATTTTTGAAGGTGCAAAGTATAACTAGCAGTCTTGGCCCAAATCATTTGTAATATGTTGGATGCAATGGGCTTTACTGAAATTTATTGATATAAGAAAGGGTCAGATAGGGTGAATGGGTTGTTTAAGACTTCTCAATACATCTAAACTGTGTAAATATTCATCTTTGCCGATCAACACCTTTACCGTCTCCGTAACAGCTCCGCTCATCAATCATTATTGTTGTCTCTTCACTCCCTTCATAAGCCAGACTTCCATCTTGTCTTAATTCGCAAGTCGTCTTTGCTCTTATGTTAATGGTTTTGCTCATGGTTGTAAAACTTGCTAGGCAATACCTCAAGCGGTCGGCTACCTTGTAGCGAGTAATTAGCCTGGGCAAGGAGTACTTGGATTGGAACTTTTATATAATTTGCAAATTATATGTATGACATGTTCATTGGACATTGTTCATAGATCCATAGAAAAATGTGTAGAAACACTAACAATTCACAAACCGATTTAAACCCAAGTTTTGACTGAGTTTTGACCGAGTTTGATCGAGTTATGACCTTGTAGTGAGTAATCGTTAGTTACTCATTTACTCATTCACAGGCCTTGTAGTGAGTTTTTGCAAGTTCTGATCAGAAGTATTGAAGGTTCGTTAGATCTTTCTGTAGCTCAGTCAGTAGATTAGGGTCATGTATATGACGTAACATTTTTGTCCAGAAACATAGAAGCATTACTGTGCTGTAAAGATTATGGCATTGTTAATTCTAGAAATACTGAATTTTTCATAGTTCTTTAGCAATAACAATAAATTGTTTACTTTATACGGCATATTGGCTCTGTATGGAATCTAAAAGAATAATGACATCAATCGTCCTGATCCATTACCTGACCCGAGATAAACCGAAAAGCAACCCAACATTCATTTTCATAGTTCTTTTGGGGCAGGGGTGCTTCAAGCTCTAGACCAAGAAATATAACAAAAAGAGTGTAACTGTGGATAACTCCTTCACTCAGTTAAGATTCATGTATTGAACCAAATGGTTACTTTGAGGGTGTGTCGGTAGAGGGAAATAATACTCAATAAATGGAAATAATGTAATTTCCGCTGTTTGGTGAGCTGGAATGAGGAGTTGCACATTTATGCTAAGCACTTTTACATAATTATATAATCAAATAAGTTCCCCTTGTTAATCTTTTTGAGAGCTAAATGTATAAGAAAATGTGAATGCTAGTAGATGGTGGTTTTGACATCTAATTTTCTGTTTTCAGTATCATGGCTGGAACTGAACCCAGGGACCCAATCAACGAGCAAGAAGTTGCTGCCAAATATGGTAACATAAGGACCGAAATGAATCAAATCTACTCCAAAATCACAGAACTCGAGATGGAAGTAAGTGAACACTCATTGGTCATTAACGCCATACAACCACTCGAGCCTACAAGACGTTGCTACAGAATGATTGGTGGTGTACTTGTAGAAAGAACAATTAAGGAAGTGTTGCCAGCTGTTCAACAAAATAAGGAAGGAATTGAAGTGGTGATTGCTAGACTTAATGAGGCTTTGGAGCGGAAGAAGAAAGAGTTGACTGATTTCGAAACTAAGTATAAGATTAGGATCAGGAAAAATGAGGGCGAATCTATGGATGATAACAGCAAGAAGGAAGGATCTGCTCAAGGAGTTCTTGTGGGCCCTGCAAATGCGTGATGATTCGGTTTGTTTTTTGATCATTTTAATCTCTTTTTGTTCACGTTATTCAGGCATTATCATAAACAATGAATATGAAGATGATCTAAAATTTGTAAGATTAGATCGTTAGTAGTTTCGGTTGTGTTTTTATCTTCCTTCTTTTTTTCTATTCATATTTGAACTATGATCTTTATAATAGTATCATTTTGTGGCATAACAACTGTCAGTGATCGTTGCTATGGTGCTGGATGCTTGTATTACTGAGCACACCATGTTGTTGAAGTTACTTGCCAAACCTGTGAATAATTGTTATCGTCTGCAACTATATGGACTTGTTTATTTTGAAATGAGCAGTAAATGTTACTAGAACCATTCATGTAATTCTGAAATGAGCAATGAAATTTGGTTAAAACCACATGAACAATTTGCGTAGACAATCATACCTTACCCGAAGGTAAATAATAGGTAGGGAGACTGTTTTCAAGGAAGCCTCCGGTAAGCGTATGTGTGAGGGGGGAGAGTGCACAAACATGACATGTATGAATATGTGAAGCATACAACGCATAACGACATATAAAACTCATAATCAACAATACTCTCTCACAAGAATGGGGCATGCGAAGGCAGGATACAGACAATCATACCTTACCCGAAGGTAAACAATAGTTAGGGAGACTGCTTTCAAAGAAGCCTCCGATAAGTGTATGTGTGAGGGGAAAGCGTGCACAAACATGACATATCACGACGTATAAAACTCATAATCAAGTGAACATTTTCGATAAACTTTGTCAAACATATCAAAACTGTTTACAAATTGTTTAAAAACTACACTAATCTACAATCAATCAGCCAAAGAAATCCTGAACACCACGACCGGCAAACACCCGGTCCGAAACCTCAGCCAAGACGGCATTAAGAGTCAGCAAAACAACACTAGAACCAGCAATAACACCAAGAACAACACCAGTGGTCCCCAACACTTTATTAAACGCTGGCCACTCAATCTTGCCAATCTCAGCCGCAACACCAGCAAACAAACTCTCCTCTTCCTTTTTCTCTCTTTCCATCATTGCTTTCTTAATCTCATTACCTAGTTCTGTTTGTTCTTCATCTGAGGGTGCATTTGGGGTGTCTTGGGTTGTGGGGTTTTCTTGTTGGCGTTCTTCTCCAGCTTTAATAGAGAAACGGTTGGGTTTTGTGAAAAGGGTAATTGGTTTGAAAGTGGGTTTTTTTAGTGTTGGGGTTTTTGGGATTGGTGAGTGGAGTGAGGATGAGGTGAAGTGTGGAAAAGAGAGTGCCATTTTTTTTTTTTTATGCAAGTGAATTAGGAAATACAGAATTTTGAGGGGTGGGAGAGAAGGGAGATCAGTAGGGCCGCTATTTTTAGTTGACCTCAGAGTGTTTGGATAAACGTTTTAACTCAGCTTACAAGTTATACGTGGGTTTGGCTTATGTTTTGTAAGCTATTACCTCCGTCTCAAAATATAATTCTAGTATAATTTTTTTAATCAAATTTTGATCATAAATATTTTCGTTTGTATTATATATTACTTTATGAAAATTATACTACATGAAAATACATATAAAACACTTATGAAAGATTATTTGATGACCAAACTTTTTTTTATATACCAAGAGACTAATACCCTTCATCTTTCCCCCATCTTTATTTGACCCAACAATTTAAAAAACCCACTTTTATTTTTTTTTTCTTCAAATGTTAATATCTTTCAAACTGTTAATCGTTAAGCGAAAAAAAATATACCGTTACGACGAGCATTTAATTATCTTTCTATATATAGGCACTTTGACATATTTTCGACAAAATTTTTTTTTTTTCGTTTTTTCATGTTTTTTTTCGTGGCCGAAAAAATCACATGTGATATATCATATGTGATATTACATATCACATGTGATATTACACTAATATCACATGTGATATCACACGTAATATTACATATCACATGTGATTTTTTAGGCTACGAAAAAAAAATGAAAAAAACGATTTTTTTTTTCTTTTTTTTCGAAAGTATATCAAAGTGCCCGTCTATAGAAAGATAATTAAATGCTCGTCGCTATGGTGTAATTATTTTCGCTTAACGATTAACGGTTTAAGAGATATTTAAATTATAAAAAATGGGTGAAATATTAAAATGCTTTTAATCTCAACTATTGATTTTTTTTAGACGAAAGGTGGGGATGAGTCCCTTGGTATGTGAGGAATCTTTGATTTTTAAAATAACTCGATTCATAAAACACTATCCATTTATATATTTTGCATTAAGTATTATATAATACAAACAAAAATATTTAAGGTCAAATTCAATTCAAAAAGTTAAACTGAACTTATACTTTGGGACGGAGTAAGTATTTATTATTTTAAAACTTATGTACTTTTTTGTTTGTACTGAATCAACTAAAATGACATGTGATTCATGTGATTCAACTAGAATCACATGAGAAAATCAGATTTATAGTATCGAGCTCATGTCAACGAACCGTAACACAGTTTTAATAATGCCCCTCAAAAGGTAATCTTTGCCATTTACCTTAATTCTCAATATTATGTGCCCGTTTGACCTACAGTTATCAAGTGAGCGCTAGTCACCCGTACATGCTCGTCAAGCCCAATATGCATATTCATAATAATAGCGTTTACTCACGTAATTAACGGTTTATGAAATTAAGGACTTATAAGGCAAGAAGTACTCAATGTCTATAATCATGTAATCGGGTTAAGCATACCAAAAACTACTTGTATTCAATTTGTAAAACTAGCATGTGTCTCCCTCGCGGGGTTTATAAAACATTTAAGTAAGTAAAGGCGAGGCTATGAACTCACCATAAGCAAAGTGAATTAGTGATGAATAAACCGAAAGTGTCCTACGAGGAACCTAAACATATACGCGTGTCTTAGTTTTTAAAAATAATGATGTAATTATGTGGTTGTGTTTGAGAATGTGTGTGTGTGTGTGTGTACGTGTGTATGTATGTGTGAAGGTGAAATATTATTAATCACAAAAAGTGCAATAGTCTCAAATTAACAATCATGGACAACTCCCCATGATGTGATATTGAGACTAAACAAATAAGCTTTCATACAGTCAAATGGTGTGTGTTATTTCACACACCTTTATTTGACCAAAAACGGACCAAGAAGACCAAAAACTGACCATAAATGCCAAAAATATGTTATTTTTGTGTTTTTGATTGTGCAGGTATGGAAAAGTTAGAAAAGGACAAAAATCATGAGAAAACGACAAAACCAAGCACGAGATATGGAAAGAGTGTATAGAAGCCGAGGTCGGAGGAGGTGTTTACCAAAGAGGATCATCAAGCATACAATAAAACTGATTCTATACTATACTATACACCAAGTCATAAACATGACATACAAACTAATGACTACCATTTGCAAAAGCCATTATCTTTTTTTATGCTCTTTTAAACTATAAATTCCATTTAGATTTCACATTCTTTACTACAACAGAATCTTTGACAGTGAAACTCATTATTCTCCATTTGATGTTGTCCATAATATTCTAACCTAAGGTTTCCACATTTCATTCATTATTTTTGAAAATCCTTGAGTTTCTTTCTTGCCACACAAAATAGACTGCTGCACCCATGACTAATCTCCTATTAGTATCCAGATGTTTCTGTTAGCCTTCAATGTGGAGAATTCTTCAATGATATTTTTCCAAGTGAAAGAAAACTTTTTATCAGTAAGGTCTTGCATTATGCTCCAAACTTTATTGGTATAAGGGGGCATAGAAAGAACATATGCTCATGAAAACACACATTTCATTTCATCATCATGTTTTCAGGCTGCAATTATGTCTTGAGTCATAAGTCTGCCTTGAATTGCCAACCAAATGACAAATGAGTGTCTAGGTATGCTCTGAGGGAACTGATGCGTGGGAATCGCACCTTGCTTTACCTCTCGAGGGATCTCGCGAGGCTTACAACCCCCACCAGGCAGTGTACCTGATCGTTGTAGTATAGTATAGTGACAAGTACCGGGGGATTGATCGTTCAGCTTAGGAATAGTGTCGCTAGGATTAGAAAGCCTAATTAATAGTTCTAGAGATGGAAGATGATTATTTTTGTGTTTTTATATTTTATGAAAGCAATTAAAATCTCGGGTTTTGAAGGAGTGGGCGGAATTAGTTGCTAATCAACTAACCCAAAAACTACTATATAACTAATTAACTAATGAAAATGAAATTAAACTAATATTAAACTAAGGTTGTGAGCAGTGGTTGGAGAAATTGTGTTTACTTAGACTTCATTACTCCCTAGATATCTTTTACATGTTAATTACTTGTTACACTTGTATGAATGACGGGTTGTATTCCTTAATACCATTCGTGGAGTGGCATACATAACTCCCCAACTCTATGAGCTCTTATCTCCTCCTACACCATGACCCAGCACAACTATAGGGATTGTAAACAGTGGCTCATGCATTAAATACAACCAATAAAGACCTAGTACGCCTCGGTTCATGTTTCTTAAGACGTTCAAGCATGTTACCATTTGGAGATCTGCCAGTTTTCTTAAGCCTAACATATAATATCATTCATTCAAAACAAGAATAGACAAGTAATCAACACATAATCAACATCTAGGTTTCATTAGATCTAAGCAAACACAAAGGAAATTTAGCCTAGCATAGTAGAATTAAGATAAGAACAAAAGATAGACAACCAACACATAGACATATTGATTGAATTAAGAGTATACTTATCTCAATTACAATGCAAGGTCTCAAGGGTTTGGAACCCTTGAAAAACCTGTAAAAGAGGCACCAAAATCGTCTTTAGGGTTTCACCAAAACTTCTCTCATTTTAATGAAAAAACTAGAAAACTATATATAGGAAAATCGTCCTGACGGCGTCAAGAGTAAAATCTGACGCCGTCAACTCGCCGCCATATACTTCCTCGGACGCCCTAGATCCAATCGTGACGGCCTATGTGACGCCGTCACCACCCTCGGTAAATTAATCTTGGTCATTTTGACGCCGTCATCTCTTCATCTGACGCCTTCACAACCTTCGGTAAAATATTCATCCTTTCTGACGCCGTCAAGAGTAAATCCTTGACGCCGTCACCTTGTAATTCCAGCTTGGATTTGGTACTTTGTTGTTTTCTTCACTTTATGCTCCAAAAACGTCCAAAATAGCCTCTTTTCCAGAATTCACTCTCCAAACACCTAAAATCACAAAAGGAACGATTTAGGGCAATATTTGATCAAATAAATTCGGATTCGGGCTTAAATGACCCCCTAAAAACGGATCATTTTTCGCCTCATCATATACCCTTACACTTGAGATTTGCTTGTCCTCAAGCAAATGAGCTTTTATTCTACTCAAAAGACAAGTTAGGGGTCATTTAACACTAATATAAAAGTAATTACAACAAATAATCGTTCCACTAAAGACCAATAGACAAGCACGGAGGTCATACACAAGCACCTCACAAATAGTGTTTAGATACTCACATCTCTCGGGTGTAATAAAGTAATATAACATTATGGAAATGGAAGATATCTCTCACTACCTGTCATAGCAAAATAGATTACCATAGGCTTGGGAAAGGATCAAACCTCCACCACATGGCGTAAGCACCTAGGATAAACTATCAAAGAGGTCTTTTTAAAGGGTTATAACGTTAGGTGTAGGGATATGAATTACACGGTTTTGTTGGATAAAGGGGATTTTACTGGTGGCGAGTTAACAATCTTAGTTAATTACATGTACAAGATGGCGTTGCTAAGCCAAGACTAGACTCGACTTAAGCTAATAAATGAAAAATAACTAAAAACATAAAATGAACATAGAATGAAAACGGGATGGTAGTCCGTATGTTTTTTCTCTCTTTCTTTTCTATTTTTTTTTCTTTTTCTATTTTTTTTTTTTTCTTTTTCTTGATTTTTTCGATTTTTTTTTTTTTTTTTTTTTTTCATACACTCTTACCCTACCATCCAAAATAATACATCATAGGGGTTTGAGCATTCCCCTTACACTTGAATTTTTACATACTTTACATTAAACTATTCTAATGACTCGAATTAAGAAAATCAAAACACTTGGAGCACTTTTAAGATTAACGTACATATGGGGGTAATAAGTGTTGTTCTTCCCCATTACTCCATAAAATAAGTACTTACCCATGAGTCCCAATCGTCCCAAAACAATATGTACAAGGATATGACTCGACTTAGCAACCATGTAATCAATTAGAAAGTTAACTTAGGGTTTAACAAATAACAATAATGCACTAAAAATGAGCGCATACACGGAAGGCTAAGGCGATTTGGGTGTACATTTAAGTGGGGTGTAACAAATTCTTCCTTTAAGTAAGATGCTTAAAGTTAGAAACGAAAAGATAGGCTCGGAGGGGTGTACTAGGGGTATCGTGTACTAAAAATGAGTACAACGCTAAGGGTGTGGGAAAAATTAGTTGACTTAACTAGCCAAGTAATATGACTTAAATGGTCAAGTAATCGTAATACGGGTTTAACACAAGGGTGATCCTAATGCCTCTTATCATGTAGTAAATCCTACTACACGAATGTAGTCTCACTAGCGGTCTCGGGATGCATCACTAACGCAAGTTCTAGAATCTAAATGCTACCGGTACACTCATAAGCACCAATAATGAATGCTTTTCCTATCAAATCTAAAGGCGAACCTCACATTTTTGGGTGGAAAATTTTTCTGAATATACGGTTATGTGCTAGTCATACAACCTCCTATCCATGAGACGCTTGCTATGGCTAAAGTTTCACTCCTAAATGTTGTAAAAAATTTTAAATTTGGCGCTAAAATTGCACTAACAAGTATTTCTCATAGTTTTATTACTCATCTACTATCAAACAAAACAAACTCAAGCGAAAGTGCATATGTAAGGTATCATCTTTTTACCCTCCCCTTACACTTAAGATGAACATTGTCCCCAATGTTCAAGTAAAGAATGTAAAAGTTAAAAGTAAAGAGAATGAATTCAAATACTCCCCTGATTCGCTCGGTATGGATTTTAGGTTGGCCAGGTTAAATCTTCCTCCAAGAAAACGAACAATCAAAGCTTCCCTTCCAGAATATAAATCATCTTCTTGTCTCAAATAACCTGTAAATCCTGACAAAAGTAGACAAGGCAACCTCGCGTAAAATCGGCGGCATCCTATATAAGTTACTAAATCCTAGAAAACAAAATAAGATATAATGCTTGTGGAATGAAGTTTGCAGATTTCCTGGAGATTATAAAACTTAATAATTCACAAAAACTTATAAGACTCCGTTAGAAAAACAAAACTGGTAAAATTTCCAGATTTTTGACTCCTGACGCCGTCAAGAGCAATTGCCTGACGCCGTCAGAATGAACCTGTAGAAATCTTTATGTTAAGTTTCCGGAAAATTTCTGGAAAAACTTTGTCCTACTTCCTGGAAAATCCTGCAAAACTACATCATGACTCAATACAAGCATTTGACTCTAACAATACGAATACACATGTTCATTAAATATTGTGGAGAATCATGATCGGTTTGTTTCTTAAAAAACATATTTGGGGTTTCCCCTTACACTTATCTTTTGCAAAAATACCTTTAGGTTGAAGTTAAGACTAGGCTAAACAACATAATAAAGTATTTCCACATTTTAATTGAGAAACATGATCAACCAACAATAAAAATAAAACATGCATACGGAAGCAAATAACAATCAAACAAATAAAATCACACAAAACATGGGTTGCCTCCCAAGAAGCGCTTTTCTTTATTTACGAGTCTTGTAGCTAGACTCAAAGTCGTGGGTTACTACGTGATTCGGGTGAGTTCCTCATTGAGGACATCTTTGGGATCGAACTTAGGTTTCAACTCTCTATCGGTTTCCTTAGTATGGTACGACCTCTCGAACATCTCTCCATCCGGATCATATAAAGTCATTCTCATGTGCCATGATCCGTCTCCTTCTTTAGGTGGCTTGTCCCACCTCCATTCATACTTATCTCCATCTCTTTTCCATTTATTCAACTCTATATTAATAGGCATTACGCTTAAGAACTCAATCATTTTTCTAAAGACTAAGGGGTCCTCAAAGGGATCTAGCTCCTCATCTCTAGCTATGAGTTGTTCAACCGAATGTGTTCTCTCAACGAAATCCTTTTCTAGATAAAATGGGCATTGAGGTCCTATGAAGTTCCTTTCTATCCAAGGTCCATATCTAGATGGTCTCCTATTCATCTCTACCCAATGCGGTGTTGGTTCATCATCACAATCATAACTATGCTTCTTAACATTATACACCGACCAAGTATCGCCTTCACCTACCGCTATCTTAGATTCCTTGCAATCTATCATGGCACTAGCGGTTGCTAGAAATCCTCTTCCAACTAATAATGGGCATGTAGTGTCACTAACCATGTCTAGGACGTGAAAATCCGCTAATATAGTCAACTTTCCTACGTGAACAACTACATCCTTAATCATCCCAACCGGGTGAGCTATACTCCCATCCGCTAGCCCTATCAATACCTCCGTTTCTTCTAACTTTCCTAGCTTAAGAGTGGTGAATAAGGATAAGGGAATCAAGTTGAGGCTTGACCCTAAATCGGCTAATGTGTCGAAAGCTTCGGATCTTCCTATCTTACAAGGCAAAACAAATATACCCGGGTCATCAAGCTTTTTAGGTAACTTGTTTTGAACGAAAGCGGTCCCATTTTTGCCTAGCTTACACTTCTCATATTTTTCTAGGAGGGCGCTATAGTATGGAGCACGCGCTAAGACATCAATGACGGGGCGTTCAATGTGAAGTTCTTTGAATTCATCGTCAAGGTCTTGCGTAAGAGGTGTTTCAACAATACTTTTGACCGGTTCTATAGTGGGAGTTTTAGTTGATTGGTCCTTTTGGGGAACTTGGTTTTGCTTGAAACACTTGCTCGTTGATTTGACCGAATAATATTGTGGACACAAAGCGGGTGACGAAACGGATGATATGGAATTAACGGTTAGTTTCGGATTCTTGATTGTGTCACTTGGGAGTGCTCCCATTTCTCGGTCATTGAGAACTTTCAACAATGTGTCAATTCTATTGGTCATCTCATTTTGATTTTGTTTGAAATCGGCTTCAAACTTAGCTATGCGGGCTTCTTGAGATGCCATGAACTTTGACATCAATCCTTCAAGATTGTTGGTACTACCATAGTTGTTAGAAGGACTGTTGTTGAAGGTACGGTTGGATGGTGGACCGTTTGATTGGTAACGATTAGGTGGGTTGGATGAATTTGGTTGATTTTGTTTCCACCTAAAGTTTGGGTGATTTTTCCATGAGGGGTTATATGAATCACCGTATGTGTTTGGCTCGGGCTTGAAAGTGTACCACTTATCTCCCGCTTCGTCGGTACGCGTGGATGCATAGTCCGCAAAAGCTGTTCCGGGGAGTTCCACACAATCACGAGTGTCATGGGGACCACTACATAATTCGCATGAAGAAGTGATTTTGTTCACTTGGCTTGAATGCTTCGGAGCTTCGTAAGATTTCATGAGAAACTTGACTTGGTCCTCAAGTTCCATGATCCTACGGTCGGGAGTGCTTGAATTATTCGAAGGCAAAGATATTGCCTTGACCGTTTTGTTCAAATCACGGGGATCATTCCAACTTTCGTTGTCATAGAGAGCAAGATCTTCTATGAGTTCCCATGATTGTTCCGCACTAAGATCACGTAGCTTACCACCGGCCGATTGGTCAATGGTTCGCCTCGTGGGGATATCGATATGGTCATAAAAAATTTGGACTTGGAGCCACAAATCTATGCCATGATGAGGGACTTTTTGGAGTAAGTCCTTGAAACGAGTCCATGCTTCATAAAGAGATTCATTTTGACGTTGTTGGAACATCAAGATGTCATTCCTAAGTTTAGTAGTTCTCCCCGGTGGGAAAAATTGAGCAAGGAAACGAGTGGTGAGATCATCCCATGTGGTGATGGATCCCGCGGGTAAACGCTCAAGCCATTGACTAGCTTGATCCCGTAGAGAGAATTGGAATAGGCGTAAACGGGTAGTCTCTCTAGTTTCAACACCTAGGTCTAATGAATCTACGATTTTGAGGAAGTCCTTAAGGTGTTGGTTTGGATCTTCGGAACGAAGTCCATGGAATGCACATCCGCTTTGCACCAACCGGATGGTGTCGGATCGCAAGGGGGTCACATTGGCTCCGGTGAGCTCAATGGTGTTTCGGTAGCCTTGGTGGCTAGGTCGGGAATACTCTCCTAAGGTTCGGGGCCTAAGGGGTTCTAATGGTGGGTTTTGTTGTGGTGGGATGATGGGTTCAAAGATGTTACCACCTTCCATGATGTCGGATGGTAAAGAGTTACGAACAAAAGCACGAAGAAATAAGATAGACTAAAGAAGACCTAAAAATAAAAATAAAATCTTACTAGAAAGGAATCTAGCAAGTAGACCTAATAAAAAGAAATCCTAACCTAGACAATAACTATTCCCCGGCAGCGGCGCCAAAAACTTGATGCGTGGGAATCGCACCTTGCTTTACCTCTCGAGGGATCTCGCGAGGCTTACAACCCCCACCAGGCAGTGTACCTGATCGTTGTAGTATAGTATAGTGACAAGTACCGGGGGATTGATCGTTCAGCTTAGGAATAGTGTCGCTAGGATTAGAAAGCCTAATTAATAGTTCTAGAGATGGAAGATGATTATTTTTGTGTTTTTATATTTTATGAAAGCAATTAAAATCTCGGGTTTTGAAGGAGTGGGCGGAATTAGTTGCTAATCAACTAACCCAAAAACTACTTTATAACTAATTAACTAATGAAAATGAAATTAAACTAATATTAAACTAAGGTTGTGAGCAGTGGTTGGAGAAATTGTGTTTACTTAGACTTCATTACTCCCTAGATATCTTTTACATGTTAATTACTTGTTACACTTGTATGAATGACGGGTTGTATTCCTTAATACCATTCGTGGAGTGGCATACATAACTCCCCAACTCTATGAGCTCTTATCTCCTCCTACACCATGACCCAGCACAACTATAGGGATTGTAAACAGTGGCTCATGCATTAAATACAACCAATAAAGACCTAGTACGCCTCGGTTCATGTTTCTTAAGACGTTCAAGCATGTTACCATTTGGAGATCTGCCAGTTTTCTTAAGCCTAACATATAATATCATTCATTCAAAACAAGAATAGACAAGTAATCAACACATAATCAACATCTAGGTTTCATTAGATCTAAGCAAACACAAAGGAAATTTAGCCTAGCATAGTAGAATTAAGATAAGAACAAAAGATAGACAACCAACACATAGACATATTGATTGAATTAAGAGTATACTTATCTCAATTACAATGCAAGGTCTCAAGGGTTTGGAACCCTTGAAAAACCTGTAAAAGAGGCACCAAAATCGTCTTTAGGGTTTCACCAAAACTTCTCTCCTTTTAATGAAAAAACTAGAAAACTATATATAGGAAAATCGTCCTGACGGCGTCAAGAGTAAAATCTGACGCCGTCAACTCGCCGCCATATACTTCCTCGGACGCCCTAGATCCAATCGTGACGGCCTATGTGACGCCGTCACCACCCTCGGTAAATTAATCTTGGTCATTTTGACGCCGTCATCTCTTCATCTGACGCCTTCACAACCTTCGGTAAAATATTCATCCTTTCTGACGCCGTCAAGAGTAAATCCTTGACGCCGTCACCTTGTAATTCCAGCTTGGATTTGGTACTTTGTTGTTTTCTTCACTTTATGCTCCAAAAACGTCCAAAATAGCCTCTTTTCCAGAATTCACTCTCCAAACACCTAAAATCACAAAAGGAACGATTTAGAGCAATATTTGATCAAATAAATTCGGATTCGGGCTTAAATGACCCCCTAAAAACGGATCATTTTTCGCCTCATCAGGAACCACACCAGATCTTTCCATATAATTGTATTCCCATTGCTACTTGAGTCCTTCCAAACTACTCTTGTTGCATACTATGTTCTTTGTCCGGAGTTTGTCTCCCACACAGCCTTGTCCATAGTATCATTATGTAGTACAAGATCTTGAACATTGTTCAGTCTAGGGAATTTGACAATCCAATCCATAGGCCAACCCCAATTATCATTAACAATCAACTTATCAACTGTACAATCAATAGTGAACCTTGCATTATAAATTTCCCAAGTGGTGATAAAATCACTCAAAGGGCCTTCATTACACCATCTATCATACCAAGAAGATATGATTTTTCCATTGCCAAGCTTGTAGAACACATGTTTCCTAGCTTTCTCCCTAAGATTCAGTATATTTTTCCATCCAATACTGTTGTTGCTATCATGAGTCACTTCCCATAAACTCTTACCTTTCAATTTCTCCACATTTATCCATTTGACCCATAATGTATCTTTCTTAGCAGCAATGTTCCAAGGATGTTACATAATCAGAACCTCATTCCATGTTTGCAGATCTTTTATACCCAAACCCCCTGATCTTTGGGTTTACAAATGTTTTCCCAGGATATCTTAGCTTTGCCCTTAGTAACATCCCCTTCACACCTCAAGAAACCTTTAAGCAATTTATTAATTTCCTTTACAATTGTTTTAGGAAGTATGAACACTGATGCCCAAAAAACTTGCATTGAGGAAAGGACTGAAGCAATTAATTATAGTCTCCCTGCATAGGAGAGTGTTCTGTTCCTCCAGTCTTGTACTTTACTTCTCACCTTCTCAATCATAGGTTTACAATCATTGATACTTAACTTCTTAGTTATCAATGGTACTCCTAAATTTCTAGCAGGTAACTTCCCAACAATGAAGGGTAGAATTTGAACTATGTTTTCCTGTTCAGGTACTGAAAGTCCACTAAAAAATATTGTACTCTTATGCATATTGACCTTTAGACCAGAAAAGCTACTAAATTGCTCTAGTGTTTCCTTGATGACTTTAACTAATTGACAATCTCCATGACTAAAAACTATCAAGTCATCAGTAAAGCCTAAATGTGTAATCTTTAATTTTTGCACCCCTGATAATACTTGAAGTGTTTGGGATCTTTTAGCAAGCTAATTTATAAAAGGGTTTTTCTAATGTGTGCCCTGGGGGCACACGTTAAGAACACCAAAAGTACATCCGGACCCACGAAAAAGTACATCCGGACCCACACCTTTTATCTGAAAAGTGTACTTTTCTGTGGGTCCGGATGTACTTTTTCGTGGGTCCGGATGTACTTTTGGTGTTCTTAACGTGTGCCCCCAGGGCACACATTAGAAAAACCCTTTATAAAATAATTTATGTTTGTTACACAGGATTGTAAATTTGTTCACAAGTTAGAATTGAGCTTTTAGAAAAAGGTAGAGCTTGTGACGAGTAAAATTACTTCCGATGAACACGCATAAGTTATATTTTATGACATTTTACGATAATAAGTTATAGCTCCAACTAATTCATCAAAGATTTTTACAATTTTTTTTTTTGGAAGGTGACTTTCAATTTTATTTGGTTTAGAGAGTCACACCTGCTGTAGGCAGGCCCTCATCCACCACATACCCAGACTATGTTGTCTTAATCGGGCCCACGCTGGCGTAGTGGGGATTCAACGACTTCCGCCCGAAAACCGTTCTACCTCCACACGAGAATACTCGCTGGAGTAATAGCCGGATGAAAACCGGGGCCGGCTCGGATTCAAGTCTCCGCAACATTGGCTCAAAGACTCTCCTCTTCATTGCCTAATATCTCCGGAGCATATGGTCCACAAGTGGACCACAAGTAAGGACTTCCCGGAAGGTCACCCACCCGGTACTACTCCCACTTGTGGTTCGCTTAACAAGTTAAGCCCCACCCACTAGACCACAAGTCCTTATTAATAATAATAATAATAATAATAATAATAATAATAATAATAATAATAATAATAATTTATATTTAACACAAAGTTTACATTGTGTGGAAATTTATATTTAATTTATTAGATTAAGAGCTATAGTTACATTTTTTTTTTTCTTAAATATTAATCTAATTATTGAACTTTATAAACAATAGAGGTTATAATGTATAAACTAAAAGAGTAATTCTTTAGAAATCCCTTTTTAAACAATTATGTCCCTCACATAACTTGACCGCCTCTAACGCATCCTTATGGTCAAGTGTCGTGATGTCTTGATAACATGGTCGAACCTAGCTAGGTAAACATCTTGGCGATGGCAAAATAATTGGTTCGGAAACGGTCACAAAAATATCCCGGTTAGATTGTACAAAGACTAGCTTTCCTAGTAACCTGAACGCGGAAAAACTTCATCGCTTTTACTCACCTCATCATTGCTAATAGCTTCAACCAGTAGTAAGCTCTTCGCCTCCTCTACTTAATTACCAAAGTAACTCGCTAAAACAAACTATAAATAACAAAATTGTAAAAAAAAGTCATGTTAACTAATATACACCAATGAAATGAGTAAGATGCTGTCCTAAAAGCATTTATGCAACATTGAAGCCCTAACAATGCTACATTATCGAGATAGAAGGACACAATGAAATTATTCTAATTTACATTGTGTAAATAATCTCTAACATGAAGATGTCTTTGACTGAAAACAAATTTCAACCATGTGCATTATTAGGATGTTGAGCGTTATAGGGCCCGTTAGGTACCAATCCAGGACCATTAGGCGCATAACCAGGGCCATTAGGCGCAAATCCAGGGCCAATAGGTGTGAATCCAGGGCCATTAGGTACAAATCCAGGGCCGCCACCGCCATACTGAGGATTAACCATATGATGAGCATACGGTACGGGTGCAGAGCCATAATGTGGATCAACTCCACCCTGAACCTGAAATGTGTAAGAATGGTTAAATGATTGTTAATAAGAAAAAATAAATTAGAACTTTTGAACCAGGAAGTGTTACAGGTCAACCCAAACCTGACCCGACCCATTTCAACATTAACAAAGAACACCCATTTTGACCCATCATCTAACCCGTCCGAACCACCCATTTTGCCACCTCTAGCATTTAGTATTTCGTATAAGTAAATCCGAAACAAAAATCCATCACATACCTGATGAGCAGCATACGGGACAGGATATGCATTCGCACCATAACCGGTAGGATATACTGTTCCTGTTATAAAGCCATTGAAACAAAATATTGTTATAATGCAACTCTTTGATAGGATATGGTTTAACAGAAGTGCTCTTCATTTGAAAGAAATCTACAATATCCCTCGGTGATGACAAAATAGGGCAATGTTTGTAGACTAAAGTCAACATCGTTAATATGTTGCAACGAAAAACAGATGAGCAAAGTGGTGATTTTGGTATGAAATTCTACCATGAAACGGGTGTAAAAGCTTGTAATTACCGGGTGTATTTGTTGCAGCTGCAGCAGCTGCTGCCTTCGCTCTCTTATCTGCTTCAGCAGCTGCATTTGCTGCAGCTGCAGCAGCAGCTGCATTTGCTCTCTTATCTGCTTCAGCGAGTTCCGCTTTTAGCCTCTCGATTTCTTGAGACAAAGAAATCATATTTTCCTCCATTGCTTTGCCTTGCTCAATGTTACTCGCGTACACTTTTTTTTCATACTCAACTGCTGCCCTGTTAATAAACAGGATACAAAAATTCATTTAGGCGGGTTCACTTGTCTTTTCATGGATTGAATTTTTAGTCAATATCCGAAGCAGCCTTTAAAGAAAATTGATTAACATCTAAGCGGCCAGATCATAGAAAGAAAAAAAAGCATGATCGAGCGGCCTACCAATTTGCTACGGGTGACCTGCAAACCTTAAACACATTTACCTGTTTGCATTTTAGCTTATGACCCATTAGGACTAGATTTATAAACAAGCAAGATCGAGTAAACTACCACATTGCTATGGGTGACTTTCAAACCTTAAAGCACATTTACCTGTTTTATTTTTAGCTTATGACCCATTAGGACTAGATTTCATATTTAAACCTAGATCAATGAACCAATAAATCTACACAAAGCAAAACATAGAGTTTACCTAAAGATATAAACTTTTAAGTACCTTAGGGATTTAATTCACACATAAAGTGCTGATAATAGTGTAGCTGTTTATTCAATAAGTTAGTAAAATAAATTGCTTAATTTGATCAAGTTACTTTTATAAAATATAATAATAAAAATTCACCTGCGGGCTAAGGACTGGTCCTCAAATACAGCAAGATGTAAGATCTTACTGTGGTCACAATTCTTATAATCCCCATCTTCAAAAGTGGAAAAATAGCATCAGTACACATACCCATGTATGATGCCTGATATATTAAAAGGGGCACTTTGAGATGTTTTGGTGGTCACAAAGGTTAAGGAGGAATGACTAAAATGGTGAAGACAACAAGAAAAAAGAACACAGAAGAAGAATACCAGCAAAGCTGGTGTAAAGTGTGAACTTCTGATTTAAGGTTTTATCGGGTTTGTAAATTGCTGAATTTTGATTATTTTTAATGACTATTGTGTGTTTTCTTTTTGTTATCTACATTTGTTAATTTGTTTACTGTAAGAGTGTATTCTCAGATCCACTATTCCTATCAAGCCCAATGTATTTAAGGAGTAGACGTATAGGCGGTGCTGCGGTTATAATATTCCTTACACCGGGTGGTTAAATTAACTTGCATGAATCTTGTTAATATGATTCCAACCCAAACTCGTTTTCAACTAATCGTGATTGTATCTTTTTCTAAAAATCTGAAAAAGGTCCCATCATTCATACAAAATCAGAACTTTATTGTTTTCTTTAACTTAAATTCAAGACTTAACAACATTTTTCCATTAAAGTTCACATATTTTATGTTCTAGAAGTCGATTTCAAATCTAATTGACCTACTTTTCTCCTTGTAAACTAAAGCTATAACCACGCGTTCCATGCATAAACAATCCCACTCAGCCTATACCGCTGGGATATTCGGTTTATTATCAACAAGATCAACAACCTCCATCGATAATTTTACGAGTCAAACACAACCATATATCACTAACTACATTCATCAATCTTTCAACAGGGTAATCAAGCAAATTAACCACTCTTCTCTGTAGGTTATCTAGAGAAATACACAAGAATCATCAACATTTAACAGTTGAAAATGTTCCTAATAACAGCAGTACCATACTTTGAATTCGTTACTAACCATAGCAATGCATTTTTCCCTAGTTAATTGCTTCAAAGCAACATACTTTATGTGTTTCACCGATTAGATTAACATACCTACATACCAGTACCACTCCTTTCAAAAAAAGATCAACATACCACTAAAACTAGCAATGCTTTTGTTAACAACCACAACAACATACGCTAAAAAATAGATCCCTACCATCATCAGAAAACAAAGCACATTGCTATGATCACTAACAAAGTTCCAATACCACTATTCATAACTTCCATAGTACATTACTATAATCCCATAAAACAGATAAAGTATCTCGCTATTCTATGCAATTAACCTTCTATAATCTATACCACTAACATCAACTATTTCCAATCATGAATCTTAATGCAAGTAAATTGTTATTACCATATCCCAGAACTTAATATTAACTTTAATATACCCTACTATAATGACTAAAATAAGTAAAGTGTCTAAGGGGGTTTTCTCTAAAAAAAGACGAAAGATTAATTTTTGCTGCTTATCTTCGTTTCGCAAACACAATAGTTAGATGATCTACTCTAAACCACAACCCGAAACTGAAAATTACCTATCAACGCAATGTACTTTTTCCTACTTAATTACTCCAAAGCAACATACTATATCCGTTTTCTGACTTTCTCAATTATATTCACCTTTAGTTATCAACCATCCAATATGATCTAAACCTAACAAACATTGCTATTTTCACAAAGAAAAACTAAAGTACTCCGTACATCACTAATAATCACTAGTTTCGATGGTATATTATTATAATCACATAAAACAAGATGGCTAAACTATCCTAGGGGGACTTCGGGATCACCGCTTTCAAAACAGGAAAAAACATATAATCTACTGCAAAGTCTACGTTTTAAAAACGCGATAATTTTAGATAATCTAACCTTCCTTTTTGCACCTCATTCCGCAAAGACAAAAAGACAAAGAATCACTTTTTGTTGATTATTTTCGTTTTGCAAACTCAAAAATTAGATAATCTACTCCAAAACACAAACTGAAACGTTCCTTTTTGAATCTCTAATAATTACAGTACTTATTTCCATCGTACATTGTGACATTATCATAACCCGTAAAGCATATAATTCTATAAACTATATAGGGGTGCTTGCGATCACGGTTTTCAAAACAGATTATGCATATAGAAAACTGCATTTTCAAAAAGGAATGGGATCGGCCACATGCATCTAAGTCAAAGACTCACCCTCCTCTGGTAACCTGAACAGGGTAAAACCTAATCCGTTTACTATCAAAAGACACATAACCTACTACAAACACTCTTAAATTATCTGCATTCCGCAAACACAACAATAAGATAACCTCACCTTCCTCTTTGCACCTCTTTCCGCAAAGCATCAATCTCCATCTTAACCACAGAAACTCGCTCCATCTTCCCACCCAAGCCCACCAACTCCCTACTGACCTCCTCAAATTTCTCATTCAACTCCTTCCTCTCCAAACAAAGCTTGGCAACATCACTATTAACCATATCCAACTCACCACTCATCTCATCAACCAATCTCACTTCACTCTCCAACCTAACTACCTTTTCATAAACCTCATGTATTTCACCATCTCTGTCTGACTTTATCATTGAAGCAACTGTGGAAAAGTGACGGAGGTCTTGTAATGCGATTGTGAGTTCTTGTTTTAAGGCTACGTGTGTGGCGGCTAGGTGTTGGTTGTAGGATAAAAGGGTTTGGAGAGAGTAGGGGTACAGGTGGGTGCTGGGTCTCCCCCAACCTGTCCAACTACTTCAGTGTGTTATTGGGCTTAAGCCTATTATTTCATTCAATTTTGCATATGGGCCTCCTTTTACTTACAGTATTTATAAAAAAAAAAAAAAAAAAAAAAAAAAAAAAAAATCCATAAGTTAAACATTTCCATTACATTAGTAAAATTTTGTATTTATATTTCAGTATTTCATTTATGGTTCTCATTTTATTTCATCTTCAACGTGATACTAGAATACTAGATTAATGATCTTCACTCTATTAAATTCAACGGTCTAGTGTATGTTTTTTCAAAATTTATCATTTTAAATATTAAATTAGTACATCATGATAATATTAAATTAGTACATCATGATATGTAACACTAAAGTTTTTATATGAATTAAAAATCTTGTATTATCACCTTTTGGTACATATATAAAGTTATGAGTTCGATCAGTTACAAATATACAAAAGATTTTACTCATACATAGCTTCTAAATTATATCATCAACAAAATGATAAAAGAACTATTTAAATTCTTTAAGCAAAGAGACAAAGTTGTTCATCATAACACTCAAATCACAACTGTGACGAAACCTATAAGCTATAGAAACAATACTGAAACTTCAAACTTGTTACTTCAAGCTATAGGTTGCGTTCATCAATTTCATTCTACAACAAAGTCGGCCTCCCCTAACATTAAACCCTGGCTCCGGCCCTGCATAGTACATTACTATAATCCCATAAAACAGATAAATTATCTCACTTTTATATGCATTTAACCTTCTATAATCTATACCACTAACATCAACTATTTCGAATCATGAATCTTAATGCAAGTAAACTGTTATTACCATATCCCAAAACTTAATATTAACTTTAATATACCCTACTTACCTAATATAATCACTAAAACAAGTAAAGTGTCTATGGGGGCTTTCTCTCTAACAAAAACACAAATGATTACCTTTTGCCGAACCACAACCCGAAACCGAAAATTACCAATCAAAGCAATGTACTTTTTCCTAGTTAATTACTCTAAAGCAACATACTATATCTGTTTTACTGATTATACTCACCTTTAGTTATCAACCATCCAATATGATCTAAATCTAACAGACATTGCTATTTTCACAAAGAAAAACTAAAGTACTCTGTACATTGCTACGATCAGTAACAAAATTACATCACTTACATTATTATAATCCTATAAAACAAGATGGCTAAGCTATCCTAGGTTCTTGCTTTGATGTAGCTTGATTTTCTATGGGGTCCCGGTTCCAAGCTCTGAATGAAGCCCCAAAAAGGGGGAGTTTAGGATCACCATTTTCAAAACAGAAAAAAACATATACTGTACTCCAAACTCTACATTTTGAAAACGCAATAATGTTAGATAATCTCACCTTCCTTTTTGCACCTCTTTCCGCAAAGACAAAAAGACAAAGAATCACTTTTTGTTGATTATTTTCGTTTTGCAAACGCAATAATTAGATAATTTACTCCAAAACACAAACTGAATCTGAAAATTCTCACCTTCCTTTTTGAACCTCTAATAATTACAGTACTTATTTCCATCGTACATTGTGACATTATCATAACCCGTAAAGCATATAAATTTATAAACTATATAGAGGGGTGCTTGTGATCACAGTTTTCAAAACAGATTATGCATATAGAAAACTGCATTTTCAAAAAGGAATGGGATCGGCCACGTGCATCTAAGTCAAAGACTCACCCTCCTCTGGTAACATGAACAGGGTAAAACCTAATCCACGTACATTACTATAATCCCATATAACAGATAAAGTATCTCGCTATTCTATGCAATTAACCTTCTATAATCTATACCACTAACATCAAATATTTCCAATCATGAATCTTAATGCAAGTAAACTGTTATTACCTATCCCAAAACTTAATATTAACTTTATACCCTACTATATCAGTAAAATAAGTAATGTGTCTATGGGGGTTTTCTCTCTAACAAGAAGACAATGATTACTTTTTGCTGCTTATTTTCGTTTCGCTAACACAATAGTTAGATAATCTACTCCAAACCACAACCCGAAACCAAAAATTACCAATCAAAGCAAAGTATTTTTTCCTTAGTTAGATAATCTGCTCCAAACCACAAACGAAACCAAAAATTACCAATCAAAGCAATGTACTTTTTCCTAGTTAATTACTCTAAAGCAACATACTTTATCTGTTTTCCCAATTATACTCACCTTGTGTTATCAACTATGATCTAAATCTAACAAACATTGCTATTTTCACAAAGAAAAACTAAAGTACTCCGTACATTGCTATGATCAGTAACAAAATAACATCACTAACAATCCTAATATCGATGGTACACTATTATAATCCCGTAAAACAAGATGGCTAAACTATCCTAGGGGGAGTTTCGGATCATGGTTTTCAATACAGCAAGAAACGTATAATCTACTCCAAACTCTACATTTTAAAAACGCGACAATTATAGATAATCTCACCTTCCTCTTTGCACCTCTTTCCGCAAAGACAAAAAGACAAAGAATCACTTTTTGTTGATTATTTTCGTTTTGCAAACGCAATAATTAGATAATTTACTCCAAAACACAAACTGAAACTGAAAATTCTCACCTTCCTTTTTGAACCTCTAATAATTACGGTACTTATTTCCATCGTACATTGCGACATTATCATAACCCGTAAAGCATATAAGTTTATAAACTATATAGGGGTGCTTGCGATCACGGTTTTCCAAACAGATTTATGCATATAGAAAACTGCATTTAAAAAAAAAAACTGTTTTTTTTTTCAGAACCGTGTTTTGTCTCTAACATAAAAAGACACATAACACGGTCACGAGGATACCCCGGTTAGGCCACGTGCATAAAACGACTCATAACCTCCCCTAAAAGGAAAAACCTAATCAGTTTACTATAAAACGACTCATAACCTACTACAAACACTCTTTAATTATCTGCATTCCGCAAACACAACAACAAAATAACCTCACCTTCCTCTTTGCACCTCTTTCCGCATAGCATCAACAGGGTAATCAAGCAAATTAACCACTCTTCTCTGTAGGTTATCTAGAGAAATACACAAGAATCATCAACATTTAACAGTTGAAAATGTTCCTAATAACAGCAGTACCATACTTTGAATTCGTTACTAACCATAGCAATGCATTTTTCCCTAGTTAATTGCTTCAAAGCAACATACTTTATGTGTTTCACCGATTAGATTAACATACCTACATACCAGTACCACTCCTTTCAAAAAAAGATCAACATACCACTAAAACTAGCAATGCTTTTGTTAACAACCACAACAACATACGCTAAAAAATAGATCCCTACCATCATCAGAAAACAAAGCACATTGCTATGATCACTAACAAAGTTCCAATACCACTATTCATAACTTCCATAGTACATTACTATAATCCCATAAAACAGATAAAGTATCTCGCTATTCTATGCAATTAACCTTCTATAATCTATACCACTAACATCAACTATTTCCAATCATGAATCTTAATGCAAGTAAATTGTTATTACCATATCCCAGAACTTAATATTAACTTTAATATACCCTACTATAATGACTAAAATAAGTAAAGTGTCTAAGGGGGTTTTCTCTAAAAAAAGACGAAAGATTAATTTTTGCTGCTTATCTTCGTTTCGCAAACACAATAGTTAGATGATCTACTCTAAACCACAACCCGAAACTGAAAATTACCTATCAACGCAATGTACTTTTTCCTACTTAATTACTCCAAAGCAACATACTATATCCGTTTTCTGACTTTCTCAATTATATTCACCTTTAGTTATCAACCATCCAATATGATCTAAACCTAACAAACATTGCTATTTTCACAAAGAAAAACTAAAGTACTCCGTACATCACTAATAATCACTAGTTTCGATGGTATATTATTATAATCACATAAAACAAGATGGCTAAACTATCCTAGGGGGAGTTCGGGATCACCGTTTTCAAAACAGGAAAAAACATATAATCTACTGCAAAGTCTACGTTTTAAAAACGCGATAATTTTAGATAATCTAACCTTCCTTTTTGCACCTCATTCCGCAAAGACAAAAAGACAAAGAATCACTTTTTGTTGATTATTTTCGTTTTGCAAACTCAAAAATTAGATAATCTACTCCAAAACACAAACTGAAACGTTCCTTTTTGAATCTCTAATAATTACAGTACTTATTTCCATCGTACATTGTGACATTATCATAACCCGTAAAGCATATAATTCTATAAACTATATAGGGGTGCTTGCGATCACGGTTTTCAAAACAGATTATGCATATAGAAAACTGCATTTTCAAAAAGGAATGGGATCGGCCACATGCATCTAAGTCAAAGACTCACCCTCCTCTGGTAACCTGAACAGGGTAAAACCTAATCCGTTTACTATCAAAAGACACATAACCTACTACAAACACTCTTAAATTATCTGCATTCCGCAAACACAACAATAAGATAACCTCACCTTCCTCTTTGCACCTCTTTCCGCAAAGCATCAATCTCCATCTTAACCACAGAAACTCGCTCCATCTTCCCACCCAAGCCCACCAACTCCCTACTGACCTCCTCAAATTTCTCATTCAACTCCTTCCTCTCCAAACAAAGCTTGGCAACATCACTATTAACCATATCCAACTCACCACTCATCTCATCAACCAATCTCACTTCACTCTCCAACCTAACTACCTTTTCATAAACCTCATGTATTTCACCATCTCTGTCTGACTTTATCATTGAAGCAACTGTGGAAAAGTGACGGAGGTCTTGTAATGCGATTGTGAGTTCTTGTTTTAAGGCTACGTGTGTGGCGGCTAGGTGTTGGTTGTAGGATAAAAGGGTTTGGAGAGAGTAGGGGTACAGGTGGGTGCTGGGTCTCCCCCAACCTGTCCAACTACTTCAGTGTGTTATTGGGCTTAAGCCTATTATTTCATTCAATTTTGCATATGGGCCTCCTTTTACTTACAGTATTTATAAAAAAAAAAAAAAAAAAAAAAAAAAAAAAAAAAAAAATCCATAAGTTAAACATTTCCATTACATTAGTAAAATTTTGTATTTATATTTCAGTATTTCATTTATGGTTCTCATTTTATTTCATCTTCAACGTGATACTAGAATACTAGATTAATGATCTTCACTCTATTAAATTCAACGGTCTAGTGTATGTTTTTTCAAAATTTATCATTTTAAATATTAAATTAGTACATCATGATAATATTAAATTAGTACATCATGATATGTAACACTAAAGTTTTTATATGAATTAAAAATCTTGTATTATCACCTTTTGGTACATATATAAAGTTATGAGTTCGATCAGTTACAAATATACAAAAGATTTTACTCATACATAGCTTCTAAATTATATCATCAACAAAATGATAAAAGAACTATTTAAATTCTTTAAGCAAAGAGACAAAGTTGTTCATCATAACACTCAAATCACAACTGTGACGAAACCTATAAGCTATAGAAACAATACTGAAACTTCAAACTTGTTACTTCAAGCTATAGGTTGCGTTCATCAATTTCATTCTACAACAAAGTCGGCCTCCCCTAACATTAAACCCTGGCTCCGGCCCTGCATAGTACATTACTATAATCCCATAAAACAGATAAATTATCTCACTTTTATATGCATTTAACCTTCTATAATCTATACCACTAACATCAACTATTTCGAATCATGAATCTTAATGCAAGTAAACTGTTATTACCATATCCCAAAACTTAATATTAACTTTAATATACCCTACTTACCTAATATAATCACTAAAACAAGTAAAGTGTCTATGGGGGCTTTCTCTCTAACAAAAACACAAATGATTACCTTTTGCCGAACCACAACCCGAAACCGAAAATTACCAATCAAAGCAATGTACTTTTTCCTAGTTAATTACTCTAAAGCAACATACTATATCTGTTTTACTGATTATACTCACCTTTAGTTATCAACCATCCAATATGATCTAAATCTAACAGACATTGCTATTTTCACAAAGAAAAACTAAAGTACTCTGTACATTGCTACGATCAGTAACAAAATTACATCACTTACATTATTATAATCCTATAAAACAAGATGGCTAAGCTATCCTAGGTTCTTGCTTTGATGTAGCTTGATTTTCTATGGGGTCCCGGTTCCAAGCTCTGAATGAAGCCCCAAAAAGGGGGAGTTTAGGATCACCATTTTCAAAACAGAAAAAAACATATACTGTACTCCAAACTCTACATTTTGAAAACGCAATAATGTTAGATAATCTCACCTTCCTTTTTGCACCTCTTTCCGCAAAGACAAAAAGACAAAGAATCACTTTTTGTTGATTATTTTCGTTTTGCAAACGCAATAATTAGATAATTTACTCCAAAACACAAACTGAATCTGAAAATTCTCACCTTCCTTTTTGAACCTCTAATAATTACAGTACTTATTTCCATCGTACATTGTGACATTATCATAACCCGTAAAGCATATAAATTTATAAACTATATAGAGGGGTGCTTGTGATCACAGTTTTCAAAACAGATTATGCATATAGAAAACTGCATTTTCAAAAAGGAATGGGATCGGCCACGTGCATCTAAGTCAAAGACTCACCCTCCTCTGGTAACATGAACAGGGTAAAACCTAATCCACGTACATTACTATAATCCCATATAACAGATAAAGTATCTCGCTATTCTATGCAATTAACCTTCTATAATCTATACCACTAACATCAAATATTTCCAATCATGAATCTTAATGCAAGTAAACTGTTATTACCTATCCCAAAACTTAATATTAACTTTATACCCTACTATATCAGTAAAATAAGTAATGTGTCTATGGGGGTTTTCTCTCTAACAAGAAGACAATGATTACTTTTTGCTGCTTATTTTCGTTTCGCTAACACAATAGTTAGATAATCTACTCCAAACCACAACCCGAAACCAAAAATTACCAATCAAAGCAAAGTATTTTTTCCTTAGTTAGATAATCTGCTCCAAACCACAAACGAAACCAAAAATTACCAATCAAAGCAATGTACTTTTTCCTAGTTAATTACTCTAAAGCAACATACTTTATCTGTTTTCCCAATTATACTCACCTTGTGTTATCAACTATGATCTAAATCTAACAAACATTGCTATTTTCACAAAGAAAAACTAAAGTACTCCGTACATTGCTATGATCAGTAACAAAATAACATCACTAACAATCCTAATATCGATGGTACACTATTACAATTCCGTAAAACAAGATGGCTAAACTATCCTAGGGGGAGTTTCGGATCATGGTTTTCAATACAGCAAAAAACGTATAATCTACTCCAAACTCTACATTTTAAAAACGCGACAATTATAGATAATCTCACCTTCCTCTTTGCACCTCTTTCCGCAAAGACAAAAAGACAAAGAATCATCCAACTTTTTGTTGATTATTTTCGTTTTGCAAACGCAATAATTAGATAATTTACTCCAAAACACAAACTGAAACTGAAAATTCTCACCTTCCTTTTTGAACCTCTAATAATTACAGTACTTATTTCCATCGTACATTGTGACATTATCATAACCCGTAAAGCATATAAATTTATAAACTATATAGGGGTGCCTGCGATCACGGTTTTCCAAACAGATTTATGCATATAGAAAACTGCATTTTTAAAAAAACATGTTTTTTTTCAAAACCGTGTTTTGTCTCTAACATAAAAAGACACATAACACGGTCACGAGGATACCCCGGTTAGGCCACGTGCATAAAACGACTCATAACCTCCCCTAGAAGGAAAAACCTAATCCGTTTACTATAAAACGACTCATAACCTACTACAAACACTCTTTAATAATCTGCATTCCGCAAAAACAACAACAAAATAACCTCACCTTCCTCTTTGCACCTCTTTCCGCATAGCATCAATCTCCACCTTAACCGCAGAAACTCGCTCCTTCTTCCCACTCAACGCCACCAACTCCCTACTCACCTCCTCAAATTTCTCATTCAGCTCCTTCCTCTCCAAACAAAGCTTGCCCACATCACTATTAACCAATTCCAACTCACCACTCATCTCATCAACCATTCTCACTTCACTCTCCATCCTAACTGCCTTTTCATAAACCTCACGTATCTCACCATCTCTGTCTGACTTTATGGTTGAAGCAACTTTGGAGAAGTGACGGAGGTCTTGTAATGCGATGGTGAGTTCTTGTTTTAAGGCGACGTGTGTGGCGGCTAGGCGTTGGTTGTCGGATAAAAGGGTTTGGATTGTTTGGAGGTCGGAGGTTTGGTGGGGTGGGGGGTTTAGGGATTCTGGTGGGATGTAGTTTCGGCTGGACATGGTGGTGAGAATCGAATGTTTGTTTTTGTGTAAGCTGTTGTACTTTTGGGAATTTGGGTTTAGGAGAGTGTTTGGTATTTTTTACCCTTTTTAGAGCATAGGTGTCGAATGGTGTTTGAGTGGGTTATATGGAGGTGTTAAGTTCAAACAAAAACAAGACAAAAATATACCGTTGGTCTCTAAACTTTTTTAAAAAAAAATATCGACAGGCCTCAAACTTGAAAAAATCGTCGTTGTGAGTTTAAAACACAAGTTTTTGAGGCCGATTGCGTCCCTCGCCATGTAATGGTCAGCTCAACGTCCCCTTATATGTCCTAATATCCCATTATCTGTTTCGTTTGGAGGGTATACTCGTTTTTTTACCAAGTCACATTTTTCTCTCTCTCGATGTACTACCAAGCAGACGTCTAATCCATTTTCCCGCCATTATGTCTAATATAAGCAAGTCGTGTACTCATTGCTCAGCCTCAAGCTTGTTTTGGAAGCCTACAAAAAAAAACCCTAATGCAATGTCAATCACCAAATCTAATAATCTAAGCAATAAATTAACAAGCTCCAACCTTGGCTTAACTATATGGCTAATCAGATAAGCACCTTACTTTGATGACCATCAGACAGAGCTAATGTGTGCAATCAGGAGATATGGTAAGTGTTTTTGGTGATAATAGTTTACAATGATATGTATTTTAGATTGTTTTATGGTATTTCCATTTTAGGTAAGATAATCGTAATAGCGTTTTGTTATGTGTTTCAACAGTTGGTCGATCTGGTGCGTTTAGCATGAGGTTTCATCACAATGGCATATTCAAAAGTTGGCCAAGGAGGATCTACGAAGGAGGTAAGGAATGTCAGGTCGATTTTGTTGAAATGAATGAATTATTGGTTGAAGAAATGGATGCTCTGATAACCGAAATCTTGACCTGTTGAAAGACATTGTAAAAGACCATAAGTTGATAGATGTGTATGTTGAAATAGGTAAGACTATGTTAGAGTTGTCTAAGATAGTCTATTAAGACTGTATTTTGGGAGATGGATAAACCTAGTAGAAAAGTAGCTAGTGCTGCTATACAATCGTGTTGCAGACGTTTGGTTCTAGATGACCTAGATAATGAGTCAGTCCTTCAGCCATTTATGCAACTTACACAAGTACCTATGGACGTCGATTATCTTGGGAATCTAGTGACTTGCCACACATTGAGCCCGTTTTTTCAACTCTTTACATGTCTTCCTTTGCCAGCCAACCTGTTGATAACAATGAGGGTGCATTAGTACTTATTGACAAGGACAATAGTTTTTAGGACCTTGAGAATTTTGAGGTTAATCTGTTCCGAGTGACTATGGAGAAGCCGGTAGAGAAAGTAGGGAGAGCCCTTGTTGATGCCAATAACATCTTTGAGGAACCTGATGCGGATGTCACTCTATTCCAAGTGACTTAGGATAACCACATAGAGAAAGTAAGAGGAGCAACTGTGGGTGGCAATAACATGGAAGAGGAGCCTGATGAGGATATCACTCTGTTCCAAGTGAGTGAGACGTGTCACTTAAGCAATGTAGGTGATGACACAATTGTGGCAAATGAAAAGAATAATTGTGAGGAGAATGATGTACAACTTGCTTTGGTCCAAGGGAGTCATAGTCTTGAGTTAGGCAACGCAACAACATATACTAATATAAGTGATGACATGATTTTGGAAACTCAGTTACTTGTGATGCCTTTTACACTGCTTATGTTTCTGACTCAAACAGAGGTAACTCTGGGGTGCCAAGGGTTAGGTCAGTTTGTTCATAATTGTGTTTATGAAACATTCTTTTACTTTGGTCAAGGCTTTGATAGTGCAAAACATGTGAAAGAGAAGGTAAGAGAGCATTCCATAGAAACAATTTTTTTATTTTTTTTAGCCTAAGAGAATCATTTTCTAGTAATAGTGACTTAGGTTGCAATATTTTTTTTGTCTCGTTCCGATCAATTTTTTAGGCCGATTTTTTTTCTTTTAAAAATATCATGTATTCTATGCATCCAATAGTATCATTTGATAGGATAAAGAATGATTCATGCATTTTCCCAAAGCTACTTTTGAGTGGCTCAATAAATATATATTCAAATCTCAAATTTAAAATTTTCAGGGTAGTGATACTTACATCACTTTTATTGATGTATATATCACAATTATGCATATAACATGTTGTAACATGTGCATTAATGATGTAACATTGTAATATGCGTATCAAAAAAATTGTATAAGTATCAACCCCCAATTTTCAGTTTAGTGAATTGTCACTTTCTACACTTGTAACAAACAACCAGTAAACCAATCGCATATTTGTTTTCAAATTTATAATTTCAACATCTTTCATTGTTTTAAAAATGAGTTTTGCTAAACAATGTTCAGTGGACAATTTTAATATTAATATAAAAAGAAATTTAGACATTATTAAATCAAAAATCATATATATTTAAGTTAATTTTTATGTTAATTTATTGTGCATTAAATGTATAATTACTTTAAAACATGAAAAGAACAAATTGTTTAATGTAACTTAAACATTGCCCAGTGGGCAGTGTTTAGCAAAACACTTTAAAAATTTTCAGGGATTTTATGAATTCAAAGTTACAATTTGTTTATTTGATAGTTTTAGTAACTCAAGTTACCAAAAGTTCATTATTCTTAATCTTGGAAAGTAGGTTCAGGTTAACCATTCAAATTAATCCAACCATAATACAAAATACAGTTTAACTTTTTGTTTAGAATTGGTCATCATTGCCTCGTAAATATTTATCAATAAGAATCTCTATTGATTTAGCCTCACATTATCGACTTTTAAACAATTTTCGGACCACCAAAAACAGCTTTGCTACCCGTTTTTATCACCACAAAAAACATGAAAGCTAATTCCTATCTAGCCTGAAATAAAAAACAGATAATACTTCATACGCAACCTTCAATAATTTATCACCTTCAAAAGTGTAACAAAATCGACAAATTATCCCAAAATTTACCTACAAAAATACTTTTGGGTAAAGACTATCTATGAATGTGACAATGATACTATAACAAAATTAAAAATAAATTTATGACAAAGTTACACAACAAACTTTAAAATATGTTAATTTTACCAAAATATTTAACAACAAACCGTAAAAAGAGGCCATCGATGGTTTCTTTTAAAACAAATTTACACAAGAGTGGTTACAAAAGACTGAAACCAAGAACACCAGATCCGATTGAAAATAACATCACCTGTAACAAATTTACACAGTAACATCTTTTTAAAACCCAAATAATTATTCGTAACTCACCAAAATAACCACATAAACCCAAACCAAGAATACCAGATCCGATTAGATTTCAAGTACAAAACTATGAAACCAAAACAAAAGAATTTAGGAACACCAGCCTAAACCTGAAACACCAGCCAAAACCACCTAAACCATAGCCAGTCAAATAAACCGGTGGTGGTGGCGGCGGAAAATTCAGGTGAGGGTAGTGGCGACGGATATATATTCCTGTGATTTTGGGTTTCGTTGATGTAGGCGCAGTGGTATGTGGTTAAAGAAATAGATAGGGTTTTGGTTTAAAGATAGGGGAGTGAGAACCAGCCGTGTATTATGATGAATGTCCATCGTATGATGATGAATACTTTCCAAAAATGAGTTAATTGTTAATTGTCCAGCCAATTTGAGTTTATTGCTTTCCAAAATTCCAAACTTTTCAAAATTTGAGTTTCTAGCGTATTGCCTAGTTTGTCTAAAAGCCATTTCAATATTTGACCAAGTTTCAATATTCCACTTTCAAGATTGACCATGCACCTATTATATGTTGTTGGACTTTAATGTTATAGAAGAAAAGATTAGGGTGGTTTAGTGTACTTTTATGTTATGTATTCTGTAAAAACCGACCCATTGTATTGGGCTGGGTTTATTAGAAACGGTATAAACCGCTAGAAGATAGGTTACTGTCACGCCCCCAAAATCGGGTCCAGCGGAAGCATACATGTAGCTGGGGTGTAACTCAATTGGTATTACAAAACAAGTGTAAAAATGGTTTTCAACTCAAACATTTAGAATAAAAATGGTTAAGTCAAAATGTTGAAGTTACATAGTTAAAAGTAGTGCGGAAGTAGGCCTTTAAAATAGTTTAAAACGGTCCCCAAATGAATATCAGAGTCTTCTATGACCATGCCATGCCCTGCCAAAACCACCAGTAGCGTGTCATTGCTTAAAACCTGAAAATACATGCTAAAACGTCAACACTAGGTTGGTGAGTTCATAGTTTTAAGTAAACAAGTATTTCCCGTAAACAAGTGTTTCCAGAAATCAAGTATTTCCCAGCAAAGGCATCGTAAATCCACTCAGTTACAAGTCCCGCCATAAGAGACTTGTAGCCTGTGTGTTTACAACCCACTGCCAAAAGTAATATGTTTAAGTAAACAAGTCATTTGCGGAACACGAGATTTTCAGTAGCAAGACAATATAACAAATACAATGTCACAGCTAAAAATAAGGTATACAGTGCCTAAGCTCATGACCCCGAAGCTCGACGTAATCGTATGCAATCAAGCATAAAATGCCCCAAGTAAGTGTTTGCCAGACACTCGGAAGTAATCCGAATGATATGCGTCCGTTTAACAGGTTGGCGCGACCAACTCGGACGGGGTGTCAACCCAAATAGATCTATCCACAGCATTCGCGCTCACACGCATGTAATTAACGGTTCATGATAAAGGGGACTTCAGTGGCAGTAATAGGTAACTCAGGCAAAGTAACAGTTTTGTATTTATGTCTGCAAAAGCAAGAACTTGTGTTCATAAGAAAGTAATCAAGGATGGAATAAGTAATTCATAATGTATTCGAGAAATCAATCAAGTATTTCAACCATCCAGTAATGTTTGAGAAAATGAATCGCGTTCAAGTAAAAGAAGCATTGAATTTAAATAGTAAAGAGCATGTATCTTCCCCCAAAACAGTTGTAAAACAAGTAAAAGTAGGGGTTATGAACTCACCTTAGCAATAGCAATCCAAATAGAGTAATGAAAACGGAAAAATAGGTCCAACAATCACTAGTCGCGACCTAATTATGCATATGACTTAGTTACCGAAATCAAGGTCAAGCATGCAAGTCATACACTACATTATCACTTGTACATGTCGTTGTAGTATTTGTCGTCAAAAAATGTATTTAATCAAAGTGATCTTGAGTTTAAGTCATCCACTATTTTAGAAAATGTAACTTGTAAATCACACGACTAAATATTAGTCGTCTTGAAAATATATATTTTGAAAATCCCTAACGTACCCAATAAGTGTACGCAATGCTCTACCACTTTTATCTACGTCATTTTGGCCAAAATACACCTTAAAATGTCCAAATTTCTTGTTAAATATTTCCATCAGCTTTTAAAAATAAAAGCTGTCAAAATTTAGTGTTTCGTCACAACTTCCCTAGGCCATAACTTTTGCGTCGTAGTTCCGTTTCTCAAGTTCTATATATCCCCGCGAAGGTATTCAAGTGTACTCTAGTATTTTCAAGGTCTCGGCTAGTTTAGAAATCATTAAACCTCAGTTTTCCTAGGTAGAAAATCGGGACAGATTCATTGTTTTCAGGAAAATATAGTTTTCGTCGTAAATCTTGAAAATATCATATCTTTTTCGTTATAAGTCCGTTTTAACCCGTTCAAGCGGCCACGTTTTCGTTATTAAGTTTATTTTCTATATTTCTAGTCTAACATGGCCAACAAGGTACTGAGTTCTCTGTGGGAGTCGAAAGGGGACAGATCCACATTAAATAATGTCAACGTATTTTTCTAGTGTTTTTATTTGTTACAACCACTTGCCAACAACTCCAAATCTTGTCCTAGTTCATCCATCACTAGAAAAATAATGATCTAAACATAACCTATCAATATTTAAGAGTCCTAGATCATCCAAGTATATAAAAAAAAAAGAAACTAACACACACACACACACACACACACACACACACATATATATATATATATATATATATATATATATATATATATATATATATATATATATATATATATATATATATATATATATATATATAAAGTTTATTTCATTTTCTTGTAGAGGTTTTTACTAACAACTTTTCTTGTGATCAAAACTTGTACAAAATATATTTTCTTGGCAAGAGATCAAAGTGGATGTAAGATGTTTCAACATGTACCAAGTGATAACTAAGTATATACACTTATCAAGCATAAAAATCATGAACTCATGAAGTATTAGTAGTATGAGACTTACAAAGTAATATATGAGTTGAGATTAGTAAAACACTTGTATAACCCCAAGATTAGTACTCCAAATTCTTTGTTAAACAACCCCAAGTATTCTTGAAAATAACCACAAACTTTCCTCCTCCTTGCTCCTTAAGGTGTATGTCGATTTGTATGTTTTAGATGGGAGATGAGTATGTTTTTCTTGTAGTTAAAATGAGGTCTAGTATATGTGCATATTTATAGTCAAGTGAATAAAGAGGTGATAAAAAAAAATATATCAAGACCATATGGTCCTTGTGGCTTGCCGAAATTTATTGGAAGAAGGAGTGGGCAAGGTAAGGCCTAGCCTTACTTCCATTAATTAACTTGTCATGAGTTTGAAATTTTGTAGATTTTGTAGTGGGATTTGGTAGTGTACTCTTTTGTACAATACAGGGGGGCGGCACATTAGAATTTTTGGGAGTAAAAATGTATAAAAGGTATATATTAATTATATTGGGTAGTAAAAATATGTATTGGGTATTAGTTTAGTAGTTACCGGAAGTTATACGTAATTAAACGTAAGGTGTAAAGAATTTAACTTGGTCGTCGAAAAATATTTGTGGGACTTTTTGTAATAATTTTGGAAGTATAAAAATATCCTAAAAATAATTGTTGAGAAATTCGGGTATGTCGAGTATTACATTCTTGGATAAAAATTAATGTTTGTTGAATTTAAAACCGTAAGTATTTTAAAGAATAGAAATTTATTTTATAGTAATAAATTGTGAACTGGGGAAAGAGCAAGGTACCGGAGCGTTGTGGACTAGAATTAGTCTAAGTCTTAGTATAACTAGAATTTATTCAAAAATTCAAGTCGATTCAAGTAAAAGAGTACATGCACATTGTTTCAAATTAAGTGTCAAGAATTTAGATTCGAGTTTAGAAAATAGTATTGACCTGGGAAATAGCGGGTTGTGACATTCTACCCCCCTAAAAAGGGAATCTCGTCCGCGAGATTCAGTCAGCGTTGGTCGTTGGAGTGGTATTAATGAAGAGATGAGGGTACTTCTGGCGGATCTGGTCTTCTCGGGACCTTGTTGAGAATTCCAGCGAACTTTGACGATAGGAATTCGACTTTGGTTCAACCGTTCGACCTCACGGTCCATGATTTTCTACTGGTTCTCCTACCAGGTTTAGGTTGGTCATTGGGTTGGATTCCTTTCAATGGAATCATGAGTCACTAATCTGAAAGTTATTTCTTGAGATCTGAAAATGTAAAACATGTTTGTGTAACCTTGCTATTTTCCAACAAGACTCAAGTCTGAGGGTTACTGGCCTACTCTGCCTGAAATATTAAATGGTCCAGTGTACATCGAGTTTATCTTCCCGGATATTTTTGAATGGTATTGTGCCTTTCCTAGGCAGAACTTTTAACGTAATCCTGCCATTAACTTGAAATTCTAAGGGTTTACAACTTATTGAACTTGTAACTGATTCTTGACTTGTAAGAAATTTCTGGTTATTTCATGAATGCCTGCAGGAATAGTGAGTTTGGCTTTTCCAAGTTTTGATCCGTCAATGGATGTTGGCACTACAACCATAGAGTGCTTCAAATGGTGTAGTCTCTACGCTCGCACGATAACTATGGTTGCAACTGAATTTGATTTATGGCAAATGGTTAATCCAACCATTTCTAGTGTCAATCACACCCGATTTGGGCATATCTCCCTAGGTTTGGATCAATCTCAAATTCTGACCATTGGTCTACAGATGATAGGTGGTGTGGTTTCAAAGAGATCTTAATGACATCGCTAGAAGTTTGAGGTGAATCAAATTCCTCTATTAGGAATAATTGAAATGGGTATCATGAATCTTGTTTTGAAAGACTTACAGGGTTAAATCCGTAAAAGGGTGTTGTTGAAAATAATAGATTAGGATAAGGTTGTGATTCTCCGCAGGATGTCAGGAATTGAGTCTTTCTCCACCTATGGTGCTTAGTCTCCATTACTAAGGTTTTCCCCAAGTTATAGGTCATCAACTCACAAACTCCTAAAGGTATAAGTGAGGTAATATAGTGATTGATTTTCAAAGTTGGTTTTGAGATTGTGTGTTTTGTTCATAAGCATTTCCTGAATAAATAGATTTACAACTTTAAGCATACGGCTTTTTAGGTAACATTCTTCTTGATGTTTCAAAATTTAGTAGTTACGCAATATAGGAAAATTTTCAACATAAGGTGGATAATATGGTTTACCAAAGATCGATGTTTAAAATTTCGTAACATTCAATAGTTTTGTAAAAGATTATCCAAAAAGAATTTGCTTGTCAAAATAAGTGCATCAGAAAAGTATTTCTTACAAGATATATGTTTTGTATAACGGTAGTTTGGAGAAAATCCATTTAAAAATGAAAGTATTAAGAGGATAAAATAGCCAAGTATGTATGTCTGCACAAATGCATAGGTGTCTAACATGTTCGAATAAAGTCTATTGGTGAGGACATGTTCAATCTATAGTCTCGGTTAAGAGGTTGGATTTATCTCTATGGTGTTGCTTAGTGAGCACTCGTATCTAAATGAATCTTGTAATTCAGTCAAGCCAATACTTTCTAGATGATAGAATTTTGGCGATCAGGCCAGTGATAGTGGTTCGAATTGTTTTGTGATATCCTGAGATTTCTGTTGAGTTATGAATGATCTTAAGGTACTGAAGGATCATCCTCATAGAAGGTATGGAAAGTCTTTCCTAGGGAGGTCATTGATAATATCCACTTATCAATATAGGGAGTAGTGAGGGATGAGTGACATCGGAATCTATAGAGTGTCACCTAATTCTTTGTATATATGGGGGTGGGGAAAAGAAATGATAGTGATGGTGAGAAGGGAAGAGACTGTGACAACTGCAACAAAATGGGATTGTGACAGAAGAAAATACTGTGATATGAGTGTATTATGCATAAATATGAAAGTTCATGAAATAAAATGACTAGCTGACATGCTTCCAATCGGTGGTTTACGAAGTGATGAAAAGTATGAAGGTTCCAACAACGAGAGTATACACACACATGAATGAAACATTTGGAAATGAGTTGAGAATTCAATCCAGACATAATCTTATTATAACCATTCTCAGTGTTGCAAAATTCACTTCTGAGTCAGACATAGGTGGTCAGCCTATATCTCACTATCCCGGGTCGAATATAGATGACCAGTCTACATTCCACCGAGGTTCCATGAATTTTGAAATACTCAGTTCAGTTATACTAATACCATGTCCTTCACAAATACCAAGAGGTTCTGAAAGACGAAAGCAAGTGACCAAACCCGAGGTCAAATGATAAAACTGTGCAAGGAAAGACATAACAGGGTGACATATATGATACGTGAGCATGCTTATATGAAAGACAGTTATAGTAATCAATTATGATAAATGAATATAGTATATCAGATAATGAGACACAAATCTCATCACCTAAGTCAGCAACAAACCACAAATGAGGCTTCAGCTTGGCAGGCAGGCACGTGACGGTCATAGGGTTAAGTTTTCGTAAAAGTAGCTATAGTCTAGGTTTTAAAAACACTTAGTTCGCTATAGCCAAAGCTCTGATACCAATTTGTCACACCCCCAAAATCGGGTCCAGCGGAAGCATACATGTAGCTGGGGTGTAACTCAATTGGTATTACAAAACAAGTGTAAAAATGGTTTTCAACTCAAACATTTAGAATAAAAATGGTTAAGTCAAAATGTTGAAGTTACATAGTTAAAAGTAGTGCGGAAGTAGGCCTTTAAAATAGTTTAAAACGTTCCCCAAATGAATATCAGAGTCTTTTATGACCATGCCATGCCCTGCCAAAACCACCAGTAGCGTGCCATTGCTTAAAACCTGAAAATACATGCTAAAACGTCAACACTAGGTTGGTGAGTTCATAGTTTTAAGTAAACAAGTATTTCCCGTAAACAAGTGTTTCCAGAAATCAAGTATTTCCCAGCAAAGGCATCGTAAATCCACTCAGTTACAAGTCCCGCCATAAGAGACTTGTAGCCTGTGTGTTTACAACCCACTGCCAAAAGTAATATGTTTAAGTAAACAAGTCATTTGCGGAACACGAGATTTTCAGTAGCAAGACAATATAACAAATACAATGTCACAGCTAAAAATAAGGTATACAGTGCCTAAGCTCATAACCCCGAAGCTCGACGTAATCGTATGCAATCAAGCATAAAATGCCCCAAGTAAGTGTTTGCCAGACACTCGGAAGTAATCCGAATGATATGCGTCCGTTTAACAGGTTGGCGCGACCAACTCGGACGGGGTGTCAACCCAAATAGATCTATCCACAGCATTCGCGCTCACACGCATGTAATTAACGGTTCATGATAAAGGGGACTTCAGTGGCAGTAATAGGTAACTCAGGCAAAGTAACAGTTTTATATTTATGTCCGCAAAAGCAAGAACTTGTGTTCATAAGAAAGTAATCAAGGATGGAATAAGTAATTCATAATGTATTCGAGAAATCAATCAAGTATTTCAACCATCCAGTAATGTTTGAGAAAATGAATCGCGTTCAAGTAAAAGAAGCATTGAATTTAAATAGTAACGAGCATGTATCTTCCCCCAAAACAGTTGTAAAACAAGTAAAAGTAGGGGTTATGAACTCACCTTAGCAATAGCAATCCAAATAGAGTAATGAAAACGGAAAAATAGGTCCAACAATCACTAGTCGCGACCTAATTATGCATATGACTTAGTTACCGAAATCAAGGTCAAGCATGCAAGTCATACACTACATTATCACTTGTACATGTCGTTGTAGTATTTGTCGTCAAAAAATGTATTTAATCAAAGTGATCTTGAGTTTAAGTCATCCACTATTTTAGAAAATGTAACTTGTAAATCACACGACTAAATATTAGTTGTCTTGAAAATATATATTTTGAAAATCCCTAACGTACCCAATAAGTGTACGCAATGCTCTACCACTTTTATCTACGTCATTTTGGCCAAAATACACCTTAAAATGTCCAAATTTCTTGTTAAATATTTCCATCAGCTTTTAAAAATAAAAGCTGTCAAAATTTAGTGTTTCGTCACAACTTCCCTAGGCCATAACTTTTGCGTCGTAGTTCCGTTTCTCAAGTTCTATATATCCCCGCGAAGGTATTCAAGTGTACTCTAGTATTTTCAAGGTCTCGGCTAGTTTAGAAATCATTAAACCTCAGTTTTCCTAGGTAGAAAATCGGGACAGATTCATTGTTTTCAGGAAAATATAGTTTTCGTCGTAAATCTTGAAAATATCATATCTTTTTCGTTATAAGTCTGTTTTAACCCGTTCAAGCGGCCACGTTTTCGTTATTAAGTTTATTTTCTATATTTCTAGTCTAACATGGCCAACAAGGTACTGAGTTCTCTGTGGGAGTCGAAAGGGGACAGATCCACATTAAATAATGTCAAAGTATTTTTCTAGTGTTTTTATTTGTTACAACCACTTGCCAACAACTCCAAATCTTGTCCTAGTTCATCCATCACTAGAAAAATAATGATCTAAACATAACCTATCAATATTTAAGAGTCCTAGATCATCCAAGTATATATAAAAAAAAGAAACTAACATATATATATATATATATATATATATATATATATATATATATATATATATATATATATATATATATATATATATATATATATATATATATATATATATATATATATATAAAGTTTATTTCATTTTCTTGTAGAGGTTTTTACTAACAACTTTTCTTGTGATCAAAACTTGTACAAAATATATTTTCTTGGCAAGAGATCAAAGTGGATGTAAGATGTTCCAACATGTACCAAGTGATAACTAAGTATACACACTTATCAAGCATAAAAATCATGAACTCATGAAGTATTAGTAGTATGAGACTTACAAAGTAATATATGAGTTGAGATTAGTAAAACACTTGTATAACCCCAAGATTAGTACTCCAAATTCTTTGTTAAACAACCCCAAGTATTCTTGAAAATAACCACAAACTTTCCTCCTCCTTGCTCCTTAAGGTGTATGTCGATTTGTATGTTTTAGATGGGAGATGAGTATGTTTTTCTTGTAGTTAAAATGAGGTCTAGTATATGTGCATATTTATAGTCAAGTGAATAAAGAGGTGATAAAAAAAATATATCAAGACCATATGGTCCTTGTGGCTTGCCGAAATTTATGAGAAGAAGGAGTGGGCAAGGTAAGGCCTAGCCTTACTTCCATTAATTAACTTGTCATGAGTTTGAAATTTTGTAGATTTTGTAGTGGGATTTGGTAGTGTACTCTTTTGTACAATACAGGGGGGGGGGGGGGGCGGGGGGGGGGGGGGGGGGGGCGGCACATTAGAATTTTTGGGAGTAAAAATGTATAAAAGGTATATATTAATTGTATTGGGTAGTAAAAATATGTATTGGGTATTAGTTTAGTAGTTACCGGAAGTTATACGTAATTAAACGTAAGGTGTAAAGAATTTAACTTGGTCGTCGGAAAATATTTGTGGGACTTTTTGTAATAATTTTGGAAGTATAAAAATATCCTAAAAATAATTGTTGAGAAAGTCGGGTATGTCGAGTATTACATTCTTGGATAAAAATTAATGTTTGTTGAATTTAAAACCGTAAGTATTTTAAAGAATAGAAATTTATTTTATAGTAATAAATTGTGAACTGGGGAAAGAGCAAGGTACCGGAGCGTTGTGGACTAGAATTAGTCTAAGTCTTAGTATAACTAGAATTTATTCAAAAATTCAAGTCGATTCAAGTAAAAGAGTACATGCACATTGTTTCAAATTAAGTATCAAGAATTTAGATTCGAGTTTAGAAAATAGTATTGACCTGGGAAATAGCGGGTTGTGACAGTTACAACGGTTAGAAGTATTATAACGTTTGATGAATCGTTGTGTCTTTTATGAAGCACCGATTCATGTAGTATAAATAGGTTAGGAATTCTGTAAACAAATCATTCCATATCAATACAATTCAATATAAAATTCTGTTAATACATACCTGTGAAGAACGATTTACCAACAATTGGTATCAAGAGCGAGAACGATTCCGGGAATCAATCAAATAAAAAGGAAAGAAGAAAGAAGGATTACCCGTTCATTCATTGGAGAAGTAAGAAGGCGAAGTCTGATCAGGAGAAGACAAAACCACCGATTGCGGTTACCCAAATCAAGAAGGCATCAACATCGATTGAAGAAGTAAGAAAGGAGGAACAATTTATTCTTCTAATCACACCAACAATTGATTGAAAGAGGAAGAAAGAACACAAGTAGTCAATTTGGTATTCCCTGGATTTTTTTTCTCTGCTTTTTAATCTAATTAGAATTAGTTTTTTTTTATAAGGAAGGAAAAGTAAAGTGGGGAAGAAAAGAAAAAAAACCAGAGTCTGAAAATTTAGGAAAAATATTTTTTTAAGTATTTATTTATTTTTTTCTTTTCACTTTATTTATTGATTAGGAAATATATATATATATATATATATATATATATATATATATATATATATATATATATATATATATATATATATATAAAATCCCAAAATCAATTGAAAGATAGTAAGAAAGTAAGAAAGAAACTTACTGTTTTTCAAAACTCTAGCGTTTCAAAGTAAGTAAGTGAAACTTTAACTTTCAAAGTAAGTAAGTAATAGAAACCATAGTGTTTCACCCCGTAAGAGAAACCTCAGTGTTTCGACCAGTAAGAGAAACCTCAGTGTTTCAAAAGCAAGTAAGAAAGTACGCAAGTAAGAGAGTGACAAAGCATGAAGATAGGAGATACATCTACACCAACTCGTGAGCAAAACTTAGCACTTCAAGGTCCGAAACTAACCGAAACAAACTACACAACATGGGCAATTATGATGGAAAAAATCTTAAAGGCCTATGGACTTTGGGAAATGCTTGAAGATACAGAAAAAGTAGAGGAAAGAAAGATGCATACAACAAAAGCAATGATCCTCACAACATTGCCGGAAGATATTCTAATGCAAGTTGCACAATACTCGAAAGCAAAGGAAGTATGAGAATCAATTATAGTACGATATATAGGAGAGGACAAAGTTCAGAAAGCACGGCTACAAACTTTAAGGAGCGAATTGGAGACTTTGAAAATGAAAAACACCGAAACCGTAAGCGACTTTGTCGGAAAATTGGGAAGCATAAGAGGCAAATTTAAAAGTCTTGGTTCAACTCTTAAAGACAAAAAAACTCGTCAGAAAATTACTAAACTTCGTTCCAAAGAAGTTTCTACCGATCGTGGCATCTATCGAGCAATATTCCGAGATTGATAAAATGTCATTTGAAGAAGCAATGGGAAGAATAATAACTTTTGAAGAACACGTCAAAAGTCAAGACGAACATGAAGAAAATTATCAAAACAAACTTTTGATGGAAAGTTCAAGCAATCAAGGAAGAGAAAGAAACTTTAACAAAGGACGAGAAAGAGATACAAGGCAAGGAGGACAAAGCAAGAATAAAATGAGGTGTTATGAATGTGGTGAGCATGGACATTTCGCAAAGGAATGCACCAAATGGAAGAAGAAAGACAAGGAGAAACAAACACATCTCATTTATGAAACTGACGAGGAACCCACGTTGTTGTGAAGTCAAGTAAAGAATACATGATTGCCATCTATAACATTAGGGGGTGAATGTTGGACTTTAATGTTATAGAAGAAAAGATTAAGGTAGTTTAGTGTATTTTTATGTTATGTATTCTGTAAAAATCGACCCATTGTATTGGGCTGGGTTTATTAGAAACGGTATAAACCGTTAGAAGATAGGTTACAACAGTCAGAAGTATTATAACGTTTGATGAATTGTTGTGTCTTTTATGAAGCACTAATTCATGTAGTATAAATAGGTTAGGATTTCTGTAAACAAATCATTCCATATCAATACAATTCAATCAATTCAATATAAAATTATGTTAATACATACCTGTGAAGAACGATTTACCAACATATGTAGTTAAGATAGTTTGGTCATTTCACGTTTTATGTAACATGTTATACGAAATACTTATAATTGTTTGTCGCTAGATATCGTCGCTATGCATTTTGGTTATTTCATGTTTTATCACAACCATATAGGGATGGCAACGGGGCGGGGAATGTCGGGGATTGTACTTACCATCCCCATCCCCGTTTTACACTCTCCATCCCCATCCCCGTCCCCATCCCCATTGGGGAATCCCCATCCCCATCCCCAATGAGGATCGGGGATCCCCGTGGGGATTCAGGGATTCTCCACCCTTATGAAATAACAAAAAAATCACTAACTCGTCGAAAATATAAATAATTTTTACTCATAAAGTACCTCAACAAACGTACATCACACATACTTATATTAATTACAATTTCAAATCAACTTTAAAGCATCGTAAACATTGTAACATCAAAGATAATATAAAAGCAATATGTATCATATCTGTGTATTCGGACAAAATAGTTAAGTAATATGTAATTGTTACTTCTACTTCTAAATCTAAATGTGTTTGATCCTATAAATATCATATATGCATATAAGCATACATGTCGATACTTATAAACATATGTACATGTACGCATACAAGTTAATCAAGTATGAATAAAACATATAAATTTTAAATAATTATACACGAAAGATCGGGGTCGGGGCCGGGTTCGGGGATTTATGTTATCCCCATCCCCGCCCCATCCACTGTTTAATATTTTAGGGGATTCCCCATCCACGTCCCTATCCCCGGTCAATTCGGGGATTCCCCAGTCAAATCGGGTTTGGGGATCGGGTACGGATTTTTTTGCCATCCCAACAACCGTACCTGTTTACCGCTAGAAAATTTTGTTGCTATGCATGGGTACTCGCCTAGTAGAAAAATATATATTTAAAGTCGGCAAATCTATACTACTTATAATGGAGGAATAACTCTCTCTCCAAAAAATTCAGATGTACAAAAAATGATGCATGATTTACAACACTTTAAAGTAAGCAATTTTCATAATTACAACAACCAAAGCGTTGTGTACAACAAAAACTAACATGAATTGAAATTCATACCACTTTCCTTAGAATTCTACATTAATAGCATTAAAAACACCCCTACACCAATATTACAATAATTTAAACACAATGTACAACCCTCATTCTACATTAATAGCATTAAAAATACCCCCTACACCTAATATTACAATCATTTAAACACAATGTACAACCCTCATTCTACATTAATAACATTAAAAACTCCCTTACACCCAATATTACAATCATTTAAACACAATGTACAACCCTCATTCTACATTAATAGCATTAAAACACCCCTACACCAATATTACAATCATTTAAACACAATGTACAACCCTCATTTTACATTAATAGCATTAAAAACACCCCAACACCAAATATTACAATCATTTAAACACAATGTACAACCCTCCATCTTAACCTAGACACGAACCTGTGACCAAGACTTGACTCAATAAAACTCGACTCGATACACAAGATTGTGAGCTCAAGCTCACGGCATCCCTTGTTTTCGCGATTCAATAACAACGACTACAACAAAAAGAAAGAAAATGATACCAAAAAATTATTTAGCTTCATATTTATTAGTTTTTATCTTTAGTTAATCAAAAACTCTTGAAAATTCATGTACTTATCTCCCACCGTCGCTAGAATGACAAAAAGGGTGGTTGGTTTTCCTACCATCGACCGCCGATATCAACAAAACGAGAGAGAGATGGTTTTGGTGATGAACTCGAGCTGTGGTGGTGTTAATCGTGGTGTTGGGAGGTGTTTCTAGGCGCGTGATGTACGTCAAAATGATGGGGAGGTTGTCAGGAGTGTGGTGGTAGCGGTGAGTTTAAGTGGCTGGTGGTGGTGTTTCTTTGGCCGGAAAAACGACTGGAGAAGAAGAAGAAATAGGGTGCGGCTGGTTTGAGAGAGAAAGGGTGTCAAACCCTAAGTGAAAGTATAATGAGGTTTATATAAGAAAGTGTTTTGAACCTTGTGTGAACCTTATTGCACCCTTAGGGACTAAGATTGTAAATATATGATAGGGTGAGAAGTGTAGTTTGCCAAATCTTTTAGTATTTCGTTCTCGAGGCAAATTTAGGTGTCGGAATGACTTCCCGTGACATTTTTATTAATTCCATCGAAAATTTTTATTTCAGGGTACCCGCCGCTGCAACGCGCGGGTACCATGCTATTTTAATAACGAGGCTGGTATTTTATCCTATTTCTTACTCGTACAGAAGCTTAAATACCAATATTAGTTTACACATAAATAAGTACCTAGACTAGGACAACATTGACAAGATGGCCTATTAGCTCAGCTGGTTAGAGCGTCGTGCTAATAACGCGAAGGTCGCAGGTTCGAGACCTGCATGGGCCAATTTTTTCAGCTTCTCTATTCTTCATTTTCCCTTTATTTTTTTCGCAAAATTTGAACTTCACATAAATATCAAAACCCCCAAACAACCGCCAAAAAACTCATTCCCCAAAAATGTCACACCAATCCCTCTCACTCTTTCGCTCATTAATCCAATCCAAACGGTACGTAACTACATTTTCCCTATTTTCATCTAATCAAACCCTAATTCACTAAAACTAAACTTTAATTTGAATGATTTGATGTATTTTTTTGTATCAGATTTGACGAAGGAACGCTGCGTATACTCGAATCGGTTTTGATCAGCCGTGATGTGAAATCGATGTTAGATGTACGGAAGAGTTTGGTTGAGTTTATGAGACGTGAATCTGTCAACGTTATTCGTGAAGTTGTTGAGAAAACTGTTGAGGAGAAGTTGCTGGTTGCCGAGTTTTTCGTTAAAGCGTTTGCGGTTATTGGAGATCATGAGGTTGTTTTTTCTTTCGTTTAGTTGTTAGAGTTTATGTGTGTGAAATGATGTGATTGCGTTGATTTTTACGTCATTTTGTGGCTTATTTGATAAAATTGTGACTTTGATTTCGGTTAAATCGTGTAAAATATCTGCTACTAACTACTAATTGAATTACGTAGATTAGGGGCGAATGGTACATAGTATAAGGATCACGAGCTCTGGCATATATAAATTTGTCATTTAAATTGATAAAGTGTTATTGCAGATTAGATTGGCCTTAAACTGTGTGATACTAAGGTTTGACTAGTTAGAGACCGACCTGTTTATTCGTATAGGTAGAGCTCGAATGAGGCGAAACTGAGAAGGTTGATGTGTCATTTATTTTATAATACTCTGTATGTGATATCTCATTGGCGTTATTACGTATGTTATACAATTTATTTTTGAGAAAATGGAACTTAATTGCTTAGCTGACGTCTACAGAGATGAACATAGGGCCTACTAGTTAATTTGTTTTATTTCGAATGGGATGAAAGGTTTTTGAATTTGTGATGTATTATTGGTTAAGTTAGTAAGTTATACGTTTAGCTGGTACTTATGAAGTTTATTGTTTTCAGAGTTGTTTGGCTTTGAGATATGAGGCATTGGTTATGCGAGAACTGAACTCTGTTAGTGATCACGAGCTACATGTTTCATATGAAGAATGGTTTACGTTTGCTGAGCATGCTCTTGAAAACAGATTTTTTGCCATTGCTAGAAAGGTGATTGACTCTGCATTGGTGTATCAGTTATGCATATCATATGTATAAGTCATGAACATTTTAAAGTTGTGTATATATATACACACATACACAAATATAAATGCTCCCTCGTATCCACAAACATTGAAAATTTTGAATCCTAGTATCAACGTATCACACATCGGTATAAACAGACCTATATTCTTGCAACATAGAATGATATCTGTTCTTTAAGTTTATAAGTTAGTGATTTGACTAATAATCAGCAGAACGTAAGATAATGGACCTTTCAAAACATAAATGCCAATCAAAATATATCTAACTGGGGCTTTTTAACTACTGAAATCCTTTTTTTTGCTTAAAGGACATGAATGCAGTTATGTTTCAATCTTGTATTCTCTTTCCTATAGTTAGAAGCCTGGTTCTCTGGAACTTATGCGGTAATTGTGCAGAGATGAAGTCCACTTTTATATTCTTGCAGAAAACCAAAACTCTTTTAGTATATAACAATGACGGCTAAAACTATTGCCTGGAGTCCTTGACTGCAGATGAGCTCCAATATACATGATTGGCATGTGTTTTGGTTCAACATTTAATTTAAATAGGATTTCTGTTTGAAGTTAAATCATATGAAATCTACCCAAGTTCTTTTAGGAATTCTTAATTAGCCATGTAATGCAGTTGGTAGTAGTTGCAGCAAACAATTTACTGCTCCATTCTGATGCAATTCTGCATATCAGAATGAGTCATTAAGGTTTCCTGCAATGATACAGTGTAGATATGTTTGTGATGCCTTTAAATTCTTTCCCTTAATTTGTCATTCATCATTTATACATGCCAAGTCTTTGCTTGCATATTCATGAAATCAATATGCTGCATCTACGGTTTCAACACTATATCTTTTATCTTATTGTAATTAGGCTTTGTTCCAACTTTTCTTCTTCCTTTTAGGGAACCCCGACTGACATTTATTTTACTTATATCTTCACAAAATTGATTCTGAATTTCATGAGTTCTGTAGGCATGTGAAAAAGCACTTGGATGCTTTCAAATGGATGATATGCTTAAAACAAAAGACACAGATACATTACGTGAACAAACTGAAGCTATTAGAAAAATAAATAGACTGAAGGACATTGCAATGGTCAGAGCTGCTTCACAATCTGGTATTTGTTTTATTTTCTTCTGCCCCTTATGCTTGCATCTTGATCATGACTTCTGATATCTATGGCTCTCAAGCAGGGTTAAGTATCATATTGATGCATGACTTTTGCATACGCGTCCCCCCCCCCCCCCCCCCCCCCCCCACACACACACACACACACACAAAAAAAAAAAAATGATGACTTAGTCAATTAGTAAATCTTTATTCAATTTCACTTGGTGGTGTTCAAGGGGATATCATGGGTGAAATTTTTGTTAGGGAAGTTTGTGTTTGGTGCTAATTTTCATTATAAAACTGTTTTGTGAGCCATCAGTTCAGGCACAGGCAGTTACATACTTAAAAAGGAAAATAGGCGAACATGACAAAGTTTCCCCACAAGTCATCAAAGAAAAACGAGTTTCAGCCAGTATTCTATTTAGGAATGGAATTAAGAAGCATAACACACGGAAACTGCAAGAACTACAAAGGCTGTAGCAGATTATCATCAGGGCACATGGCAACTAAGGTCCATGTGTTAAGATATATCATTATGTGACCTTTTTTATTGCTGTCATTTGTGTTAGTGTAATAGTAATTAAAATACAAATCCAAGTTAGCAGCATACTGGTCTCTCAGAGGGTAATAACACATCTCATTTGTTCTAGTTATAGTATTCTAGTATGTGTGCCTATGCAGTATCAAATTATAAGTAAAAATGAAAGCAGAGATGACCCCAAATTGGCAATATGACTTATGTATAAGTATTAAGGAGCATATATAGATACAATCCATTGATGTATTTTGGTAAAAGTGTGAAAAAAGAACATCGGCTGCAAAGCATTCTGTCTATATAGTTCCTTTCATCTTGTTTAGTTACACTCCTAGTTGCTTTGGGTGGGGGTGATTTCTTATATTATTACAGTAACATACAAAATTTACGACTTATCTTATTTGTGAATCATTGATCATCTAGGCGATGTTTAACTGAAGTAAACCCATAGTTCTGGTATCATACTTGGTTACAACGAGATTTTGGAATATTTACTCCGGTTCCAACTTATAATACAGCTTTTAAAGGTTTTTATTAAATCACATCACATATTGAGGGTTTGTGTCAAAACAATAACTTTTTGCGGGAACTCTCTCTCCTTGTTCCATCATTGTTCGATGAATAGACATCCGAAATGAAACCTCAGCAGTTCCTGCCCCACTAATACTCTCTGCCTGAGAATGCTCAGTTATTAAATTTTGCCATGTACCCTGTCCTTTCCTCATTAGTATGGGTTACTGATAAATTGGATGGGTGGGCCTGAGTATCTTTGGCCCAACTTAAATGTATTAGGATATTAAATGGCATGCCTCAGAGTCTGAGCAGGTACCTAATATGCAACATTTTGATCCAACAAACATTTTAACTTTATCATCACTTCATCAGAAAGTTTAATTAACTGTAAATGACTCACAATCTGTGATTGGGTTCATACATTCACTGGGTTTCGTTTCTATACCAGAAATTCCATCTGTGTTTGCTCAGTATTGATTAGATGTTACTTAGTGGACTATTTGAGGTATGTACGATAACCATAAGTTCCTTAAAATAAATACTCCCTCCTATGCTTATTAAGTTACAACAAACAATAATGTTTTTGATGAGTGCCTGATAAACCAACGTTGAAACTTAGAAGACGAAACACATCCTAGCCGTTCATTTATTTGGTTCATCAACCTACATGAATGAGTAAAATGTAATTAATGAGACTTCTAGCTTGGTTACATATTATTGTAAGTTTAAAAGAGTAAAACTGCAGCAACAAAATAATATTGCCCCATGGCCCCATGGAACCACATGCCTATTGCATCTGCCACTTCTGTCAACTATTATTACAGTACTATTATTTTTGCATTTTTATTATTAACTGGTAGTATTATTTACTGCCCTTTAGAAATGATATAGACGACACTTAGCAGTTTTGGAACTTTTTGAATAGAATCCTCTCTTCTGCATTGGAAATTCCAACTTCCTTCTGTTACGGCAATTGGAATTCAGGTCTGTCTTTTGCTTCTCACTAAATGCTGTATTTCTGTTAACAATTACTTTTGTTGCTTCTGTTTTCCAGAAACATATTAATACAGTGCATCTGTAAGTGATATAGCTGACATAAATGTACTCCATCAGTAAGTGATATATCAGACATAAATATGCCATCAGTAAATGTTTAGGCATATAATGATTATATAGTGATAAGGCGGTAACGGGAAACCTAGTTAAATACTTATATTTGCAGTTTAAACCTAAATATACACAGGCTTTATACTAAATGATAAAAAAATTATTGAACTAATACAGATATAAATAGAGTAATAGGATCTTATTGACTGAAAGCATTACCATGACTCCTAATGACAACACCGGACAATATGAAGTGACCAGAATAGAACTTGACTAACTCTGATCCATTAGAGAATGAAATTAATACGTTTACAACTAGAAGTCCTAACCCAACTAAGTACAACACGTCATGTCTGAGAACCTTACCATAGATAGAATCAAGGAGTGTGCTTTTGGATGACATGTCTCCAGTTCATTTGTGCCAGGAAGGATAATCTTACCATTTGAAAAAGTTTATTGACTATTTGATATAACATGTTCAAAAAAAAAAAAAAAAAAAAAAAAAAAAAATCGATAGAGCTATCAAGATATAGGATTAGTCTTGGTTGACTTGGCCTTTTGCATGTTGCTTGGAATTTTCTAATTAACTTGTTTGAAAAGCTAACAAGTTAACCATGATAAAACAAGAAACATATATATCATTTGGGGTAAATTTAACATCTAATCTTCTTGCTACTTGTCGGTCGATTAAATTGAAGTATAAAATAGTTTTTTTTCATGTAGAAAAATACTAATTTCATATGTATAATATTGGACATTTGGTTGATAATATTAAGGGAAGGTGGGAGAGTATGTTTTGCGGTGATGTTGGTCATTTTCACATATTCCACCATGAATTTTCAAAGATTGCATTCTTGTCTCCATTTGTGTTTGTGAATATAAAAAACACACATCCCCACAACAGAATCTTCCAAATCATCAAAAATGCATTCAATGTTTGCATTGGAGGTCTCACGTTTTATATTTCTTCAAGACGGGGAAAGATGTCTGTTTTTCTTCATACTTTATTACAACAATTTTAATAAAAATAAGTTAAAAAACACAGTGACCGAGGTTCCTTCATTTTATAAAGTTTATAAGCAATTCCTTAAGGTTTATAAATTAGTTTAAACAAAAAGGTTCTCATCCTGTCCCCACCTTCTCTTCTTCCTAGAGCCTACCCTTTATCTTCTTCTTCATCTGTTCTATTGCATAGGTGTTTGACACTTGAAGAGCTTGAATTTGACACCCACGCTTTTTGTTAGTTAGTAACAACACATTGCATTAATTAACAAGTTATCTTTTTTGTAAGTTATGTCAAATGAACAGCTCCACACTAATCATACAAATATAAAATGTTTCTCATATCTTTCAGACTTTCACGTTGTTAGTACTTTGTTTAATTATTTATAAAAAGTAATGGTTGGTAGCCAACATAAAGACTTACTGGTATTTACCATGGTTAAATTAGATAAACGAGTTTAGTAGAGTTTCCGAATTCCAACTTTAAAAGGGTGCTAGTTTTTTATTTTCATAAGTGAGGAAATGTTGAACTGAACCTTATGAAATGCGATAAGTAAAAGGAAAATTTTGAAGCAAATGGAATCTTATGAGTGACACTGAAAACTTTTCATCATTTATATTATTGTTTGATGAGGGGGATGATGAACTTAGGATATTATCCACTGCACCTATATTATGTAAATACTTGTAGTTGTTTAGGTAATTTTGTTTTAATGTTACTCACTAAGGCCATCTCCAAAGGATGCTCTAGATTCCTCAAAGGGGGTGGTTAGATAGTGTAACGTTTTTCTTTTAGAAAACACACATTTAACTTGTACTGCAACTGTAAATGCATGCCAACAAAGTTACTGAACTTGCACATATACCTTCCTCACTTCAATCAAACATTATGGGATATGGCCATATGGGTCATACATGCATAACCGTTTCCATTGTAGTTAAAATTTTTTTTCTATGTTGTCTTCGTTAAGATATACCCATTGATGCACACATGTTTTGACCTATTTGAGATTCCTATACATAAATTTTTGTATCGTCTACTTTGTTTAGTGTAATAGCCTGGTTTGAAGCTATAGAAAAGAAGACTAAAAATGGACCAAATGTTAGTTATTTTGTCCTATTATTTCCCTTTATTCGATAAAAAAACATAGACACTTGCATTGGTGATAAGACAAATTCTGTGGTATCTAAAATCCAAGACTTTACATTATCCCAAGCCAAAGACAAACTAGGGAAAGAGAGCTGTTTTTCTTGGAATAGAAGATTAGAAGCTTGGAATCATGTGGAAGTCATTAAATGCAGTCTCTAGTTGTTGGGTTTATGAGAGAGAGACAGATAGAAGAATCGTTTTTAGGGTTCAACGATTTCTGAGTAGCACTAAAATTATAGAATATGTCAATACAAACAGTTCAGAAGCCTCGTGAGAATCATTAAGTACAGACTAAATTATATTGTGAAGTGGGGTACTGAGAGTGAGGGTGAATTAAATTAGATGTTGGTTTTTAATCTAATTGTACCTTTGGAATCTTTTTGTTTTAAATGGTGTGTATGATTATTGGCTAGATTAACTAGGATTTTCTTTTCTTCATGTGATACAGAGTAGTTGAGAAGAAGCAGATATGTAATGAATGAGGCCAGGACTATACATTTTGTCCGTAGTTACTTATATATATGAGAGGCGACACTGCAAGTTGTAAGTGATTGATTATCTGATTAATACATTTCCTAGTTATGGGATATGTAGTCTGCAGCGTTTAGATACAGACATATAGTTAATTTTATTTTGTTATGTGATCATTAAGGGACGCATAGTTAGTTTTGGACAATGATTCAGGATTACCTGAGTACCTGCGACATAACACATGAATTCTAGGATTTTCTTGTAAATTCATATAAGTAGCTAGACTTCGTCAAACACCCATATAAAGTATCATTAGTAGATTATGTCTACGATCAAATATCTAATCCTTCAATATTACAGAAACACTATTATATCACTGTGTAAAACAAATTAATATATTTATCTGTTCAAGATGAATTTTTTGAATTTGGTTTTGTTTTAAAATTATATAAGACTTCAGCCTCATGTCGGATCTAGTTAACTGGTGTGCATTAATTGTTGGTAGGTTGTGGATTCGTTTATTCAACTATTGCTATACTAAGTTATATATTTTTGTTCCTGTGGTCATTAGAAGCCATGTTCTTAGGGTGGTGGGTTAGATTCCCTTTAGTCTACTATAGTTTCTGAGGATGTTTGCAAGCCATGGTCATGTGACTCTTTCATAATTAAAAGGATACCATTGTTAGTTGTCGTTTGACCCTACAAATTAATTACTTTTAAAAATGCAACTTTGAGTTTCAAAATTGGCTAGGTTTTGCATTTTGTTTTGAATCAAATAAGAATATGAAAGAACATCTTGCTACCTTTAATGGTATCCGTCACTAAACAAAACTAAGTTAGCTTAACAAATAGTTGTTTGATGCATTGTTCGAAGTTGAGTATAAGGAATTTGAAGAGGGAATGAAGTCTGTTTTGTAGTCCAAAATGAATCTAAGATGGTTCAGTACCTAAAAGTAAGTTCCGACGTCAATAAATGTGTACAAATAATAGTGAAAACTGAAAAGAGTAAAAATGGCTATTTGCTGCGAATATCAGTTTATGTACCAAAGATTATTCCACGGCTTCATTTTACATTTATCCACTGAATAGTGGAATATAGTAGCTAGAATACCATTAACTAACTATGATTTTCAATTTATATATTAGCTGCTTAATGAGAAACTGAAACCATAAAAGTATGTTCAGTATGTTGTATGTATATGCAGACATAGACCAATCTGGATTCAAATTCAAACGCTATATATGGGGCACAATTATCATACCTATCCTCTTATTCACATGAATGCACTTTAGACGATCTTTAAGTTGTACACCCTATATAATTAAGTTTGTTAGTTAATTAAGGTTTCTAGTTTTATCCATTAAACATGCTGGTTGGGTTCAAGAAGTGTATAAATCATTATTATATACAGTAATAACGAATACTGTAAGAGGTATACATTTAGGGTTTTGCTAAACAATGCCCAATGAACATTGTTTAATATGAATATAAAAGGAAATTTAGACATTATTAAATCAAAAATTGCATATATTTAAGTTAATTTTTATGTTCATTTATTGTGCATTAAATTAATAATTACTTTAAACATGAGAAAAATAAATTGTTTAATGTAGCTTAAACATTGCCCAGTGAGCAGTTTAGCAAAACTCATACATTTATTATTAGAAATGTATGTTTTTTTTGGTAACTATGGTTCCAACCTTTTTGGTCGACTTGGGGTTTGAACTACCGTCATACAGACTCAAACCAGGTAAAATCGTTCCTTTTTAGGAGGTTGGCGTGGTAACTTTGAGATTATTTGCATCTAGCAGGAATTAAACATGAGATATCACACACTTTAGTGTGATAGTTACAAACCTTTTTGTCATAGGCTACTCGTGATTGGTTGAAATGTATGTTTCTTTTGTGTACTTAAACATGTTTTTTTAACATCAATTTCGATGAAAAGAAAAAAGAAACAAAAAGAACTAGCAACAAGCTAGTGCGACATACGATTACAAAATGTTTATACAAGCAATTGTAGGATAGTGGACTAGCGGTGCAAAAAATTCAAATCGAGTCGAATTATGGCACGGCTTGATTTGAAAATATTATGTTCGGCTCGAGCTCGATCGATAGCTCGAAGAGCTTTCATGAGGGAAGCTCGAGCCCGTTCGAGAAAGTTTGAATTCAACTTGAGTCGGCTTGAAAAGCTCGGTTTACTTGTATTGATGTGATAAAAATATAAGATAACATTTGAATTTTGCTCAAGCTAACTCAAAAAGCTTGATACATTCACAAAAGGAGATGATTTGCATACTCATTTTTTTTGATTTGCACACTCAATGTACAAATATTTAAAATAGAATATAAATATGGTACAACTGTCTGATGCAGTGATTGGAGTGTCCCAATCAAAACTAGAAGTGTGCAAATCAATTCTCATTCACAAAAGAGTTAATTAAATAAATGGTCACTATGGTTTGTCTGTTTTTGCAGATGTAGCCACTGAACTTTTTTTTTTCAACGGCTCTAGTCATTGAGGTTTCAAATGGTTACGGATACGGTCCAAATTCGTTACATAAATGGTCATTGGAGTTTTCCAAAATTACAGAAATGGTCATTGTGGTTTGCTTAAATTGGACTATATATGTAATCATTTGAAACCTTAATGACGGGACATGGTGAAAAAAATAATTTTGCAATGACTAATTTTGCAAATACCAACAAACCATAATGACCATTTATGTAATTAACTTTTCAAAAAAAAAAAAAAAAAAAAAAAAAAGCATTTACATTTAGTGTATTTACATATAAGCCCTTAAAAGAAATACATATATAATTTATATATAAAAAATAAACATAGCATTTCTAAGTTTGACCAGTTCTGTGCCTAATGATCTCTGACTAAGATTGAATATAAAATAACCTAAGTGTAGAATTAATCCTCGAATGAATACATTCAGTAAGTCATCTTCAGAGTTTTTCAGAGACAAAGATTAAAGTCCCTCTACTCACTGATGAGGGTTCAATAAGTAAAGTCCTTAAACCAATAGAACATGATGACGTCAGTGAGAGATAATGTCTCAGTGATTCTCCTTGATCTCTTCAAAACATCAAGACATTCTGAACTGGGATACTCTAGAAAATTCGTAAGTATTTAAAGATATTTAGGTAGAGACTTTCTTAAGAAGATAAGTGAAAAAACATATATCGAAGAAAGTCAAAAAAAGTAAAAAAGTTGGTATAAAAGTGTGAACAGTTGTCAACATTGTTTCATAGAGTGAGATCGGACACATTCCCATAATTAAAAAAAAAAACATTTAGTGTTAGTAAGTAGCAGTATACTACAACATTAAATGGTCGACACTTTCCTATTACCCCACGAGCATTCACCTCGATCTTTTGCCTATAAAATAGAATGTTTCAAAGGAGTACATGCTCATCTTTTGTAATCAATGTGATACACATGCAAGAGAGCATTTACTCATCCATTGAACTTATTCCCTAAACCCATTCAAAGAGATTGACAAGTTGATACTTAACCACCTACTTTTGTTAGTGTTTAAGTTGGTGAACTTATTCATTGTATCATTTGTACGGATATTTGTCTTTTTATTTGATCACTACCAAAATAAATTTACTGTAAATGAACATTAAATTGCTCTGATAAATGTCAAGAATAGTCCCTCCAGTTTAATTACATTTCAACAACCGTCTTTAACAACTTGCAAAATTCGTCCTTGTCGTTAATTTCTATTGCAAAAACGGTCCTTATGTTAAATGTTTAACTGTTTGTGTAATGAAAAATTACACAAATAGTTCCTTCAATTACCTATCATTTTTGGCAACGGTCTCTAAATTAATTTTAAGGATTGAATATGCTACAAAATATTTTATAATTAGTTAATGTTAGTTACTTCACTTTAAAAGAAACATTCATAATTTCAAGATTTAATAAAAAATATCATGTCTTATAAAGATGTTAGCAAGTAATTATTTATTTATTAATTGAAACCAAAAAAACCAAATATTTATTATTGCTGTATTTTCTATCCCGCTGCAACGCACGAGTAAATCCGCCACTTTAAACTTATTTAACAAATGCAAACTCCAACTCCCAAGTAAAGATAATAGGAAACTTTATTGTATAACTTACTCAACTTCAAATAAAAGCCAACTACTCCTAAATGAATCAAACGCCACCCTCTCAATTCGTTAATGGTGCATGAAGAGATTCTAAGCACAAACTTCCATAAATTCATGGATATCTTTCAAGTGATAAAAAATATATATACATTATCTTGGTCCATGAAAAGGGGGTGTGGGGAAGACTCATGGGGCTATATTTGAAATTTCACTCATTTTATCAAGAAATAGTTAACAAAACTTAATTAATATGAAATAAATCCAAAGTTTTTTCATGTATCCTTGTGAATGTTTTCCCAACCAACATTCACGTTGAACCCATCTTTGTGATATATGTGGGGTCTCAAAACCCGAAAACACTTCTCGTATTATTCATTACTCTTCGCTAAACCCTATTCCCTTCTCTTTGTTTTCTTCAACAAACACACATACATGTGTGTGCACACAAACACATACATTACATGCACATATTATATTCCTCAACTAATAAATGCAACTACAATTAATTCACACACACATGAAAGAATAAATGCTACTTTCAATCTTGTCTTATTTCATTTTGTGTTTCTGTTCCTTTTTGTTAATATAAATTGGTCGAGAAAATGACATCAAAACCAACAAATATTGACTTCATAACTCACATTCTCGCAAATCATAAAACACGGTGAATCAGCCAAGCATGTCTTATGATGTCTGAGGTTATGGTTGTCTGTCTTGTGAAAGAACTGATGTAGACGTTAGGAGGAACCATAACGCAATAACAAAGAATGTTGAGTTCACAACTTATTTACTCGTCAATTTTGAAACACGACTAGACGAGGTATTAGAATGTTCCATACTTTAGATGCTCTATCCTTGGACTTGAATGAAGTTTGTGTAAGAGGACGATTATGTTAATTACTTTGAAAAAAGATCACAAACTAATGTTACCTAAAAGCAATATTGACTTCACAAAAAAAAAAAAAAAAAAAAAGATTTAATGACTTCACAACTTATTTTGAATTCTCATGACTAATACAATGTCTTAAACAATGTACAGTATTACGGAGTACCACGTTTGATCTTTTTATTTCATTTGACCTAGCTAGATGGCTGTTGATGTAAAAACCCGAAGACCGTACGATGTGTCGTGAAGACCTTCGGCTCTTGACTCAACAATAATGTAGAATAAAAGAACCGTATGTATTGAATGAATAAGTTCGGTACATGTGAATGAATAAATAAGATACAATATGGGCCAACGGGCCTAAATACCCAATACTAATCATCTAACACTCCCCCACAGTTTGAGCGGGAGGAGATCGAACACTCAAGCTGTCACGAAACTCAGCAAACAAGGCAGACGGTAAACCCTTGGTAAAAATATCAGCATACTGAAACCGAGAAGGAACATGTAGAACTCGAACTTGACCAGTAGCAACCAATTCACGAACAAAATGAATATCAATCTCAATGTGCTTCGTCTGCTGATGCTGAACAGGATTAGAGGACAAGTACACGGCACTCACATTATCACAATAAACAATAGTAGCAGAGGACAAAGGTGTATGAAGCTCATGAAGTAAATTCCGAAGCCAACATGTCTCAGCAACAACATTGGCAACACCACGATACTCAGCCTCAGCACTGGAACGAGAAAGCGTAGGCTGACGCTTAGAGGACCAGGAGAGTAAGTTGTTGCCAAGAAAAACACAATAACCTGATGTAGATCGTCTGGTAGTAGGGCAACCCGCCCAATCAGCATCCGAATAAGCAACCAAGGACTCAGTAGTAGAAGAAAATAACTGTAAACCATAATCTAGAGTCCCTTGAACATACTATAAAATCCGCTTGAGAGCATTGAAATGAGGCACTCGAGGATCATGCATATATAGACAAACCTGCTGCACAACATATGTAATATCAGGTCTAGTGAAGGTGAGATACTGAAGAGAACCTGCAAGACTACGATATAACTTAGGATCAGAAACTGGATCACCATCATCACCCAATTTAGACTCGGTGTCAACAGGAGTCTGAGAAGGATTACAACCAACCATATGTGCACGCTCCAAAATCTCCATAGCATACTTATGCTGTGACAAAAACATCCCAGAAGAGTCACGCGTGTAGAATAATAGAACCGTATGTATTGAATGAATAAGTTCGGTACATGTGAATGAATAAATAAGATACAATATGGGCCAACGGGCCTAAATACCCAATACTAATCATCTAACAAATAACTTGATGCGTAGGGATTGCACCAGGCTTTACCTCTCGAGGGATCTCGAGAAGCTTACAACCCCCACCAGGCAGTGTACCTGATCGATGTAGTATAGTATAATGACAAGTACCGGGGGATTGATCGTTCAGCTAGGAATAGTGTCGCTAGGATTAGAAAACCTAAAGACTAGGTCTAGAGATGAGGGATGATTCTTTTTGTATTTTTATATTTTATGTAAAGCAATTAAAAATCTCGGTTTTGAAGGAGTTGAGCGGAATTAGTTGCTAGTCAACTAACCCAATTACTAAGATGCAATCAAAATAAAATACTAAAATGAAAATAAAACTAAATTAAACTAAAAGTGTGAGCAATATATGGGAGAATTGTGTTTACTTAGATTTCGCTACTCCATAGATATCTTTTACATGTTAATTACTTGTTACAGTTGTGTGGATGACGGATTGTATTCCTTAATACCATTCATGGGGTGGCGTACTTACTTCCCCAATCCTATAAGCGCCTACTTCACTCCTATGTCGAGCCGGCTAAGAAGCTCATAACATGGGATCATTAGAATTTGCTCATGCATTAAATACAACCAATAAAACCTAGTACACATCGGTTCGTGTTTCCTAAGACGTTTAAGCATGTTACACAATGGAGATCTGCCAGTTTTCTTAAGCCTAACATTGAAATCATTCATCCAATACAACTATAAACAAGTAATCAACATATAATTAACATCTAGGTTTCATTACATCTAAGCAAACACAAGATAGATCTAGCCTAGCATGTTGAAATCAAGACAAGCATAAGATATATTCAAACAACACATAGACATATTGATTGAATTGAAAGAAGACTTATCTCAATTGAACATGAAAGGATTCAAGGGGTGAAAACCCTTGAAAATACTATAAAATACGACCTAGGGTTTACAAAGTTCGGCCCTAGTATTCTCCACACAAGTTCCTCTTTTATGAATGAAAAATAGAAAACTATATATAGATTCTGATAGGTGACGGCGTCAAGAACAAACTTCTGACGCCGTCATCTCGCCGCCAAATAATTTCTCGGACTGCCTAGATCTGGGTCTGACGCCGTCATGTGTACTCCTTATGCAGGCCGTCACCAAAAATAGTCTTGACGCCCTTGTTGTGACGCCTTCAGGTTTTCACTGGGTCGTCACGGATTTTACTCTTGACGCCATCATGATTTTCTTCTTGACGCCGTCAGGTACTGTTCTCAGCATAGAAAATTAAGTCTTTGCCGTTTTCTTCACTTTTATGCTCCAAAAACGTCCGAATTGCTTCCTTTTCCAGAATTCACTCCCAAAGTACCTAAAATCACAAAAGGAACGATTTAGGGCAATATTTGATAAAATAAATTCAATTCCGGGCTTAAATGACTCCCTAAAAGTGGTTCATTTTTCGCCTCATCATAACTCCTGAATTCCTATACACAAGAAACCACGCACGTTAGACTCGCCTTGAGGATCGACCCAAGACCAACCTCCGGCGTGAGAATGAGTATCTGAGGGATAATAAATAAATGTAAGTGAATGATGATAGTAAATGCTATGTGAAAGGTTAGTTGCGCATCATAAATGAGGTGAGGGTATTTATACTACCTTCACCTCGATACCTGTGTTGCCTCAGGAGTAGCTGAGCAGACCAAGGTTCGTCCTAGGTGATAGCTGTCAGAATTACGTGTGGCCCTAATCCCACCAAATCCAGGTAGGCGGCGCGGCGGCGGTCCATGGTTTTACCCAAGGGTTAAAGGAATAGCCTCTGGATAAAAGGAGGGTTCCATACAAATCGTTCGGCCAAGTCCTTTGGCCAGAACCGGAAGGCGAATGTATGATCCGAAGGGTACGCGCCGTTCGGACACATACGCCAACATGTCCCCCCCCCCCCCCCCGGTATTGGAGTATTAGCTCTGGACTGATAGTTCAATACTTAGAAAAATCATGCTTTCACGTAGCCGGGTGGTGTGACTTTGGTAGACGAATGGTTAAATGGGCTCTGCATGGAGCCTCTTGTTGGGCCTTTGGTAAACCAGGCCCATGGGCCGAATAAAATAATGTTATCCGTGTACAACTGGATGCCACAATCGTGTGTCCGCAGAGATCGGACGTCTCTCCTTCAGCCACGTAGGCGTTTCACTGTATGACGCGACACTTCGCGTCCTTTTATGTTTATATATATATATATATATATATATAAGATTTGACCTGTTCCATTTTTTACTATTTATTGTGCATTTTTCCGAATCTTCACTCCGTGTATTTGTATCATTGCCGAATGACTGGTTCAGGGTTTTTGTAAGGTGCGTTTTCACATTTCCCTCTTGTAATTATCTTATTCTTATCCGACCCTTGGCATCCTTCTAGCAATGGTCGTCAGTGAACCGGGAGAAATGAACATACCGGAGAACATGCCTATAGTTAGTAAACCTGGACCTTCCATGCCTGTCGGTCTTGGAAAATTTGATATGCATGTCCAAACTTCCAAATTAAGTCAGGAGGATCAAGACGACATAGTATTAGAATATGGGATCCCTGCGGATCTAAACCCCATCCTTCCGCCGTACGGTATGACGATGAATAAATTACCGGATAATAAGATAGGTATTTATGTTCATCAGCTAAGACTTGAATAAATTACCGGATAATAAGATAGGTATTTATGTTCATCAGCTAAGACTTGGGGGTGTTAGGATCCCTTTTTCTACCTTCCTATTGGATGTGATGCTTTACTTTAAGGTTCATATTTCTCAATTAGTACCGATAGGTCTGAATAGAGTGACGCTCTTCGAACTTCGGTGCTATAGTTTGGACGTCCGTCCTACTATTCCACTTTTCAGGGTTTTCTACTGTTTGTGTAAGCAAGGTAACTGGTTCTCTTTTGAGAGTCGTACTGGTAAGAGGGCTAAAAAATGCTTTGAGGAAGTCTTGTCAGGGCTCAAACACTGGAAGGACCGTTTCTTTCTGGTAGACCGAAGGGCGGTGCCTATTCCGATGGCTTGGAGGCACAAAGATTCGAATGTCAGTGACCCTTTTCCGGAAACCCATTCCGATGCTGATGCTCGAAAAATAACCAGCAAAACTATTATGCTTCGGAAACCTCCTACTAGTCTTCTTTGGATCACTGGGCTTTCTCCCATCTTTAAGAATCTGGGGCATGAGGTCGTTCTGAGGGATGCCGAAGGGCGCGGTAATGCCCTGTTTAAGTCATATAATGTTATTTCGTCTTCTCTTTTTTCTTTTTCTAACACATTGTTTTTCTGTTGTCCTTCTGCAGTGTTCAATATGTCAGACTACTTGGAACTTCCTAGTTTGGATGGGACAGTTGTTAGCAAGGGTGATGTGCTACCAGATAATTACCAAAAGCCGCAGAGAACCACTCCCCCCTGACACCTCATGAAAAGATTCCTGAGAAAACTAAAGCCTTGAAGGCCGTGGAAAAAGAGGATAAGGAGGTTGTCGCTGCTCGTCAGGAGAAGGAGAGAAAAAAGCTGGAGAAGAAGCCGGTGACCAAGTCACCAAGAAGAGAGCTGCTGCTGGGACGACTGCAGGTCCAAAAAAGAGAAGAAAAAATCAAGCCGATGAAGAGGTCATCTCCTCAGACGAGCAAACTGTTGATGCTACTCCATTGAACCAAGCTGACCCCACCAATGATGGCAAATCAGAGCCACCAAAGCCGGAGGATGAGAATGCCGGAGGAATCAATCTTGAGGAGAGAACGACCGAAAATGACCATGCCGGTGGTGGTTCTGGTCATCAATATAAACCGGAGGATCACGCTGAAGATGATCATCCTGATATTCTGAAGCCTCCCTCCAATGGTAAGAAAAGTTGCCACTCTTTTATTCCTTATCATTGTTACTTCTCTAAATTTCCCTTATCATTATTACTTTTTGGATCTCTCCGTTCATACTGCTCATTCTCAACACAACCCTTCTCATATTGGTGGTCCATCTGCAGAACATCCTGTGCTTGAAGGTATGGGTATTCTCCCTTTCTTCCTTCAGTTTGTGCCCTTCTACTATCTTTTTAACCCTTTCTTTTATTGTTTTTCACAGAGGGCCATACTGAACACACCGGAGGGTATTTTGTTCCCGGCTGGACTTTACGTGATGATGTTCGTATGAACTCTTTTTGGGCTTGCGAAGAAATGATTGACAACCTAGCCACACCCGCTGAGCAGGAAGCTCTTTCTGAGCTAAACAATAATCAACTGCTTCGTCAGGCGTACGTTAATGTAGGCTCCGGTGTGGCTCTTTTGGGTGATTTGTTCAAACGTTTCAATCAATTGAACAGAGATTTTCGTGAGCTAGAGGTTATTCATCAAGGTTGTGGCACTTTGACCGAGAAGCTGCAAGAGGCTGATGTGAAGCGTAACACTTCAATGGGAAAATTTACTCAGCTTTTGAAGGAGTTTAGGAAGCTGGAGGACGAAGTGGCTGCTACATCCAATAGGACGGAGGGTTTGACTAATCAACTGGAGGAGATGGAGAAGGACCGGAACGACTGGATGAAGGTTTCTTCTTCTCAAGCTGCTAAAATCAAGGAGCTGGAGAAACAGTTGGAGGATAAATCACTGGAAGCCGACCGGTTGATTGCGAAAAACAAGCAACGGGTCGCTGAGTTGTCCTCGTCTGAAGTCGTTCGTCACAATACCATCAAGGAACTTATCCCAGCAGCCTTTCACAGACTTTTCACAAGTGCCGAATATAAGAAAAGTTTGGGTCGGATGTACAGCTTGTCCTATTCCGGGGGTTTCATCAATGTTGTCCGGGCTGAAAGGAAGCCAGAGGATGCCCAGATAGTCCTTCAAAAGGTTAACATGCTGAATCTAGATGCTCCGACTTTATGGAAGCCGGAATATCATAAGCTTATTGAGGCAGAGTATCCGTATGTCCGGAAGCTCGCTGAAGCGTATCGTCTCCCCCTGGGTGACTTGATGAACCTTCTGCCTAACCCTCCAGCCACCAAGACTGTTCAACCGAAAGAAACAACTCCTGTGCCCCCAAAAGAAACTCCTTCAGTTCCTTCAGGTTCTGGAGTTGACAAAACTACTAAGTAGTTTGGATGAATGTACTGACATAATGTTCTGAATCTTATTTGTTGCTTTGTGTAATCATTATATTATAACAATTCGGTGTTGTATATTATGCTAAGTCTCCTTTGTCTAACAGAGCTTTTGATATTTTGCCTTTTCTATTCTTTTTATCCATCATATTTGCATAATTATTAATCATGATCTGTATGAGGACAAGGCATTGTTCACGACACATTTAAATAACAATGCCGACACATTTCTGCACTTGTTTTTATTAAATAGCAATGACGGAGTGTTTCTGCACTACCCGTTAAAATAGTAATACAGGAGTGTCTTTGTACTAAACGGGTGAGTAATGATAACGGAGTGTTTATGCATTATTCATTTAAGTAATAGAATGCGGAGTGTTTCTGCACTATCCGTTTTAAATAATAACGATGGAGTGTTTCTGCACTATCCGGCTAAGGAATAATGACAGAGTGTTTCTGTACCATCCATTTAAATAATGAATGACAGAGTGTTTCTGCACTATCCGTTTAAATAATGGATGACGTAGTGTTTATGCACTATCCGTTTAAATAATGGATGATGGAGTGTTTCTGCACTATCTGTTTAAATAATGAATGACGGAGTGTTTCTGCACTATCCGTTTAAATAATGAATGACGGAGTGTTTCTGCACTATCCGTTTGTCATTCTTCCCATAGTCATGAAAAATTCTTATACGTAAGTGAAGTGATGAAATTTTCCCTCTTCGACACCGAGGGTAAACGAGCTTCATCAATTAAGAGTTAAATTTTGTCTTTAAAGACTTACAAGAAACAGTTACGTAAGTTTATAGCGTGCTAGGTACGGGGAACTTCCCGTTCGTTCATTGTTTCAAGTTTGTAGGAGCCGTTGGGGTATGCTTCCTTGACCCTGTAGGTCCCTCCCAATTTGGACCCAACTTTCCATGGTTTTCGACCCTGCTAGCCTCGTTCCTACGGTACACAAAATCCCCAACCTTGAATGCGACCGGCCTGACCCTCTGGTTATAGTATTGTTCTACCTTAGCTTTGTACTTCGCTTCCCTGATAGTTGCCATTTCCCTCCTTTCTTGGAGTAAATCCAAGTTCAGCCGTTGCTCTTCTTCGTTATCCTCCGGGTTCATCATCATCGTTATGTGGGTTGGCATACCAATTTCAGCTGGGATAACGGCTTCACTCCCGTAGGTTAGACTGAACGGTGTTTCTCCGTTGCTTGTTTTCAACGAGGTCCGATGAGCCCACAAAACATTGGGGAGCTCATCAACCCATCCGACTTTTTCCCGACTTAACCTTGTCTTAATCCCTTGCATGAGGCTTTTATTGGCTCTTTCTACTAATCTGTTGGCCTGAGGATGTGTGACTGCTGTGTTCATTTGCTTTATCTTTAACTTTGCGCACTAGCTTTTGAATGGATCATTTACAAAGTTTGTTCAGTTATCGGTGACAATGACGCCCGAAAGACCGAAACGACAGATGATATTTTCCTACACGAATTTTTTCACATCTTTACCCATGGTTCGGGCCAAGGGTTTCGCTTCCATCCACTTTGTAAAATAATCAATGACAACGATTACGTACTTCACTTCCCCGGTGCCTCCGGAAGTGGACCAAGCACATCCATTCCCCACTGATAGAACGACCAAGGAGCCATTATAGATGTTAAGACAGTCTTCGGCATTTTGGGTACTGGAGCGTGGACTTGGCAGGAATCACACTTCCGTATCTCCTCTCTAGCATCCATGTGCATGGTCGGCCAATAGTAACCTTGTCTCATAAGCTTAGCCACAACGAACCTCGAACCGGAGTGCATTCCGCAAATTCCTTCGTGGACTTCTCGAATGATATAGTTTGCCTGTAACGGTCCCACGCAGCGTAACATTGGGCTCAAGTATGTTTTGTTAAACAATATACCGTCCTCCATAACATAATGGGGAATTTTCATTCGGAGAGCACGAGCTTCATTTGGATCCGCAGGCCAGACTCCCTCTTCTAAGCAGCGGATGATTGGGGTCATCCAATTCTCCTCTTCTTCTTCGACAATCGCTCCGACCTCCTTCTCTTCGGTAGACGGTTTTTCTAACACCTCCACCAAGACTTCTTAGGTTAGATGATTAAAAGCTACCGAAGCTAACTTGCTCAAAACATCCGCCTTCTGATTTTGTGACCTGGGAATATTTCTGATTGAGAACTTTTTGAAACCCTGGATGAGTTCCTTCGCCTTAGCCAGGTATTGGATCATGCTTTCATTCGTGGCCGTAAAGCTTCCATTGATTTGACTAGCCACCAACTTAGAATCCACCCTAACATCAAGCACCTCGACCCCCATTGTTTTTTCAATCCGCAACCCTGCAAGTAAGGCCTCATACTCTGCCTCGTTGTTAGTGCTACTGAAGTTGAGTCGGAGGGCATACGTATGCTCTGTGGTGGAGGGTCCGATCAAAACAAGACTTGCGCCAGACCCCCTCTTGCTTGACGCACCATCCGTATATAGGATGCATTCTTTATTGTGAGCGATACCGCATATCTCTTCCACTCATTTACCCTGGCTTACTCGGTCGTCCACCGGAACTTCTGAGATGAAATCTGCTAGAATTTGCCCTTTCATCGCGTTCCTCGGAACATACGTTATGTCGTAAGCTCCCAGTTCCACGACGAATTTGGCCATTTTTCGGACGCTTCTGCTCTATTCAAGATCTGTTTTATAGGTTGGTCAGTTATTACCCTTATCGGATGTGCCTCAAAGTACCTTCTCAACCTTCGGGACATGTGGAGCAGAGATAATGCTAGTTTTTCGATTAGGGCATAGTTCCTTTCGGCTTCCTGCAATGTTCGGCTTACGTAGTAGACCGGAAGTTGCTTTCCATTTCTTTCCACTAGGAGGAACGCACTGATTGCGTCCCTTGCAGCCGCTAGGTAGACAAAAAGGGTTTCCTTTGCTTTAGGCGTTGACAAGGATGGGAGTTCCAGTATCATTTTCTTCAAAGATTGGAAGGCTGCTTCGGCTGCCTCAGTCCAACGGTATTCATTTTTGTTTTCCTTTGTGATGTTTTTCAAAGTTTCGAAGAAAGGTAAAGACGTCTCGGCTGATCTTGCTAGGAAACGATTAAGAGCCGCCAGTTTGCCGCTTAGGCTTTGCATTTCTTTCAAAGTCACGGGAGATTTCATTTGGGCAATTACTTTTGTTTTCTCCGGATTTGCCCTGATGCCTTCAAAGGTAACCATGTATCCCAAGAACTTGCCTTCTTCCTCCCCGAAGGAGCATTTTTTGGGGTTTAACTTCATATTAATCCTCCGGAGGTTGTGGAAGGTTTCGGATATATCGGCCAACATCTCCTTTTCCCCTCTGCTTTTGATCACCATGTCATCAATGTATGCCTCTAGATTCCTTCCTATCTGTGTTCGGAAGGCTGAGTCGACAAGTCGTTGGTACGTGGACAAGTCGTTGGTACGTGGCTCCCGCATTTTTAAGACCGAAAGGCATTTTTATGTAGCAATAGGTCCCTTGCTCTGTATAAAAAGCGGTTTTCTCCTCGTCTTCTTCAGCCATCTATATTTGTTGATAACCCTTGTAAGCATCCAGAAAACATTTGTACTTGTATCCTACCACTGATTCTATCTTCCAGTCAATCTTGGGCAAAGGATAATAATCTTTTGGGCAAGAAGAGTTTAGGTTTTTGAAATCAATGCACATCCTCCAGCTACCATCACACTTCTTAACCAAAACCGGATTAGAAATCCACATAGGGTATCGTACCGGCCTAATAATTCCGGCCTTTAGCCACTCTTCTACTTCCTTCAGCACCACTTGATTCTTTTCAGCAGACAAGGTACGCTTCTTCTGTGCCACTGGAGTGTCTGATACGTTGACATTTAAATGATGCTTAAATCAGTCTTCGAGGCACTCCGGTCATGTCCGAAGGTTCCCAGGCGAACACATCTTTATTCTTTCTCAAGAGCTCGATCAACTGCCTTCGGAACTCATTTGGGAATCCCTTCCCAATTGTTACCAGCTGATCTGGGTACACTGGGTTTATCAATACTTCTTCTGTCATCCCCACTTCTTCTAAGCCAACCTTTTCTGCCTTCTGTGGACCCACGGATTATTCTTTCTGTAAATGCTGTTCTTCTTCCAACCTTCGGCATTCTAACACTACGGAAGGGCGTGCCTTAAGAGTTGTGATGCCTCCGGGAGTGGGAAACTTCATCATGGAGTGGATGGTAGATGGTATGGCTCTTAATTCATTTAGGCCGGTCTGTCCCAGAATCACATTGTACGGAGATGGAGACCTTACTACGCAGAAAGTCATAGTTGTGGACCGGAACATGCCATCGTCGCCGAACCGTACACGTAGATCAATCTTTCCCAGGGGCTTATTGGTTTCGCCCGAGAATCCTACCAAGGATGTACTTGTTTCCTTTAGCTGTGCCTTGATTGCCGGGGCGAGATTATTGAAACAATGCTCATACATGACGTCCACTGACGACCCTTTGTCCACATATATACGTCGAACCAAATATCCCTCTATATCACCCTCTATAATCTGCGGCTCATCCGACAAATCTCTGGTCGAAACCGAGGCGAAGGTGATGGGGACGTTCATCCATGCCTCATTTTGACCACCGTACTTTCGTTTTCTTTGCTCCGGAAATCCCCTGATCATATTGATCACTTTCCCCTACCTACGTCATTTCTCCTCGGCTGATCTCTTCCCCTTCCATTATCTCGCTGCTTAAAATCCTTCCAGAGGTGATCGAGCGTTCCGGACTCCAACGCTACTTCCAGTTGTTTCTTGAGCTGTTGACAATCATTGATGAGATTGCCATTTTCTTTGTGGTACTCACAGTATTTATCCATATTTTCCCTTTTCGGCCTTCCAATTATTGGAGGAGGTGGTGGTAGGTTTAAATGGCATTCCGTCGCCAAGATTTCACGGGGTTGCTTGACCAATGAATCTAATCCGGATCGGTGGGTGTCATACCTGGGTGCTTCATTACGACGGTGATCGTTTCGGTTGAAGTCATTTCGGTTGTAGTTGTTTCTTGGAGGGACGTAAGGGTGGTAGGCATCCTTTTCCCTGTAACCACCCCGACGTTCCCCTCTCAGTCTGTCCCCATAAGTTCCCTTCACTTGTCTCTCCTGTTTGAAACTCCCAAATCCCCTCTTATTCTGATTAGGGGCTTCTCCCCTTGGTAGTTCTGTACTTCGATACGCTTTCTCTGATCGGATAAAATCATCCATCCTTGTGAACATTTTGGTCACAGTTCTTGGTACCCTGTCAGAGAATTTTTTGGCCAAGGACGGACATTTTCGGCACGCCACTGATGTAACTGGCCTCGTCTGTCCATCTCTTTTTAAAATCTGACAACGATTCGTGTGCCCTTCGGACAATTTCTGTGATCTCCGTGGGGTCCTTCGTACCTTTCCTCCGGAGAGAAAATCTGTTGATGAACTGCTCTCTCAACTCTTCCCAACTATCGATGCTACCTGGTTCCAAAAGTTCGAACCACCCTCCGGCTGCCCCATCAAGGGTTTGCTGGAACATGCGACACCAAACTGGTATCGACCATTCTCCTTCGTTGGCAGCCCCAGTGAACCGAGTGAGATGGTCATTAGGATCAGTTGATCCATCATAGATCTTCATGTGAAGTGGCATAACATAACTGGACCCAGAGAACTCCATTATCCTTCGGGTAAACGGGGATCTGAGCACCTCTTTGAATGGCTTGCACAAGTCGTCGTTTGCCCCTTCATCAACTTTCTCCTTTCCCTTACCTTCATTCCCTTCGTTTCCGAAGTCTAACCGAATGGGTCTAAGAACACTCCCCCATGGGCGTTGTGTTGCTTGATCAGCTGTGTTAGTGATGCCATTTGACTGAGAATCATTTCTTGCAAGTTAGGAGAGTCGTGGTTCGGACCACTTCTGTTGCCTTGGTCATTATCGTTATTGATTCCGCTTCCCCCAGCCTCTACCGGAGGAGTTTGATAGCAAGAGGTAAGAGGAGGAGGAGGAGGACCAGTCATTCTAACGTTCAGGTAGATTGAATAACGGGTCCCACAAATGGCGCCAATTTGTTGATGTAAAATAGTGAAAAATTGTGCATATGACATAGAAACAATATTGAACTTTTTCATGTTATATGACATGCTTTCCTTATAATATGCCGATGTTCCAAAACATATAAATGAATCACAGACCTTCAAATTTGAAAAAAAAAAAAAAAAAAAAGTAACTAAACGTATTTGAATGTAATTTTTGGCAGGTGTGTTTGTTTTTTTTAAAAAGTCTTACTAGCCCTCTTACTCCCTCTTACTCTTACCAGTAAGAGGTGGGTAGACGTTTTGCTTGTTTGTTTTTTTCTTTTGAGTCAGACCCAGTTAGACATATAACATCTTACTCAGTAAGAGATGGGGGACTTGTCTTACTACCTCTTACTCGATAAGAGAGATTGAAGACTCGTGTTAATATAATATATTTGATGGTTTATTAACTATGTTATATTTATGATAAAAAGTCTTATTTCATATTTACACAAGTTACTTAAATAAATTGTAGAAACGAGTACTTAAAATCATTCGGACAATTATACAAAAACAAACAACATTATTTCGTTTAAATTTAGACTTTCTAGCCACCTCTTACTAGTAAGATGTGGTAGTCAGATTCAGACCTAAAAAATCTAAATGGTACAAACACACGTTTGTTGTTAAAAAAACGATTGTGTTATGAAATTATGGCAAAAACACAAATGTAACAAGCTCATACTATGTGTCAAAAACACATGCTAGGTTGATGATCAATTTTGCCAAATCTCATATGTACACTATTTACTCAATGACTAAACAACGTTTTATAATGCCATGTATGTAGTAGAACTAATAAGAGTATTAGTAGTATAAATACTCCTCAAGTGTAATGAAGAAATCTACACCATTTGAATACACACAACTCTAGTGTTATTCATCTCATTCTTTCTCACTCAAAGCTTACTTCTTGTTCTTTGCAATTAATAAAGTCGTCTTCTCTTAAAATATGCTTAAAGTGCATGAATAACTATTGTCATATTATAACTTCATGTAATTTGCAACAATATAATAAAGATAAAAAGTGATACATATATATATAAAGGGATTGCAATCCAACAAAGACAACTAAAGTTGACAAAACCAACGGACACTAGCTTCAAAAATGAATGCCAATAGCTTCAATATACCATGGTTGACGACATTTACCAATGAAAGCCAGTATTGCTTGAACTCTAGGCACTGCACATTCATCACTTGGCCGAAAACCACGGAAAAGAAGAAAGAGACAACGAGAGTATGTAAACGTCCTTAAATCAGACACGCGGTCGGAGATAATTTTACTATATGATTATCTATGTGATATGTCCATATATATCTATCTTTGTACGTTCTCTCTTGGTTGCAACTTGCAAGTTTCTAATTAGCTCCTTTCTTTTAATTGATAAAATTTAGTTGCCAAAGGAGCTTTCTAACATCAAATATAGTTTGTACATTTTAAAAGTGATGTGATACATCTTTTGGGTTATTATAAATATAAAAGTAAGCTATCTAAATTTCAAAAGTGTTAGTGAAAGATTAGGAAGAGTCAAAACATGAACGTGGAGACTAAAAAAGGAAACGATTATAAAAAATGGGAGAAAGAGTAAAAGAAAGGCCTATCTATCACACACCAAGGCGGTGGTCAATGCAATTGATTTGAATGTTAATTTACCATGTTACCCATTGTCATCTTTGCCCCTTCTCAAGTCTCAACTAGAAAACGACGTTTATTATTACATGTACCTAGCTTAATAATTGATTTTGATTTACTATTCATCATAGAGTGATAGACAAGACACCAAAGGATCAATTCCAATCGTCGGGTGTTAGTGTAGGTTTACAGCACACGGAATAGAGCCTTGGCTGGTACCAATGGTGCCATCGCAAAATGCGATCTTTATGGCGCCAAGAGGTTACCGTGGTTGGCACCGTCACCCCTCTTGCCATGGTGACCAGTCCACGTGGTCGATACTTTTCTTCTTCTTTTTCTCCTCTTTTTCAAACGTTAGAAAACGGGAAAGAAAAATAAATATGGGCGTTGGGTCCAGATACCTTTTTCTAGCACTAAGGGGTGTTTGATAGCCTCTTAATGGGGCTTATCATGAATCATTAAGTGAGATTCATTGTTTGATAAACTTTTTTTCTTATCTTAATCATTCAATTAAGTGCTGAATTGGTCAGCATTAAAGATATGCAAAATGATTAAGCACCACAAAAATTACATAAATGTCATCTTCGAGTGTGTCTAATAGTCAACTTTTATATATGCATTTAATCATTTCTTTAAGAGGAAGCTAGTTCTCGTGATTTCATAATCAAATTGATGAGTTATTTTTTAAATGATAATGAGTTCTTTTTAAAATTAGTTCGTAATTAATATTGTTTTATGATCTTTTGATAAGACTATTTACATTTTATTGCTTACTTTAACATTGTTTTCTTTATATTATATTTCTATTGTAGTCAATAATTTTTTTTATCAAACTATATATTTTGCTTAGTACAAATCTAGACACAAAGTTAAATTTATAATTCAAGGCAACTCAGATTGCTCATTCAGAATAACTATCAAACAATAATTTTCACACAGAATCAGTTTCACTCAGCATCTTGGAATCATTCAGCATCTTTGATTCAACGCTAAATCATATTTTATCAAACAGCCTCTAAATCTCATTTTTTCTCAATTTTTAACCCTTTAAAAATCCTTTAAATACCTCATTAATCTTTCAATTTTTACACATGTTTCCCCCTTCATTTCTACCTCTAAACTCAACAATAATTCTCTTATTTCTACCTCTTATTAACTAACAAAATGAATGCCAATCAAAGAATCAACTCCATGCTCACGACCCCCAAAACCAAATACCGAATTTCTCATCTTCTTCTAATCCAAACACTTCATCATCCGCAAATTCAGTCACCTCAAACACCAACCAACTTCCATCATTCGGCTTGACAAATCATATCTTAAACCAATTCCCCAACTTTAACCCATTTGCTAACCAATTTACACCCGACCAATTTCAATTTCAACAAACCCAAATTTTCCAACAATAATCCCAACACCAAACACTATACCAACCCCACTTTTCCTAACAACAATCCTCACAACCCTAACAATCCCCACAAACACAATAATCCAAAGCCGTAGGGCCGTCGAAACCCAAAGAACGTTGCAACACCAAAGCCAATAAACCCCGGAAAAAGAAAACCAAAGGATCTCGTACGTCTTAGAGCAAAAAAGAAGAGTTAATTTTGGCGGAATGTTATATACAAGTATCCGAGCATCCGAAAGTCGGGAACAAAATGACATGTTTCGGTACAAAGTTCTCAACCATACAATGAGTAAGCTAAGCTTATTAATTTCAAAGAATATACCAAGACATGTTGACGGGAAAGTGAACACGATGAACCGAGAAATCAGGAAGTTTAACTCGCTTGTTGAACAAACTGTGGCTTAGCAGCGAGAATGATGAAGATTTGATGGCCCAGGTTGAAATATTTTATAAAGACAACGAGGGGAAAAGTTTTTCTCACAAAGCGCTTTGACTTTTTTTAAAGACAAACGCAAATGGAAAAATCATAATTCGACACAAACAAGAAGAAAAACGAAGATGACCAACCGAAGAAGAACCTAAGCATTTTGGAGATGGTGCATTTCCGCATCTACATAGGACAGAACGAAAGTCTAAAAGTCAGTGATCTTCGAACTCCGCTACTTCTGGTTTACAACAAGAAATGTTTTAGGAATTGATGCAACAACAATTCGCTTTAGACCGTGAGGTGAAGATGGAACGATTGGAGTGCTAGACTATGGCGAGAGAGGAATTTCTCAATGCTCAAAAAAGGAACGAGGACTTAAGCTTGCAATTTCAACCGCCGGGATGGATCTGGTTGACGCGGCTATAGTTGAGGAGCTTAAAAAAGAAATTTGGGCAAAATATTATCGCCGAAACTTTTTTTTTTTTTTTTTTTTTTTTTTAACTTGTGTACATTTTTTGTGTTTTTTTAATTAATTGAATTGAATTTTACTTTAATGTGTTGTTTCATTTAATAAATGAAAAAAAAAAAAAAAAAAAAAAAACGTGGTGTCCATGCATAAGCAGAGCTAAAGAGGGACTAGAGAGGGCCTTTGGCCCCCTTAGAATTTGTCGGCTTTACATAAGTTACCTTTATACTAATACAGGATTTACATTATAAAGTTTAGATTTTATAAATATATGATGAATTGGCCCTCCCAAGTTTCATTATTTACACTTCGGTCCTCCTAAAAAATTTAGGTTAGCTCCGCCACTGGGTCCATGGGTGTCTTATGACACCAGAAATGGTGTTATACGAGAGATGAGTGTTTTGTGTTGAATGATAGGTTTAGTGTTATAAAAAAAAAATAAAAAATGCTAAGGTGACAACAATTTTACTACGGCACTAGCTCACGATACTATATGGAACCTTGTGCTCTTAACATTTTGATCTTTTAGGTGTTGCTTGGTTTCTTTTTCTATTAATTTTGTGTTGTTCTAGGTTTTTTTGTAGCGTTGTTTTTCGAGGTGGTTATTGTAGGTGTTTTGGTGTTCGTATCTTCTAGTTGCTTTCTAGTTTTAATATATTACGCCTTCAAAAAAATCATTATAAACATGTACGTGAGATGTGTTTTTTGATAACTTAGAAGAACTACATTAACAGCTTTACGTATAATTAAGTTTCAAGTAGATTAAGTTGATGCAAAACAACCACTCGTCTTATGAAAATATCTTTGTTGATAGAAGGTTCACTGCATATAGCGAATATGATAGAATCGCTGCATTATTGTTATTATTATAATTAAAATAAAAATAAAAATGTTACATATCTTTTGAGGCAGAGGAAATAACGTTTCACATGGTTTGCAATAGATGGGCATATATGTAAAACTCCATGTATGTATAAAAGAGACAATTATCAAACTTTTCAAACCGAAGCAAATCCCCTTTTTCCTCACACTGTTCTTAGCTGGTTTTCATTCTTAACTTTTGTTTATTATCTAATTATTATTTTGATTTCAGGTTCAACTTATTTAATAAAAGGATACATCCTTGGTTTCACATTTGATTCTTGATTGACTTTTAATGGATTTTATATAAATAAACACTTCATCTTATGATCAAGTCATAGAGATGCATATAATTAGTTATGGAGTTATGGCATGAAATTTAATCTATGTAGTAAATTTACAAAATATAGATATTTGAACACATGAAAAATACAGTTAATCAAACATCTAAAACACACCCTCAAATAACAAGAAGGGTACCCGCGCAATGCGGCGACGGGTACCCGGTAATTATTCTTGTGGCGATCAAATATTTTTCAGGGGTTCAGTGGTGGAGGGATCTTGTGGTGGCGGCAATGACGGTGGTGGCAAAAGTAAGTGAGCCGGGAGACTGAGAGAACTTGTCAGTGGGTTGTGTGTGTTTTTTATGTGTTTGGTGTATGATAGACTTATGTGCAGTATGTATTCTTAAGGTTGGGGCAATGCTTGGTTTTAATGGGCTGTTACAAGTTTTTAATAGACTGTTACAAGTCTTCATATAGTTTAAATAAGATGCATTAATATTGGAGGATATTACAAGTATTTAGAATTTAAGACATTAATTATTTGTATGCTGAATTTTTATGCTTAGCAAAACTAATTTTCTTTTAATAAAAATATTTTTTGTCTTAAAAATTTTAAGACTACTATATTTAGAATGTGCTAAGCACTTTGTAAATGAGTATAAATATTAGAATGTTATAAACCCTTTATAAAAGAGTATAGATACTAGAATGTTATAAACGACTTTTTTTATTTTTTATTTATTTATTTATTTTTTTTTTATTTTTTAGAGTTACAATTTACAAAGGATTTAAACACATTCAATGCGTGCATGTATCATGTATGAGTGTAGTACGGTGTTCGTTTTGTACACATAGATGTTCGTGTGTTAATGGGGTGTTTGAAAATACCCAATAATTAATATTAATATTAATACTAATTAAACTATGTGAACACATTTATATATTTTTAATAAATTTCAAGAGAAATGTATTATTAAATGGTTGATTCATTCTACACGGGCATTATAAATAGGGTAGTGGCAAAGCTCATTCTCCTCCAAACACACAGCTTTTATTGTTTATTATCCTACCTTGTATCTTCTCCCTCGTTTCACTTTGGAGCCCGACTTTCATAAAAAGTTGATTGATTTAAGTAATTACTAGAAGTTAATTTGCTGAAAAAGACAATGGGATCGGGAAGCTCACCATGTGCCTCTTGCAAACTGTTGAGGCGTCGCTGTGCGAAGGACTGCATTTTCGCTCCTTATTTCCCTCCTGATGATCCTCATAAGTTTGCCATAGTTCATAAGGTCTTTGGTGCTAGCAATGTCAGCAAAATGTTGCAGGTATTTCTGTCTCTACATTTCTATGTGTGAATGTATATTAGCTTAGTATGATATTTTTCATAGTTTGATGAACCAAAAACTTTCAGTTAGGGTTTTCTCAAACTAAAAAGGACATTCATGTTTAGTTAGAACTGTAATTCGATAGGTAATAACATGTTTAAGAGGCATATATAGAGAAAACATTTTAATTTCATGATTTCAAAAGCATATTTGTGTGTCAAATACTCTGAAAGATCATGAAATTTATTTAAAGAATGTGAAAAATTTATTCATCTTTGTGAAAATATCATCAAAGTTTAAAATAAATAAATAATAATAATTGTATTTGTTTTTTAGCACATCTATAAAGACTAGTGGAACAATAATCAAAGAACCAAAGTATAGTTTCATGGCTATTTTGTAGTTTAAACATCATCCTATTTTTTTTCAACTTAATAGCTGACAAAATTCATGTTTATATTATATAGGAGCTTCCGGTTCATCAAAGAGGGGACGCTGTTAGCAGTTTGGTGTATGAAGCAAACGCAAGAATGAGAGATCCAGTTTACGGATGTGTTGGTGCAATTTCCTACTTACAAAACCAAGTCTCTCAACTACAAATGCAGCTTGCAGTTGCTCAAGCCGAGATCTTATGCATCCAGATGCAGCAAGAGCCTGAGCTTCCTACAACTCATCCATCAATGGTCGATTATGACGCAAAAACTTTGCTACTATCAGGCAGTAATACAAACGATTTCAGTGATCAGATTCCACAGTTCTTGAGCTACACTTCTAATAATAATGTAATCCAAGACCCTCTGAAAAGAGAGTCTCTTTGGACATAAACCCCCCTTTTATTTGTTCCTTGTGTTAGATCTCAGTTTTCAGCTAGTTTTTATGAATTTCAGTTTTCTGGGGTTTCACCAACTGCTTTTGTTTATTAATATATTGCTTTTGGTGCTTAATATCTTCTTTTTCAATGACTTAATGTCTGTGTTTTTACTAATTAACCAAGTAATTGTATCTAAATATCATATGAACAATTATGCAATGGATGATTTTGAAGTAGTTTTTTAAATGAATGTAAATTACTTTAAGCAAATAAGTACTTTTTTCTTAACTTTTACACATGAATCATAAAATATATGAAAAAATGTTCATTTGGAACTTATTACGGAGTAAATATTTAGATGCCTTGTTCATGTATAACAAAAGAAAAATAGAACTTATGACAATTTACTCAGAATTGAAGATGTTAATTCAAATCTGTAAAGTTTAATAAATACATTAAGTGGCATGTATCAGATTAATTAATAGATGTGAAAACAAATATTTGATATAATGGGCATGCATGCATCATATGTGATGTTAAACAATTTCTATATAAAGTAGTATTAACTAAGAGAATTTATTATTTATTTATTATTACTACCTCCGTCCCATAAAAACTGTCAAGTTTGACTTTTCAAAGTCAAACTGGTTAAACTTTGACCTTATTTATTTTTTTGGTTATTATATAATACTTGATGTAAAATATATGAATAGATTGAGTTTTAAGTGTATTTTTCATTGGTATAATTTTTCATCAAATATTATATAACACGTAAAAAATATTTACTGTCAAAGTTGAACCAGTTTGACTTTGAAAAGTCAAACTGGACAGTTTTTATGGGACGGAGGGAGTATTATTTTTAGAATGGCATTAACTAAGAGAATTAGTTAACATGCTATACATTGTATATGCATATTCACATACACTAATAGTAAGTGTGCTTTTTCTTAGACCAGGAACTTTTGTTAACCAAGAAAAGCTAGTGAGAAACCAGAATGCTAGTTCAAGAATACAAACATTACACCATGCATTCATAGAGACATGCAATAGTAATAGTGAAACTACTTAGATTTACATGCGATATTACTGTTGATATCTATCTCAACATGTTATTACTTTTCCTATTGCTATACGGATAGTACCTCATGAATCAGACGAGGTTATACTTTTCGAAGTACATCATATCATCATTAGCTGCAACAAAAATAGCTGGCTCGATTCATATCGAATGGAACGGTTTCCTAACAAGTTTGCTTGACTTATTTGTTCTTATGTATGCACATCTTTTTAGTGTGGAATGAGAAATTTATTTTGAAAAAAGCGATGGAAAATCGAACCTGGATCTCTTTACTTAAATCTCAAGCATTCGCTATGCGGCCAATGCTATATGATTCATGAACATGAAATATTTGTTATATTCAAACACTTATTGAAAATATATTTTCCTCCTTGCAAATGTGATCAAGATGCATTATTTTTATTCCACGTATATGTGTCGTCATGACTTCTATCTTATATAAATGAACGTGTAACTAATAACTAATTATAAAAGGTCACCACGCTATTGGTTGATGTGAGTGCAAATATACAATATTTGGTATAGAGTAATGGTCAACTCTTATCATGTGATATACATATACAGATATATTAACTTAATGCGGAGTTAGAGTAAAGAAGGGTTCTTTCTTTCATATAGGCGGTGCTCTCTCTTTGACATATTTTTCTTGGCACATCATAAATATGGTTTGCGGCATCATTAGTTTATAACTTTATATTGCATTATTATGTGGATGCACGTCAAAGTGATAATAATAATAATAATAATAATAATAATAATAATAATAATAATAATAATAATAATAATAATAATAATAATAATAATAATAATAAAATAGATGCATGAAATAACGTAGAAAACTGAAAAGATATGGTTAAAGGCAAATACCTAGTCAATTAAGCAAGTACAGTAAAGTAAGATAAAAATCAGACAACCCAAAACCTAGTAAAATTTAGTTCCATATATATTTCCACAAAAGCGCGGCTTAGATAGGTTTTCTCCGTCAATTTAAACTCTGAGAGAAATATATAAACATGTATGTACATTATTTGTTAATATAAGTTAAGTAACCGACTCTCGAGCCCTCGTGACAGAATGGTCAATCTCGTTCGAAAATGAGAGGCGTAGAATTGAAGTTGTTAGATTCCTTGTAGTAGGAGATTTAATTGACTTGAAGCACATTTTGTTTCTTGTTTTAACTACTGTAATTATCAAAAGTCTTCATTGGAAAGATGCATGAACATAAATCTAGATAGCTTATTGACTTTACACGGAGTGAATCAAAGTTTTGACAAATGTATTCGCATTATATTTTGCTAAAACTTCTTTTAGTCCTTCCATGTAATCATGTGTTGTTGAAGGTGTTCTCTTGAGAAATGTCATTTTAAACCACTACTGTATCTCCTACCATTTGTTCTCAAAAACTAAAAAGTTCATCAATCAATGAATCAGGTGAGTTATATATATATATATATATATATATATATATGGAGTTATCAGAGATCCATTTTATTAGCAATAAAAAGTATGATTTATCCGATATCAAGCAGTATCGTTGGCGAATATGCTTCTGAAATGTATACAAATTACTCTCGAATTCTCGTTAACCTGGTTAAGCTTTATGTCCTAGCAGTTTAGCAAGAGTAAAAAAATGTTAGGCTTAACGCCAATCTTGTAAAGGAATTCCGCCTCAGATAAAATGGACAATCACAAATCTATACTGATGTACACAAGTCAAGTATCAACCTTTTAAATAGTTCATCTTTCCAAAACAATACATAAAATAATTAACAGCATCGTTTCAAAAGGTTAATACTTAGATTAATTGGCCAAATAGGTAAGTTTGACCTCATAATTTCATTTTATTCGTTTTCTTTTTCTCACACCCTTATTTCTATTTAAAAATATTATCCGAAGTTACATTATAACTTGTATACCTAGGTTTTATATCAAACTGCATAGTGTCTATATATTTTAAAGATTAAATTTACTATTAAAGCTATATAATTGAGTTAATAGGCTGGTATATTGCATTATATAAAAAGATGAACAACATTGTTGTTATATACTACATGTAAAGTAAAGGAAAACTTGATTAGTGAAGGCCCATTGATGTTGATTTTAATATTCGACTAGGTTCGGCTGTTCTTTCAGCCCAAGGAGGTAGAAAAATTTCCATACTGCTTGGAGGCCCATTATTGCTTATTGTGACGAATTTTCCAACAGTTTGCAGTTTTGCACGTTTTAGACTAATTTTTTAAGGCTTATTTATATTGTACTCTTAGTCGATTAGTCATGCAAACAGTGCGCGGATGAAATAAGAAATCCTCAAGTAATCAAATTTTCGCCAAAGTTGAACTTAAAGGTGTATGGGGTTCTTGTAGTTTTTTACAATGTTTTAAAACCCGCTTTTTTATTGACCCGGCCGAGTAGCGGGTTCACTGGGTCACCGGTTCAACCACCGAGTCAAACCGGTTTTATGAAAAAAAAAAACCCGCAATATGGATGGACGTTTTTGCTAGATGAGTTTTACTATAAACAACTTTGTTTTAGTTATAGTATTGATTAGTATACTTTTTGTTTCACATGGATTCTGTTACAAGCTAAACTCAAAAGTCAAGTCAAATTTCAAATTGTAATACTTTAGAAGTCCAGGGGGTCAAAGTGTCAAGTTAGAAGTTGTTTACAAATTAGGCACCAAAGTTTGTTAAGTAGCTGCTACACCTCTTGTAGCCTTTAAAAGGCAATCCTTTCCCATTAATCATCTTGACTCTTGATTTTGATAACTCTTTCTCTCTGTTTTGCTCTATAAATGTTCCATTGTAATAAACCCACAATAATCCAATAACAATCCTTTTTCGAATCTTGTTTCTTTACTAATAGATTCCTAATTGTGTTGTTGCATTTACGATTGTGATTTCATTTCTCGTTGATTTCTAATCACACATCACAAATGGTATCAGAGCGATCCTTGGCCACCATTAATGGTTGAATTCTGTTAGATTCAGTTAATTCGTTATCGATCACACGAACATCAATTCCGGTCAATCTAGACCATTTGCCCAATCACAAAAACGTTCTTGATTACAATTTCCGTTTCCATTTTGAAAAAAATGTTAATTAGGAACTGTGTGGTGGTCATCTGTCCTGGTATGACTGAATCAATGGTGGTTGAGACAGAGAGATCATGGTGCTTACAAGAACCATGGAAACCCAACAAGAAACTTTAACCAACAATGCAAATTCCCTGGAAACACAGTTAGCAACATTGATGAGTACTTCTAATACCATGAATGCTGCTATTGTTGCCATACAAAATAGACTTGATAGTGGTGAAGGAACCAACCAAAGGAGGGAGGTTTTGGAGGTCAAACTGGTCAGAACCATGGTCAAGGAGGTCAATATGGTAGGCTAACAAAGATAGAGTTCCCTAAGTTTGATGGTGAGGATGTGATAGGGTGGCTCTATACCAAGTTCTTTGAGATGGACCATATTGATGAGGATTTCCAAAAGATTACACTAGTTTCAATGCACATGTTTGGGAAGGCTCTCAACTGGCACAAGCAATTCATTAGAAGGCATAGGGAGAATGTGGCTTGGGTAGAGTATGAGACTCATGTGAGGCAGAGGTTTGAGTTAGTGTCTGAGGATCCCATAGTTGAGTTGAAGAACTTAAAGCAGACCACTAGTGTGTAGGTATATCAAGAATCCTTTGAAGCTTTACTAAACAAGGTTGATTTAACTGAATCTTACACTATTAACTTGTTCATTGAGGGATTGAAAGAAGAAATTGCTCATTCTGTTAGGATGTTTAAGCCTGCGCGTTTGATTGATGTGTTTTGTTTGGCAAAATTGCAAGAAGCTGCTATGACTGTGACTAAGAATAGGTCTGCACCATTACTAGCTACTCCTAAGACTAATGTCATGGGGGTAATAGTAATAGGAATGTAGGAAATGGGTTTAGAAACAACCAATTTGCACATGTGAATCATGTTAAGTTTGTGCCAAACAGACCTTATAAAAGACTGACCCAACAAGAATTAGAGGAAAAAAGAGCAAAAAACTTGTGTTTGTATTGTGATCAAAAGTACATGCCTGGACATAAGTGTATTAGTCAACTTTATTCTTTAGAGGTATTAAGTCATGAAGAAGATGTCAGTGAATATGATGATTTAGTGTTAACTGAGGAAGGTGTTGTCAGTACTTATACTAGTTTAATTGATGAGCCCCATTTGATTTCTTTGAATGCTTTAAAAGGTGTCAATACATATAGAACTATGAGGGTCAGGGGTTATATGAGAAAGAATATGTTGCATGTGTAGGTAGATTCAGGTAGTACTCATAATTTCTTGGATTTGTCCACTGCCAAGAAATTAGGTTGAAAATTGAGAAAAATTTGTCCATTGGAAATGTCAGTGGCCAATGATCATGTGATGCAATGTTTGTATGAGTGTGAAGACTTCACATGGGAGTTTCAGGGTGTTACAAATACTACTGATGTGATGATTTTGCCATTGGGTGGGTGTGATATGGTGCTTGGCATCCAGCGGTTGTCCAAATTAGGTTGGGTGAGATGTGACTTTAAGAATATGATCATGGAGTACAATTATGGGGGTAGGAAGGTAGTGTTAAGAGGTACCCAACAAACTACTCTCATGTGGATGCATGGTAAGTGTAAAAGTAGTAAGAAGCATGTGACAGTTGAGTTTTTTGCAATAACTGTGTGTGATTATTCTGCTACATTGTTACAAATGAAGCTTGAGCCAAGTTGTTCCAAAGAAATTCAGTTGGTTTTAGAAGATTTTGATGTACCAAAAGAGTTACCACCTAAAAGGCCTCATGACCATAGTATTCCTCTTATGCCAAACACCTCTCCAGTTAACATTAGGCCTTACAAGCACCCCCTGGTCAGAAAGATGCAATTGAAGCTATGGTGAAGGAGTTATTAGATTCAGGCATCAGGGTTTATAAGGGATAGTAAAAGCCCTTTTTATCATCCATAGTCATGGTTAGAAAAAGATGGTTCTTGGAGAATGCGTGTGTATTGCAGGTAGCTTAACAAGGCTACAGTCAAAGATAAATTTCCCATTCCTGTGGTGGAGGAGTTGGTTGATGAGCTCAGTGGGTCCAAGTTCTTTTCCAAGCTTGATCTTAGATCTGGATATCACCAAATCAGAATGAGTAAGGATAATGTGTTTAAAACTGCATTTAGGACACATGAAGGGCATTATGAGTTCTTAGTGATCCCATTTAGGCTCACTAATGCTCCATCCACATTTCAATCTCTGATGAATTCAGTGTTCATAGGGTTCCTGAGGAAGTTTGTTTTGGTTTTTTTTGATGACATTTTAGTATACAATCATAGTTTGGAAGCTCACATTAGTCATTTGAGGAAAGTATTGCATGTGTTAAGAGACAATTCATTGTTTGCCAAGAAGAGTAAGTTTATCTTTGCTGCTACTAGTTTTGAGTTTTTGGGTCACATCATCTCAGACAAAGGAGTGGCAACTGATCCAACCAAGATACAAGCTATGCAAGAATGGCCAGTTCCTGCTAATGTTAAACAGTTAAGAGGTTTTCTTGGTTTGACTGGCTATTATAGAAAGTTTATCTGGAATTATGCATCAGTGAGTAAACCTTTGACATCATTACTCAAGAAGAATGCTTTCAAGTGGAATGAGGAAACACAAGTGACCTTTGAAACTTTTAAACAAGCTATGAATCAGGCACCTGTATTGGTTTTACCTGACTTTAACAAAGTGTTTACTGTGGAAACTGATAATGCACCCTCCAATCAGGTCGAAGGACCCTCCTTCGAGCCTACTCGCAACCTACATATTGAAGGCTCTGGTCAGCCTACTAAAACCTTCAATGGCGTAAAACTAATCACCTTTGATCTAGTTACCGATTGGGAATTCGTCAATCGAAGGATTAAGCCCTTCGGGGTACATCCTACGATGATATTAGGACGGGGCTCTAGCAAGACCAACTCACCCACGTTTCCTATTTCTTTTTAGCTCCCCCGCTAAACCAGGAGGATTGGGGTACTAAACCCTAGCGGTTACCATAAATCATGAGACGCCCCATGATATCCAAGAAATGTGTGAACACTCTCCAAGGTTATTTCATCACCTATAAATAGTCTTGGACGAGTCATAAATCTGGTATGCAATCTTTACTACTCCACTTTACTACAATTTCCTTAAACTCATCATATCAAATACTTATTCACACGCCGGAGGTGGTTCACAGGGCCCAACCCCTGTGAAATCACTTAACGTAGTGTCTTCGTATTTCTTATTTCAGGTTAAAACTCGAGCTTGGCGCAACCACAACACCCCCTATATTCTTCGATCATCATCGTAGGCCTGGTCATGCAATTTATTGTACAATCAAAAACAGATGCATCAGGCATGGGTATTGGTGCAGTGTTACAACAAGAGGGGCATCCTATTGCTTTTTTAAGCAAAACAATGTCACCAAAACATCTGGCTCTCTCCACATATGAAAAGGAGTTTCTAGCAGTTCTTATGGCCTTAGATAAGTGGAGAGGTTACTTGCTTGACAGGCATTTCAAAATCAAAATTGATGAACAGAGGTCGCAGGCTAACTATGTTGAGTCATTAAGTGCCTCTACTAACTTAGACTGGTCTAACGGGAAGTGTTGTCACATACACCTCCCCTCTAACTTCTTAAGTAAATCTACTAGGTAGGTGATCCTATGGTCAATTCACACGTGTATGGTGATATTTCTACCACCAAGTCACAATCTTTTAATGAAATGCGGACATGGTCACATCGTACATTCCCCTCGAAGGACTACCCAATATCAAAACCCTTAAAGCTAAAGTGTCCAAAGACAAGATAAGAAAGTATACAAATAAAACGACTAAAGATGCGGGAAAACTAAATCATATTAATAACAATTTCATAATAAGGCTAACACCAAGAGGTGTTTAGCCACTCATGTTCAATAATATAGGAAAACAAATGTTTGACATAACAAATGTAAACATTGAATTAATATAAATCGAATGAATGAATAAACTTATGGTTATCGGGTGAATTCTCCCTTGGAATGGACTTGTATGCTTGATAGAACTTCTCCCTCTTGCTCCCTGAATTCCTCTTGACTTCTGTGTGGTGAAAAGTGAATTGTAAAACTCGGAATTAGGGCTGGTATTTATAGGCCCGACATTGCTGCGGCGTAGCTCTATGGATGGTACGCCGTAGCCTTTGATAATAACATCTACGCCATAGCTTGATCAAGAGCTACGATCGTAGTTTCTTCAGTTGTCACATCTACAGCGTAGTTAAGATGAGACTACGCCGTAGTTTCTTCTTTGGCCTCGAAAGTTCTCTTCTGCTTGATTTTAAGGTCTACGCCGTAGGTGGAGAGAGGCTACTCCGCAGAGCCCTTTGATGTTACTACGCCGTAGTTAAGGTAGAGGCTACGCCGTAGTCTTCATAAATAAGTGCTACGACGTAGGTAGATGGAACATCTACGCCGTAGTTAGTGCAGAATCCGCATACTTCAATGATTTTCATCTAAAACCTTCCAAATCCGTGTCTTTTTGTTTCTTTGCTCATATTTACCCTAAAAACAAAATATAAACAAATAAGAGTATATATCCTAACATATTAACATAAAAGATGAACAAGCTAAGGGGAAATTAACACTAAAATACGGGTACTATTTGATGTTATCAAATTGTAGTGGGAAATGATGTGCAGCTCAGGAATATAATCATCCAACACTATCATGCAGATGCCATGGGGGGTCATTCTGGAACAACAGTGACTGTGCACAGGCTAAAAACTATGTTTCATTGAAAAGGAATGCATAAGATGGTCAAGCAGTTTATCAGAGAATGTGACATTTTCCAGAGACAGAAACCTGAACTTACTGCATACCTTGGGCTACTACAACCTCTACCTATTCCTGAAAAGATATGGAGTTCTATTTCCATGGACTTTGTGGAAAGATTGCCTACTTCACAAGGTAAAACAGTCATTTTTGTGGTGGTAGATAGACTTTCTAAGTATGCACATTTCATTGGCCTGCAACATCCTTTTACTGCATCAACAGTTGCACAAGCATTCCTTGATAATGTGTATAGGCTACATGGTCTACATGAATCAATCATCAGTGATATGGATAAGATCTTTTTGAGTTATTTCTGGCAATCTTTGTTCAAAATCATGAAAGTACAGCTCAAGTTGTCTACTGCTTACAATCCTCAAACTGATGGCCAGACATAAATAGTTAATATGTGCTTGGAGTATTATCTTAGATGCATGACTGGTGAGAAGCCAAAGGAGTGGTTAATGTGGTTGCCTATGGCTGAGTTCTGGTATAACACCAATTATCACACCTCAACCAATACTACACCCTATGCAGCAGTGTATGGCCAAACACCACCTCTACACATTCCTTATGTGGCTGGTGAGAGTGCAGTGGAAAGTGTGGATAGGACTTTGCAAGCCAGAGAAGAAGCTTTGAAAATGTTGAAGTTTCATTTGCAAAGAACTCAAGACAGAATGGTCAATCAAGCCAATAAGCATAGAAGTAAGAGGATTTTTGATGTTGGAATGTGGGTATACTTGAAGCTGCAACCACACAAGCAAGTTACTCTCAGAAAAGAATTACAACATAAGCTGTCATCTAAGTATCATGGATCATTTCTCATTGTGGAAAAGATTGGAACAGTGGCCTACAAACTAGAATTACCACCTAGAAGTCAAGTGCATCCAGTATTTCATGTGTCTCAGCTTAAACTGTGCAAAGTTAATACAAACAAAATGGGCATTTTACCTCATTGTGGACCAGATGGGTTGTTAGCTGTTGAACCCATTGCTATCCTGGACAGAAGATTGGCTAAAGTCAACAACAAACCTGTGGTCTATGTTTTGGTCAAATGGTCTAATCACAATGATGAGGATGCCACATGGGAGTCCTATAGTGATTTGATTTAGAGGTTTCCAAACTTTGAAGAACATTCTTAAGGACAAGAATTATTTGAAGGAGTAAGGATTGTTACAAGCTAAAGTCAAAAGCCAAGTCAAAGTTCAAATTGTAATACTTTAGAAGTCCATGGGGTCAAAGTGTCAAGTTAGAAGTTTGTTGATCCCAGTTAAGCAAACGATCTTATATAGAGGTTGACTTGAGTTAACACTTAAGCTAGAACACGGAATATTAAAGCTTAACTTAAGAAGAATAATGATTCACTATCAACACTTCAATATATTAATAATACGAGCACTCTACAATGCTAGGATTTTACAACCTTGAAGTGTAAACAAAAACTAAACAATACGTACTCAATCTAACCCTAGGATCCTCCTTTTATAGGCCAAGGAGTCCTACTAGGTTTACAATACCTTTCTACACAAGATAAGAATATTCTAGACGTATAAAATATACACATAATCTATTCTATAATTGCCCACTAGTGTAAATGCATATCTCTTCAGCAGTAGATTCACCAGCAGTACTTTCCCATAGCAGCACTTTGAATGTATAGCAGCAGAATCATTTACCTTAGCAGCAGTTTCATCTTAACAGCAGTTTGACTCTTCAGCAGCAGAATCCGAAACCCAACAATCCTCCCCTAAACTTAATATTTATTTCTAAAAAATTAAGTTTCTTCAAAGCTCAATTAAACACCAGGAGGATGCTTCCAAACACTTACATCTTCAAATTTCTTTGAAAGCTTCTTCAAATAGTTGGATCCAAGATCTTTTCATACTTCTGTATCAATGTGTAAGCTTGATTGTCAGACACATGCTGTTGTTGACACTTGAGAAATCCAAGTCATCTGCCTAAGTATCTCTGGACACTTATTTAGACTAGGATAGTCTTTCTCAACCAACAAAAACAAAGTAACTGCACCAGTTCTTAATTCATGAACCCCACAAGATTGATACAAAAACCATTTATGTACCTTACTGCATCCAATCTCATTCCATTCACTATCACCAGGCTGAGGATCAAACATATTCTTCAAGAAGCGATACAATACATTTTCAAATGCAAGATTAATATCAAGAACAGTATCCATCTTCTTTCCATCATATTTCTCTTTGTATAATCCCCATATGGCAATCACATCATCCCTATCCATCTTATCAAATATCTGTGAAATTTCCTTAAATCCTTGAACTTCATGATTTGATCTCATGAATTCTCAATATCCTTCACTTCTACCTCTTATCTTGAAAGTATATGAGATGATAGGATGTTTTGCAGCTAAAGGCTTTTCTTTGATAACCTCTGGTTCTTCTAATTCAGACCAAACAGCCAGAGTTGTCTCTTGCTCTCTTTCAACTTCTTCTACTTTATCCACCTCACTACTGCTTTCATCAGAGATCTTTTTCTTCTTCCTAGCAAAGGTCTTGTGACCAACACTTTTTCTTTTAACCCTTTGACTAGAAGGAATTTCAGCTTCTGTCTCTTGTACATGCTCTGCCTCAACAACTTTGTTAGGTACCAACTTCCTGTTCATTTGAGCAAAATGTTCTAGATCTTCTGCACAACCCATAGGATAGAAGGTATCCATTTCTTTTCTAGCTTGTTGATACAAATTAAACACCTCTTGATCAGTTAGGTTTCAACTGTACCAATTTCCAGCCCTTCATATTCTTTAGGTATCTCTCTTGTTCTTTTCTTTGTTGAAGTGGAGTTGGTCCCCTGAGAACTTTCTTCTTTCTTCTAGCAGCAACATCCTCTTTTCTTTTCTTTGCTGTGAACTCTTTCATCCAAGCTTGAACATCAAATTTTGGAACTTCTTCTTCTTAAAGTTTAACTAACTTGGAGAGTTCTATATCAGCATCCATTCTTATCTTTTCCTCAATCCACTCCTCATACCTCCTCAAATCTTCAGTTTCTTTTTCAACCTTTTCCTTTTCTTCTTGAATCAACTGTTGCTCTTCCAAATCAATCAGCTCTTGTTATTTTATTGCAACAGCTGCATCATGTTTAATTTGCAGTTCTTTAGGCCAAAAATGAAAAGTTATCTGAGAGTAATCAATCCCCTTATACATTAGCTTTGGATCTTCAACCAGCTTGCCCTTTCCTTTATTAGTAGAAGATGATGAGACAATCTTCTTTTGTTGAGCAACAGGTTCTCTTATTACTAATCCTTTATGAGGTATTCTTGGTACAGATGATGTGATTGTCGATGTTGGTTGTTTTGGTAGTGGTTGAATTTGTTGTGATGTTTGTTGTGAAGGTGATTTAGATAGAACATCTGTTGTCTTCTTACTTAACAACACCATTGCCTCAACAGCAGCTTTGTCACTAGATCCAGCAGTAGAACCTTGTGCATCAGCAGAATTGAATTTCTCACTAGCAGCAGAATCAGCAAAATCCTGAGCAGCAGAGTTATGTGCAGTAGCAGAGTCATCTGGCTTGTTAGTAATAGCAGCAGCATTCACTTCTTTAGCCACAGAATCACCCAAAGTCATCAAAACTTCACCCATCAACCCTGTTGCCTTTACTAATTGCTCAGGCCCCAAAGTCTTGAGTTTCTCCACCACTTTTTCTTGAGCAGCAACCACTTCTTCCATTACAACCTCATTACCCTGCTTATCAACAATCACAAAACCATACATATCTTGAGGACTTTCCACCTCCATATCATTAGTTATTGGAACCTCCCCTGAAACGATTCCAATATCCACATCCTGAGCACCATCAACCTTCATCAAATTTGCCTCCCCTGAACCCAATACATCATCCTGCTCCTCATTCCTCCCCTGTTTGGAAGCATCCTCTTCCAAAGGAATAGAGTGTTCAGGAGAACTAACAACTTGTGAAGTACCCACTTTCTTTAATATTTTGAAGGAGGTTGAAGATCTTGATTTTCTTAAGTTCTTGATCTTCCTTTGCAGTCTTTTGATCTTTCTAGCTTGAGTATCAGAAATGGTAGAAAGACCAAGAACCTTCTCCTCCAATGTATCACATTTAAGCTCCAAATTGGTACAAGTAACCATCAATTTCTGAATAAGTTGCATACTAGTCTCATCACTTTGACCTGTTTGACTTGGTCCGAGAGGTGAATAATTGACATTGTCATTATGTACAGTATCATCCATCAATTCATGTGTCACTGATCTGTCCTCATCACTTCGACCTGTATTACCTGGTCCGAGAGGTGAATCTTGGGACTTAAACCCAGCATCAAACCTAGTTTGATCATCTGAGCCCCCTGTGTTTGCCATTTTGCTAGGGTTACCATCATTGGAATCAGATTCATCATAACCCTCTTCACTAGATGTTGCCTTGGTTTGGGTCTTAGTTATGTTATCACTGTCCTGCTCTGCTGCTAAGCTAGAAGCAGTAGTGACAGCCCTCACCAACATGTCCCATTCATCACCTAGGACAGCCTCATCTGGTACAGACATACTAACACTAGCCTGAGGTAGCTCAGTGTTCTTTGTGGCTTTCCTACGGGTGTAGAGTATTTTGGGTTGAGTGACAGATACAGTAAAATTGGGTGTGTGATGGGAATCATTGGGAGTTCCTGATTCTTCACCCTGAATGTTTTGCACAAGTTGCACCATACAAGGTGTAAGAGCTTTATGTGTGCCTGAAAATCCTTTTCCATTCTGAAGCAAGAAAGTAAAATTTTTTTGAACCAACTTAGGAGAATCATAAGTGGCTCTATGTGTTCTTACTTTGGAAATTTGTGTTTCTACAAAGAGCTGTATAAATCTTAGATATAGTAAATAAGAACCAGACTCTTTGATGCTTTTTGCAATCCCCTCCAAAATCATATTTGAAAAGTTAAATGGATGTCCTTTGCTTAGGCATATCACAGCAGATGCTATGGTAGCACTAAACTCATTCCACCCAGAAGTTTTAGAACTCAAACAATGAAGGAGATTGTGTACCAAAAATTTATATTGAGAACAGAGGAGCCCTTTTTGAAATTTTAAATTTGTATGTTGTCCCTCATATCCCAAATCATCTAAACCTTCAAAAATGGCAAAGTTAGCAAGACACGTAGTCGCTGTTTCATCATCTAAAAGAAGAATTTCTCTTATAGAAGATTCAGTTACACGCACTTGTTGACCATCTACCATGGCTTTGACATATTTTTCCCCATTCCTAGTTTTGACTTTAGTAGTAAGCCAAAACTGTTTGATGTAGGAAACATATATAGTAGGATTCACAGTTAATGCATACCTAAGAGAAGTAACATTCAAGAATTTAGCCATATCTGTGAAACCTTCAGGAACCAACTCTTCATCCAATAAAGCAACATTATTGTGATATTCAGCCCAGGTACGTGTACAATCCATGAATTAGGGTTTTGAGGAATTAGTGGATTTATGACTTTGAGAATAAGAGTGTGTTAGGGTTTGAGAGAACTTCAATTTGGAGCACGTAAAAACCAATTGTGAATGTCAATTAGGTTTTAAACTTGATTGGAGAAGTTACACAATCCACCCTCACACTTTCAACCATAGCAGTACAACTTGGATATCAGCAGAACTAGCAGCAGATTGAAATAACTAGCAGCAGAGTGATTTGGCCAGCAGTAGAGTTGACTAGTCAAGCTTGGTCAAAAAGTCAAACGATCCTCAACAATAAATGCTCAATATACGCTTTAATCTCTATAAAAAGGAACTAATCTTCCCCTAATTTAGCATACGCAAACCCTAATCGCTTCCAAAAACACCAATTAACCAAATCAAATCACAATTATCATGAAATCCACTCCTGAAATAATCAACATCTCCTCGGATTCATCATCAGAGGATGAAACACCACTCCCAACCTATGTGCCACCATTTCGTCCTCCCCATAATGGATGTAGGACAAAGGAGCAAGCATGGAAGAGAAAACATGATCTTCTAGTGTTCAAGGATCTCTTGAATTTGAATCAGACACCAAGCACATCAAGGGGTAAGGAAGTTATGCCCCCCAAATCTCCATCTTCATCAGAATCATCAGAAGAACCAGCCTGGATCCCAATCAGACCTCCATCTCCAATGGAGTATGTTTCCCCTTTTCTTTGCACATCATCAAATGAGGATGAGCCTCAGAACAATCCTCCTGCTACTCCTGAAAGACCACAATCATCAAGGCCAAGGCCAGCATCCAGAACAAGAAAATCGAAACCTCCTCTGCTAAAAGAAAGAGAAGTGGTAATTGGGCTTCCATGCCCTAGGCATTGATGTAGTTGTTGATTGTTGTCTTTTGATTTTATCTGTTGATGTAGCAATCTTTTGTTGTCTTGTGAAGGGATTTGTGGTTGAAACACTTTGTTTTGTAATCTTTGGCTTTTATGAATGATAAATGACTCTGTTATGTCTTTAATGTCTTATGACTTGTGAATAAACAACAACAATCATCACTTATACTTATCCTGCAAAATGTTAGTCCAAACACCACAAAACAAACAAACATATGTTGCAAATGTACTAGAGATATTTAGCAGTAGAATTACTTATAGCAGCAGAGTACATTCCAACTAGCAACATGCTTCTTAAGAAGCAACAGAAACAGCTTAACCAGCATCACAGTATCTTTACACAATTGTACAAAAACATAAGGAGATAAGTTTTTCAAAGATTGATCATACCAATGTTTGCAATTAAAAATTGAAACCTCCCCACATCAAAATGTTTAGTGAGTAGATCAGCAACACTGTTATCGGTATGAATCTTAATAATTTGAATTAACTTCTTTTCATAACTGTCTCTTATAAAGTGATGCCTTATCTCAATATGTTTTGTTTTAGAATGAAAAACAACATTTTTAATTATGCAAAGTGTGCTGTTTTTATCAATATGAATTTTGGTGTTCATGAATTTGTACCCATAATCCAGTAGTTGATTTTGCATCCAAAGAACTTGTCCACAACAACTTGAAGCAGCCACATACCCAGTTTCAGTTGTAGAATTTGCAACCACTGTTTGTTTCTTGCATTGCCATGACACCAATCTGTTTCCAAGAAATGGACAACCTCATGTTCTAGACTTTCTATCCAAGCAAGCTCCAACATAGTCACTGTCTGAGTATGCTACCAAATCAAAAGGTGAATCCTTAGGAAACCAGAGGCCCAATTTGGGTTGATGCCTTAGATACCTAAAAATTCTCTTCATTGCATTGAGATGTGATTCTTTGGGACATACTTGGAATCTTGCACAGGCACATACAACAAACATAATATCAGGCCTTGAAGCTGTAAGGTACATCAATGAACAATCATTGATCTGTACAAGTGAACATCTACTTCTTTTCCATTTTCATCCTTCAACAAAGGTTTGTTGGATTCCATGGTTGTCTTTGCAGGCTTAGCATCTTCAAATCCAAACTTCTTCAAAATGTCATTGACATACTTATCCTGACTAATAAATATGCCATCTTCCTTCTGTACAACTTGCAGACCTAAGAAGAAGGTGAGTTCCCCCATTGAACTCATAGCAAACTTATCCTTAATAAGCTTCTCAAAATCAAGACACATAGCTTTATTTGTAGAACCAAATATGATGTCATCAACATAGATTTGTACTAGCAAAATATCATCCTTGTGTCTTTTGAGAAACAAAGTCTTGTCAATCTTTCCTCTACTAAACCCAGAATCTAACAAATATGTTGAAAAGGTATCATACCAAGCTCTGGGAGCTTGATGTAAACCATACATTGCTCTATTCACCTTGTAAACTTTGTCAGGATAGTCAGGGTCTTCAAAACCAGGTGGTTGAGACACATAAACTTCTTCTGTAATGGTCCCATACAGAAAAGCACTTTTTACATCCATCTGATACACCACAAAATCTTTGTATGAAGCATAAGCCAAGAATAATCTAATGGCTTCTATTCTTGCCACCTGTGCAAATACTTCATCATAGTCAAGGCCTTCTTGTTGAGTGTATCCTTGTGCTACTAAGCTTGCCTTGTTTCTAATGACTATGCCTCTTTCATCTCTTTTGCATCTGAAAACCCATTTAGTGCCAATCACTCTTTTCCCATTTGGCAAATCAACCAAAGTCCATACTTTTTGTAGTTTGAATTGCAGAAGCTCATCTTGTATTGCTTCCACCCAACTTGCTTCTTGTAAGGCTTTGTAAGTATTCTTGGGTTCAATTTGAGATAGAAAAGAGGAAAACAAACAATTTTGTAGATTTTTGTGATTGTTTCTTTGATGCAGAGATCTTGCAAAGAAACTTTGATGTTGTAGATCTTTCAGCTCTTTAGTCATTCTTCTTGTTTGAACAGATGATGTTGGATCACTGAGAACTTGTTCTTTGGGATGATTCTTGTGAACTCTTGTGGTAGTAGTGGGACTAACAGGAATGTTGAGTTCTAAATTAGTAATGTCTGCATTAGCTCCAAACAATTTGCCATCAAGAGCTTCATCATCTGTATCATAATATATATCTTCTAGAGGAGGCATATTTGGATCATCAAGATAGTTTGGATCAGCAAAAGACCTACCATGAGTGTCCAAAGAAGGAAACTTTGGTGAAGAAGCAGAGTTAGTAGGCTTGGCAGCAGAATTGGTTGAAGCAGTAGTTGTTTGTTTTGGCCTAGCAGTAGAGTCTTCTAAGTCAGCAGTAGAGTCTTCTAAGTCAGCAGTAGAGTCTTCTGGCCTTGTAGGAGAGACATCAACAATCACTTTGGGAGCTTCATTTGTTACCTTTTCTGCATCAACTGGTATTTCAATACCTTCTTCAGTTTCCTTAGGTTTCTCTTGAGCAACAACATCTTCTTGTGAACTTTGATCTTTCTGAAAGGGTAGTAAAGTTGGACCAATCTTCAATTTCTCAACCAAAACAAAATTTTCTTGAGGTTTGTTAGTGTCAACACTAGCAATAACTAGTACATAATTCATGGTTTTGGCAAGAATATCAACATTAAACAATCATTCTGGTCCTTTCCCTTCTACATTAGATGTGTTCTCACTAAACTTGATATGCAAATTCTCCTCTACATGTTTGGTTCTCTTATTGTATACCATGAAAGCTTTACTATTTACAGAGTAACCAATCAAGTATCCTTCATCAGCTTTTTCTTCAAACTTGCCTAACTGATCCTTAGTGTTCAAAATAGTAACAGGCATCCAAATGGTTTGAGAAAATCAATCATTGGTTTCTTTCCATGAAATAACTCATATGGAGTCTTGTTGTGAGGCTTAACTACCTTACTACTGTTTTGCACAAAACATGCAGTGTTAACAGCTTCAGCCCAAAAAGGTATAGGTAGTTTAGAGTCAGATAACATTGTTCTTGCAGCCTCAATCAGTGTCCTGTTTCTTCTCTCTGCAACACCATTCTGTTGTGGAGTTCTTGCAACATTGTATTGTCTTAAAATACCCTTCCCCACACAGAATTGATTCATCACACTATTTTTGAATTCAGTACCATTGTCACATCTTATTATTTTCACTTTGTGGTTGCGCAGGTTTTCAACTATTGTAATGAATGCGTTGATTATTTCTGGAGTTTCATCTTTAGTAGCTAAAAAGAACACCCAAGTAAACCTGCTAAATTCATCTGTGACAACTAGGCAATATGACTTCTTGTTCAAACTATTCACAAAAACAGGCCCAAATAAGTCCATGTGAAGTAAATGTAAGGGCTCAGTAATTGTGTTCACTGTCTTGGACTTGAATGAAACTCTGTGCTGTTTACCCTTTTGACAGGCAACAAAAGTTTCACAATTTTAAAACATCTTTGTAGGCATCCCTCTCACAAGATTTCCTTTCACCAACTTGTTCATGGTCTTGTAGTTCAGATGTCCAAGTCTTCTATGCCATAATTTGGACTCATCAATAGTGGCCTTTGCAATTAGACAAGTTAAAGCTCTTGGGAACAATGTTCTTAATATGGTCACTGTATATATTTTCTGTTCTAGGGACTTTCAATAGCACAAATTTATCATCTGGCAACTGAAAATCAGGAGAAAGGATCATACATTCAGTGTCTGTAAAAAGAACAAAGTTCTTTTTGTCAAACATTTGTGAGACACTAAAGAGGTTAAACTTAAGCCCTTTCACAAGAAACACCTTCTCAAAGTCCAAATTTCTTGTTCTTATTGTTCCTCTGCCAATAATCTTTCCACCTTTTGGATCATTCCCAAAAGCAACATAACCACCTTCAAAAGGCTCAAATTCTTCAAGTTGAGACTCATCACCTGTCATATGTCCAGAGCATGCACTATCAACTATAACCATGTCTTTTAGCTCATCATGTAGATAACCCTGCACATTAAAATAGAGAAATTAGTTTCTCTTAGGGACCCAAGCCATTACTGACTTGGATCTGTCTTGTGCATCAACATAATTAAATTTCTTTAAATCACTTGATGCACTGCTGTTTTTGGAAACATTGTTTGAAACAGATGATTTTGGTTTCCAAACCCAGCAAGCTGAGGCCTTAACAACATAAAAATGATTTCCAACAACTGTATTTGATAAAACTTTTGGCCCAGAAGTAGAAAGTTTTGTACTTGCAGTAGATTGCTTACTAGCAGCAGAGTGCTTACTAGCAGCAGAGTGCATACTAGCAACAGAGCCAACAATAGAACCAGTTGTGGTTTTAAAAGCACCATTTGATTTAGCAGCAAAAATAGATCTAGTTGCACCAGATCTTAACAACACAGCCCTTGGAATCATATTTCTGTTAGGATGAGGGTGAGTATTTTTAGAAACATATTTATGATTCACCCTAGAGTGTTGATTCCAAACAGGCTTTTTGTGGTCATTACAACTATTAATCAAATGTTTAAAACTACCACACTTCTAACAAGTCTTTTTCTTTAATTGAAACTCACTACCTAATTTGTTTGAAACTAGGTTATTAAAGTTTCTCTGATTACTCCTAGGCTTATTATAAAATCCATTCATCTGACCTCTAGGAACCTCATTATATTCTACCATTTTTCTAGAGATACCCTTACCTAACACAGGTCTCACAAACTTAACCTGTTCAGTTTTAGGTTCAACTTTTGTAGGAATTTCTTCCTTTTTCACACTTTGTTTTAGTTCAATCTGTTCCTCATCACTATCTGAATGCCAGTCTTCAACAATAGGAGCCTCAGGAAATTTTCTAATTTCAACCTTATGTGTTTCTAAGACACTTGTACTAGATTCACCTACAGGTTTTTCTATATCTAACTCACTAATGAAAGATAGTTCTTTTCCTGGTGGAGCATAGGCACTCTTAACAGGAGGAGCAACCTCATTGTAGCCTATTCCACTTCCTTTCCTCATCAATGTACTCTCAATAGATTTATTAACCAAGTCAGAAGCAAACTGTTGTTTATTTACTCTTACTATATGTTTATCCTTATCAGCAAGAGTTGCATCTCTATCTTTTTCTGCTTCTTCTAACTTATTCTTAAGAAATTCAATTTCACTGTTTTTCTTAAAAATCTCAACATCCTGTTGGTTAATTCTATCTACATATTCTAGCTCACACTGTTTGAGATATTCTAGTCTTCTTTCAACATTTTGAATACCTACTTTGTAACCTAAGTTATCAAGTTTTAGGTGTTCAACTTCTCTAATTAGACTCTCATTCCTAGACTTAAGTTCTTCTACAGTGTCAGCACATGATTTAAAAGAACACACAGATAAATCAAAATTATTAGATACCTCAGAGTCAGATCCAGAAGATGATGATGCATAGGCCATAAGTGCAAAGTTATGCACTTTAGGCTTGACTTGAGCCACCAGAGAATAATTTGGTTCTTCTTCAGCCATATCACTCCAATCATATTCTCCCAACTCATCACAAGATACCAATGCAGTAGTGGTATTCTTTGATTCTTCAGTGGTCTTCTTTGGAGCTTCAACATTCTTCTTTGGAGCTCTACATTCCCTGGAAAAATGGCCCTTCCCGTTGCAATTGTAGCACTCTATATTTGACTTGTCAAAACCCAAATTTTCTTTAGCCCTGTACTTGACTTCTCTCCCAGTCCTCTTAAAGAATTTTCTTGCTGTCACACCCCCAAAATCGGGTCTAGCGGAAGTATACGTGTAGCTGGGGTGTAACTCAATTGGTATTACAACACAAGTTCAAAAATGGTTTTCACTTCAATCATTTAGAATAAAATCATTTAACCAAAAGTATTGAATTTACATTGTTAAAAGTAGTGCGGAAGTAGGCCCTTAAAATAGTTTTAAATGGTCCCAAATGAATATCAGAGTCTTCTATGACCATGCCATGCCCTGCCAAAACCTCCAGTAGCGTGCCATTGCTTAATACCTGAAAATACATGCTAAAGTGTCAACACGAGGTTGGTGAGTTCATAGAGTCTTGTGTAAAATGAAATACATTGCATTGAAATGAAGATTTCCCAGCAAAGGCATCGTAAATCCACTCAGTTACAAGTCCCGCCATAAGAGATTTGTAACCTGTGTGTTCACAACCCACTGCCAAATATGATTTGGTTTATGTAAACAAAAGTAATATGTGGTCCAAGATTCAAAGATAAGTGTAGCAATGTCGCTATATAAATGTAAGAGTGATAATGTAGCCATGGCGATGTCGCCATATAAATGAATCTGACCATAAGCAAAACGCATAAATAGTTTATCAAACAAAGTTTCATAGCACCAGTTTAGGAAAGAATATTGATTGCACTAAGTTCAAGGCACCGAAAATGTTTTCTAGCTATATGTAGGAGGTTACGCTCCCAAGTAATGTAGGTAATCGCATACCTAGGAAATGTAGGTAATCACACATACCTATGAAATGTAGGTAATCAAACATACCTATGAAATGTAGCTAACGGTTCTTAACTTAGGCAATCATAGGTAATCTGTAATAGTTTAAATTATGCACTCATGTCCATGAGTATATAGCAAGTAGGTAATAAGTGAATAGTATTGTACTCGAATAATCGAACAAGTATTAGATAAGGCTGAAAATATTTGAGTAATCAACCATGTAAAGCGAGTAATGCGTTTAAGTAAAACGAGCATGTATTCTCCCCCAAAGAGTTTATAAAACAATTAAAAGAGTAGGGGCTATGACTCACCTGATATGATGGTACAATGATGGTAAAATGATCGGGACAATAAGGCGCAAACACTAGCCGCAACCTAAGATGAGTGAAAATGATCTACTATAAGCAATGAAATGATGTTGCACATGCAAATACGTATGTTATCGATACCACTCGTGAAATGCGAAAATAACTTTTATCGTCCAAAAATACATTTTTGACGTCTCGTTAAGTTATTAAACACTTTTCATGTAAATATGTTGAAACGGTACCCCACGATCCTTGTTTGGTGTTCTATCGGCAAATATAGTGTTTTCGTCGTAAAATGATACTTTTCACAACTTGAAATATAACCAAAATGACCTCGCAAAACTAGCCGTGAAAAGTTGTACGTTAAGGGTAAATGATGAAACTTGGCGTTTTTGAAAACCTTGTAACCATATCTAAATGTTGTCTCATTTGACTTTTAATCATACGCGCCTTGATGGTTAAGAAATATTGCTTCCAATGTCGTTACTTGAAAATATAATGTTCAACACTTAGAAAAATTCTATTATAGTAAAAGCTGTCAAAATAATAACTTTGAAAGGATTTTCGGGTAAAAAGATGAGGCTGTAGTTTATTCGTTATAAGTGTATTCGACGAACGGCCAATTGATTTGTAAAGCTTGCTGGAAGATCTTGATTTCATAAAACTACGGCTCGGACTCAAACCATACCAATCATGGAGAAAAACAGCCGAGATAGTGGTGCGTCGCAAAAACTGTTTAGTGGCAAAAATAATAATAATATTGCTGAAGGAAATTTGTAAAAATCGTCTAAGTTCAAACGCTTGCATCTTTGTCGTTATAAGCCCGTTTTCTACGTTCTTTATATCCCCGGAATCGTGGGAACATGTACTATCACATTTTTAGTAGTTTGGCTTGTCTAGGTTACGTTAAATGTCTCATTTTGTCCAACAAAAGTTACCCAACAGCAACTATATTTTCTGAAAATACTTTTCGTCGTTAAACTTCGGAAAACCATATCTCCTTCGTTATTAACTCGTTTTTATCCCTACTTTCGGCCATAGTTTCATATCGGAAAGTATTTTCTAAATTTTTGTCCAAAAAGTACACCCAACCCCCTGGATTTTCTGAAATTTACAAAAATGGACAGTAGGTATTTTACTTGTTCAAAACTTAGTTTTCTAGTTACTAACTTGTGCAAAAACCTTCCAAACAACTTCAACACAACTCTTAAACTACTATACACCTTCTTAGGGTGTCATGGGGTCCTAAACTTCACAAAACATGGTAGGATTTCAAGGGAATGATCATAGGCTTGATATGTATTCATAAAAACTATATAACTTGAAAAGTGGTATATATAACATAAATACTTGCATGTTTTGCTAATATAACTTGAAAATACATCATGTTACTAGTTAAATGAAAGTATGAGCTGATTAGAAAATATTACTTGAGCTTACTTGATACTTTTTGAAGGATTTGGAGATGATTATGTTAATAACCTTGAGATTTCTATTTCAAAATCTAAACAAGGATGATAAAAGAGACATGTTTATAGCTTGATCTTGGAAAATGATGGTTCTTCCTTGTGTTCTTGATGTTGCCGTGAGTTGGAGCTAGAGAGAATGAGATATGAGATCTTTTGTTTTTTTTGACAAATGAAATACTACTTGAAGTCTTGGTATTATTATATGGTTTGGAAATAAAATGGGACAAAGGTACTAGCTAATAAATGGAGTTAGTAGTTTATTGTCAAAATATAAGTGATTGGCATGGAGGGGGGACGGCAAAGGATGGGGGTGGGGAAAATTGCAAGATTTTGTACGACTTTTGGTGTATAATGTTAGATATTATTAGTTTTAGGGGATACCGGGTACCGAGTTTGCTAGAAATATAGTTTAACTGTACCCAATAAAATGTGACGACGTTGTAAAAATTATAAAATTACATTCCTGATGAGAATCAGGTGTTAAAATAATTATCGTGTTGAGATATCGTGATTTGACGTAATTATAGTCGTTTACCAGAAAATATAGCAATTGGTTTTAAAACACCGGGTAAATTAATAATATCATTTTTATATTATTATAACGAGTATGACAATATATTAGGATCGTAGACGGGAGTATCGTGTATATATATTAGTAGTAAAAACTGAGTGGTAACGTTAATTACAAATTAAGCATACGTAAATTGAAATAATGCATATCCGTGCATGATCTAAAGTGCTGATGACGTTACTGATGTTATGTAGACTACTCCAGTCTATATGACGTATCCCTACTGATGATGCATGAATTCACAGCTAAACCTAACTGGTTACGCGAATTTGAATACCCGTAAACTAGATTTACGAAATGATGAACGACAATCGTGAATAGTGATTTCCTTCCGGGAATGAATAGTGTCATATGAATAGTAAAATTTTCGAACGCTTCTCAGAATCTCAAACTAACTCCGAAAATGATGAATAGTAAAATGGTGAATAGTGATCAGTGAATAGTAAATGATGAATAGTAACTTCCCCGAAATGAATAATGAAATTTCGACTTTTGAAAAAGGACCTGAAATTACGAGTTGTGACAGTTGCCCTCAAGGTCAACATGGCCATCTACCATTTAAGATCAATTTCTTCAAGATCATCAGGATCAATATGATCCATATCTTGATTGATAACCTGTGATCTTATGTTGGTTGTCAGATCAGCCAAGAATGTACACAAAGTAATATCACTGATGGAATTTTTATCATTAGAACTAGCAGCAGATCCATCAGCAGCAGATACCCCATAAGCAGTAGAGTGTGATTCTTGAGTTTCTTTTGACTTTGAAGATATAAAGGCAAGATTTTGTGTACGAGAAGATGAAGTAGATGAAGAAGTCAACTCTGGTTCATACACCTTCAGATTGTTGTAGAGGCTTTCCAACTTCATAGTTTCAAAATCAGGCTTATTCCTCCACACAACTGTATGCATACTCCATTCAGGTGCAAGACTTCTAAGAAACTTGAGGTTTACATCTTCTTGAGGAACCACATAACCAACAAGCTTTAAGTGACTAACAAGTTGATTAAGCCTGTTGTATGTGCCATCAATCTTTTCTCCACTTGCAGCAGTAAAGTTCTCAAACTTATGCTTCAACATGTTTTTCCTTGACTTCTTAGTAGCATCATTCCTTCCAAACCTGAATTCCACAGCATCCATCAGGGCTTTTGCAGTCTCACATCCCTCAAAATCCAACTGAAATTCATTAGGTATTCCCATCAGGAGAATACTGTGTGCCTTGATCTCCATCTTTCTCACTGAGTTCTCTTCAGCAGACTAGATAGGTATATCTTTTCCATCAGGACCCTTATTTGGTAAAGAGTCACCATTGATGATCACATTCCACATGTTGAAGTCAATCATGCGAATGTACTATCTTATTCTCATCTTCCATAGCTCATATTCTCCAGGGTTGAGCATGGGAACCTTTGAAGCAGTCACCATATGTGTGTCGTCACCCATCTTCAGCAATTGATTAGGAACAACAAACTTGTAAGGAACAAATTCTTCTTGATTTCAACTTCTAGATCACAAGCTCTGATACCACTTGTTTGTCCCAGTTGAGCAAACGATCTTATATAGAAGTTGACTTGAGTTAACACTTAAGCTAGAACGCGGAATATTAAAGCTTAACTTAAGAAGAATAATGATTCATTATCAACACTTCAATATATTAATGATATGAGCACTCTACAATGCTAGGGTTTTACAACCTTGAAGTGTAAATGAAAACTAAACAATACGTACTCAATCTAACCCTAGGATCCTCCTTTTATAGGGCAAGGAGTCCTACTAGGTTTACAATACCTTTCTACAAAAGATAAGAATATTCTAGACGTATAAAATATACACATAATCTATTCTATAATTATCCACTCGTGTAAATGCATATCTCTTCAATAGTAGATTCACCAGCAGTACTTTCCTATAGCAACACTTTGAATGTATAGTAGCATAATCATTTACCTTAGTAGCAGTTTCATCTTAACAGCAATTTGACTCTTCTGTAGCAAAATCCAAAACCCAACAAAGTTGTTTACAAATTAGGCGCCAAAGTTTGTTAAGTAGCTATTACACCTCTTGTTGCCTTTAAAAGGCAATCCTTTCCCATTAATCATTTTCACTCTTGATTTTGATAAATCTTTCTCTCAATTTTGCTCTGTAAATGTTCCAGTGTAACAACCCCACAATAATCCAGTAACAATCCTTTTTCGAATCTTGTTTCTTTACTATTAGATTCCTAATTGTGTTGTTGCATTTGAGATTGTGACTTCATTTCTTGTTGATCTCTAATCACACATCACAGATTCTTGTAGTTATAGTAGTATTGATTACTATACATTTTGTTTCACATGGATTATTGTTGTTCGACAGTATTCTTTGTTGGGATATGTCCATATCATAAATAAATATACGGCCGAAAATACGTGAGCTTATTGAGGGCTGATGTACGTGGGGATCGCACCAGGTTTTACCTCTCGAGGGATCTCGAGAAGCTTACAACCCCCACCAGGCAGTGTACCTGATCATTGTATTATAGTATAGTGACAAGTACCGGGGGATTGATCATTCAACTCCGGAATAGTGTCGCTAGGATTAGAAAGTCTCCTAAACTAGGTCTAGAGGTGAGGGATGATTCTTTTTGTATTTTTATATTTTATAAAAGCAAGTAAAATCTCGGGTTTTGGAAGAGTGGGCGGAATTAGTTGCAAGCCAACTAACCCAAATAACTACAAATGTAATCAAAATAAAATAACAAAAATGAAATGAAACTAATAAAATAATGTGGTGTAAACAATGATGAGGAAAGTTGTGTTTACTTAGGTTTCATTACTCCCTAGATATCTTTTACAGGTTGATAGCTTGTTACAATTGCATGGATGACGGGTCATATTCCTTAATACTAGTCGTAGGGCCGTGTATAATATTCTATAACTCTATAGGATCCTACTTCACTCCTATGTCGAGCCGTTAGAAGCTCATAACATGGGATCATTAGAATTCTCCTATGCATTAAATACAACCAAAAATCATAGTACACCTCCAATCATGTTTCTTAAGACGTTCAAGCAAGTTACCAATGAAAGTCTGCCAGTTTTCTTAAGCCTAACATCGAATACAATCATCCGTAACAATTATAAACAAATAATCAACCCATAATCAACATCTAGGTTCCACTACATCTAAGCAAACACAAAGGAAATCTAGCCTAGCATGTTAAATAGAAGACAAGCGTAAAATATAATCAAACAACACATAGACATATTGATTGATTTGAAAGAGTACTTATCTCTAATTGCACATGAAAGATTCAAAGGGTTGAAAACCTTGAAAAAGCTGGAAAATTTAACCTAGGGTTTTTCCCTCAAAGTTGCACACTAATGAATGAAATTTGGAAAACTATATATAGATTTTATAGGGTGACGGCGTCATGTATAAAGTTGTGACGCCGTCAACTTGCCGCCATAATAGAAATCGTATTGCCTAGATCTGATTTTGACGCCGTCATGTAGGATTTTCTTCTGGGCCGTCATGTACAAATGGACCCTGACGGCCTTGGTGACGCCGTCAGGTCCTATGCTTGAAAACACTCTGGACCGTCACGTGTATCTTCTACATCCACCTCTTTTGTAACTCTTGACGCCGTCATTAAGGAAGTTGTGATGCCGTCAGGTACTGTTCCCAGCTAGAAAAATTGAGACTTTGCCGTTTTCTTCACTTTTATGCTCCAAAAACGTCCAAAATGCTTCATTTTCTAGATTTCTCTCCAAAAGTACCTAAAATGACAAAAGGAACGATTTAGAGCAATATTTGATCAAATAATCACGAATCCGGGCTTAAATGACCCCTTAAAAGTGGTTCACTTTTCGCCTCATCGCCTCATCAAATACCCTTACACTTGAGATTTGCTTGTCCTCAAGCAAATGCGCTTTTATTCTAATCGAAATACAAGTTAGGGGTCATTTAACACTAATATAAAAGGAATTACAACAAATAATCGTTCCACTAAAAACTAAAGACAAGCACGGAGGTCATACACTAGCACCTCACAAATAGTGTTTGGATACTCACATCTCTCGGGTGTAATAAAGTATATATCACAATAAGGAAATGGAAAACATCTCTTACTACCTTTCATAGCAAAATAGATTACCATAGGATTAGGAAAGGATCAAACCTCCACCACTTGGCATAAGCACCTAGGATAAACTATCAAAGAGGTCTTTTAAAGGGTTATAATGTTAGGTGTAGGGATATGGAAAAACACGGTTTTGTTAGATAAAGGCAATATTTACTAGTGGCGAGTTAATCATCTTGGTTAATTACATGTACAATATGGCGTTGCTAAGCCAAGACTAGACTCGACTTAAGCTAATAAATCAAAAATAACAAAAACATAAAATAAACATAGAATGAAATGGGATGGTAGTCCGTATGTTTTTTTTCTCTTTTTTTTTCTATTTTTTTTCTTTTTCTTAATTTTTCGATTTTTTTTCTTTATTTATTTTTTTATTTTTTATTATTATTATTATTATTTTTTTTTGCATACACTCTTGCCCTACCATCCAAAATAATACATCATAGGGAATGTACATTCCCCTTACACTTGAATTTTTACATACTTTACAATAAACTACTCTAATGACTCGAATCAAGATAATCAAAACACTTGGAGTACTTTTTAAGATTAACGCACATATGGGGGTAATAATTTGATGTTCTTCCCCATTACTCCAAAACATTAGTACTTTACCCATGAGTCCCAATCATCCCAAAACAATATGCACAAGATATGACTCGACTTAGCAACCATGCAATCAATTAGATAATTAACTAAGGGTTTAAACATATAACAATAATGCACTAAAGATGAGTGCATACACGGAAGGCTAAGGCGATTTGGTTGCACATTTGGGTGGGTTGTAACAAATTCTTCCTTTAAGTAAAATGCTTAAAGTTAGAAACTAAAGGATAGGCTCGGAGGGGTGTACTAGGGGTTTCGTGTACTAAAAATGAGTACAACGCTAAGGTGTGGGAAAATTAGTTGATTTTACTAGCCAAGTAATATGACTTAAATGGTCAAGTAATTATGATACGGGTTTAAACACAAGGGTGATCCTAATGCCTCTTATCATGTAGTAAATCCTACTACACGAATGTAGTCTCACTAGCGGTCTCGGTATGCATCACTAACGCGAGTTCTAGAATCTAAATGCTACCGGTACACTCATAATCACTAATAATGAATGCTTTTCCTATCAAATCTAAAGGCGAACCTCACATATTTGGGTGGAAAATTTTTCTGAATGGTACGGTTTTGTGCTAGTCATAGAACTCCTATCCATGAGACACTTGCTAAGGCTAAAGTTTCACTCCTAAAAGTTGTAAAAAATTTTAAAATTGGCGCTAAAATTACACTAACAAGTATTTCTCTTAGTTTTATTACACACCTACCATCAAACAAACAAACTCATGTGCAATTGTATTCTATAAGGTATCATCATTTACCCTCCCCTTACACTTAGGATGAACATTGTCCCCAATGTTCAATTAAAGGATGTAAAAGTGAAATAACGTAAAAGAATAAAAACAAATACTCCCCTGATTCGTTCGGTGTGGATAGTGTGGTAACAAGGTTAGATCTTCCTCCAAGAAAATGAACGTTCAAAGCTTCCCTTCCAGAAATATAAATCATCTTCTTGTCATATATAACCTGTTAAACCTGAGAAAACAATCAAGGCAACCTCGCGTAAAATCGGCGGCAATCTATATATACTAACAAATCCTAGAAAGAAATTTAAGATATAATGCTTGTGGAATGAATGTTTGCAGATTTCCTGGAGTTTATAAAACTAAAGAATTAACAAAAACTTGAAGACTCCGTTAGAAAAACAAAACTCACAAAATTTCCAGAATTTTACACATGACACCGTCAGGAGTTAACTCCTGACGCCGTCAGAAGTGACCTGCAGAAATCTTTACGTTAAGTTTCCGGAAAATTTCTGGAAAAACTTATGTCCTACTTCCTATAAAATCCTACAAAACATCATTATGACTCGATACAAGCATTTGACTCTAACAAGTACTAATACACATGTTCATTTAATATTGTGGCGAATCAAGATCAATTTCGTTCTTAGAAACAAATTTGGGGTTTCCCCTTACACTTGGCTTTTGCAAAATACCTTTATATGAAGTTAAGACGAAGTTAAACAACAAAATAAAGCATTTTCACAATTTTAGTTTGAAACATGATCTACCAACAATAAAAATAAAGCATGCATACGGAAGCAAATAACAATCAAACAAATAAAAATCACACAAAACATGGGTTGCCTCCCAAGAAGCGCTTTTCTTTATTTACGAGTCTTGTAGCTAGACTCAAGGTCATGGGCTACGTTTTCCTTCCCCACTTTTGTGCTAATTCAAAACATCTAACCCAATTCTCATCACGCTTGTACTCAGGGCCTAGATTCATACAACCTGAATAGTATGTTCGTATCCTCTCATAGTAAACATCATCATCAATTCCGTCATCCTTAATTTCATAAGGTCGAATCTCATCAATTGGTAAATTCTTGATGTCCTTTAATTCTTCCCTCATGTGAGGCATCATAAAAGTGATCCTTTCTATCCCCTCAGTAAACTGAACTATTCCCTTCCCATGATCACAATACATTTTAGTTGTCTCAACAAAAGGTTGTCCTAGGACCATTTCTCCTAAGTGTGGATCTATAATGCCTCTAACATCTTCTAGGATTACAAAGTCGCATTGATAGGTAAAATTTCCTACAAAGATGTGTACCCCTTTCATTCTCCTGACAAAATTACATAGTCGATTAGGGTTGTAGGGGTCTTTTCTAGGGTTTAACCTTTCATTCATTATCCAGTTGTAGTAGAGCCTGGACATGATATTCATGGGTGCTTTTAAATCAATGTATGTGTGCTCTCTAGACATGTACCTAATCATGCAAGGAATTTTTATGTTCCTATAGTTATGCCTCCTAATCCATGGTATTTTTCTATATTTTAAGGGGCAGGGGTGTTGTAAAAAGAATCTATGGTAACTTAATTCCTCAGGGGTTGGAGAGAAGTCGGTATACTCAATTTTCATCTGGAGGTGTTTATTAAATTCCTTAAATGTATCAACTTCCCTCTTTCTTCTTTTACGCGCTATAAGCCTCTTGCTAACTTCTAAATGGCGATTCTCTAAACCCATAAAGACAAACCTTATACGAACAAAGACACAAAGAAATAAGATAGACTAAAGAAAACCTAAAAATAAAAATAAAATCTTACTAGAAAGGAATCTAGCAAGTAGACCTAATAAAAAGAAATCCTAACCTAGACAATAACTATTCCCCGGAAACGGCGCCAAAAACTTGATGTACGTTGGGATCGCACCAGGTTTTACCTCTCGAGGGATCTTGAGAAGCTTACAACCCCCACCAGGCAGTGTACCTGATCGTTGTAGTATAGTATAGTGACAAGTACCGGGGGATTGATCGTTCAACTTAGGAATAGTGTCGCTAGGATTAGAAAGTCTCCTAAACTAGGTCTAGAGGCGAGGGATGATTCTAATTTGTATTTTTATATTTTATAAAAGCAAGTAAAATCTCGGGTTTTGGAAGAGTGGGCGGAATTAGTTGCTAGCCAAGTAATCCAAATAACTACAAATGCAATCAAAATAAAATAACAAAAATGAAATGAAACTAATAAACTAATGTGGTGTAAACAATGATGAGGAAAGTTGTGTTTACTTAGGTTTCATTACTCCCAAGATATCTTTTACAAGTTGATAGCTTGTTACAATTGCATGGATGACGGTTCATATTCCTTAATACTAGTCGTAGGGCCGTGTACAATATTCCCTAACTCTATAGGGTCCTACTTCACTCCTATGTCGAGCCGTTAGAAGCTCCTAGCATGGGATCATTAGAATTCTCCTACGCATTAAATACAACCAAAAATCGTAGTACACCTCCGATCATGTTTCTTAAGACGTTCAAGCAAGTTACCAATGGAAGTCTGCCAGTTTTCTTAAGCCTAACATCGAATACAATCATCCGTAACAATTATAAACAAACAATTAACCCATAATCAACATCTAGGTTTCACTACATCTAAGCAAACACAAAGGAAATCTAGCCTAGCATGTTAAATAGAAGACAAGGGTAAGATATAATCAAACAACACATAGACATATTGATTGATTTGAAAGAGTACTTATCTCTAATTGAACATGAAAGATTCAAAGGGTTGAAACCCTTGAAAAAGCTGGAAAATTCGACCTAGGTTTTTTCCCTCAAAGTTGCACACTAATGAATGAAATTTGGAAAACTATATATAGATTTTACAGGGTGACGGCGTCATGTATAAAGTTGTGACTCCGTCAACTCGCCGCCATAATAGAAATCGTATTGCCTAGATTTGATTTTGACGCCGTCATGTAGGATTTTCTTCTGGGCCGTCATGTACAAATGGACCCTGACGGCCTTGGTGACGCCGTCAGGTCCTATGATTGAAAACACTCTGGACCGTCACGTGTATTTTCCACATCTACCTCTTTTGTAACTCTTGACGCCATCATTAAGGAAGTTGTGATGCCGTCAGGTACTGTTCCCAGCAAGGAAAATTGAGACTTTTCCGTTTTCTTCACTTTTATGCTCCAAAAACGCCCGAAATGCTTCCTTTTCCAGATTTCTCTCCAAAAGTACCTAAAATGACAAAAGGAACGATTTAGGGAAATATTTGATCAAATAATCACGAATCCGGGCTTAAATGACCCCTTAAAAGTGGTTCACTTTTCGCCTCATCAAGGGCACACACGTATACATTTTGAGAACAGTTTATTTAAAGTAATTAATATATTAGATATGTTAATTACATTAAATAATAATAAATGAAATATTTAAATGACCATTAATTAAAATATTGAACGTTATAATTAATTAATAATTAATAAACACTTTATTAACAAGTAAGGGATTTGTTAGTAAAAAACCGAAATCCGTAGGGGTGTTGGTTTAGGGCAGGTCAAACAAAGAGAAGGGAGGCGGTCGAGTGCCGGTTTTTGAAACTTGAGGAGGTGTTTGACTCAAACTTGGAAGACAAGTTTAGAGGCTATATAAATCCCTCATTAGCTCTCAAAACAACATGATATATATTACCCTTAAAAAAATACACGACACAAGACAGTTGTCTTGGTTTTCTTTTCTTCCTTGCGACAAACAGAAAGCAAACCACATTGTATGCATGCTTATTATATTATCCACATGTATTGCTAATGATGATGTGCATGCAATACATATACGCATTATATTCCATGCATAGAAATCAATGGATATTCCTTTTCTGTGATCGGCAACTAATCCACAAAAGGGTTCTGACTGTATTAAATTAAGAACACCGAACCCTAGTTTTTTTGTGGTATTTATTCGTGTATCAAGAACTAGCATAATAGTGTTCTTGTTTAATGTGTTGTGTATGCAACAGTAGAGAGTTCATACTTTTGAACTTAGTGCTTTAGCGTGTTTGATTTACACAACGCACGTGTATTAAAGATTTGTTAATTTAATTGCTAAAAGGTACATTTCTCTTTACTTATGTTAATTACATTACACTATACTAGATTTTGTGTTCCATTGCGTTTATTCTAGTTTAGCGCAATGTAATTAACTTAACTAAAGAGATGTGTACCTTTTAGCAATTAAATCAACAAATCTTTAATACACCCGTGTGTGCAAATCAAACAAGCGAAACCACTAAGTTCAAAAGTACAAACTCTCTACAGTTACATACACAACACGTTAAACAAGAACATTAATATGCTAGTGCTTAATACCTAAATAAACACCACAAACAAATAGGGTTTGGTGTTCTTGATTAAACACGGTCGGGATCCTTTTGTGGATTAGTTGCTGATCAGAGTATAACAAAATAAAAGGTGTTAGGAATTATACTTGAGTTAATATTGACAAAATATGAAAGATGAAGGACTTATGATGACAAAGTGAAGAATGCAAAAGACAAGGGACTTGCTTGCTAAAGAAGATTTTACTTATTAGTCCTTTGTAGTATTTTGTAACCCTAGTTCTCTATTATATAAAGAGAATACAGGGAATTGGTTTAATTGTATGTACAAGATGTAAAACCTAGTAAAGGGGTGTGTGTGTATACCTAGGGCGTGAGAATGCTTATGTAAACGCCTAGGTTAGTTGATTAGTGTTAAGCCTCAAGGATCTTGGATCCCTGTTAGAGTGTAACCATGCTACACTTGATCACGTAGCATTGGGGCTTTGGTGTATGTTAGAGTAGAGATGATGACGAAGAAACCTTGTTAATAATAACAATTGTGTTTTGATTATTCCGCTGCTTATTGTTATTGTTATTATTATGTCCTACACAGCCTAGATCAATTTATAACAAGTGGTATCAAAGCCAGGTTGGCTCTTGATCTAGGATATACAAGGTTTTTCGGTGAAAAGAAGGAAAAATTCGAATTTGGTTCTATTTTCGTAACTCACTGCAGGTCAGTTTTCAAGGAGCGATATCTCCTTCATTAACCGTCGGATCAGGCTGAAATTTTTATTGGAGGTTCTCTATATACCAAGGTAGATTCTCACAGGAGAGATCTTCAATCTGAGCTTCCAAGAAAAAGATAAAAATTGTCAAAAACTGCTGCAGAGAGAGGTATGATATTCGATTTTTTTAGGGTTTTTAGGGTTTTGATATTAATTGATTTCCTTATTCTACTGATTTGATTCATCTAGGGTTTTGATATTAATTGATTTCCTTATTCTACTGATTTGATTCATCATGGAAGTCAATTTTGGGTTATTATCATATTTGATTCGTATTTATTGCTCATGGATTTGAAACCCTAAACACTAAATGAGCTGGTATTGATTCTCAAGGAGTACTCAAGGTAGGTTTAACTGAAGTTACTGGTACTCATGAATTTTGAAATTTATTTAGGGTTTGTTATCAGAAAAGGTGGTATAATAAAGAACTCGTTCATTAATTCTTTTCTGCTTCAAGTTTATGCCGCATGATTTATGATTAGAGTGGGGTTATTGACTGCTACTGCTTTTTGGTTTGAAGATTATTTGAACAAGATTGTAAGGCTACGATTAGTGGAGGAGCAGATTTGTGTGCCATGGATTAAATTGGTTGTAAGTAAACATGGTACGTTCGATTTAAACATGGCTGATTCACAAAGATAGTCTAGTACTGATTAGTTATTGGTCAAATTTTAATCTTCTACAATCATGGGTCGGTGGCACATTGAAATATATTCTTTGATTCAGAAACATGGGACGGTGGTGCTATTTAAATTCATAACCTTGTGCTGCTTTCTCGATTGTGGGATTCGATTATTTAATTCATCATGGGTCGGTGCAATATTCTTCACATGAGCTTTCGCTTTCTGCATGGTACTAAGCTATCACATGATTTCAAAGATGATAAAGACGCAACATATTCCTAAAGGTAAATGTGAAGTTGTTTTAGCTGCTGTTACGTTTGATTCTTTATGCACTAAGACTACTGTAGGGTTACTGGCTCTCTGGACGATTATAGATGTAATAATTCGCATTTTCAGATTAATTACTATTCCCGGAAAATTTCACTATTCATTTTTACTATTCAATTTACTATTCATTTTAACTATTCACTCCCGAAATTTTTATTTCATATTCTCGTAAGTTAAACTATTTTAATGATAATCCGAGAATTTCACGCTCGTCGGATCATTTCTGCAAAAATCACAAAGCCGTGTCCGAGATTTACTTTTAGGTTTAAACGTCATTCCAGCATCCCGATATGTCCATAAAATATTATAAACAATAGAAATATGATTTTCTCTCATTTTAGGATAATTCCAAAACTTTTGGAATTTTACGTTTTTCAGTTCAGCGTTTTACGCGAATTACGCGTTTTAGACCCGTGTTTCTAGTTTTTAGCAGGGTTTTAGCACCCGATAGATCCTACCACTCATTTTATATTTTATTATGGAGTATATTGATAAGTTCTAGCATATTTATAAGTTTCATATTTTTAGGATACCCGGTTTTACGTTTCGTGACTTAAAAACTTACGGTTAGCAATTTACGGAGTCAAAACTAGTCACATAAGTAGGATAATATCATCAAAAGTCCACACCTTGTTCTCCAAGTTCATGAACCGCCACTAGGGGGGGGGGGGGCATTCACACTTGTGGCATCATCTCATGACTTTAGCCATTAGATCATTTTTAATTACAACTTTGTCTCCAAGTTTAGGAAGCTTACTAGTTACCTTCCTAACCTCCTCATTTTTAGTGTAAAAGCAAGCTCATGTCTTCATTTATTCATCATTCAAACGCCACACCCTTTAATCCTAGCACCATGATCCTTTGATCTTCAATATACAAGTTACACTACAAAGTTCAAGGTCTTAGTATTCTCTACCTAGTTCTTAAGTTTGTTTGGTGATTCCATGGTTGAATTAGGAGCTACACAAGGTTACTAGGGCTGAAGTTAAATGGTTTTCACAAGGGTTATATCAAGGCTAGCAAGGGTTACAAGAGTTGTGGTGAAGGGTTTGCAAGCTTAGGTTTAGTGTCCTAGTTCTATACTTGACTTCCTTTCTTTAGAAAGCCAAAAGTTGTAAGAAACCCTTATACACTTTCTTGCTCAATATCATTTTCATGCTTATTATGTTTCTTTCATGCTATATATGGTCTTTGTATTGTGTTCATGATGTTTAAAAATGGATAAAACGAGTATTGGTATACATATGTTAACTTATGACAAGTAAACAAGCAAACTAGTGATTTTTATGGAGAACCACGACCAAAATAGTATAACTATGATATTTGAAACTTACTTACTGTTAAAGAGGACTTAACAAGGAAAGCATAGCAATTTGAATCACCCAAAACGAGTACACGAGTCAAAAGTTATGGCCATAAGAAGTTAGCGAGACCAAAACGCCGAAACTGCCAATACCCTACTGTTTGCATTCTGCCATTTTGAAAGTCCCACTTCTGGTCCGATTCATCAAAAAGTTAAAACACGAAAGTTGTCCGGAACGACGTTTTCGTTCAGGAACAAAGAAGCTTGAGCCCTGAAAATGCTTTCTGAGTGATAATTTTCTTCAAATTCTTAACAGCCCATTTTTAGACCAAAGTCACTATATTATAGTTATGAATTACTAAGACCAAGAGGTCTAATGACCTAAAGCCAAGACCACAACCATGGCTAAAGCCAAGGTTGAGTCTCAAGACCATGGTAACAATGACCAAGGTCACGACAAAGCCACGACTAAAGACCATATAACTTTTAAAGATCAAAACTTATATATATATATATATGTTATCAAATACTACAATAGTAGGGAGCCTCATGTGAGGAGTTCATTAAGTAAGCCGTCGAGATGAGTTGTGGATTTACGAATTAAAGTGTCCTGGCTCCTCGAACGTTTACTCCATGACTTCTGAATTATGTCGGCCCAAACGGTAGTAAGAGATATACAACCTATACATGTTTCATAGACCACTTATATTCAACGACTTACACTATATACTAAGTACTACATCATGAACATTATGCAAGACATATATAGGCAATTCGTCGTATTCTTAGACGTTACTCCAAACCTAAGTCGCAACGTTCTATTATAGGCTGCTCTTAGAGACTTTCGCGATTCGACTACCACTTTCATTTCTCATTACATAGACTTAAGGTGAGTCATAGCCCCTACTTTTTCATACTTGTTTTAACTCTTTGGGGGGGATACATGCACAACTACTTGCTTACTTGTACAAATACTTGATCACATTATACTTGATTGTTCTATACTTGGTCGTCTTATACTTGATCGCATTATACTTGATTTCATATATACTTAACTGCATTATACTAAATTGTGTTACTTCCAGTGGCTCCAGATTAAGTTGCTGGATGACCATTGAGACTTCCGATGGCTCCAAATTAAGTTGTTGGATGACCATTGAGGCTATTGATACATCCTAACATTTGCGAATGTTGGATACATCATAAACGTGAGGTCTTCGGAGATGAAGAGTAGACTCACGACTAATTGCTTAATTGTTTTGATGAACTTATACATGTCTTAATCATACTATATTGTAGCAGTGGGTTGTGAACACACATGTTACAAGTCTCTTATGGCGGGACTTGTAACTGAGTGGATTCACGATGCCTTTGCTGTGTGAACATTCTTTTAAGGTTTTTCAACTGTTTTAAGACAAACTCTATGAACTCACCAACCAATGTGTTGACACTTTAGCATGTTTATCTCAGGTTAGTAAGGCGATAGCTAGTGCGTGGAACTTAGAGTCAAGCTGCATATTCTGAAGACTTACGCTTTTATCATTTACCATTCAAAACATTTTGTATACATTTATGTATCATACTTTGGAATCTCATGTTTGCAACTTTGAATTCATTAATCGAATGGTAACTTTTCAAAACGTCTCATTTAGAGTTCGTTTTCTATACCTTGTACTTTGTATTATGAAGTAGCACCCCTATGACACAGTCTTCCGCTGCGGTATTTTGGGGGTGTTACAATAGAACTGTGCTCACTAGTGTTAGAAGTAAGACTACTGAGGTTACTGATCAAGACTATTGGATAGTAAGTCTACTGCTGTTTATTAAATCTTACTAATGCTACAGTGTTTCGTTCAGAATATTACCACTGCTAGTTCTACGTTTCAACTGCAATGCTAGATCGTTTCCACTGCTGCCTAAAAAGTTCCCACTGCTATGTTTAATTGTTCCCACAACTAATGTTAAAAGTTTCCACTACTCACCTATGTTATCACTGCTGCTTGATTGGTCGAAGATATACAAATAATGTTGACAAAGGTGTTGTGTAGTGGTTGTGGGATAACTTGAAAACAACAAAGGCAGTTTGAGATAAATAAATTATGTGGTACGGATTGAACAATGTTGATTGGTTTGAGAGACACACACACACAAAAGAATGTTTGGTGTTTGGGCTTCATGATTTTCATTGCTACTTGTGATTTTTATGGGAATAAGTTACAAGTGAGGGGAAGCTCGTATGGTTACACGCACACAAGAGTAGTATGAATTTTGTCTATTGGTTCTTAACAGATTACAAAGGCTTGTTCTTATTTGATTTAAATTGATTACGAAGAAAGGTTTTTATCACCTATTTGAAGTTGAAGTGGAATTTTTCGAGATTGTGTTCTTATCATATCTCAAAGTGGGTGTTACACTTTGAAGATAACTTGTTCGTGCTTTATGGTTATGACAAAGACTTGTCAAAATCTAGTTTTCATAGGTCAAGGGGTGGATGGATGAAGACTTGGCTAACTATCACTTAAAGGAGTTACATTGTAGTGCTCAGTGTCTCATTAAAGATGAGGATTTTATCAAGAGATTGCGGTCTACTTATATTTGCTATTACATATAAGTTTGGAGTCACGTGGTTAGTACAAGATATAAGACACAAGTTTGGGTTGTTCTACTTCAGCATCAAGTTGGTAATACTTAGTTTTCTTCATTAGTGATCATTACATAGAATCTACATTCAACAAATGGTTAACATATGGGTTTCATGGGAAGCTTACGTGTCCAAATGATTAACCATTTATATGCTACATCGAGGTAAAGGTTTTTGCTACTGCTAGTTGCTATTACTATTGATGGTTTTGATTTCTACTGTTTCAAGTCAATTTATAGATGCGGAAAACTTAATGGTGGGCGACTTTGAAACATTGGAAAGATGAATTGGACGTGTAATATTGATTCATGGTTGTGAAGATTAAGGTTGCTTACATTTGTCCCCTATTTGATGATGACAAAAAGGGGAAGAATCTTTACATTGAAGGTGCAACTTGAAGAGCCTTGGTGATATAGCATGATTTAAGGGGAAGTTCGTTTATCTTTCATATATACTAGCTTCAGGGGAAGTTCGTGCTTATTAGTTTTGTCATATCAACTAGGGGAAGATTGTTAGGAATTATACTTGAGTTGATATTGACAAAATATGAAAGATGAAGGACTTATGATGACAAAGTGAAGAATGCAAAAGACAAGGGACTTGCTTGCAAAAGAAGATTTTACTTATTAGTCCTTTGTAGTATTTTGTAACCCTAGTTCTCTATTATATAAAGAGAATACAGGGAATTGGTTTAATTGTACGTACAAGATGTAAAACCTAGTAAAGGTGTGTGTGTGTAAACCTAGGGCGTGAGTATGCTTATGTAAATGCCTAGGTTAGTTGATTAGTGTTAAGCCTCAAGGATCTTGGATCCCTGTTAGAGTGTAACCGTGCTACACTTGATCACGTAGCATTGGGGCTTTGGTGTATGTTAGAGTAGAGATGATGACGAAGAAACCTTGTTAATAATAACAATTGTGTTTTGATTATTCCGCTGCTTATTGTTATTGTTATTATTATGTCCTACACAGCCTAGATCAATTTATAACAAAAGGAATATCATGTGTAATATCCATTGATTTCTATGCATGGATATCATGCGGAAATGTACTGCATGCACATCATCATTAGCATGCATACATGTGGATAATAAAATAAGCATGTATACAATGTGTTTTGCTTTTTGTTTGTCGCAAGGAAGAAAAGAAAACCAAGACAATGGTTTTGTGCCGTGTGTATTTTAAGGGTTGTATGTATCGTTTTGTTTTGAGAGCTAATGAGGGGTTTATATAACTTCCAAACATGTTCTTCAAGTTTGAGTCCAACACCTCCTCAAGTTTTAAAAACCGACACTCGACCCCTTCCATTTTATTTGTTTAACCGACTCTTAACCAACACCCTTACGGGTTTCGGTTTTGTACTAACAAGTCCTGTACTTGTTAATAAAGTGTTTATTAATTAAAATGTCCAACATTATAATTAATGACCGTTTAAATATTTCATGTATTATTATTTAATATAATTAACACATCTAATATATTAATTACATAAATAAAGTGTTCTCTAAATGTATACGTGTGTGCCCAATAGGCTCACGTATTTCTGGCCGTATATTTATTTATGATATGGACATATGCCAATAGCTCCCACTTGGACATGTCTCAAATAAATATAATAATATTGGTAAGCGTCTAGCAACAAGCCAATTATCCCAGAAATACCCGAGCGTAGTTTCTTAAAGTTACAGTTAAATGACTTATCATTTTATCATCCTTTTGTTTCAAATACCATATTAAATATGAATATTGATCAAGGTCATTCCATAATTTAAACTATTCTGTTTCTCATTTCAACGATTGATCAAGATTACCAAATTCATCGGGACATATCCTGATCTCCTTTGGGTGCGGCAACACAAACATCTGACTAAACCCACGAGGGGCCCAATTGTGTCATACTTTAAATTAATTTAAGGAACAAATCCTATATCGACAACAAGCGGCATCTGCATGTTTCACAACATTTCTGTAAATAGCCCTTATAACTACCATTTATGGATAGCGTTAGACTAAAATCAAGAAATGGGATCCACACACGCCATTCCTGCTTGCATCTCAAGTCTAAGGATAAATGAAGAAATCATTTACAAGATTCAGTTGATGACGCCGATCCATGAAGTGAAAATCTTGTTAGTTGAGGAAAGTCGAGTTTAGCGGGACTCCTCCTACAATATTCAAAGAATATTACCAGTCTCTCAGGTTTGTCTTAATTCAGTTATATTCCTATGTAGTTGATCGACAATGGATAGTTTAGAATAGTATAAATCGTTCATTGATTTAAACATGAAAATATCGAACACAACTTATTCAAACATACCACGTACTTTGATTCATTACATAAATATTAATTATTTAACATCCCTTATCCAAATACTAAATAGATAAATGCTTGATAATCCTAGTTGATGAATTATGCCTCAAGACATGACAATCATACTTGTTGACAAGGTATAAAATTCAACTAGTTTTGATTATCAAAATTTTGAGAATGCTTATTTCAAGAATTCTAGTGAAGTTCTTGTATGCGTGCATACAAATATCTCGATATTGACATACAATATTCCATAAGGTCTGTGACATCATCAAACACCTACTTATGACAACCATCTTTCAAACTTCTAATGTTTAAAGTATTCTTATGTATAATGCTGCTATGCCCTTAGTTGAGCACAACTAGTCTACATGGTGATCATTAAGGATGAAATTCTACCATGACTAATATTGATTGTAATCTCAATTAAACTCGCATCATTGTATTCACACAACAATATGCTCTTTTAAAAATATGAAAACTATAAATATTCCTTTGGTAATGTTTGGTGCATTCTTAAACTCCAAGTTTATTGGCTATGGCAATTGCGCAACAATTGTGGCAATGTACATCCATAAAATTTTCATTACTGGGAATGGCTCTAAGCTAATGAATGAATTTATAAATCCAAACATATTCCATTAGAATATTTATTACACTAGTTCTAATAACTTTCAAGTATATATGAATGTTGTCAAATCATCTTGCATTCATGCATGATACAACAATTCCTCTACACAATATGATGTACATGATGAATCCTTGAGTCAGACTTAAGATCTCATTCTTGTCCTATATTATCAAAAGAACATGTAACCATTGAGACTTGCTAAATGGTATGTCATGTTGTTTTAGACTTATTTACCGCATACGTTTATAACAATAAACATTTATTCAAAAATCGTATGTTTTATTTCCTAAATCTTTCAAGTGAAGTTTCATTCAAAGCTAAGGATTAACATTTAGCTTAGCTAGAATGTTACTGCCTATATGTTATGCAACATATATGATTTAAGAAAATAAAGATAATACTTCTGTGAAAACGTAGAAGGGGGGGGGGGGGGGTGAATACGTTACCGTTTAAAACTCTTTAAACTTGTTGTATCAAATAACCTTTCTTAGCTTGTTCTAATATGAAAGATGTTAAGTTTAGTTTATGACTAGCATAAACTTAAGACATGTTATCACACAAGCATAATCAACAAGTCACAACACAAACAATCACATAATGCAAACATTAAAGTAAAGCAATAAGTAAAAGGAAAGTGCAAACGGAACACGAGGATTTATAGTGGTTCGGTCACGAATCTCTTCTCTGACTTACTCCACTCCTCGGGTACCCAACTCGAGAGTTACTTCACTAGATCAACAACCTCCCTTCTCGGCGGAGAAAACCTTACAATCGTCGCTTACACTTTTTCCGGTACAAAGCTAAATGCCGGGTTCTTTTACAAAGGTACAACCACTCCTATCGTCGCCTATAACATTTCCGACACTAAGCTAGATGTCGAGTTCTTTCCCAAGGGTACAACCACTCCCACTATGTTTTGTGGCCCAACATAGAAACCTTGTGTTTTATGGCACAAACACATAAACCATCTAATCTATATTGTGATGATACAATGATGATCCATGACATACGTTGGTATGCTTTGAATGAATGATGACTTCAAGATCTTCTAACCTTCTTAGTGGATCATGAAGTATGCTTACAACATATAATGAGAGTTAGTAACATTATGATCATTATGTAAAGGGTGATTCATTGATGTTCCTACATGGTTTTCTACTAATCTATATGTGTGTGGTTTTTCATCAAGTTCATAAGTAAACCATGAACTCCTATTTATAGGCAAAACTAACAAAGACATAAACCAAATATCTTTCTATATTTATGTCTAGTCAAATCAATATTTTCTAGTCAACTACAAGATTGTAGTGTGCAAGTCTAAACTAAATCTATGACACATCTTACAAGTTTCTTTCCAAGTTTAAACATGTCAAATCAAGATTCTACAAGTCAACACACAATACTAAAATGTGTAAGAAGTCTTATGGAAAGTCAAACACTCAACCTTTCCATAAATGCACATGCTACATTTTCATTTTAGATTAACTTGTAAATAAAAGTATACTTGTAAGTTACTTAGAGAATGTATGTGTTAGCTTGCTATATAATGTTTAGTAAGTTACTAAAAATGTTTTATGTACTTATGTTGTTATAAGACACATTTTTATAGATTGTAAACTTACTAATATTATCTAGACACCTAATGTGACACTTATTCTATTTAACACCTAAAGTGTACTTTGACACCTAAAATACTTAAAGTCTCTAAAAGTATTTTAGTCATTCTAAATGGTTGGTCAAGGGGTTTGATCATAATGCCACACAACAAATATGTACGAACCTGTGTTGTAGCATACGAGGACTCATGACGTTGAGAGGTGTTGAATGTATGTTGAGACAAACTATGATTACAAGTAACTTGTACATTTTACTTTATGTATCAAGTTATACGTTTGTCATCAATCAAAACAAACGAGACTGTATAGATTAAATATCGTAATATTTGCACTAACAATCTCCCCTTGTTGATGATGACCAAATATGTAAACAAGATAGATAGTAAAATGTAAAAAGTTACTTGTGTTCGTATAACTTACTTGTATCCGCAACACCTTCTACATTTCCTTCTCCGTTTACACTCTTCTCCCCCTTTTGTCGAAACAAAAAGGGTGTGTTGTAAAACCCTAAAATCTAAAACTTGTGAAATGACTATTTTACCCCTTTAATTTTGAATTAAAAAATGTATAATATAACAAGTTCATTAAAATGCATTTGACCTAATTTATAAATAATTTATATGCTTCGATCCACTTTGTCACCAAAGAAATAACATTTGAACATAACATAAGTTTTCGAACTTTATAAATTGAAGAAGCTACAAGAATTTTGGAACCTTAATACTTGAAAACTATAAGTAACCAATCTATAACCTAAGAGTAAATAAAATCAACACAATAGTTTTCCTTTGCAAATATCACACGTTAACTAAGGCTATTATGGACAGACTTTTTGTTCTAAAATTTGTACACAACTTTGATAACCAAGTGAAGCCCATGAAATATACAGGAAATCAATAAATTGGCTAGTCAATATGTAACTCCATAAAACACGGAAATTTTGATTCCTTTCCATCTATAATACACGCTCCTTCCCATTTTATTCTATCAAAACTCTCTACTCTCTCTCTCAAAATAACGACACATTCAAAAACCCTAGAACACTCAAGTGACGGCTGGTACCTTGCCCATCTTCCTCATACGTTCTAAGGTGTAACAAGGTGAAAGGATATTGGTTTCGATCGCGGTATAGGGCTGGTACAGAAGGGTTTTGGTTTGGTTTGTATTCGGACTGGTTTTGGGTCATTATTCCTTGTTTCTTCTCCCATTCGATCCAACACAAGGTATCACCTATAATCCTTGTTCAATTCTTCCACATTTGATCATCTATACCATGTTTTGGGTTTCGATAATAATCGGTTAATAGAACATGTTATACGATACTTTGGTCACATAAAATATTCATCTATATAATCAGTTTTGTTGCATGTTAATTGGCTGTGTAAACCTTGCATGAAATCCTCTTAAAACTAATGTAAAAGTCGACCCAATAAAACAAGACCAGACCCCATGTTTTGACTATAAAATCTGGTAGAGGGCGCATGTCGTTTTTATCCTTTTCTTGGCTCGACAAAACCTTAGTAAAACCCTTCATGAATTGACTATATACAACAGAATTTGCAACTTGTGTTTTGTGTAATTCGAATAAGCTTAAGTAATAAAAGAAGCCACGACTTTCATGGTTCGAGTGAAAATAAAAGGGATTTCTCGACTTATTGTTTTCAAAAAGAGAAAAAGGGATGCGGATCATTGACCTTTATAAATGAGAAAAGGATTTGACCTTTATATCAAAAACAGTTCGAAAAAAAAGAAGAAAGCTTGTGCATGTCGAGTTTGGTTGATAAGAGGGTCGAGTCGAGTCAGTTTGAAAACCGTACTAAATATTGTACGTATGGATGGTATATATAACTGTATGTGTGGCGTGTGCATCTTTAAAAGAGTTTGATCATGTTTAGTGTATGTGAGTATGTATGATGTCATGTGTGTGGGTTTATGTTGCATGGGAGTGTATGTGTCGATAGGTGTTTTTGTTTCTGCATGGTTACTCTAATTTTCGAATATGAAAGAGTAACATGGAAACCATATCTAATTGTTCTTGCATAACTGTTAACACATAAGGTTAAGTATGGGGCGCATGCGTATTTATTTACGTAGATAATAGTTTGGTTTTGGTGTGAGTTTATGTTTTCGGTATGTGCTCATCGTGTGTTTATGCTTGTGATATTAACATATTTTAGTCGTAGCGGTCTAAGATTTATGTCGAGAGTACGTTAATAAATTACATAAAATTATTATCTTAATATTAAATTATTAAAATAGAGTTTATAATAAATTTTATTTGACTTTTAATATTTAATTGTGATAATTTATATTTTAGACCCTAAACTTTACTAAATTGATAAATCAACCCTAAACTATTATATTGATCATTTTAACCTCAGATATTATTAATGGTTCTTTTAAAACCTTAAAGGATTAAATTATTATTTCGGGAAACTTACTAACAAAAACTTGCTAATTCGAGAAACCTGCCTAAAATAGAAGTTACTAAAAAAGGGATAGTATAACCTAATTCTAGTGAACTATTTGTAATACTTGGTTTCTTCCGTTAGGTTCTGTGAAGAAGGAGTGATCTTTCCACTTCTGTGTTGCCTATCTTTTGTCAGTTTTTGTCTTCGAAATAAGGTACAGATATTCTGACCTTTCACAGGTTTCTCATGAACTCTTGCTTATCTAAACTTTTGATTTGTTAACCTTTGCTATGTTCCCTCCTATTTGTGAACCTTTGATATGATCCATTTGAATTGAGCCTTTGCTATGAACCTTTGATTTGAACTCTGATTATGAACTCTTCCATTTGTAAACCTTTGACTTGAACCTTTGCTATGCACCTTTGATTATGATACTTTGAATTGACTTGGACTTTGTTATTTGATTTGCCTTTGACCCTTCAGTATTATACCCGAGCATTTTCCTAGCCATGAAGGTAACATGACCATGGCATTGATGCACCAATGTCATGACTCCAGTATGGTCGAGTGATGTTCCACACCGTCCCTTTGTTTGATCTGCATTTGGTTTGGGTAGGGGCGTATGGATGCATCCTAGATTTGATTTGATTTGCTACTACATTTGGTTTGGTGTCTGGTACTGTGTGCAATACATGCCTTTCACATTATTTGGGAGTTGATCACTCCATGGTTACTATGTTGAAGACTTTGATTTGTTTTGTTTTGTTTGGCTCATGGTAGAATGCTGATATAACCTAACCTTTATCTTATTCTTATCTTCCTTATTATACCTTTTGTTATCCCCAATGCATATACTTCGTTTCCAATTTTGTTTCATTTACTTTGTGGATATATCTATTCACTGAGCTTTTGAAGCTCAACCGCATTTTCTTTTCCTGCGGCAGGTATTTAGCTAGGAGCTTTAGGATGGCTTCTTTTAGGATGAGAGCTAGATTGTGTGTGGACCGACCTTAGTCTTCCTAGTTTGATATGAACATTTGGATTTGGATTTTGTTTTGTACTTCATTCGAATTTTGCCTTGGGAACTTATGTATTTTGTTTAAGTCATTGGTTGACTTACTTTCCTTTGGTTATTTTTGTGATAAGACTTCTGCTTGCATTTATATATGTTTGTATCTGATTTGTCACCATAATGTAGCATTTCTACCCTTGTCGGGTTGGGGTGTTACAATTATGGTATCGGAGACACAGGTTTTAGGACCCTTTGAGCTTAGGCTATTGACCTGTGAGGATTGGGTAGACACTAGGTTTTCGTTTCGTCTTTTCCTTTCGTATTCATACTGTTTGTCTTTTGCTAATTGTTTGGTATCGTTTTAGATGGTGAACACTCGAAACGGAGGTGGTGATGCTAACCCTCCCAACATTGATGAGATTGTTGCTCAAGCCGTTGCTGCTGCTATTCAGAATTTGCGTAATAAGCGTAGGGATGGGGCTGGAAGCAGCAACGAAGGCATTCATGTGTGGATTGAACGCTTCAATAAACTGAAGCCCAATCCCTTCTTGTCAGCTACTACTCTGACTGAAGCGGGTGATTAGATTAACCATTGTGAGAAGTTGTTTCAGGTGATTGGTTGTCCTGATGGGGTGAAAGCTTGTTTAGCAGCTTTCAAGTTTGATGGTGACGCCCTCAACTGTTGGACGTCGTATGTTCAGGCGAAGGGTGATGGTTTTGTTGAAACATGTACTTGGGCGGCGTTTTGTGAGGCCTTCTACAAGAGGTTCATCCCTCTCTCGGAATAGCAGCGATACGAGAGAGAGTATGGTACCATTTATCAGTTTGAGCGGGAGAATGCGGCAGAGTATATGGAGCGTTTTCTCAGGTTGGCTAGCTTTGTGGGGCCTAATGTGTCAGGGGATGCAGCTAGGCAGGCTCATCACTATAAGTGGGGTTTGAAGCGTTGGATACTTGACCGTATTGTTAATACGGATTATGCTGATGTGTCGATGGTTTGTGATGCGGCACGCAATATCGAGTTTTTGCATGAGAGTGGGAATTCCAACAAGAGGAGTAGAGATGGTGACCGCATCCAGCATCGGGGTAAAGGGCAGCAAGATAGAGGTTCTGAGTTTAGGGGTCGATCAGACCAGACTTATGATTCGAGAGGTCAGTTTGATAGGAGCTATGATCAGAGATGTCAGGATCAGCGGGGTAATGACAGGCAGAGGAATGATAGGCGGGGTAACAACAACAACAATGGTTAGAAACAATGGAAGGATCAGTCTAAGGGTTATCAGCAGAACCGTGCATCGGGGTCTTCGAGTCAGAACAGGTCTGCTGAGATTTTGCCTCACCCACCTCTTTGTCCTTCTTGTGCTAAGCCACATCCGGGTCCGTGTTACAAGTCTATAGGTGGGTGTTTCCATTGCGGGTCTACACATCATAGGGTAAGGGATTGTCCTAAGCAGAACGCCACTATGCCTGTGAACAACCCTAAACCACCTCCGACTACAGGCCGGGTTTTCTCTACTACCCGTGATCAGGCAGCTCACAACTCAGGTACCATTACCGGCATTTTATATTTTGGCGATCATACTGTCTTTGCTTTATTTGACACCGGTGCTACGCATTTGATTATATCTGTAAATTTTGCTAAGAAACTTAATCTTACCCCAACACCATTAACAAACCTCTTATCCCTCTCCACACCTATGAAAGATCATGTGCTTATTGATTCTGAATTTGTGAATTGTCCTCTACGATTTGATGATCGTGTTCGTCCGGCGAATCTGCTTCCTCTCGACATGTTTGATTTTGATGTGATTTTGGGCATGGACTGGTTAGCTTTGCATAAGGCTACCGTCGATTGCCATGCGAGGAAAGTAATATTTGGTGATTTGATTCATCCTGAATTTGTTTATCATGGTTCCCAACCGCTCAAATCTGCTAAGTTTATCTCTGCCATGAAGGCTCGTACTTTGATTTCTCACGGTTGCCAAGGTTTTCTGGCTTCCATTAAGGACACCACTCTGGATAGTCCTTCTATCGACAGTCTTCTTATTGTTCGTGATTTTGCTGATGCCTTTCCCGATGAACTTCCTGGTATTCCTCCTGCTAGGGAAGTTGAATTTGGTATTGAGTTGATTCCGGGTGCCGAACCTATTTCTAAGGCTCCGTATCGTATGGAACCTATTGAATTGAAGGAGTTGAAGGAGCAACTGCAGGAACTCCTAGAGAACGGTTTCATCCGACTGAGTGTCTCTCCTTGGAGAGCACCTGTATTATTTGTTAAGAAGAAGGACGGGAGCATGCGTTTGTGTATTGATTATCGTGAACTCAACCGTATTACTATTCGTAACCAATATCCCCTTCCGCGCATTGATGATTTGTTTGACCAGCTGCAGGGTGCTAAGTGTTTCTCTAAGATTGATTTGAGATCGGGTTATCATCAGCTCCTTGTAAAGGAACAGGATGTTCCTAAGACTGCTTTTCGTACCAGATACGGGCATTATGAGTTTTTGGTTATGCCGTTTGGGTTGATGAATGCTCCACCAGTGTTTATGGACTTGATGAATCGGGTTTTCCATGAATATCTCGATAAGTTTGTGATTGTATTCATCGACGACATCTTGGTTTATTCAAAGTCTGAGAAAGAGCATGAACAACATCTTCGTATTGTCTTGGAGACTCTTAGACAACAGAAGTTGTATGCCAAGTTTTCAAAGTGTGAATTTTGGTTGAATAAAATGGCTTTCCTTGGTCATGTGGTATCCGCAGATGGCATCACCATGGATCCATCTAAGGTTAAGGCTATCACCAAGTGACCGAGACCTACTACAGTGACCGAGATTCGGAGTTTTCTGGGTTTGGCAGGTTATTACCGTCGTTTTGTTTAGGGATTCTCTAAGCTGGCTTTACCTTTGACACAGTTGATGAGGAAGGGTGAAAAGTTTCTTTGGACAGATGAGCATGAAAAGAGTTTTGAAGAGTTGAAACGGAGATTGGTGCCCGCTCCCATTTTGACTCTACCATCTGGTTCTGGAGGATTTCAGATCTATAGTGATGCATCTAAGAAGGGTTTGGGTTGTGTATTGATGCAGCACGGGAAGGTTATTGCCTATGCTTCGAGGCAATTGAAACCTTATGAAGAGAATTATCCTACCCATGATCTTGAACTGGCTGCTGTTGTTTTTGCCTTAAAGATTTGGAGACATTATTTGTACGGTGAATCCTGTGACATCTTTACGGATCATAAGAGTCTCAAATATATCTTCACTCAGCGGGAATTGAATATGAGACATAGGAGATGGCTAGAACTTCTCAAGGACTACGACACCAACATTCAGTACCATCTGGGTAAGGCGAATGTTGTTGCAGATGCACTGAGCAGGAAATCCGGTATGATTGCTAGATTGGAGATTGAACTCCGGATTCTTAACGATTTGGAAATTTTGGATGTGGAGATTTGTATTCGTGGTTATGGTGGTTATTGGGCTAGTATGAGGATAGAGTCCAATCTTATGTTGAGGATTAAGGATGCTCAGAAGGATGATGGTGAGCTTTGGTCTATCGTCTAGAATGTTGAAGACGGTAAATGTAACACCCCCAAAATTTAGTACAGCGGAAGACTCAACAAGCTTTCGGGGTGCTACGGGGATTGGTATCCAACACAAGACATAAAAGAACGAGATAAAGTAAACAAGAGAAAAATACAACCACGCGGGGTTTTAAATTTTACATTTATCCCAAATTCAATCAGAGTTAGGCCCAAAAGAAATAAATATAGGTCCACAATTATTTATCAGAGTTCTAGAAAATTTGATCCATAACCAAGTACCATAGCCAAGCCTCCAATCCAAGCATCCAAGGGCATCACTTAATTACCTGAGAAAACACGCTAAAAGTCAGATTTCGCTGGTGAGATCATAGGTTTAAATTCATAACTAAATAGAGTGGACATATACGCAAAAACGCTTGCTAGCTAGACTAGGCCTCAATCATCCAACCAAAACGAACCAATCAAAACTAACCAACCCTACAAGTGTACGCTATAGCTCAAATCAATAGCTTACCTAGCTCTTGTCTAGGCCTCGCTCTATAATCAATCCAATAGCTTTCCTAGTTTGGGACTAGGCCTCGCTCAACAACCAATTAATAGCTTACCTAGTTCGGGACTAGGCCTCGCTCTATAACCTACCTAGTTCTATAAGCATAGCAAGTTTTAAAATAAACAAAGCGATAATAGTCCACATAAAACAATTTGCATGTTTCTCACCCCAAGTATTGAAAACAAAGTTCAAGAGTAAAAGTGGGGCTATGACTCACCTCAAGCCCAGCAATCTGCAAAAGAAATCGATAGATGAAAGATGTAAAGCAAACTCAAATAACGGCAACTACAGACTCGGCACTTCCTAACAATATCAAACCCGTTCAGAAAGCATTCCTCAAAATCAAATATTTCCAATCCCGAACGTATTCCATTTTACTTTCCAAAAATATCCATTTCTCGAATTATCTTCATATTCATTTGAAGTTTGACGTTTGGTATCCATATGGGTGGAGGGTCGACACAACTCAAACCAAGAAGCCACAACGAAGAGAAATAATAAACCATCTATAGGTCTAATATTAGCCCAATATATTATTTAAATAAATCATCGAAGTTTATCAAATCCGTTGATTTGGTAATCCCCCATATTTATTTACTTGATATATCGCTCCAAGATTATACCCTACCTAAATCACATAGCACATAAAATTCTATATGGTAAATATCGTAGTCCAATAAATTCCCTAGATATATCGTCAAATTTGCCAAATTCGTCAATTTAGCCAACTCCACGAGATATTTAGTAATTTATTATCCTAATACACGTACCATAACCTATGGGCGTCGTAGGATACGATGCCCATTAATATACTCATTTTATATAGCTAAATAAACTCGATTTAACCCGTCGATTAAATAAGTTACGTAGTTATAGAAAATGGATATATTAATCGTCATATATCCGTGACAACTCAAAGTCACATAATAAAGTCCACTTGGACTTAAGTAACCACAACCCCGTATAACTCGATAATTTTTCTAATTTTATAAAAAGTCATGTTTTTATTTATTAATTATCCAACGTATTAGATCTCGTTATCATTTATAGTTATTTATTTATAATAATACTCCCGACATTTATTGCACCATTAGCATAGTCCAATAGTTATCGTTATATTATTATAACGTCTACTCGTGATCGTTTTATTATTAATATACGCATTTATATATATATATATATATATATATATATATATATATATATATATATATATATATATATATACACACGTTTATCACGTCTATATACTTATATAAACGATTATATTATCAATAATATTATTACGAGTTTTTATTATTAATGTTTGATTTTGAATATTTATCGAGTCATATGAGTTGGTCACATGTCCGAGTCATCACTCTTGGCTCATTGTCCAAGTCCAAAATAACATAACCATGTCATAAATAAATAATCCAACTCCGTCCAAAATCAATCCCAATCCACGTGCTCCAACAATAGGGTCCGACTACGACACCCGACTAACCTATCTCCGTCATCTAATTGACCGTCTCACAATCGGTCCCCAATATCATACTCGTCAACACAACTCCACAATATCAAAGTTAATTCATTTGCCGAAACCATGAGGTTACGGCCTCAACTCCACTTTCGGCCAACAACAATAATAATAACAATAAAATGCCCAAGTCTCAATATCACATAATAACATCATGAATCACAACAAGTAAACATCAAGTTATACCAATACTGGGTTGGTTAACCAAGCCAAAACCCGAGCCAAATGACCCACTTGGGTCTCGGCTAGAACCATGAGTCACAAGGACTCATTTTCATGACCATGAGGTTTTGACATAAGCTCAAATGAGCGAACCAAATCTGCCTAAACGGGACCCCTAGGGTCGCGGCACACCAAGACAACCACAATCATCTATTTGATAACCAAATCAACTAAGAATCGAACCACTCGGACCAAAGGTCACCTTAGACTCCTAAACGAGTCAAGAATACCATCACACCGAGACCATGGGGTCTCGGTTAAGCTCCAACGAGCTAAACCCAAAACCAAACGCGAACCAAACATCAAGATCGAGCACCAAACTCGAGTCAAATCAACACCCAAGATACCAAACTTCATTTTTATTAACAAAACATCATTTCCCACTTGTTTTAATCAAAACCCAACAAGAAAAACCCATTAGACACGGATTGAAACCCACGTCGTGGCACATCCGGTACCAAATCGACGTTACATACCTTTTTACAACTTCAAACTCGTAAATCTTTTAAAAACCAAGAAATATTAGAGATGGTGAGGGTGTGTACGGCGGCGGAGGTGATTAAAATGAGGGTTAGGGGTTGTTTTGTGGCGCGTGAAATACACCAAAAGAAAGAGAATGAGATGAAGGTTTAAATGGTGGGGTTATTTTGTTGGTGAGGGCGGCGGTGATGGTGGTGGCAGCCGTGTAAGGGGCGGCTAGGGTTTGTGGTGATGATAATGATGAAGATGAATGAGAGAGATGGTTGTGTTTGTATTTGTGTTTTGTGTTGTGTGTGTGGGGCGTGGGTGGTTATACCCAAACGAACCAAAACCGGCCCCCAAGGCCCAAAATGATAATAATAATAATAATAATAATAATAATAATAATAATAATAATAATAATAATTATAATAATAATAATAATAATAATAATAATAATAATAATAATAATAATAATAATAATAATAATAATAATAATAATAATAATAATAATAATAATGTAAGTGGTATTAAAAGAGTGGGTGAGGTAACCCGAGGTAAATAACGCGGACCAAACCCGAAACTTATTTAAATAACCGACTCTCTCTCGAACCGAGATCGTTACCAAATATCTAACTTCTCACGATACGTTCCAAAATATAAAATATCCAAACCAACATTTAAAATAAATAAAATTGTTAGGTTATCCTAGTGCCGGAGTCAATGTAGTGCCAAATAATCATTTCAAAAATAAATCACCGAGAATCAACCAAACTGAACCAATAATTAAAATTCAAATTCCATAAATAACGTACGGTTAAAAATCACATTCCAACGTTTACAAAATCTCATCGCAAATAAAATTTTCCAATATTCCAAAAATCATAAATTTTAAAGTAATGCGGGTTTTCAAAATGGCTCCCTAATTTGCCAGTTGTCACATCCTCCCATCCTCAGAAGAAACCCATCCCGGGTTTCACTCGGAACAAACCATCTACGAAGTAAAAAGCTTCGGATATCTCTTGCAAAACTCATCCTCACGTTCCCACATGAATTCCGGTCCATGCCGCGAATTCCAACAAACTTTGATGAGTGGAATACGACTTCTCTTAAGTCGTTTAATCTCTCTATCCAATATCTCAATCGGCTCCTCCACAAAATTTAAACCTTCATCCATACGAATATCTTTGATCGGTATAACCGGCGTTTCATCCGAAAGACACTTCTTCAAATTGCTAACATGAAACATATCATGAACTTTACTCAGTTCTCGTGGTAATTTCAACCGATAACCACGGGCCCAATTCTTTCCAAAATGAGAAATGGTCCAATGTTGCGGGGGTTGAGTTTCCCACGTTTCCCAAAATGTATCACACCCTTCCAAGGCGAGACTTTCAGCATCACTTTGTCTCCAACCTGGAACTCTAGGGGTTTACGTCTCTGATTGGCGTAACTTTTCTGTCTATCCCTATGATGCGTAGGGATTGTACCAGGCTTTACCTCTCGAGGGATCTCGAGAAGCTTACAACCCCCACCAGGCAGTGTACCTGATCGATGTAGTATAGTATAATGACAAGTACCGGGGGATTGATCGTTCAGCTAGGAATAGTGTCGCTAGGATTAGAAAACCTAAAGACTAGGTCTAGAGATGAGGGATGATTCTTTTTGTATTTTTATATTTTTTTAGGAAAGCAAGTAAAAATCTCGGGTTTGAAGGATTTGGGCGGAATTAGTTGCTAATCAACTAACCCAATACTAAGATGCAATCAAAATAAAATACTAAAAATGAAAATAAACTAAATTAAACTAAGGTTGTGAGCAATATGTGGGAGAAATGTGTTTACTTAGATTTCACTACTCCCTAGATATCTTTTACATGTTAATTACTTGTTATAGTTGCGTGGATGATGGATTGTATTCCTTAATACCATTCATGGGGTGGCGTACTTACTTCCCCAATCCTATGAGTGCCTACTTTACTCCTATGTCGAGCCGGCCAAGAAGTTCCTAACATGGGATCATTAGAATTTACTCATGCATTAAATACAACCAATAAAATCTAGTACACATCGGTTCATGTTTCCTAAGACGTTCAAGCATGTTACCAAATGGAGATCTGCCAGTTTTCTTAAGCCTAACATTGAAATCATTCATCCAATACAACCATAAACAAGTAATCAACACATAATTAACATCTAGGTTTCATTAGATCTAAGCAAACACAAGATAAATCTGGCCCAGCATGTTGAAATTAAGACAAGTACAAGATATAGACAACCAACACATAGACATATTGATTGAATTAAAGAGAAGACTTATCTTAATAGCACATGAAAGGATTCAAGGGGTAAAAACCCTTGAATTTACTGTAAAATACGAGCTAGGGTTCACAAAGTTCGGCCCTAGGGTTTCTCCACACAAGTTCCTCTCTATGAATGAAAAATAGAAAACTATATATAGATTTTGGAAGGTGACGGCGTCAAGAACAAATGTCTGACGCTGTGATCTCGCCGCCAAATAATTCCTCGAACTGCCTAGATCTGGATCTGACGCCGTCATGTGTACACATTATGTAGGGCGTCATGAATTTAACTCTTGACACTCTTGTTGTGACGCCTTCAGGTTTCTTCTGGGTCGTCATGGACTTTACTCTTGACGCGGCAATATTTGATCAAATAAATTCGAATTTCGGCTTAAATGGCCCCCTAAAAGTGGTTCATTTTTCGCCTCATCATATACCCTTACACTTGAGATTTGCTTGTCCTCAAGAAAATGCGCTTTTATTCTAATCAAAATACAAGTTAGGGGTCATTTAACACTAATATAAAAGTAATTACAACAAATAATCGTTCCACTAAAGACCAAAGACAAGCACGGAGGTCATACACTAGCACCTCACAAATAGTGTTTAGATACTCACATCTCTCGGGTGTAATAAAGTAATATCACAATATGGAAACGGAAAATATCTCTCACTACCTGTCATAGCAAAATAGATTACCATAGGCTTGGGAAAGGATCAAACCTCCACCACATGGCGTAAGCACCTAAGATAAACTGTCAAAGAGGTCTTTTAAAGGGTTGTAACGTTAGGTGTAGGGATATAAAATACACGGTTTTGTTGGATATATGTAGTCTTTACTGGTGGCGAGTTAACAATCTTGGTTAATTACATGTACAATATGGCGTTGCTAAGCCAAGACTAGACTCGACTTAAGCTAATAAATGAAAAATAACAAAAACATAAAACAAGCATAGAATGAAACGGGATGGTAGTCCGTATGTTTTTTCTCTTTTTTTATTTTATTTTTTATTTTTTTTTATTATTTTTTTTTGCATACGTTCTTACCCTATCATCTAAAATAATACATCATAGGGAATGAACATTCCCCTTACACTTGAATTTTTACATACTTTACAATAAACTAATCTAATGACTCGAATTAAGAAAATCAAAACACTTGGAGTACTTTTAAGATTAACGCACGTATGGGGGTAAGATATGATGTTCTTCCCCATTACTCCATAAAATAAGTACTTTACCCATGAGTCCCAATCGTCCCAAAACAATATGTACAAGGATATGACTCGACTTAGCAACCATGTAATCAATTAGATAATTAATTTAGGGTTTAACAAATAACAATAATGCACTAAAGATGAGTGCATACACGGAAGGCTAAGGCGATTTGGGTGTACATTTAAGTGGGGTGTAACAAATTCTTCCTTTAAGTAAGATGCTTAAAGTTAGAAATGAAAAGATAGGCTCGGAGGGGTGTACTAGGGGTTTCGTGTACTAAAAATGAGTACAACGCTAATGGTGTGGGAAAAATTAGTTGACTTAACTAGCCAAGTAATATGACTTAAATGGTCAAGTAATTATGATACGGGTTTAACACAAGGGTGATCCTAATGCCTCTTATCATGTAGTAAATCCTACTACACGAATGTAGTCTCACTAGCGGTCTCGGGATGCATCACTAACGCAAATTCTAGAATCTAAATGCTACCGGTACACTCATAAGCACTAATAGTAAATGCTTTTCCTATCAAATCTAAAGGCGAACCTCACATATTTGGGTGGAAAATTTTTCTGAATGGTACAGTTGTGTGCTAGTCATACAATCTCCTATCCATGAGACGCTTGCTATGGCTAAAGTTTCACTCGTAAATGTTGTAAAAAATTTTAAATTTGGCGCTAAAATTGCACTAACAAGTATTTCTCATAGTTTTATTACACATCTACTATCAAACAAACAAACTCAAGCCAAATTGTATCTATAAGGTATCATCATTTTACCCTCCCCTTACACTTAAGATGAACATTGTCCTCAATGTTCAAGTAAAGAATGTAAAAGTGAAATAAGTAAAACAAATGAAATCAAATACTCCCCTGATTCGCTCGGTATGGATAATAAGGTGGCCAGGTTAGATCTTCCTCCAAGAAAATGAACAATCAATGCTTCCCTTCCAGAAAAATAAATCATCTTCTTGTCATACATAACCTGTAAATCCTGAGAAAACAGACAAGGCAACCTCACATAAAATCGGCGGCAATCTACATATGTTACTAAATCCTAGAAAACAAAGTAAGATATAATGCTTGTGGAATGAAGTTTGCAGATTTCCTGGAGATTATAAAACTTAATAATTCAACAAAAACTTTAAGATTCCGTTAGAAAAACAAAACTGGTAAAATTTTCAGAATTTTACACGTGACGCCGTCAAGAGTAAACTCATGACGCCGTCAGAAGTGACCTGCAGAAATTCTTATGTTAAGTTTCCGGAAAATTTCTGGAAAAACTTGGTTCTACTTCCTGGAAAATCCTGCAAAACTTCATTATGACTCGATACAAGCATTTGACTCTAACAAATACGAATATACATGTTAATTTAATATTGTGGAGAATCATGATCGGTTTGTTTCTTAAAAACATATTTGGGGTTTCCCCTTACATTTATCTTTAGCAAAAATACCTTTGGGTGAAGTTAAGACTAGGCCAAAACAACAAAGTAAAGTATTTCCACTATTTAGTTTTGAAACATGATCTACCAACAATAAAAATAAAACATGCATACGGAAGCAAATAACAAACAAACAAAATAAAAATCACACAAAGCATGGGTTGCCTCCCAAGGAGCGCTTTTCTTTATTTACAAGTCTTGTAGCTAGACTCAAGGTCATGGGTTACTACGTGACCTCATCCCTTGAGATGATGTACCCCATGTAGTTGTGATCATTACTATTGTGGTGGTAGTGTCTCAATCTGTCGATACTTGCAATCACCTCTCCACCTACTTTACTTCTCAGGTTAGCCATCCCATCTTGGCTCATGCTCTTAATTGTAAAAGGCCCATACCACCAAGGACTCGGTTTATCGAGTGGTATCGTTATTTCCAAGTGTCTTAAGATTACCAAGTTTCCTTCCTCGAATGGTACATGGCTTTCTGCTGGTCGATTATGTTCGAACTCGACATGAACTTTATTGCTTTTGCTTCTTTCATATTTAGCCTCCTTGTAGCTTTTGATTCTTGCCTCCCATGCAAGAATTTTCTTCTGAATACGAATGGGTGTCGTGTCAATGTTATTTTTGAGCTTTCTCCAACTCAAATTCTCATGCCCACTTCGCGGGGTCATGGGGAAGCTAATCTTTCTTTTTCCTGATTTAAGCTCAATTTTCCTACCTTCATACTTAATGATAGTTCTAGCGGTGGTGAGGAATGGTGCCCCAAGGATTATTGGCATGCATCCATCTCCCTTATCATCGATGATCATAAAATCAATGGGGTACATGAATCCTGCGACATTAACTAACACATCTTCTGCGATTCCTAAGGGGTATACGTAAGAGTGTCCAACGAGGGATAACCTAACACGAGTGGGGGCTGGCATTTTTGACGTTAGTTGGATGTAAATAGTTAGGGGCATAAGATTTACTTCCGTTCCTTGGTCGGCGAAAGCACTAAGATATTTCAAATCCCTGATGCTAGCTGGTATCTCAAAGTTCCCACATGCCATCAGCTTAGTAGCCACTTTTTGTACCAACAGTTTCTCGAATAATGGCCCCCAGGTAATGTATCATACTCTTCTTTTCCCCCTTCCTCCTTCTCAGAATCCTGTTTGGAAGGTTGGTTACGCCCGTCACCCTTTATCCAATTTGTTATAGTGTTTTCGTTTATATCATGTTTCAGGTAGTAACTCAAAGGTTGGGATTTTGGTGGCTCTTCTAAGGTTTGTTCAGTAGGGGTTTCTACCTTTTCATTATCCTTGTGGACAATTGTGATGGAATTAACAAATCGGGTAGTGGGGACAACACTTTCTTTCCTTAGTAACATCCTCTCGGGGGTTCTCTGGTTGGTATATTCTTCTATTAGGCTCATTATCTCATTCATTTTCTCTTGCATATCCTCTTTTTGCTTATAAACTGCTTCCTCGAATCTAGCGAGCCGATCAGAATGAGTTGCCATGTATTTTCGCATTCTAGCTTCAAACTCCGGGCTAAGTTTCTCGGGAGGGGAGTAAGGTGGGGCATAGTTTTGAAAAGTCTCGACATTCTCTCTAGAGGGTGATTCTGATAATGGTGTTGGAGTCGTTTTCCAGACAGAATTGGCAGTAGCCCGCCTAGGACTCAAGGGTCTCCTTTGCCTCTCCTCAAAATAGTCAACTTTTGCCTCGAGTTTGCATAGGAGTTCATCAGGGATTTCGGTAGCCCCTTCAGGTGTTGAGATTGCGTTGATGGCCGCTTTTATAGTTTGATTAAACTCCCACATCTCTTGATTATCGGCGGCAAGCTCTTCAATAATTGCCCAAGTTTCCTCGGCGTTCTTATCACGCAGTTTACCTCCCGCGGCCCTATCGATTGTACGTTTAGTGTGATAGTCAACATGGTCGTAGAAAATCTGAACTAATAACCAAAGGTTTATACCATGATGAGGGACCTTATGAAGAAGATTCTTAAAACGGGCTCATGCTTCGTAGAAAGTTTCACCCTGATGTTGTTCAAACATCAAAATGTCATTCCTAAGCGTTGCAGTCTTCCCCGGTGGGAAGAATTGGGTAAGGAAGCGAGTGGTGAGATCATCCCATGTGGTGATGGATCCCGCGGGTAAACGTTCAAGCCATTGACTAGCTTGATCACGTAGAGAGAATTGGAATAGGCGTAATCGGGTTGTCTCTCTAGTTGCAACATCTAGGTCTATGGAATCTACGATTTTAAGGAAGTCCTTGAGATGTTGATTTGGATCTTCGGAACGAAGTCCATGGAATGCACATCCGCTTTGCACCAACCGGATGGTGTCGGATCGCAAGGGGGTCACATTGGCTCCGGTGAGCTCAATGGTGTTTCGATAGCCTTGGTGGCTAGGTCGGGAATACTTTCCTAAGGTTCGGGGCCTAAGAGGTTCTAGTGGTGGGTTTTGTTGTGGTGGGATGACGGGTTCAAATATGTTCCCATCGTCCATGATGTCGGGTGGTGAAGAGTTACAAACAAATACACGAAGAAATAAGATAGACTAAAGAGAACCTAAAAATAAAAATAAAATCTTACTAGAAAGGAATCTAGCAAGTAGACCTAATAAAAAGAGATTCTAACCTAGACAATAACTATTCCCCAGGCTGCGGCACCAACAACTTGATGCGTAGGGATTGCACCAGGCTTTACCTCTCGAGGGATCTCGAGAAGCTTACAACCCCCACCAGGCAGTGTACCTAATCGATGTAGTATAGTATAATGACAAGTACCAGGGGATTGATCGTTCAGTTAGGAATAGTTTCGCTAGGATTAGAAAACCTAAAGACTAGGTCTAGAGATGAGGGATGATTCTTTTTGTATTTTTATATTTTTTAGGAAAGCAAGTAAAAATCTCGGGTTTGAAGGATTTGGGCGGAATTAGTTGCTAATCAACTAACCCAATACTAAGATGCAATCAAAATAAAATACTAAAAATGAAAATAAACTAAATTAAACTAAGGTTGTGAGCAATATGTGGGAGAAATGTGTTTACTTAGATTTCACTACTCCCTAGATATCTTTTACATGTTAATTACTTGTTATAGTTGCGTGGATGACGGATTGTATTCCTTAATACCATTCATGGGGTGGCGTACTTACTTCCCCAATCCTATGAGTGCCTACTTCACTCCTATGTCGAGCCGGCTAAGAAGCTCCTAACATGGGATCATTAGAATTTACTCATGCATTAAATACAACCAATAAAACCTAGTACACATCGGTTCATGTTTCCTAAGACGTTCAAGCATGTTACCAAATGGAGATCTGCCAATTTTCTTAAGCCTAACATTGAAATCATTCATCCAATACAACCATAAACAAGTAATCAACACATAATTAACATCTAGGTTTCATTAGATCTAAGCAAACACAAGATAAATCTAGCCTAGCATGTTGAAATTAAGACAAGTACAAGATATAGACAACCAACACATAGACATATTGATTGAATTAAAAAGAAGACTTATCTTAATAGCACATGAAAGGATTCAAGGGGTAAAAACCCTTGAATTTACTGTAAAATACGAGCTAGGGTTCACAAAGTTCGGCCCTAGGGTTTCTCCACACAAGTTCCTCTTTATGAATGAAAAATAGAAAACTATATATAGATTTTGGAAGGTGAAGGCGTCAAGAACAAATGTCTGACGCCGTCATCTCGCCGCCAAATAATTCCTCAGACTGCCTAGATCTGGATCTGACGCCGTCATGTGTACACCTTATGCATGCCGTCATGAATTTAACTCTTGACGCTCTTGTTGTGACGCCTTCAGGTTTCTTCTGGGTCGTTGATGAGGCGAAAAATGAACGACTTTTAGGGGGTCATTTAAGCCCGGAATTGACTTTATTTGATCAAATGTTGCCCTAAATCGTTCCTTTTGTGATTTTAGGTACTTTGGGAGAGAAATCTGGAAAAGGAAGCAATTCGGACGTTTTTGGAGCATAAAAGTGAAGAAAACGCCAAAGTCTTAATTTTCCAAGCTGGGAACAGTAGGTGACGGCGTCAAGAGTAAAACCTTGACGGCGTCAAGAGCAAATTTCATGAATTTCCATGACGACCTAGAACAGATTTGACGGCGTCACGTAGGAAGGGCGTCAAGAGTAAAAAAGTCATGACGGCCTGGAAGTGTTTAAGTCTTGACGGCGTCAGAAGTAGATCTAGGCAGTCCGAGGAGAGTTTTGGCGGCGAGGTGACGGCGTCACATTGTTTGTCTTGACGCCGTCATACCTGTTTTTCTATATATATTTTTCTAATTTTCACACATTAAAAAAGAGAGGAGTTTTGGGAGAAACCCTAAGTACGATTTTGGTGTAACTTTACAGGTTTTTCAAGGGTTCCAACCCCTTGATACCTTGCATGATTAATCAAGATAAGTGTTCTTCTAATTCAATCAATATGTCTATGTGTTGGTTGTCTATATCATGTTCTTATCTTAATTCTATCATGCTAGGCTAAATCTATCTTGTGTTTGCTTAGATCTAATGAAACATAGATATTGATTATGTGTTGATTACTTGTTTATTTTTGTCTTGGATGAATGATTCATATGTTAGGCTTAAGAAAACTGGCAGATCTCCAAATGGTAACATGCTTGAACGTCTTAAGAAACATGAACCGAGGCGCACTAGGTCTTTATTGGTTGTATTTAATGCATGAGCCACTGTTTACAATCCCTATAGTTGTGCTGGGCATGGTGTAGGAGGAGATAAGAGCTCATAGAATTGGGGAGTTATGTGTGCCACCCCATGAATGGTATTAAGGAATACGATCCGTCATCCATGCAATTATAACAAGTAATTAACGTGTAAAAGATATCTAGGGAGTAGTGAAATCTAAGTAAACACATTTTCTCCAATTACTGCTCACAACTTTAGTTTAATTAGTTTATTTTCATTTTTAGTATTTTATTTTGATTGCATCTTAGTTTTGGGTTAGTTGATTAGCAACTAATTCCGCCCAAATCCTTCAAACCCCGAGATTTTACTTGCTTTCATAAAAATATAAAAATACAAAAATAATCATCCCTCACCTTTAGAACTAGTATTTAGGCTTTCTAATCCTAGCGACACTATTCCTAAGCTGAACGATCAATCCCCCGGTACTTGTCACTATACTATACTACAACGATCAGGTACACTGCCTGGTGGGGGTTGTAAGCTTCTCGAGATCCCTCGAGAGGTAAAGCCTGTTGCGATTCCCACGCATCAAGTTTTTGGCGCCACAGCCCGGGGAATAGTTATTGTCTAGGTTAGAATTTCTTTTTATTAGGTCTACTTGCTAGATTCCTTTCTAGTAAGATTTTATTTTTATTTTTTAGGTTTTCTTTAGTCTATCTACTTCTTTGTGCCTTTGTTCGTAACCACCCAACACCATGGACAACGGGAACATCTTTGAACCCGTCATCCCACCACAACAAAACCCACCACTAGAACCCCTTAGGCCCCGAACCTTAGGAGAGTATTCCCGACCTAGCCACCAAGGCTACCGAAACACCATTGAGCTCACCGGAGCCAATGTGACCCCCTTGCGATCCGACACCATCCGGTTGGTGCAAAGCGGATGTGCATTCCATGGACTTCGTTCCGAAGATCCAAACCAACATCTTAAGGACTTCCTCAAAATCGTAGATTCCATAGACCTAGATGTTGCAACTAGAGAGACAACCCGATTACGCCTATTCCAATTCTCTCTACGGGATCAAGCTAGTCAATGGCTTGAGCGTTTACCCGCGGGATCCATCACCACATGGGACAATCTCGCCAATCGCTTCCTTACCCAATTCTTTCTGCCGGAAAAGACTGCAATGCTTAGAAGGGACATTTTGATGTTTGAGCAACTGCGGGGTGAAACTTTCTACGAGGCTTGGGCCCGTTTTAAGGATCTCCTCCACAAGATCCCTCATCATGGCATAAACCTTTGGTTATTAGTCCAGATTTTCTACGACCATGTTGACTATCACACTAAGCGCACCATCGACAGGGCCGCGGGAGGTAAATTGCGTGATAAGAACGCCGAGGAGTCTTGGGCAATTATCGAAGAGCTCGCTGTTGATAATCATGAGATGTGGGAATTTAAACATACGATAGAAGCGGCCATCAATGCAGTCTCGACATCTGGAGGAACCACCGAAATCCCCGATGAACTCCTATGCAAACTTGAGGCAAAAGTTGACTATTTTGAGGAAAGGCAAAGGAGACCTTTGAGTCCTAGACGGGCTACTGTCGATTCTGTCTCAAAAACAACTTCGGCACCATTATCTGAGTCACCCTCTAGAGAAAACGCCAAGATTTTTCAGAACTATGCCCCACCTTGTTCCCCTCCCAAAGAGCTTAGTTCGGAGTTTGAAGCTAGGATGAGAAAATATATGGCAACTCACTCAGATCGGCTTGCTAGATTCGAGGAAGCAGTTTATAAGCAGAAAGAGGAAATGCAGGAGAAAATGAATGAGATGATGAGTCTATTAGAGGAGTATGCCAACCAGAGAACCCCCGAAAGAATACTACTAAGGAAAGAAAGCACCACTCCCACCACCCAATTTGATAACTCCATCACCATCGTCCAAAAAGATAACGAGAAGGTAGAAACTCCTGCTAAACAGACCTTAGAAAAACCACCAGAATCCCAACCTTTGAGCTACTACCTGAAACATGATATAAACGAAAACACCATAACAAATTGGATTAAGGGTGATGGGCGTAACCAACCTCCCAATCAGGGTTCTGAAAATGAGGAAGAAGTGAAAGAGGAGTATGATACGCTTCCTGGAGGATCAGTATTCGAAAGACTAGTGGTACAAAAGGTAGCTACTAAGCAGGTGGCATGTGGTAACTTTGAGATACCAACAAGCATCGAGGACTTGAAACATCTTAGTGCTTTCTCCGACCAAGGATCGGAAGTAAATCTTATGCCCTTAACTATTTACATCCAACTAACGTCAAAAATGCCAGCCCCTACCCATGTTAGGCTATCTCTCGTTGGGCACTCGTACATATATCCCCTAGGGATCGCAGAAGACGTATTAGTTAATGTCGCAGGATTCATGTACCCCGTTGATTTTATGATCATCGATGATAAAGGGGATGGATGCATGCCAATAATCCTTGGGTCACCATTCCTCACTACCGCTAGGGCTGTCATTAAATATGAAGGTAGGAAGATCGAGCTTAAATCTAGAAAAAGAAAGATTAGCTTCCCCATGACCCCAAGAAGTAATCATGAGAATTTGAGTTAGAGAAAGATCAAAAACAACATTGACACGACACCCATTCATGTTCAGAATAAAATTCTTGCATGGGAGGCAAGAATCAAAAGCTATAAGGAAGCCAAAAATGAGAAAAGCAAAAACAATAAGGTTCAGGTCGAATTCGAACATACTCAACCCATAGATAATCATGTACCATTTGAGGAAGGGAACTTGGTACTCTTGAGACACTTAGAAACAACAATACCACCCGATAAACCAAGTCCTTGGTGGTATGGGTCATTCACAATCGAAGGTGTGAGCCAAGATAAGGTAGCTAATTTGAGAAGCAGATTAGGTGGGATGGTGATTGCAAGTATCGACAGATTGAGGCACTACCACCATAACAGTAATGATCGCAACTATATGGGGTATATCATTTCCAATGATGAGATCACGTAGTAACCCATGACCTTGAGTCTAGCTACAAGACTCGTAAATAAAGAAAAGCGCTTCTTGGGAGGCAACCCATGTTTTGTGTGATTTTATTTGTTTGTTTGTTATTTACTTCCGTATGCATGTTTTATTTTTATTGTTGGTTGATCATGTTTCTAAACTAACCAGTAGAAATATTTTACTTTGTTGTTTTGGCCTAATCTTAACTCCACCTAAAGGTATTTTTGCAAAAGATAAGTGTAAGGGGAAACCCCAAATATGTTTTTAAGAAACAAACCGATCATGATTCTCCACAATATTAAATGAACATGTATATTCGTATTTGTTAGAGTCAAATACTTGTATTGAGTCATAATGAAGTTTTGCAGGATTTTCCAGGAAGTAGGACCAAGTTTTTCCAGAAATTTTTCGGAAACTTAACATAAGGATTTCTGCAGGTCAATTCTGACGGCGTCAGGGGTTTACTCTCGACGGCGTCAGGAGTTGAAATCTGGAAATTTTACCGGTTTTGTTTTTCTAACGGAGTCTTATGGTTTTTGTGAATTATTAAATTTTATAATCTCCAGGAGATCTGCAAACTTCATTCCACAAGCATTATATCTTATCTTGTTTTCTAGGATTTAGAAACTTATATAGGATGCCGCCGATTTTACGCGAGGTTGTCTTGCCTATTTTGTCAGGTTTTACAGGTTATGTATGACAAGAAGATGATTTATATTCTGGAAGGGAAGCTTTGATTGTTCATTTTCTTGGAGGAAGATTTAACCTGGCCATCCTATTATCCATACCGAGCGAATCAGGGGAGTATTTGATTTCATTCTCTTTACTTTTTCACTTTTACATTCTTTACTTGAACATTGGGGACAATGTTCATCTTAAGTGTAAGGGGAGGGTAAAAAGATGATACCTTACATATGCACTTTCGCTTGAGTTTGTTTTGTTTGATGGTAGATGTGTAATAAAACTATGAGAAATACTTGTTAGTGCAATTTTAGCGCCAAATTTAAAATTTTTTACAACATTTAGGAGTGAAACTTTGGCCATAGCAAGCGTCTCATGGATAGGAGATTGTATTACTAGCACATAACCGTATATTCAGAAAAATTTTCCACCCAAATATGTGAGGTTCGCCTTTAGATTTGATAGGAAAAGCATTCACTATTAGTGCTTATGAGTGTACCGGTAGCATTTAGATTCTAAAACTTGCGTTAGTGATGCATCCCGAGAACGCTAGTGAGACTACATTCGTGTGGTAGGATTTACTACATGATAAGAGGCATTAGGATCACCCTTGTGTTAAATCCGTATCACAATTACTTGACCAATTAAGTCATATTACTTGGCTAGTTAAGTCAACTAATTTTTCCCACACCCTTAGCGTTGTACTCATTTTTAGTACACGAAACCCCTAGTACACCCCTCCGAGCCTATCTTTTCATTTCTAACTTTAAGCATTTTACTTAAAGGAAGAATTTGTTACACCCCACTTAAATGTACACCCAAATCGCCTTAGCCTTCCGTGTATGCGCTCATTTTTAGTGCATTATTGTTATTTGTTAAACCCTAAGTTAACTTTCTAATTGATTACATGGTTGCTAAGTCGAGTCATATCCTTGTACATATTGTTTTGAGACGATTGGGACTCATGGGTAAGTACTTATTTTATGGAGTAATGGGGAAGAACATCATTTATTACCCCCATATGTACGTTAATTTTAAAAGTGCTCCAAGTGTTTTGATTTTCTTAATTCGAGTCATTAGATTAGTTTAATGTAAAGTATGTAAAGATTCAAGTGTAAGGGAAATGTTCATTCCCTATGATGTATTATTTTGGATGGTAGGGTAAGAGTGTATGCAAAAAAAAAAAAAAAAAAAAAAAAAAAAAAAAAAAAATACGGACTACCATCCCTTTTTCATTTTATGTTTTTGTTATTTCTCATTTATTAGCTTAAGTCGAGTCTAGTCTTGGCTTAGCAACGCCATATTGTACATGTAATTAACCAAGATTGTTAACTCGCCACCAGTAAAACTTCCTTTATCCAACAAAACCGTGTATTTCATATCCCTACACCTAACGTTACAACCCTTTAAAAGACCTCTTTGATAGTTTATCCTAGGTGCTTACGCCATGTGGTGGAGGTTTGGTCCTTTCCCAAGCCTATGGTAATCTATTTTGCTATGACAAGTTGTGAGAGATATCTTCCGTTTCCATATTGTAATTTACACTTTATTACACCCGAGAGATGTGAGTATCTAAACACTATTTGTGAGGTGCTAGTGTATGACCTCCGTGCTTGTCTATTGGTCTTTAGTGGAACGATTATTTGTTGTAATTACTTTTATGTTAGTGTTAAATGACCCCTAACTTGTATTTTGAGTAGAATAAAAGCGCATTTGCTTGAGGACAAGCAAATCTCAAGTGTAAGGGTATATGATGAGGCGAAAAATGAACCACTTTTAGGGGGTCATTTAAGCCCGGAATTGACTTTATTTGATCAAATATTGCCCTAAATCGTTCCTTTTGTGATTTTAGGTACTTTGGGAGAGAAATCTGGAAAAGGAAGCAATTCGGACATTTTTGGAGCATAAAAGTGAAGAAAACGCCAAAGTCTTAATTTTCCAAGCTGGGAACAGTAGGTGACGGCGTCAAGAGTAAAACCTTGACGGCGTCAAGAGCAAATTTCATGAATTTTCATGACGACCCAGAACAGATTTGACGGCATCACGTAGGAAGGGCGTCAAGAGTAAAAGAGTCGTGACGGCCTGGAAGTGTTTAAGTCTTGACGGCGTCAGAAGTAGATTTAGCCAGTCCGAGGAGAGTTTTGGCGGCGAGGTGACGGCGTCACATTGTTTGTCTTGACGCCGTCATACCTGTTTTTCTATATATAGTTTTCTAATTTTCACACATTAAAAAAGAGAGGAGTTTTGGGAGAAACCCTAAGTACAATTTTGGTGTAACTTTACAGGTTTTTCAAGGGTTCCAACCCCTTGATACCTTGCATGATTAATTAAGATAAGTGTTCTTCTAATTCAATCAATATGTCTATGTGTTGGTTGTCTATATCATGTTCTTATCTTAATTCTATCATGCTAGGCTAAATCTATCTTGTGTTTGCTTAGATCTAATGAAACCTAGATATTGATTATGTGTTGATTACTTGTTTATTCTTGTCTTGGATGAATGATTTATATGTTAGGCTTAAGAAAACTGGCAGATCTCCAAATGGTAACATGCTTGAACGTCTTAAGAAACATGAACCGAGGCGCACTAGGTCTTTATTGGTTGTATTTAATGCATGAGCCACTGTTTACAATCCCTATAGTTGTGCTGGGCATGGTGTAGGAGGAGATAAGAGCTCATAGAATTGGGGAGTTATGTGTGCCACCCCATGAATGGTATTAAGGAATACGATCCGTCATCCATGCAATTATAACAAGTAATTAACGTGTAAAAGATATCTAGGGAGTAGTGAAATCTAAGTAAACACATTTTCTCCAATTACTGCTCACAACTTTAGTTTAATTAGTTTATTTTCATTTTTAGTATTTTATTTTGATTGCATCTTAGTATTGGGTTAGTTGATTAGCAACTAATTCCGCCCAAATCCTTCAAACCTCGAGATTTTACTTGCTTTCATAAAAATATAAAAATACAAAAATAATCATCCCTCACCTTTAGAACTAGTATTTAGGCTTTCTAATCCTAGCGACACTATTCCTAAGCTGAATGATCAATCCCCCGGTACTTGTCACTATACTATACTACAACGATCAGGTACACTGCCTGGTGGGGGTTGTAAGCTTCTCGAGATCCCTCGAGAGGTAAAGCCTGTTGTGATTCCCACGCATCAGTCGTCATGGACTTTACTCTTGACGCCGTCAGGATTTCCTTCTTGACGCCGTCATACACTGTTCCCAGCATGGAAAATTAAGTCTTTGTCGTTTTCTTCACTTATATGCTCCAAAAATGTCCGAATTGCTTCCTTTTCCAGATTTCACTCCCAAAGTACCTAAGATCACAAAAGGAACGATTTAGGGCAATATTTGATCAAATAAATTCCAATTCCGGCTTAAATGACCCCCTAAAAGTGGTTCATTTTTCGCCTCATCACCCTAGCTGCTTGTAATCGATCTCGAATTTGCGTCACTTTCTCAGTAGTCTCCAGAATAAGCTCAGGGCCTGTGAGTTGGCTATCTCCCACTTCAGCCCAACCAATAGGCGAACGACATTTTCGGCCATATAAAGCTTCAAACGGTGCAACTTTAAGACTTGTGTGGTAGCTATTATTGTAAGAAAACTCCGCAAGGGGTAGATACTTCTCCCAGCCTTTACCAAAGTCTATTATGCATGCACGAAGCATATCCTCTAAAGTCTGAATAGTTCTCTCACTTTGACCATCGGTTTGGGGGTGATATGCAGTACTCATATCGAGTCTCATCCCTAAAGCGGTTTGAAGTGATCGCCACAATGTTGACGTGAAGCGGCTGTCGCGATCAGAAATAATCGATATCGGAACTCCATGACGAGAAACAATCTCCTTTACATACAACCTCGCAAGTTTATCAACACTATCATCTTCACTAATCGCCAGGAAATGAGCAGACTTAGTCAAACGATCCACAATTACCCAGATAGCGTCACAACCGCTAGCTGTCTTCGGTAATTTGGTAATAAAGGCCATCGTAATCCGCTCCCACTTCCAAACCGGGAGTTCTGGCTGTGTCAATAATCCTGACGGTCTTTGATGTTCGGCCTTAACCTTAGAGCAAGTCAAACACTTACTAACGTACAATGCTACATATGCCTTCATATTTGGCCACCAATATAATTTCTTAAGATCCTGGTACATCTTGTCAGATCCAAGATGAATAGAGTATCTTGACTTATGCGACTCGTGCATAATCGACTCTCGAATTCCTCCATACAAAGGTACCCAACTTCGGTCTCCAAAACATAATACTCCATCAGAACGCTTAACAAATCCTTTCTCATTTTCTGCCATCCAAAATATGTTCTCAGCAGGTCAATTTTCTGCTTTCAACGCTTCCGTTTGAGCTTCTAATATTTGAGACGGTAACGGCGATACGATAGTCATTCCCAATGACCTAACTCGTAACGGTGGTATTCTCTCCTTTCGACTAAGACCATCAGCAACAACGTTTGCTTTACCAGGATGATAACGAATTTAGCAATCATAATCACTTAACAACTCAATCTAACGTCGCTGTCTCATGTTGAGCTCTTTTTGATTCAAGATGTGTTGTAGACTTTTGTGGTCAGTAAAAACAACACACTTGGTTCCATACAAATAGTGTCTGCATATCCTTAAGGCAAAAACCACAGCACCTAACTCCAAATCATGGGTGGTGTAGTTTTTCTCGTGTTTCTTGAGCTGTCGGGAAGCATAAGCTATCACCTTCTCTCGTTGCATTAACACAGCTCCCAAACCTTTATGCGAAGCGTCACAATAGATGACAAAGTCCTCACTACCTTCAGGTAATGCTAAGATAGGAGCACTACACAACATCTCCTTAAGTAATTGAAATGCTTCCTCTTCCTTATCTCTCAATTCGTATTTAACACTCTTTTGAGTCAATTTGGTCAACGGTTTTGCTATCTTCGAAAATCCCTCAATGAATCTTCGGTAATAACCGGCTAATCCCAAAAATTGACGAACTTCTATTGGGGTCGTTGGTGCAGCCCAATCTTTAATCGCTTCAATATTAGCAGGATCTACATGAACTCCTTGCCTATCAATCACATGACCCAAAAATTGTACCGTCGGAATCCAAAATTCACATTTAAAAAATTTGGCATACAGTTTCTCTTTCCCGAGCAATTCTAAGATAAGCCTTAGATGCTCCTCATGCTCCTTCTCACTCTTCGAATAAATTAGAATGTCATCGATGAACACAATCACGAACTTATCTAAGTAAGGCTGACACACCCGATTCATGAGATCCATGAATACCGCCGGTGCGTTAGTCAACCCAAACGGCATCACCTGAAACTGAAAGCCGTTTTCAGAATATCTTCCTCGCGAACTCGAAGCTGATGATATCCCGATCTCAAATCGATCTTCGAATACACACTCAATCCTTGAAGCTGATCGAACAAATCGTCGATCCTCGATAACGGGTATCTATTCTTCACCGTTAACTTGTTCAACTCTCGATAATCAATACACATACGAAACGATCCATCCTTCTTTTTCACGAATAAGACCGAGGCTCTCCAAGGCGAAGAACTTGGTCTTATAAATCCCTTTTCGGCTAACTCTGCTAATTGTTTCGACAACTCTTCCAATTCAGTGGGTGCAAGTCGATAAGGCGCTCGTGCCACAGGTGCAGCACCAGGTATCAACTCAATCTGAAACTCTACTTGTCTAGTAGGCGGGATTCCCGGTAAATCATCGGGAAATACATCCAGAAAATCACGAACTATAGGCACGTCTCCAATGCATCTTTTCGTCTTCTCCTTCCCTCCTTTCTCAGAAATTTGAGCTAAGAAAAGGCAACATCCTTTTTCCATTAGCTTCGGTAATTTAGTGCAAGATATGACCGCTAATCTAGATGGGCCTCTCAATTCCTTTTGATCTCCTGGTATATTTAGAATCTCCCTGCCGTAAGGCACACGCACGATCTTCTCATCGCAAAGTATATGAGCACGATACTTTGACAACCAATCCATACCAATAATGACATCAAAACTTCCTAACGTGATAGGTAGAAGATCTATGTTGAAAGGACGATTCAGAAAATTTAATGTGCAACCGCGAATGATAGTCCTAATCCTTTCTATGTTCCCATTAGCTAACTCTACATCATAACCAATTCCTAAGGCCATCAGGGGTTTCTCTAGTAAGGGTGCAAACGTAGTGGACAAAAAACTCTTATCGGCACCAGTATCAAATAGTATGGAAGCATAACGATTATTGAGAAGGAACATACCAGTAATGACGTTCAGATCTTCTACTCTCTCGTTCCCAAGTGCATACACTCTTCCATGAGCAGCTCCAGCTTCCACACATTGGTCCCCATTATCTTGTCGTCCACGGTTTCCTCCAGCTCCACGGTTTCCATTATTGTACCCATTACCACCCGATCCTTGATTTCCTCGGTTCCACGATTCCCTACACTCATTCTTATAATGTCCCTTCTTTCCACATCCATAACAAGTAACATTTTCCTTACTCATAGTTTCAGGAGTAGCTTGAACCATAGCAAGTGGTCGAGCTCTACAATCCTTAGCTATGTGTCCCATCTTAGAGCAATTCTTGCACATCACAGTACATCGTCCAGAATGATTCTTATAACATCGGTTACACTTGGGTGCATCTCCATTGTAGTTCTTCTTATCTCCATCTCCCATAGCATAAGCTCTAGTAGTTGTTTGTCGCTTGTTTCGATGATCATTACCCTTAGAGTGATTATCCCTCTTCCTCTTTCCATTCTTGTCTTTCTCAGCTTCCTCCAAAATCAACGAGTCCATCAATTGTTGAGCGCTTGTGATAGCCTCATGAATATTTGCAGGCTTAGCAGAAATCACATCGTTCCTTGTAGCTGTCGGCAACCCATCGGTATACTGCTCAATCCTTTGAGTCTCAGTCCTAACCATATTGGGGCAAAGCAAGGCTAACTCTCGATAACGGCGATTGTAAGTGCCATATTGGTACCTTTCACCTTATGATTCCAGAACTGAATCTCTAGCTTCTTAACCTCATTCCTTGGGCAGTAAGTCTGAATCAGCAAAGACTTAAATTGCTCCCAAGTCATAGCATAAGCCACATCACTCCCAACTGAATTACGGTAATTGTTCCACCAAGTTAAAGCTTCATCCTTGAAAGTAAGAAGCAAACTTTACCTTCGCATTCTCCACACAACCGCTGACATTAAACACTAACTCAATTTTCTCTATCCACCTGACCAAGTAGACCACTCCTTCAGTTCCACCAAACTCAATGGGTCCACAAATTCTAAACTCCTTGTAGTTACACCCATTAGCACGAATAGGTGGAAATGTTCCAGCAGAATTGTTGGAATGATTTGACTCAGCTAGTAGCTCAGCAACTCGTTGCTCCACAAGTTAATTGATCATTGCTTGATCCACAGTAGGTGCATTAGGTGGAACATGATCATTTTCTCCCTGACCTAAACATTTTGGTTCCTGCTGATGTGATTAGTAGCGTCCAGGTTATTAGGAGTAGGGGTTTCAACATTTCGAGTAGGACAGCATCCTCAGCGACCAGGGGTAGTCGCTGCAGGACCAGTTCTGGTAGCTCTAACAGGGTTTCATCGTGGGGCCATTGATCTGAAACATCATACAAGGTTTATGAGTCTCCGATAGAACTTATCATATACTCAATAAGAATTAAGTCAACGAAGCCAAGTCATGGAAAGAATATCAACAATACACCACAAGACATCAATAAGGCGAATAGGGACTCAATTTCAATAATATCCAAAAACCACATAATACCATATAATAATAACCATCAGCCATACAATAGAGATCCAACATTGTTCCAACTACCGAAAAACACAAAAGATAATAATCGTTCCAAACGAGACGGATAATCAACAGAAAATACATCAAAATACGATAACTAGCTTTCCTAACCGAACACTCCTCGGTGTAGAAAGCAACAAGACAATGTAACCCAAACATCTAGCCACGCTGCTGGCAGAGGCTCCTTAACTCCTGCCTCAAGCCATCAAGCTCTCTCCATAATGATCCAAACTCCACACTATGGGTGTCGCTGTTTCTCTTGAGGTCTGCCACCTCCTTCTCTAGCTCGGTATTCCTCTGCCATAACTTGCGGTCGGCCTCTCGAGCTATGATAAAACCTCGCTGTAAGCTCTCAATATGCTCATGAATCTCCATCAAACCTCTCCTCATCTCTGTCGTCCTGCCCACGATAACAGTCATATCAACTCTCAGCTCAGCGATAAACTCTCCAATAACCATCTCAAGTCAGTCAGACACCCGCGAGATCCTCTCGCCCTGTGCAGTAATCTGAGCCCACAACCTACCAGTCTCACCTAACTCTGCATGCTCAGCAGAAACCTCAGAAGGTGCATCCGACTCAACGGGGCTACCAGGTGGCAACTCAAACAAAAATGGATGATCAGGTGAAACAGGCTCTATCGGATGTATAGGTGAATCAGGCTCCTCAGCCTGAGCTGGCGGCACTAACAAACGATCATCATCAGGCATCTCCTCCTCCTCAGGGTCATCATCACCCTGCTCAGCCTCCTGAGGGTCATCAGCCTCATCCTCACCCTCGTACTCCTCCTCCTCCTCATCGGAAGAGTATGTTATCAATCGTCGTCTCCTAACATGTGAACCATGTGGAGATGTGGTAGGTGATCTAGGATGACGACGCAATGATGCAGGTGGTGCATCTGACAGGAGAGTGTGAGCATCCAAATGTAAAGGTGGTGAAGTAGGGCGTACCGACATACGTGCCGTAGCTCGGTGGGCAAAACATGGAGCCACACGAGCCAAAGCCTGATGATGAGTAAGCTGCCTCGAAGTACCAGGGAGCCTCAGAGAAGATGAGGGTCCCTGCGTAGGTGCAGCAGGCGGTGCAGAAGTAGAAGCTGTCGGTGACACAATAGCTGAATGCATGGCCATCCTGTAAGGATCATCAAGAGCCATGGTGATCTGTGCTGGGCGTACAGGTGTAGTAAAAATATCCTCAACAACGTCAAACGTACGGGAGGCCATAGTCTGTGACAACGACGTAGGGTAGGTGTAAGTGTTTCAAAACAACTAAACCACGAAACTCAAAATACCGTATCAAAAATCATCATATAATCCCCAATCATATAAATCAAGAAAGATTTAAAATACTGCAATACTGCATTACTAAAAACATTCATAAAAACAATTAAGCCATATAATTCCTCAAAACGCCATCATATCACTAAATCAATAAATCCCAAATCCTCAAATCATCTCAAGAATCCCATATCTAATAATCATCTCAATATACCTCAATAATAACAATGATGCTTCAGCTTGGCGGGCTGGCGGGCAGTGGGCGAGGATCTTTTTCTATAAAAATCGGTTATAGTTTAGGTGTCTATTTACCTAGTTCTCTATAACCTTGGCTCTGATACCAATCTGTAGCACCCCCAAAATTTGGTACAACGGAAGACTCAACAAGCTTTCGGGGTGCTACGGGGATTGGTATCCAACACAAGACATAAAAGAACGAGATAAAGTAAACAAGAGAAAAATACAACCACGCGGGGTGTTAAAGTTTACATTTATCCCAAATTCAATCAGAGTTAGGCCCAAAAGAAATAAATATAGGTCCACAATTATTTATCAGAGTTCTAGAAAATTTGATCCATAACCAAGTACCATAGCCAAGCCTCCAATCCAAGCATCCAAGGGCATCACTTAATTACCTGAGAAAACGCGCTAAAAGTCAGCTTTCGCTGGTGATATCATAGGTTTAAATTCATAACTAAATAGAGTGGACATATACGCAAAAACGCTTGCTAGCTAGACTAGGCCTCAATCATCCAACCAAAATGAACCAACCAAAACTAACCAACCCTATAGGTGCACGCTATAGCTCAAATCAATCCAATAAATAGCTTACCTAGCTCATGTCTGGGCCTCGCTCTATAATCAATCCAATAGCTTACCTAGTTCGGGACTAGGCCTCGCTCAACAACCAATTAATAGCTTACCTAGTTCGGGACTAGGCCTCGCTCTATAACCTACCTAGTTCTATAAGCATAGCAAGTTTTAAAATAAACAAAGCGATAATAGTCCACATAAAACAATTTGCACGTTTCTCACCCCAAGTATTGAAAACAAAGTTCAAGAGTAAAAGTGGGGCGATGACTCACCTCAAGTCCAGCAATCCGCAAAAGAAATCGATAGATGAAAGACGTAAAGCAAACTCAAATAACGGCAACTACAGACTCAGCACTTCCTAACAATATTAAACCCGTTCAAAAATCATTCCTCAAAATCAAATATTCTCAATCCCGAACGTATTCCATTTTACTTTCCAAAAATATCCATTTCTCGAATTATCTTCATATTCATTTGAAGTTTGACGTTTGGTATCCATATGGGTGGAGGGTCGACACAACTCAAACCAAGAAGCCACAACGAAGAGAAATAATAAACCATCTATAGGTCAAATATTAGCCCAATATATTATTTAAATAAATTATCGAAGTTTATCAAATCCGTCGATTTGGTAATCCCCCATATTTATTTACGTGATATATCGCTCCAAGATTATACCCAACCTAAATCACATAGCACATAAAATTCTATATGGTAAATATCGTAGTCCAATAAATTCCCTAGATATATCGTCAAATTTGCCAAACTCGTCAATTTAGCCAACTCCACGAGATATTTAGTAATTTATTATCCTAATACACGTACCATAACCTATGGGCGTCGTAGGATACGATGCCCATTAATATACTCATTTTATATAGCTAAATAAACTCGATTTAACCCGTCGATTAAATAAGTTACGTAGTTATAGAAAATGGATATATTAATCGTCATATATCCGTGACAACACAAAGTCACTTAATAAAGTCCACTTGGACTTAAGTAACCACAACCCCGTATAACTCGATAAGTTTTCTAATTTTATAAAAAGTCATGTTTTTATTTATTAATTATCCAATGTATTAGATCTCGTTATCATTTATAGTTATTTATTTATAATAATACTCCCGACATTTATTGCACCATTAGCATAGTCCAATAGTTATCGTTATATTATTATAACGTCTACTCGTGATCGTTTTATTATTAATAATATATATATATATATATATATATATATATATATATATATATATATATATATACACACACACACGTTTATCACGTCTATATACTTATATAAACGATTATATTATCAATAATATTATTACGAGTTTTTATTATTAATGTTTGATTTTGAATATTTATCGAGTCATATGAGTTGGTCACATGTCCGAGTCATCACTCTCGGCTCATTGTCCAAGTCCAAAATAACATAACCAAGTTATAAATAAATAATCCAACTCCGTCCAAAATCAATCCCAATCTACGTGCTCCAACAATAGGGTTCGACTACGGCACCCGACTAACCTATCTCCGTCATCTAATTGACCGTCTCACAATCGGTCCCCAATATCATACTCGTCAACACAACTCCACAATATCAAAGTTAATTCATTTTCCGAAACCATGAGGTTACGGCCAACAACAATAATAATAACAATAAAATGCCCAAGTCTCAATATCACATAATAACATCATGAATCACAACAAGTAAACATCAAGTTATACCAATACCGGGTTGGTTTACCAAGCCAAAACCCGAGCCAAATGACCCACTTGGGTCTCGGCTAGAACCATGAGTCACAAGGACTCAATTTCATGACCATGAGGTCTCGACATAAGCTAAAATGAGCGAACCAAATTTGCCCAAACGGGACCTCTAGGGTCGCGGCACACCAAGACAACCACAATCATCAATTTGGTAACCAAATCAACCAAGAATCGAACCACTCAGACCAAAGGTCATCTTAGACTCCCAAACGAGTCAAGAATACCATCACACCGAGACCATGGGGTATCGGTTAAGCTCCAATGAGCTAAACCCAAAACCAAACGCGACCCAAACATCAAGATCGAGCACCAAACTCGAGTCAAATCAACACCCAAGATACCAAACTTCATTTTTATTAACAAAACATCATTTTCCACTTGTTTTAATCAAAACCCAACAAGAAAAACCCGTGTGGACACGGATTGAAACTCACGTCGTGGCACATCCGGTACCAAATCGACGTTACATACCTTTTTACAACTTCAAACTCGTAAATCTTTTAAAAACCAAGAAATATTAGAGATGGTGAGGGTGTGTACGGTGGCGGATGTGATTAAAACGAGGGTTAGGGGTTGTTTTGTAGCGCGTGAAATACACCAAAAGAAAGAGAATAAGATGAAGGTTTAAATGGTGGTGTTATTTTGTTGGTGAGGGCGACGGTGATGGTGGTGGCAGCCGTGTAAGGGGCGACTAGGGTTTGTGGTGATGATAATGATGAAGATGAATGAGAGAGATGGTTGTGTTTGTATTTGTGTTTTGTGTTGTGTGTGTGGGGCGTGGGTGGTTATACCCAAACGAACCAAAACCGGCCCCCAAGGCCCAAAATGATAAAAATAGTACTAATAATAATGTAAGTGGTATTAAAAGAGTGGGTGAGGTAACCCGAGGTAAATAACGCTTACCAAACCCGAAACTTATTTAAATAACCGACTCTCTCTCGAACCGAGATCGTTACCAAATATCTAACTTCTCACGATACGTTCCAAAATATAAAATATCCAAACCAACATTTAAAATAAATAAAATTGTTAGGTTATCCTAGTTCCGGAGTCAATGTAGTGCCAAATAATCATTTCAAAAATAAATCACCGAGAATCAACCAAACTGAACCAATAATTAAAATTCAAATTCCATAAATAACGTACGGTTAAAAATCACATTCCAACGTTTACAAAATCTAATCACAAATAAACTTTTCCAATATTCCAAAAATCATAAATTTTAAAGTAATGCGGGTTTTCAAAATGGCTCCCTAATTTACCAGTTGTCACAGTAAACCGTCAGAGTTCAGAGTTGATGATTCTAGTATTGTATGGTTTGGGGATCGGCTTTGTGTCCCTGATGATCCAGATTTGCGTGAAGCTGTTTTGTCTGAGGCTCATAGTTCTCCGTTTACTATCCAACCTGGTTCTACCAAGATGTACCGAGATTTGAAGCAACACTTTTGGTGCAATGGCATGAAACAGAATGTAGCTATGTTTGTGGCCAGATGTTTGACTTGTCAGCAGGTCAAGATTGAGCACAAGAGGGCCAGTGGTTTGTTACAGCCGTTAGAGATTCCTACTTGGAAGTGGGATCAGATTTCCATGGATTTTGTTTCTGGTTTACCTTTGACTCGGAGAAAGCATGATGCGATTTGGGTGGTCATTGATCGGCTAACCAAGTCTGCACATTTCTTACCTATTCGTATGGATTACCGTGTTAGTAGATTGGCGAAAATCTTTCAACAGGAGATTGTTAGACTCCATGGTATGCCAACAGCTATTATATCTGACAGAGATCCATGTTTCACTTCTCATTTTTGGAAAAGCCTTCATAATGCTTGGGGCGCTCGACTTAAGTTTAGTACCACGTTTCATCCTCAAACAGATGGTCAGTCAGAGAGGACCATTCAGACTTTGGAAGACATGTTGAGGGCCTGTGCCTTGGAATGGACTAGTAGTTGGGATGATTATTTGTGCTTGGTGGAGTTTGCCTACAATAATAGTTGGCATGCTAGCATCAAGATAGCACCGTATGAGATGTTGTATGGCAGGAAATGTAGGGTGCCGATTTATTGGAATGAAGTGGGTGAACGTTTGATTGAGGGGCCTGAACTAATTGAGATCACCAATGAGAAAATGGCTATTGCCAAGGAGAAACTGCAAGAGGCTCATACCAGGCAAAAGAGTTATGCTGATAAGCATAGACGGGATTTGGAATTTAATGTTGGTGATCGTGTATTTTTGAAAGTCTCACCATTTCGTGGTGTGAAGCATTTTGGAATCAAGGGCAAGCTCAGTCCTCGATTCATCGGGCCATTTGAGATTTTGGATCGTATTGGGGAGGTTTATTATCGGTTGGCTCTACTTCCTCAGCTTTCGCACGTTCATAATGTGTTCCATGTATCTCTTTTGAGGGGATACAACTATCATCCTTTGCACGTGGTTTCATATCCGTTTGATCAGATTCAGCCAGACATGTGTTTGTCTGAAGAGCCCGAGGTTATCCTAGATCGGCAAGATAGGGTCATGAGAAACAAAGTCATTCTGTTTGTTAGAATTCTTTGGAAGAATCACCCAGAGCGTGAAGCTACCTGGGAGACCGAGGAATCGATGCGAACAAGTTATCCTCATTTCTTTTCGTAGTCTGGTATGTTTTCATTCCGTTTCCATTTCAATTTCGCGGATGAAATATTCTTTTTAGAGGGGAAGAGTTGTAAAACCCTAAAATCTAAAACTTGTGAAATGACTATTTTACCCCTTTAATTTTGAATAAAAAAATGTATAATATAACAAGTTCATTAAAATGCATTTGACCTAATTTATAAATAATTTATATGCTTCAATCCACTTTGTCACCAAAGAAATAATATTTGAACATAACATAAGTTTTGGAACTTTATAAATTGAAGAAGCTACAAGAATTTTGGAACCTAAATACTTGAAAACTATAAGTAACCAATCTATAACCTAAGAGTAAATAAAATCAACACAATAGTTTTCCTATGCAAATATCACACGTTAACTAAGGCTATTATGGACAGACTTTTTGTTCTAAAATTTGTACACAACTTTGATAACCAAGTGAAGCCCATGAAATATACAGGAAATCAATAAACTGGCTAGTCAATATGTAACTCCATAAATCACGGAAATTTTGATTCCTTTCCATCTATAATACACGCTCCTTCCCATTTTATTCTATCAAAACTCTCTGCTCTCTCTCTCTGAAAATAACGACACATTCAAAAATCCTAGAACACTCAAGTGACGGCTGGTACCTTGCCCATCTTTCTCATACGTTCTAAGGTGTAACAAGGTGAAAGGATATTGGTTTCGATCGCGGTATAGGGCTGATACAGAAGGATTTTAGTTTGGTTTATATTCGGACTGGTTTTGGGTCATTATTCCTTGTTTCTTCTCTCATTCGATCCAACACAAGGTATCACCTATAATCCTTGTTCAATTCTTCCTCATTTGATCATCTATACCATGTTTTGGGTTTTGATAATAATCAGTTAATAGAACATGTTATACGATACTTTGGTCACATAAAATATTCATCTATATAATCAGTTTTGTTGCATGTTAATTGGCTGTGTAAACCTTGCATGAAATCCTCTTAAAACTAATGTAAAAGTTGACCCAATAAAACAAGACCAGACCCCATGTTTTGACTATAAAATTTGGTAGAGGGCGCTTGTCATTTTTATCATTTTCTTGGCTCGACAAAACCTTAGTAAAACCCTTCATGAATCGACTATATACAACAGAATTTGCAACTTGTGTTTTGTGTAATTCGAATAAGCTTAAGTAATAAAAGATGCCATGACTTTCATGGTTAGAGTGAAAATAAAAGGGATTTCTCGGCTTATTGTTTTCAAAAAGAGAAAAAGGGGTGCGGATCTTTGACCTTTATAAATGAGAAAAGGATTTGACCTTAATATCAAAAACTGTTCGAAAAAAAAGAAGAAAGCTTGTGCATGTCGAGTTTGGTTGATAAGAGGGTCGAGTCGAGTCGGTTTGAAAACCATACTAAATATTGTACGTATGGATGGTATATATAACTGTATGTGTGGCGTGTGCATCCTTAAAAATGTTTGATCATGTTTAGTGTATGTGAGTATGTATGATGTCATGTGTGTGGGTTTATGTATGCATGGGAGTGTATGTGTCGATAGGTGTTTTTGTTTCTACATGGTTACTCTAATTTTCGAATATGAAAGAGTAACATGGAAACCATATCTAATTGTTCTTGCATAACTGTTAACACATAGGGTTAAGTGTGGGGCGCATGCGTATTTATTTACGTAGCTAATAGTTTGGTTTTGGTGTGAGTTTATGTTTTCGGTATGTGCTCATCGTGTGTTTATGCTTGTGATATTAACATATTTTAGTCGTAGCGGTCTAAGATTTATGTCGAGAGTACGTTAATAAATTACATAAAATTATAATGATGGGTCCAAAATTATTATCTTAATATTAAATTATTAAAATAGAGTTTATAATAAATTTTATTTGACTTTTAATATTTAATTGTGATAATTTATATTTTAGACCCTAAAATTTACTAAATTGATAAATCAACCCTAAACTATTATATTGATCATTTTAAACTCAGATATTATTAATGGTTCTTTTAAAACCTCAAAGGATTAAATTATTATTTCGGGAAACTTACTAATGGAAACTTACTAATTTTGGAAACCTGCCTAAAATAGAAGTTACTAAAAAGGGATAGTATAACCTAATTCTAGTGAACTATTTGTAATACTTGGTTTCTTCCGTTAGGTTCTGTGAAGAAGGAGTGATCTTTCCACTTCTGTGTTGCCTATCTTTTGTCAGTTTTTGTCTTCGGAATAAGGTACAGATATTCTGACCTTTCACAGGTTTCTCATGAACTCTTGCTTATCTAAACTTTTTATTTGTTAACCTTTGCTATGTTCTCTCCTATTTGTGAACCTTTGATATGATCCATTTGAATTGAGCCTTTGCTATGAACTTTTGATTTGAACTCTGATTATGAACTCTGCCATTTATAAACCTTTGACCTGAACCTTTGCTATGCACCTTTGATTATGATACTTTGAATTGACTTGGACTTTACTATTTGATTTGCCTTTGACCCTTCAGTATTATACCCGAGCATTTTCCTAGCCATGAAGGTAACATGGCTGTGGCATTGATGCACCAATGTCATGACTCCAGTGTGGTTGAGTGATGTTCCACACCGTCCCTTTGTTTGATATGCATTTGGTTTGGGTAGGGGCATATGGATGCATCCTAGATTTGATTTGATTTGCTACTACATTTGGTTTGGTGTCTGGTACTGTGTGCAATACATGCCTTTCACATTATTTGGGAGTTGATCACTCCATGGTTACTATGTTGAAGACTTTGTTTTGTTTTGTTTTGTTTGGCTCGTGGTAGAATGGTGATATAACCTAACGTTTATCTTATTCTTATCATCCATATTATATCTTTTGTTATCCCCAATGCATATACTTCGTTTCCATTTCTATTTCATTTACTTTGTAGATATATCTGTTCACTGAGCTTTTGAAGCTCAGCCGCATTTTCTTTTCTTGCGACAGGTATTTAGCTAGGAGCTTTGGGATGGCTTCTTTTGGGATGAGAGCTAGATTGTGTGTGGATTGACCTTAGTCTTCCTAGTTTGATATGAACATTTGGATTTGGATTTTGTTTTGTACTTCATTCAAATTTTTCCTTGGGAACTTATGTATTTTGTTTAACTCATTGGTTGACTTACTTTCCTTTGGTAATTTTTATGATAAGACTTCCGCTTGCATTTATATTTGTCACCATAATGTAGCATTTCTACCCTTGTCGGGTTGGGGTGTTACTTGTGTCCTTGGAGTTAACTTCATTTCTCCCCGAAATGGCGAGCTTGCATCATCCCTATTGAAGTTTAAGTCATCCACTCCAATTTCCTATGGTTGTTGCATCCCTTAGGTTGTTAGCGGATCCATGGATCAAATTAGAGCTTAAACCTACATCAAGGTTAGTGTTGTGCAACATAAAAATGATATGAAATGCATGTTGGACTATGTTGACTTATCTCATTCATTTTGTCGAAACACAAGAAATGTCTCGAAGAATGAGAATGAAAATGAATGCGTGCATGCTCCCCCTTTGAATGTAGCTCCCCCTTGATCAATACTTCCCGTTGCTAGGGTACCACCGTATATGATGCAAGAAATAACAAAGCTAGAAAAACAAAGATTAGTGCATGATCGACTCCCCATGATCAATACTCCCCATTACTAGGGTACCAACGTATTTGATGCAAGGATGAAGAATCCTACAAAATAAAGGTTAGTGCAAGATAGTATAATATGCATTCAATAAATGTTTGACGGAAGCTCCCCTTGCTCTAGGGCGTCAATATGAACCTACAAACCAAATATTAGTATACTAGAAGCTTTGTTAGTGGACACGTATGTCATATACAACCAAGTATATATGATTGTGAACGTACAATGAAAAGATTAGTGCAATATATTTCATCTAAAAAAAACGAAACATAAGGTGTATTATTCTAATAAGAATTACAATTAAAATAAAAATACGAATATAATATGATAAAATCCTTCAAAGTAATACCTAGAAGGGAAATTGAAATATTAAGAGTTAAGGTTAGTGGTGCACGTGTTGGTGTTAGAGAGAATGCGAAATAGAGAAAAGTATAGAAAATTCTGCAGCTTTCTGGCAGCACCAAACGAATACACGGGCGGAACCCTGGTTTTGGTTCCGCCTGGTCCGCTGGGCCAAAACTGGGAATACCCAGAAATTACACAGGCGGAACCCAAAATTTAGTTCCGCCATTTCCGCCAGACTGCAAATTCTTAACAGACCAGGTTTTTGAAGGTCGAAACGATTTTCTAATTCCGTAATTTTTCCTAAAACAGAAGCACAATATTAAATCTGATTGGGAAATGACAAAAGGCAAGTAAAAACACGCGTATCGATAGAGTTTGAACGAGGGCTAACGATTTTCATTATACTTTAGTAAAAGTATTGAAAATTTGACAACATCACAAGATTAATAGAAATAGGTTTTACACAAATCCATGGTGGTGATGATTAGTGAAAGAGTTGATGAAGGTGGTGGTTATAATGCATGAATTTAGAAACTCGTATGTATAGCACATGCTATGACGATTGAACATATGGACTTATGCAATCTAAAATTCACAACTTAAAGGGATAAAGGAAAATGTGAACGGACATTGATATTCAATGACGGCTATGGGTTATGATTTGATCGATTAGGATTGACGCTAATGAAAACGAAATACGTTTAGAAATAGCGACCTATATCGAACGACAATGGATGAAAGAGTACTAACATGGTTTAGTCCTACATGACCTTTAATGGCATTATCATCTGATGTGCAAATTAGCAACCATGTTTTAAATTTATAGAAACAAGAATTACCGGTTAACTAGGAACACATTCGGGCAAGTACACCCTAGTCAATTGTAGTATAGGAGTGGTAAATCAAGGTCGTCCCAAGAGTCTTGGTTGCACTCAAGTGTCGTTTGTTTGTTTAAGCAAGTAACAAGTTGGTGGTTACGATTGTCACGGATCAAACCACAAGAAAAATAATAAGATAACAAGAACACACAAAGAACATTCATCACAAGAATCACATCAATAACAAACATCTTGAAATATAAAAGTAACAAAGTTTACCCAAAGTATGAATTACAATAGGCATAGGTGAAAGATTTATAGCAACCTTCAAGCCTCCAATCAACTACAACATCTAACCAAACTAGAGAATCGCGAATCGCTCCAATACTTCTTGGTGATACGTCCTCCATGAACGGCAGAGGATTGTGGTCTTTTGGGTGAGATAAAAGTGGTGGAAATTCGTCCTTAAGGGTGGAGGATACAATTTCCCCTGTTAAGGTGGTGACAAATCTTCCTTTAGGGTGGAGGCTAGAGATGCACCTGGTGAAAATTCGTCCTTTAGGGTGGAGGCTTGAAATTCACCATGATAAGTTGGTAACAATTCTTCCTTTAAGGTGGAGGCTGGAATTGCACACTTGTTTTGGTGACAATCCTTCCTTTAGGAATGCATACTTGTTTTGGTAACAATCCTTCCTTTAGGAATGCACACTTAGAACTAAGCCTAAGCAATCATATTTGTAGTAGAAATCAACCTTAGCCTCCAAGCATAAAACTTGGGCACTAAGTTGTCATAAAATGCCAGGTTTAGGAGTTATTATGGAGACATGATCGGACTTGGGGCTTAATGACACTTAATTATGCATTAAAAATGACTTGGGGAGGTCAGCAAGCATCCAACCGATCGGTTGCATTCCATCCGATCCGGATGGATGAAAAGGTCAGTTCCATCCGAATTGGTTGCGGGCTCCTACCGATCGGATGGATGAGTTTGGCAGAGAATGATAAACATGAAAGTTGTAGATCTTTCTTTTAGCTTTCCGTGGCCGTGAACGGGGGGTCAAACGGAGTCCGTATGCTCAAGTTATGGTCAAAATGGTGAAGGTGTGTCGGGAACAATGAGTCTTCCATTATTTCTTCGTTTAAGCTTTTTTCATTCATTTCACTTCTCGTTTTCCTTCTTGTGCATTATTCTTGAGTCCTTGGAGTGACAATCTTCATGACTTTATCTTCTCGAATATACTCCAAGAGACTTTCATTTGTCGAGAATTCCTCCGTACATTCATAAATCTTCGTTTTTGATCATTTTTACGTCTTTTCCTTCATTTTCCTTCCATGAACCTAAAATAGAGAATATACTTCATTAAGTAACATAAGTTCATAAAAGTGACCAAAATATATGCATAAAATCCTCAATAACGCTCCTAAAAATATGTTAATTTTGAGCGTTATCAAATCCCCCATACTTAAACTTTGCTTGCCCTCAAGCAAATCTATAATTATGAAAATAAATCCACATGGTGCACAAGAATGATTAGGAAAATATGCTGCAAGTCTATCAAGTACAAGTACAAGATAAGATTCATCGTTTTAAGCTTTAAGGTGAAAATCGAGATGTTTGACAATACCCAATGATTTTCTTGCTTGATTAACATTTCTAAACACCTCACGAAAAAGAAACAAAGTATAATTCACTCTATCACTCATTTTTTTAGGTAGTGGAGTATATATAAGAGAAATCACACTCATTGCTCAGTCATGATTTGTTTATTACCATAGGCTTGTACAAGAAACAAAACTCCACCGGCGAGGCGTAAGCACCAAGTGTAAACATCTAAAGAGGACTATTATTCGGGTTGTAATGTTTTAGGCTTCGGGTTGTACCAGGCTTATATTCAAACATCTCATACAAAAACACAATAGATTACTGGCGCGAATTCTTGATTACTCAAAAACCGGATGGTCACTACAATATTCATGCACTTGATATTCTCACAAAGCCATTACTATATCAAAAGAACAACGAATAAAGTAATTTGGTAAGGGTAGGGATAAGGCATGGGAATATTTATGAAATTGGTTTTAAAAGAAAAATAAAGTCAAGTCAAAGTCCCATTGTTGCTAGTCACCGATCAAACCTCAAACCCGTAAATGATTATAGTTACAATCTTCCTCTTCTTCAAATAACGATACATCGATTCGCCATAACAATATTCTTCATACTTAGCACATTGACTAACAACATATCACATAACTTTCTTTCTTCATCTCCATACATAATATAGCACATTGGCTATAATTGTCATCTTATAGTTGTGATGATTTATTCACTTTTTTTTTTCTATTTTTTTTCTATTTTTTTTTCATACATAACATCTCCCCCACACTCCGTATAAGCATCACCACAAAAAATACAAAACACGAAGTTGCGCACCTTCATCTTTGTTGGAATGGCACACACGAATGACAAAGTGTGGCTAACTAATAATCATCAAAAACAATCCAACATATCAAGCAACTAGCAACCCACCGTTTAGACTTTGACAAGGGGTAAGGCTAAGGTTAAAAGTGTAAATTTTTTTTGTATTTTTCTGGATTTAACAAAATGAAAAGGATGGCTCAAAGGGTGTAACTAGGGGTATCTAGCGCTAAAGACGAACGCTAACAAATGGGTTCCAAATACGAGGATAACTAACCGATGAGGTTAGCAAAAATTATTTTGTAAACGGAAGGCCATTAGGTTTTATACCTAAGGTGCCTCTTTATCACACGAATACACTTATATCACACGAATGCGATCTTACTGCGGTCTGGTAATGATTTACAAGTACAAGTTCTAGAATAAATAAAATCACCGGCACACTCATAGCAAAAGATTCAAGCATAAAAAATGTATGCTATATATGAAATAGGCTCAAATCCTCACAATTTAGTGGAAAAGGCTATAATACGTGCTAGCAAATGTTATCGATCCCAGAATGGATTGCAATATTAATCGGGACACATCTCAAATTTTTCAAAATTACATATTTCACCAGTGGATTGATCCAGTTATTCTAAAAAATTACTCCTAAAAGCATGAAAACAACTAGATCATAAGGGCAAACAAGTATACAAAAATTATTTTCAAATTGGCCAAAAAATTATAAGTTAAAAATGAGTTTCGTTTTCCTCTATTTTACTTTTCCCCACACTTAAGTTAAGCATTGTACTAAATGTGAATAATAAACTTCAAAGCATGTGAAATAGGGAAAAATAAATAAATAGATAGTCCAAGAGAAACGAAACTTCCTGGGCCAAAGAAATCGCGATCAGACTCCATAGGATAAGGTGCTAAGCATGTGAGATCAATCGATTTCGCTTCCAACAAAACATCAACACACTAGGTACAATGTCACCAATAATCCACTCTCCAAGAGCTTATTAAATCTGCAAAAACAACTAAACTACAAAAAACACGTAAAATCCTAAAACTCACTTTTGTAGGCATCACGGTTGCATTTAGCATATGCAACAAGCCTTTTAAACCCCTCGGTGGCCCGAGTGGATGAGTGAAGTCTCGTGAGGGTTTCCAGTGAACATACCCACAAAGTTCAAAATATTTTTTTTTATTTATTTTTTTAAAATGTACTTATTTATTTACAATGTACTAAAATTAAAAATAGCAAAACACGAGTTTAAGTAGAATAAAATACATGATACTCTTGCAAAAACCATAATACATTTAAAAACAAACAGAAAAGAACACAATACGAAAAATGAAAAATAACTTTTTTTTTTACCGATTGGTCCATCCGATCGGATGCCAATCCATCCGATCGGTTGAAAATTAACAAAATTTAAAAATTTTAACGAGAGCACCAACCGATCGGTTGGACATCCAACCGATTCGGTTGGAATGAAAAATAATTTACCGAAAGCTCCAACCGTTCGGATGGAAATCCATCCGTCCGGATGGTTTGAATTTTTTATTTTCGAAAACAATTTTTACTAAAAACTTTTTATTGACAAAATAAAAAAGAACACAAGAAGTAACGAACACGAAAATAAACACAAGTAAAACACATAAACACATATATACTAGTAAAACACAAAAACATAAAACGACACAAAAAGCATAAACAAATAAAAGCACAATCACATAAAATGAAAATCACATAGACACAAGTAAACACAATTAGTCACGTAACACAAATGAAAACAAGATAATCTAAAACAAGATAGGCTTATTCCAAATTAATACGAAACTAATCTACACAAAAATAACACGAACTAAAAGAAACACAAAAAAAAAATGCAAGAGATCACATAACTTATAAAACTCAAACTGGTCATTTTGTTGGGTTTTTTTTTTTTTTTTTTTTTTCGAAAATACTTTCAAGAACACTTAAAACATATACTTGTATGTAATTCCTTGATCAATTATCTGGAGTATTTTTATTAAGTTTGGTGTAAACTTGTTATGATGCACAACTAAAAATGAGTAGTTATTCAATCAATGATGTATATCATGGTTAACCACTACTAAGAATACAATCACCTAATTGACTCCTTTCGGCCTTATCTAATTAGGATGACAATTCAATTAACACATTGTTGTTTTGAAAATCAATTCTTTTCTTATGAAATCCTACGAATCCTTTCGGTCCTTTTTCGTGATGAAATCGTCTCAAATCTATTTTAATAAGTAAATAAGATGGGTGTCAAGCATCATATTCCATACTAATTCGTGTACTAATGTTTTGGAATAAAAACAAGTTGAAACTCCTTTCGGACCTATTTTTCCAAATATTGTTTTTACCAACAAATTAAGCAAGAAAATATGTTATTTCAACAAACTCATAAAATAGATATGTTGTCATGCATCACCTTTTTACTGAGAATACTCCATAACCAATTAAATCATACACACAAGTGTATCAACAAACAAACAAACAAAAGAATACAAACACAAGTCCCCGGCAACGGCGCGAAAAACTTGATGTGCTAATTAGCAACCATGTTTTAAATTTATAGAAACAAGAATTACCGGTTAACTAGGAACACATTCGGGCAAGTATACCCTAGTCAATTGTAGTATAGGAGTGGTAAATCAAGGTCGTCCCAAGAGACTTGGTTACACTCAAGTGTCGTTTGTTTGTTTAAGCAAGTAACAAGTTGGTGGTTATGATTGTCACGGATCAAACCACAAGAAAAATAATAAGATAACAAGCACACAAAAAACATTCATCACAAGAATCACATCAATAACAAACATCTTGAAATATAAAAGTAACAAAGTTTACCCAAAATATGAATTACAATAGGCATAGGTGAAAGATTTATAGCAACCTTCAAGCCTCCAATCAACTACAACATCTAACCAAACTAGAGAATCGCGAATCGCTCCAATACTTCTTGGTGATACATCCTCCATGAACGGCAGAGGATTGTGGTCTTTTGGGTGAGATAAAAGTGATGGAAATTCGTCCTTATGGGTGGAGGATACAATTTCCCCTGGTAAGGTGGTGACAAATCTTCCTTTAGGGTGGAGGCTAGAGATGCACCTGGTGAAAATTCGTCCTTTAGGGTGGAGGCTTGAAATTCACCATGATAAGTTGGTAACAATTCTACCTTTAAGGTGGAGGCTGGAATTGCACACTTGTTTTGGTGACAATCCTTCCTTTAGGAATGCACACTTGTTTTGGTGACAATCCTTCCTTTAGGAATGCACACTTAGAACTAAGCCTAAGCACTCATATTTGTAATAGAAATCAACCTTAGCCTCCAAGCATAAAACTTGGGCACTAAGTTGTCATAAAATGCCAGGTTTAGGAGTTATTATGGAGACATGATCGGACTTGGGGCTTAATGACACTTAATTATGCATTAAAAATGACTTGGGGAGGTCAGCAAGCATCTAACCGATCGGTTGCATTCCATCCGATCCGGATGGATGAAAAGGTCAGTTCCATCCGAATCGGTTGCGGGCTCCTACTGATCGGATGGTTGAGTTTGGCAGAAAATAATAAACATGAAAGTTGTAGATCTTTCTTTTAGCTTTCCGTGGCCATGAACGGGGGGTCAAATGGAGTCCGTATGCTCAAGTTATGGCCAACATGGTGAAGGTGTGTCGGGAACAACGAGTCTTCCTTTATTTCTTTGTTTAAGCTTCTTTCCTTCATTTCACTTCTCATTTTCCTTCTTGTGCATTATTCTTGAGTCCTTGGAGTTACAATCTTCATGACTTTATCTTCTCGAATATACTCCAAGAGACTTTCATTTGTCGAGAATTCCTCCGTACATTCATAAATCTTCGTTTTTGATCATTTTTACGTCTTTTCCTTCATTTTCCTTCCATGAACCTAAAATAGAGAATATACTTCATTAAGTACCATAAGTTCATAAAAGTGACCAAAATATATGCATAAAATCCACAATAACGCTCCTAAAAACATGTTAATTTTGAGCGTTATCATCATCTACCAAAGATGATGTATCATGCCATAATGTATGCTTGAATGGATTCAAAAAGAAGTGAAGACAATAAGCACCTAGAAACAAACATTTCATAAGAAATGAATAAAGAATAATAAGAACCTATATGAGGATGAGAATGACATTATGAGATGGGAGAGTGTTGGTTAAACCGATGTGTTTAGAAAGTGTTGGGAATGACGGTTTTGATTAATATATCGTTTGCACTGACAATGACGTGCATGATATGTGTTGAGTACGAAAGGATGAGATCCTATGATGGTGTTCTAGAAAATGAAGTTGTGAAGTCCTAGTTTTGAGAAGAATCCTAGACTCCATTTGGATGAGTTTTTGGTTGTGGAAATGAGGAACTTTGTCAAACACATATGTGTTTTTCACTTGATGAGATATTGGGGGTGAAAAAGGCTTGAATTATTAAAAAGAGAAAATGTCAAAGGCTTGAAGCACTTGTGGTTTTGTGAACCGTCTTTAACTAAAAGGAGTTTACCTATGTGTTGGTATTTTAGGGTGTAAGAAACATGAGTAGATGTTCTTTAAGTACAATTTGACAAAATACAAATATGTGAATGAATTTCTCTCCTCCTCAATCGGTGGACATCCAACATATCGTGTAATGCATCGTATAAAGAATGATGATGAAGTGTTTAGGAGGTTATAGGTTAATGAAAGCAATGAGCTTAGTAATGTTTTTGCGGATGTTGGTTAGCGTACGAAGAACTTTCTCCTTGAAGTCATGTAGCTCTTCTCTATCAATGCGAGATGATCACATGACGAGGCATGTGGTTTTCTCAAAGGAGGTGGAAAGGATTAGAGTATTGTTAAGGCTTAATAGTGATGGAAGTGATTTTTGGAAAACGGAAGCAATAATGCGAATTAGAAAGAGGTTGATTGAAAGATATCCAAACACAAATTTCAAATTACTAAGACTCAATCTTATTAACTATAAAACTATATGCAAGTGTAGGTGTTCCATAAAACATATTACTAATCCACGTAGCAATAAAGGGATTACAGTTATGCGAGATGAGCATATAAAAGCTAGAATGGAGTGAGATGGCAAATGATTAGTTCTCAATCCACTAAAACAAATTTGTTTGTGACAAAAGATGTCAACAAGATAAAAATTTAATACAAACAACGCATTCGACTACTAGACATAAAGTTACCACATAGCAACAAATAATCATACTAAGCAAGAGCATGGCATTATTTAAAACACTTCATTGTGAAATTGTTTTGTTGTTAAGCTTAGACACTTAAGCATATAACAATCTATGTGATTAATTTGTATGATACCAAGAGTACTTCGACAAATTATAAGTGCACATGAAGTTAACAAATAGTGTGACAAAGTCACGAAAGAAACAAGACGAAAAATTTATGCAACCCATGTTTAAATGATAACATTTTGGAGCAAGTATTATATAGATCATCCTAAGCATGGATCTAAAAGATGACAGCAAAAGACACAAGCTTTCAAATATATAAATATCATATAAAGACATCATGTATCAAAATGACATACCATGAGTATACCAAGTAACACATTAATCATGCAAAACATCATATACATAAAGAATGAAAATATCATATAAATCATGTTAATATATAGTAACACGAACCATATAAGCATGCAGGCATTATCAACATGATTTATATGATATTTTCGTGTTACATAAAGAATGAAAATATCATATAAATCATGTTAATATATAGTAACACCAAGGTTTGCACATGAGTCAACCAAATAGTTAACATGGTTATGTTGAGATGTCCAATCATTATCAAACAAATAACAAGTAATAGACACATGTATGTGCAATGCAAGAGATTTTAATATTTGTGTTTAGAATCTACGGTTGAATGATCTAAAAGGTGACATCTTTAATGTTGAGTTTAAGTACGTGTTATGAGAGTGATTTGATAATCTAAGACCAAGAGATGTGTTTGTGTGTGATAATGGAATATGTTAAGAACGTTCTTAAGAAAGCTCTTTGAAACTGGAATCTAAGTGAAGTTACCAACTTCAATAGATCTTGTGTATGCTCTAGAGATAGGTTTGGTTATGATGAATGCTTGAAAGGAAATAGACACATATAGTGTCTTTCAATAAATAGAATTATTACGTGAAATAAAGTCATCATGCTTATGAAAACAAAAATGACAAGATGATGAAGAAGTTCTAGGTCATAGAAATTGCAGATGTTTATTTAAGATCATTTACCCGATGAGGTAAAATGAAATCTCTTGTAACACAACAATTCATGTTCAATGAGAGAATGATGAATAGGATATACAATATCCTTTTAACAGGATGAAAACTTAACGCATGATTTCTTAGGCCTAATGTCTTCCAAAACATCATGTTTTCCTAAATGAAGATATGAAACCAAAGTGTTTGGATTGGATAGTCCTCTCCTAAATATACTTGGTCTCAAGATTATATTTACTAGATGATGACAAGAGGAATTCACTCGAGTTTCTTATGTATCCTCCTCAAGAGTCATTGTTGCTCAGGGTGTATGAGGTTGGCTTTAAGATTGCACTTTAACATATGTTGTTAAAATGTTGATTTGAAGTTTAATGAAACATATGCAGAAGTTAAAAGTATTACTAATACTTTGATAACTTGCTAAAGAAGTACTACTTAAACCTAGTGTAATTGAATGTGTGTTTCATGCTCATTTGATGGCGAAGGTTGTAATCCTATAGGTGGTAAAGTATGGTTGAGTTTGTTCAATGTGCATTTGATTTGGTACAAGTATTAGACGAAGGTCTTTTTGAGCAATGCACTCAACAGATTCAAATGATGATAAAGATGGTGGATTGGTTTAGCTAGGTGGTAGGTCTTCTAGTATGTCTAAAGTCTAGTATGTCTAAAGAAGGATGTGGTGATGTAGAGGTTTGTTGTCCAATGGAAGTACTTAAGTTTCATAGATGTTGAAAGTGAAGAAGGATGAATCCTAATTGGTTGTGATCCATTGGTTTGTACAACTAGCGAGTGAAGTGCTTGAAGTTTTGCTCATGTTTGTGAAGCTTATGGGCTGAGATATATCACAAGCTGAATGTGATGAGATGATGGTGAAAGAACAAGTGAACTTAAGTGCTAAATGTTTAAGGATGAAAACCTATTGACATTTGTTTTTGTTCCTATTGATTGGGAGAGTACTATGATGAGTGTTCTAGTCGTGATGAGTGTTTTAACAAGCATTGTTAAAATACTTGGGTGTTCATTTTTTGGATATGACTTTTAATGACTACGGTAGTAAGTCAAGTTTACTTGAATATTTTGAATGAAATACTTAAGTTGTCAATCCTACTTAGTTGAGATTGTATAGCATAGAAGGATAGAAAACTCGATAATACATCTATAACTTAAGTATAAGTTATGAATCGATGTAAATCCTTATCGTCTTGAAGGATGACACATTATTTTCATGTTAACCAAGTGAGGTAACATATGTAGATACAAGACAATATCTATAGTCATGAGATAGACTTGTGATTTAGATATTATATGTAATCTTTGTAAATAATGAGTCCGGATTAGTTAGGGAGTTGTCAAGTTACTAAATAAGTGAGACTAATGGATAAAGGGTGAGTTAAGGATGGAAGATTGTAGTATCTGTAGGTAATGATCACAAAACATTTGTGTTAAGGGACTCACGGATGTCAAGGAACCAAATAAAGGATTCCTTCCTTTTTGTAGAAAGGTTCCTTGGGTTGTTTTTAGAGAGTTTTGAAATCATGGTGGGAGCGATGATCCTATTGGTTGAAGTGTACTAAGATAGTCCTAATATTAGTGATAAATACTAAGAAGTATGTTGGTAACAAGTACGGATCCTAAGGATTGCTAAAAAAAATAAAAAATAATAAAAAATCAATTATTGTTGTACTACCGGCGGAACCCTCAGAACACACAGGCGGAACCCAGATTTTGGTTCCGACTAGTCCGTTTGGTTCCGCCAGTTCCGCCAAGTCACAGAAACGAGACAAAACAATATTCTCGAGGTCGAGACGTTTTCCAAATTTTCCGAAAATTCTTGGAACATATACTTAAATTTATATTTGATTAGGAAATGCAAGAAATGAATATAGAAACATTCTTACCGATAGACTTTGACCGGGGGCTAGTGAATTTCACTTTACTTAGTGAAATATCCATAAACTTGAAAATTTGACAACATCCCAAATGTTGTCTACCTGCATATCCGTTAGTACAAAACATTGTCCAAAGATAACAAAAGATCATAGAAGTACATATATCCATGAAACACATTGTTTAACTACCAAATTGTTCAAATTTCAAGTTATGCCAAGCACTCCTTAACAATGGACATTTATCGACTTCCCGAAACCCATTCAAATATCCTAATTATACTTGGAACATATGCACCTAATTAGATGTGATAGATTAAAACCAAAAACACATATTCTAACACATGTTAGCATATAGATCAAGTTGAGAATTATGAACTTACCATAAATGAAAATTAAGCCAAACACGAAAAATTGATAACGTCAAAGTGTTATCGACCAAACATGATACGGTTAGTTTACATGATCAATCAAAGATGAGTTACTATCTTATAGCATGACACATTCATTAAACATCATAGTAGAAGCATATATACCAAATACCATTTTACATGACTACTATATGTTTAAAACCATAGTGACTCATTTAGACACTTGATCATATTTCATGATACTTAATTAGTGTTACTTAATTCTCATTCCTAAGTAAACTATGCAAAATAATCACATAACATATGCAAAGATGAAAATCTAAAACTATAAGTAATACAAAAGCAATTTATCAACTTGGTGCACAAGATCTAATCAAAAGTCCTATTGTGCATAAACAAAACATCGACAAACAAGCAAATGAATATCATCGCAAGATTGACACTTATAAATCACAAATAAACAAGTGCAATCACAACATTCAATAAGCACGCAACATATGTGCATACAACTAAAACAAGTAGTCATTTAGCATATCATAAAAAGAAAAATACTTTTCGTCACTTTGCGTTTAAATATGACGATGTATGCCAAGCTTGATTAGTTTCCTTTATATATATAGACATCATCAAATTCATTAGTTTCAAAATAAATTATATCAATGTTCAAAGGATCCTAACTTAAGTTGCCTAACTCAAAAGTTTGAGTTTCTACGTAAAAAAGAAACTTAATATTTTGGACACACTATAGTATTTGGTTTATTCTTTTGACTTTAGATTAGATTTAGGCCATAACATTATTTTAAGAAGAATGTAGACACAATTCCCTTTAAATTGATAGGTGGCGCGACTCCTACGAACTTACGGTTAATTAGTTATGAATTTTTGAAATTAGATAAAAACTGTGTACTGAACTGAATATTTTCAAGGAACCTTTTAGAGGGTTCCGCTGATTGAGGAGAAGGGTTCCGCGACATCTGATGACAGATTCACTAAAACTCATATTTTGACATAAAGAAAATGTGTAGGACTTACTAGATTTGATGGTAAAAATATAAAACACATATTCAACAACATTTCTACAAATGTGCTTATCTTAACATTTTATTTTTCAAGGAAACCTTCAAGCTTGTATACAAAGTAATATTTAGCCACAAAATTTATAAGTATACTTAGCGAAACATTTTTCATATTATATTATTCTTCAATGATAATTTGATACATGGATCGTGCTCCATTTTAAAAACTATTTGTTTTGAAAATAAGAGCTATGAAGCTCTGATGCCAATTGTGAAAACGTAGAGAGGGGGGGGGGGTGGATACGTTACCGTTTAAAACTCTTTAAACTTGTTGTATCAAATAACCATTCTTAGCTTGTTCTGTTAGGTCATGATTTTAATAACATAATCACTAAGAGATCTTAGAGAGAGAAAGAGAGTAGAGAGAGAGAGAGTGGAAGGAACTCTTAAGAATGGAATGAAAGAAAATGAAATTACCAAGAGAACCAACCCCTCTCAAAGGAGAGGTTACATAGTATTTATAGGTGAGGACTAGGGCAACACTCCCTTCCTCCCTATCTTGAAAATAGAAATGGGCTTAAGGCCCATGGGCTTGCTACATAAGCCTTAAGTTATAATAAACATACAAGCCTTAGCAACCTATTACAAGTAAATGACCGAGACTTGATAAGTAGTAAAACTACGTTCCCAACAATCTCCCCCTAAGGGTCGGTCATCAAGGTTGCTTGACGTCTTCGTCTTAATCTTTGACTTTCAATGCTTTAGACGTCTTCTAAATCATTCATCGTTCTTTGTTCTTAGTTGATGTAGTTGTGATCATCTTATTACAAAATGTAATGACCAAGACTTGAATAAATATAAAAGTACGTTCCCAACAATCTCCCCCTAAGGGTCGGTCATCACGGTTGCTTGACGTCTTCTTCTTTGTCTTTGACTTTTGACTCGTATAACTTAAGACGTCTTAAAAAGAGAGTGGGTGTTCTTTTGCTTCATTGTTCGTAATAGATGTGGTAGTGATCATCTTATGAAGTTATCTGCCATGCGTCACTTCTGCGTCTGTGGTGGTCGTCGTCCATTCCAACATGCTCATACACCTTTGAACTTAGACATTCACATGCACGTATTTCCCTTTCATTCACATAGATCTTTAGTCCTTAAACTTTGTAGATTCTTCTTTTTGGCGTAGAATCTAATTTTGAACATTGTGTTGCTCAGATCTTTGACGGAGCTTTTGTTGACTTCAAGATGTATGTATGAGCATGCGGAATCAGTCTCCATGGAGATGATATGTCCCTGAAAGTAAACAGTTAGCAATAAACAACCGGTACTTATAGATAAGAAATTAGAGATCGTCAACAGCATAGTGTGAAGACTCCTTCTAACCCTTATCAAGGCCGTTCCCATGTCAGATACTCCCGAAGGAGCTTACGAGACCTACTAAGTAGCTCAATGACCGGGTGAGTCGCTGGGATCACTCCACGACTATAGACCGCTAAATAACCACCGCGAACACTAAGCGTAACCCTTGTGGGGTTACCGAAGTGACCTGCTGTCAGGGCTGTTTGATGTTGACCCTGGCAGGAATTTCCATTCAATCATTGAGAAATACTTTTGTAATTCTCTCATTAACGTTCTCGGCAGATTGCTAAGATCTGCGAAGGACTCGATAATTTACAGCTGGTGCCCATTGATGCAGAACACTAGTTGTAGAAAATACTAAGTGTTCCTAAGAGATCTTTGATGTATCTCATGGTTCTAGACTCGATAAGTGCTCACTTAGGTTTCCTATACGGAGACTAGGGAGGGGTCTCCTGCTTCAATATCAACTATCTCTAAGAGATAAATTGATAGATTACACTGGTTCCCCGTGAGAATGAATCAAGCTCTTTTAAGAGAACTTGAGTGGCTAGAAGGTTTAGTGCATTGCGTCACTGGGTCCATGACGACTTAATCTTCAATACCAGTGTTGTCTTTGCAACAACCAGTAGCATATGAATTGAACCCGGTGTCTGCCCTAAGGTTGAACATATTGAGGGCTATTTCTTTTCACCCTTTTATTTACTTTTCTTTTTAATTCTTCAACCCCTTCTTTCTCCTTTCATTCTTTACTCCTTTTTTTTTTGTATCATACCCAAGGACTTCTAATTCTAACTATTGGTGATGTCTTTGGGTAGATCCCTCCGGCTTAGGCGGATCATAGGACGGTTATTTCCTAACCTTAGTCACCTTATAACTCCATGACTATCCTATAATTGCCATTGAAACCTTTGAAAATCTCTCAAAGTGTTTGTATTTATCAAACATTTTGTTTAACACTTTGAGAGTTTTATGTTTTACTTATGAAGGGCTCCCCCTTCACATGTGCTCATAAGTATTTAATAAATTTGCACATGCGGGAGGAGCGAGCACTTTTGAATTGATACACTTTCGGTGAACAAGACCGATTCGAGACACGCTTACATCACTAGTTAGACTAGCTTGAAGTTATTACCCGGCCTGGTCAAGACCACAGAAAGTTTCTCGAAATGGTACATTTCTACTAAGACAAATCCTTTTCGAGACACGCTTACGTGGCTAGTTAAAGAGTTCCATTGTCAGCTTTTAGGTGACAACTAGCTCTAGTAACTAACTTGATGTTATTACCCGTCGAGGAAAAGTCTTTTCAAATTTACTAACTTTTATGTTTTGTCAATTCCTGGGTGAATCTGAGTCTAGCTCGCATGAGATTTGACATTTCAGCAACTTTTAACTTTCATATTTTAATCACTTTCCTTTTCTCCCCCTCAAAAATAGCATATAAGATGTTGTTTTTGATAAACATTTGATTAAAATATGCTTTTTGAGTCTTATGGGGAGATATCAACAAGAACTTTTGTTTTCCAAAACGATGAGTTTTCAAGTGCTCCCCCTCAACAAGTGAATACTCATTGAGGTGAAATACTTGTCTTTTGAGCAGAATTTTGAAAAATCAGAAACTGTTTGATTAATTCTACACAAAAGTAAGAAGCCTTCGCTCCTTATATAAGGATTGAGGCACTGAAGCGTACCTCAGGGTCCTTTAATTACAAGCACAGGTTGTACACTGTTATGTGTGCACAAGCCATAAAACATGAATTTGACAAAGCATTTTGATTTAAAAAAAATACTTCCCCTCAAAACGAGCATGTGTTTTGACATTTTTTAAACTGTGTATCGAATTGGGGAGTAAAGATTTGAAAAATCTTGAGCAAAATTTTGAAAAGTTTTGAAAAACCTTTTGAAAAATTTTGAATAAATTTTGCTCAAGATTAAGAGAGTTTAAGATAAGCTTTGCATGAGAACTTCTTCTTGTTTTCAAGGAAAAGTGCACGTTTTGTTTTTAAGAAATGGTTTAGCAAGGCACTTTCCTTTCTTTGAAAACCGAGTTGTACACTGAAATGAGTGCACAAGACGTTGTTTTAATACAAAATTAGTTTTCTTTAAACAAAATACTCCCCCTCAAATAATGAATGTTATTCGAGAGACAGTCTTCTTGAGCAGAATTTTGAATCGTATTATAAAATACTTTTTGAAAATTCGTGAGACGACTCTGCTCAAGGTCTTAGAAAACACAATCAAGTATTATACAACAAAGAATGCTTGAAATTCAAAACTCTTTTACTGTTGAAAAGTTGTTTGAGACCCGGAGTCTCTCTTTTGAGTTTTAAAATCTGAAAAAGATTTCCATCTAAAGTTGAACCTCATGGGTTCTTTTTGAAGATTCGTTTTTGTGATGCATGGAAAACATCCGGTATTTGGGATGTTCAGATCAGAGACATTCTTTTATTGAAGCCAAAGCATTCCAGATTGTGAAAATTTGAAAGGTTTTGAATGACTTTGCTTTGGTCTCCACACTTGCTTTACCGGTGTAAAACGAGAGTGTAGAGTTTGGAAAAATTTGTTTCTCACCATTTTGAATCCTTTTACCAGTTTAGCCTTTAAACACATTTTGCCCTATGACCTCAAAATATGTTCCATAAGAAACATTTTGTCGAATGTTGAAATTTTGACTTTCAATGGGATGACATGTAGTTGCACACAGAGAAAATGCATCAGGCACAAACAAGTATAAGATGAATCAAAAATCTCATTCTAAATCTACCAAAAATGCTCAGAATTCTCTAATAAACACACAAGATCACAGATTAACTCATCCTATCACTCGAGATTATCCAATTATGATAATGGTTAGGGGTTATGATTTGAGTCTAAGCACACTTGTTAGCATCATAATGCCTGAATATTAAACAAACAAACGTCCTAGTAATAGCAGCAAAGACATCGACATCTTAAACCCTAAATCACATGATTCTAAACCTATGATGTTCCTAATCGAGCAACTACATCAATCGAGCATTCTTTAGTGTTCTCTAAAGCTATATAAACTAGTTAATTAGACTAAACACATAAAAATTGAAAGCCCTGATTGATAACCCTAGTTTCTGATTATGCCTTTTTGACCGTTGAAAACACTTGAAATATTTAGGGAATGATTAGACAACAACCATGAAGAAATTAGAAACTCACAATCGGGAACATTCGAGAAAAAAAATCGTTAGTTTGAATCGATGAGGTTTATCGATTGTGTGTGATATTTTTGAGAATATTTAAAGAAACATTTATTAGAGCTCGTTTTATTTTCCATGCAAGATCCTTTTTCCTAAGTTTAAGACATTTGTGAATCTTTACTCATTAAAGGTTAAATACTTTTCCATTTGAAGTCCAAACTAGATTAATTTGGGATCGTTGCAGAAAAAATTCCTTTTCTCCCCCTCGAATTAGCATATATTACGTGAAACCTTTTTGTACATTTTAATTCGAGGGATCATAGAAGTTTTTGAAAAATGAGATTTTAATCCAAATGATGAAGAAACATTTTATCCTTGAAGAATAAAAAATGAGGTGTCCAAACTTCATGATATTGTGAAAAGTTTTCTCCCCCTCAAAACATGTTCCATTTTGACAGAGAAAAGCAAAATTGGTTTAAATGGAGGAACATAGTTTTGAAGATTTGAAGTTTGTACACAAAGAAAGAAGATTCTTTTTGTAGAAAAAGTATTTACAGAAAGACTTTGATGGTTGACTCTTCTTAGGTTTTAAGAAAATTTTGCAAATCATCTGGAGTCAAACATCACATACCACTATGGTGAATTAAATCAACAAACCTTGATTGAGGTAATTATCTCACATGTGAGCAGGATCCAAATTGCGTGTAGACGACTCAGTAATGTCAGGAATGAGTTGAGCTGGTGCAAACAGATTAAAGAACGCCTTAGGGTCATGCTTTGCGGTTTGTAGAACTGATTTAGGTATGGAGTCTTCAGCTGATTGTCGTGAGATGGACACGGTTTGTTCTGCTGTTTTTGGAGATGCAATTGGAGGACCGTCTCTCCCAACAGTTGTTGTTGTTTGTGAGGTGAATCAGGTACTTGATTGTGATCAAGATGTGCAGCGGAAATTGGTGAGACCTCAGAAAGACGGTTTTAAATCGTATCCTCAAACAATGGAGCAAACAAGGTTTCCACTTCTTTACGAGTGAGACGATGGTTCAGCCGAAGAATCCGGAAAGTTCAGACGGTTGGATGCGGGTCCTAAGCTGTTATGCTCAGAAGCCATTGCTGAAGTGCGGGTCCGAAACTGAATTATTCCGAAGCCATTACATTAAGCTCGGGTCCGAAACTGGTTTGTTCCGAAGCCATTACATTAAGCTCGGGTCCGAAACTGATTTGTTCCGAAGCCATTCCTGTTATATCTGCAAAGAAAGAAAGAAGAGACAAGAAAAACAGAGAACACGGATCCCCAAGAGAAACTGGGTTCCAGATGTTAGAAGCATAAAGATGTAGTGTCAATTATCTTCTTGACACTCGAACACACAATTCCGACTGTTTTCCTTCTTGTCTCAGGGGTAGAAATAGTGGAGTTCACATTAGTTTTGGTGCAAATATCTAAAATCTTTCCTGTAGGAATCCACCTAAGACCAATTGATTTAAAAATTCTACCCGCGGGTACCCACCTAGTGTTAGATCTAGGAGAAGTTTTCCTTTTAGATGCAGTTGAATGAATTGTGGAGCATCACTTCTTTGAGAAAACCTACGTGCTATGTTGATCCACTTCTTAGGTTTCTAACTTATGACTTTTGGTTCAACGGGTTTGTTTGTCTTAGTCGATTGAGCCTTTTCAAGTGAATTTCCCTTTTGAAGATATTTTAAAGCACAAACAACATGATTATTTACGCAACTACTCTTAGAAGCTATCCAATTCCTATTAGTTTGTTGATTACTCTTAGGTTTTGGTGTGCTACTACAAGCAGTGTTCTGTACTATAGTGGAAGGCATCACATGAGGTTTTGAACCTAGAATTCCATCCTTTTGAAGTAGTGCCTTTTTTCTAGCCTTTTCTAGATCATAGTTCTTGTACATGTCATATTTGCCATAAAACTCTTTACTTTTGATGCTCGTTTTAGACACTGTTTTCGAACTGATCTTAGATGAGCCAGGTATAATCACGTGTTGAGATTTAGCAGACACATATGCATTTTCCTTAGGCCAAGAATGTGGAGTGACTGGTTTTGTCAAATTGTTATTCTCAACAACTTGGGAGTCAAACCGAGGTTTTGAAAATTTAGGTCGTTCAAATTTAAATGCAGTTGGTTGTCGAATCACTGACTGTTTTCTGTTTGTTTGAGAAGGTTGTTTCCCCAAGATTGATGGTTTTGCAAACTTAGTATCCATACTCTGGCCAGTCAGTCTTCTTAATTTGTTTTGTAATGCAGCATGTGCAAACACCTTTTCTTGAATTTGACCTTTTAAAAGCTCATTTTCTTTAACTAATGTATCCACATGTTTTCTTTGTTCATTCAAAAATTGACCATTGTTGCCCGAATTTATAGATTCGTTTTGCATTTGAAGTTCAAGTGAGATGCAATGTGCCTCTAGTTTTGAAAAATCTTTATGACACTGGGCAATGGTCTTTTTGAGAAGAAGGTTTTCAGACTCAAGAGTTTGGTATGATGTTTCAGTAATTGGATTATCAGGTAAGGACTCAGACTCAGAATGTATTACTAGACATTGAACAACATCCTGGTCAACCTCTCCTTCATTACTGAAGTTAGGTTGCTCAGATTGTTGTTTCTCATATGCAGGCATAATATGATCAACAGTAGATTGTACCTCAACCATTTGCTCTTTGTCAAAGTTCGGTTCTTTGTCATAGATGGGTATGAAATCTTCCTCATCCATCTGTCCTTTGTCAAGGTTGGGCTCTGAGTCATAGAAGGGTATGATCTCTGCACAATCTGCATCTTTATCATTCCCCAATCTGCTGTTGTCATCCTGCACTTCTGATTCTGTCCCTTTGCTTTCCATGACAACCACATTAGCTTTCAATGAATCATCTTTATGAACTTGCTCTTCTTGAATCTGCAACTTCTATTCTTTGATAGCACTCAGATGAAGTGATCTTTCATTAAGCATAAATTCTAAGCGGTTTAGGCGTGAAACAAGTTGATCTCTAAAATCTTCAACCTCCATACTTGTGATGTTCTCTCTCCATACATTGCTTTCATAATTATAGTGTATGAGAGATTTGTTGATACAAAAGTTGGGCGTACCTGGTTATTGGGCTTTTGCTCTTATATCAATTAGCTTCTTAGTACTTTGTTACCTGCGCACTAAGAAAATAAACAACACCGTTAGGCTTATCGAGGGATTGTCTCCCCCGATTAGACTCCGGCGTGAGAGTAAGTAATCGATTTAGGGTTTAGTTGAAGAGTTAGGGTTGTATATCGTACCTTGAATGAGAATCGTGTGATTCTATATATAGGGGCTAAGAAACCGTATTTCTTGCTCCTCACTCTTCGCACGCGTGGTGCTTATCCGAGGTAAGGATATCTATTCCTTGAATAGATAATCCTTATCGTTACCCGGTGGGTTAGATTGGGCCTTTGGGCTTCATGAGCCCAGAGCAATAATACTACGGCCCATACCATTGTCATGGTAGCCCATTCGTGATGGGCTTAGGTGTAAGTAATGTCTATCATTTGGGCTTGTGGCCCAAATATAGGCTATACGTCATCATGTCCCCCCAGTCTAGTGCGCGCGGCGCATAGCCTTGGGTACTAGACTTAATACCATCAGCAGTAAGCGTGGCGGGGGGTTAAACTAATTTTACCGCCTTTTTGTAGGTGCAATGCACCTAATAATTTTTAAATGGATGCCTCGAAAGTCGGGGGTGGTGTCCACGTAGTCCTTGGGATTCAGGAAAAAGTGCATGTACCTTTTGATCTTCTAGCCACCCATTTACTGTGAGTGGGTTCTACGTGGAGGGAGATTAGGGTTTTACCACCCTATATAAGAGTGCCGCCCCATTTTTTAACCACACAGTAAAACACACACAACTACTATTCATCTTCTTCTTCTTTGTTTTTTAGAGCGTTTTTCTGCAAGAAAAACTTTTAACTCTCGTAGGTAATTTTTGTGTGCGTCCCACTTAGTTTTAAGATGAAAATGGTTGCTCAATTAGAGGACTTTCGCTCCGCGTTGTCTATTGCAGACGTCACGCAGTTTTCTTCCGACTATTTTGTGCCTTTGGATGTACATCCAGAGGCTCCAGATGTCGATGCGTGCATAGCTGACTTCCCCGAAGGGAAGATAGGTCTATACACGAAATTTTTTGAGTATGCGAATTACCGCGTACCCATTTCTATTTTTCTGAGCGATTTGCTCAATCACTATCGCCTTCACATCTCTCAGCTGCACTGTATAGGTTCGGCGAAGGTGTCGAATTTTGAGGTAAACTGCCGTTTACTTGCGATAGAACCTACTGTAGATTTGTTCCGCTCCTTTTACCACACGACGTGGTCAAATGGGTGGGTTTCCTTTGCGAAGCGCCAGGGGGCGCTTCAGTGTTATACGGAAAAGGTTGATGCCCTCAAAAATTGGAGGGAGTATTTCTTTTGGGTGGATGATGCAGTCTTTCCCTCTCCCTTTGAGTTTTATACTCAGGAAACCTTACCAAGGGATGGGCGCCCCGCACCCGGTTCCTATAATCGCGCTGACGCGCAAACTTTAGATGCCAATCGACTGGCCATTAACCCCTATCCGGAGGAGTTTTTGGTACACGTGGGGTAGAGCCGCGCTTATTTTGGTGCTGCAGATGAGGTTCCCACTTTTTTAAGTGAGGATGGCCGGGGTGGGTGTTCATCCCTTATTCTTCATGCTTTGTAAGTCTTTTATTCTTGTCTTCGTGCTTTTAATGACTGATCCCTTTTTGTCTTTCTTGTTTTATTGATGCGCGCAGAAATGGATCTGTTCGCGGTGGTCAAGTTGGATAGGCCGAAGCAGGTAACCATAGGGGTGCGTCCTCTGAGGGAAGGAGAGCAGCCCTTGCTTGATGCGACTGCCGGTCACTTGACTGTTCTGCCTGCGACGGTCCCTGAGGACACGCCACCACTTGTGGTGACGCCCGTCCAGAGTTTTGCGCCTGAAGTAGTTGTGGCCCCAACTGTGGAGGCGGTGCCTGATTTGGAGGTGGCACACGAGGAGGCGCGCTCAGGGTCATCTGACAGTATTCGGATCCTGAAACCTGAGGAGGTGTTGAGGGAAGAGGTTGCGCAGAACTTAAAGCGTAAGGGAGAGGCTGGAACCAGTGGCACCAGCAAGAGGCGTCGACACGTCATCAGAGACGCAGGGTCGAACGCGGAAGAAACTTCGACGTCCGGCGCACGGGTGAAGGCTGATGCTTCTCCGTTTCTGTAAGTGTGCATTCCTTCTCTTTTTTTTTTTTTTTTTTTTTTTTTTTTTTTTTTTTGTCAATTACTTGTTGTAATTGTTGTTTACTGTCTTTGTCGCGTAGGGATGACGGCGCGAAGGATGATGAGGTTTCCTCTCCGCAGAACGAAAACAAGGAGGGGAATACCGAGGCTGCTGATGGTGGTGAGGCGCAGCAGCTGATGGATGAGCTGGCTACGACTACCGCCCGCCAAGCTGAGCTTGTTGCTCAGCTAAAGGGAAAGTATGCTGGGGAGAGCCGTGCTCTAGCCCAGAAGAAGGAGGAGTTGGTGACCCTCCGTGCGCAGTTGGCTGATGCGCAAGTGGAGCTGGGGGCCTCAAGGGTCTATGCTGAGAAGATTGCTCAAGATAAGATGAGCATTTTGGCTGACTTGAAGTATGCGAGGTCGAAGCTCGAGCAGATAAAGGCAAAGACGTCGTGGTCTGTGTCGTATCTTGAAGAAAAAAAGGCCGAGCATTATGCTAGCCTGCAAGAATTCAAGGAGCGCATGGAGAAGACGCTCGTGATATATGAGGAGAAGCTGCGCGCCCTCAGCATCGAGTATGACGAGGAGCTGTATCCTCATCTTATGTCTATGATAGCCGAGCGCAGGTATTCTTACGCCCTTGTCTTTTAAATTTGCTTGTTCGCCCTATTGTGTATCTTACCTTATTATCACTTTGTGAATGCAGGTGGTTGGTCAGCCATGGGCTTCGTCTGGCAGCTCTAAGTACTTTAGAGTCTGCGGAGGTGGTGGAAGCCTTTGGGAAGGTTGTTCACTACGCGATAGCGCGTGGCCGTTCGCAGGCCATGGAGGAGCTCCGTGAGGCCAAGTTGTTGGAGAAGGATTTGGCGGAGATTCCTGGTTATAGCTCAACGGCGTACGACGAGCTGGTGCAGGCGATGGCGGGGCTAAAGGTTCTTGAGCTGCCGCATATAGGGAGGTTGGAGCGCGACCAAGATGACCCCATAGATGTGCTCATGGCGGGTCTGACGTTGCAGCATCATCTTGGGGAGAATGCCGAAGAGGAGTTAGATTATTATCTAAAACCTGATGTCTCGCAGCTTCAAGTCCCAGTTTTTGCGCGGCCCCGTGATATCCTCAAGCCTTTTGCACTGGAGAAGGAAGTCCCCTTGAAGGAGGTGCTAGAGCGTCACGAGCAAAGGGTTGCCATAAAGAAGGGTATTAAGGGCAAGGCTGTGATGTGCGGCATTGGTGCTGTGCACCTTCCTCGATCTGATGGCGTTGCTGTGAGTGTTCCAACTGTGTCGCTCAAGGATGCTATAACGTTGAGTAAGCTGAAGGAGGCGGGGAGTTCCGCCGCTACAGAAGAGAGCCATGATCATCGCCATAGTATATAGGTTGTTTGTAAATTTATGTATTTTTCCTTGTAATTTATGGAATAAGATACATTTTGTTATAAGTTCGTAACTTAAATATACTTGCATTGTTTGCTAAGTTCGTTTATTAAGTCTTTTAAGTGCGTGACTTAAGTATACTTGCATTGTTTGCTAAGTTTTATGTTTGACTAAGTCTTTTAAGTGCGTGACTTAAGTTTACTTGCATTGTTTGCTAAGTTTTATTTTTGACCAAGTGTCTTGGCTCGTTATATTGCTAAGCTCGTACGGTGTACTTGGTATATGCGCCTCCGTCGTGGGGTGCACATGTGAAACTTACCTCAACGTCTCGAGAGTAAGGCGCTTAGCAAGGATTCGTGATCCAATGTTGATGGGTTTGCAACCCTCTTATTCAACAAGTTAATTAGTAGGTTAACTTATCCTTTATGCCTTCGTGGGTCTTTAAGTGGTGCATGCACGCCATGTAGGCAAAAATATAAAATAAACAATATTGACATATATGCAATAAAGTAAAATGCGCTATGGAGTTAGCTAGAAACCATAACATTTTATTAATACTTGCAAGTAAGTGAAAAAATAGAAAATACAATTCCTAGAAAGAAAAAAGACAAACACTTATTGGGCACCTCGTAGGATGCAAGTGTGTTTGTGAAAGGGCCGTAGCCTAAAAGTAACATTTTTTGAGATTACAGATGTTCCAAGTGCGCGCTAGGTCGTGACCTTCCATATCGCGCAACCTGTATGCGCCGTTGCCGAGCGCGTCTGTGACCTCGTAAGGTCCTTCCCATTTGGGTCCGAGCTTGCCTGTGTCTTCTGCGTGGCTCGCGTCATTGGCGCGGTAAACAAAGTCTCCTGGTCTGAATGAAGTGTTTTTGACTTTTGCATCATAATACTTCTTCATTTTTGCCTTAGCCTTTGCTTCACGTATAGCTGCGCGTTCGCGTCTTTCTTCCAGTATATCTAAGTCTATGCGCCGTTCCTCGTCATTTGTTGTGACGTTGACCTCTGCCGTGCGTATAGTTGGCATTCCTATCTCGGCTGGTATGACGGCTTCTGTTCCATAGACTAAGGAGAATGGCGTGTCGCCAGTACTGGTTTTGATTGTCGTGCGATGCGCCCACAAGACGTGCGAGAGCTCATCTACCCATCTTCCTTTATGTCTGTCAAGGCGCGCTTTTATGCCTTCGCCTAGACTGCGATTAGCGCGCTCAACTAGGCCATTGGTTTGTGGGTGTTTGACTGAAGCAAAGTGTTGTGTGATGTTCAATTGTGCGCACCAATCTTTGAATGGGTTATCACAGAATTGTTTTCCGTTGTCTGATACGATCTCGCCTGGTAGGCCGAAGCGACAGACAATATTGTCCCAAACAAAGCGTTTGACTTGGTTTCCCGTAATGTTCACCACTGCTTTTGCTTCGATCCACTTTGTAAAGTAGTCTATGGCTACGATGAGGAACTTTATTCCTCCAGCTGCGACGGGGAAAGGTCCTGCGATGTCAATACCCCATTTGTAAAATGGCCATGGTGAGGTGATTGGTGTTAGCTCGTGCTGTGGTCGGCGCGGAATAGGCCTATGTACTTGGCAGTTGCTGCACTTTCTTATTAGATCGCGTGCGTCGCGGTGCATTGTTGGCCAATAGTATCCTGACCTTAGAGCGCTTGCCACCACGGATCGTGGCCCTGAGTGCATACTACATGACCCAGCGTGAATTTCGCGGAGTACGTAGTCTGCTTGGAGGGGTCCAACACATCTGAGCCATGGTTGTAAGAAAGATCGCCGATAGAGTACGTTGTCGCGTAATTCGAATCGTTGCGCTGTGCGCCGTATTCTTCGAGCGTCTTTATTATCTTGGGGTAGGATTCCTTTGCTAATAAATTCGATGATAGGTGTCATCGACGTAGGATCTTGTTCCTCTATCACCGTTGATATCTCCATATCCAAGATTGACTTGTTTTTTAGGGTTTCTACCAATACCTGTTTTGAAAGGTGTGCGAAGCTTGTGGATGCAATCTTGCTGAGTGCGTCCGCCTTCCTGTTATCTCCTCTAGGTACTTGTTTAATTGTGAACCTATCAAAGTTTTTAATCAAAGATTTTGTCTTCTCCAGGTATTGGATCATGTGATCATCCTTGGCTTCGTATTCCCCTAACACGTGGTTAGCGACTAGACGCGCATCTACATTTGCTTCTAGGTTGCGAACACCCATTTGGATTGCGATGCGTAGTCCGACTAATAGGGCTTCGTATTCTGCCTCATTGTTTGTGGCTGTGAACTCAAAGCGTAGCGCGTAGGTGAATTCCATACCTTCTGGATTTGTGAGAATAAGGCCTGCGCCTGATCCATCTGCGCATGAGGATCCATCTGTGAACAAGGTCCACGGTTCCTGTAGGTCTGTTTTTGCTGCAGAGGTCGGGCTGTCGCTATCTGGCTTCTCCACGATAAAATCGGCTAAGACTTGTCCTTTGATTGCAGTGCGCGGCCTGTACGCGATGTTATACTCACTTAGCAGTACACTCCATTTTTGTAAGCGTCCTGATACGTCCGGTTTAGAGATAACTTGTTTAATTGGCTGATCAGTGATTACCGCTATCGGATGCGCTTGAAAGTATCTGCGCAGTCTTTTGGATGCGAACACTAGAGCTAAGACCAGCTTTTCCATAGCACTGTAGTTAACCTCTGTTTTCTTTAGGGCTTTTCTTACAAAGTATATGGGTGTCTGGACGGAGTCTCTGTCTGTCAATAGTACTGTGCTAACTGCTCCGTGGGTTGCCGATAAGTACATGATTAGTTCTTCCCCTGGTCGCGGTGCGACGAGTTTGGGAAGAGATGCCAGATGGTGTTTAAGTTGTTGGAAAGCTTCTTCTGCTTCGGGAGTCCAGCGAAAGTCTCCCTTTTTTGTGCACTTCGTAAGTGTTTTAAAGAGGGGAAGGGACTTGTCTGCTGACTTAGATAGGAAGCGATTCAGCCCTGCTAACTTTCCATTTAGTGACTGGACTTCTTTGAGTGTGCGTGGGGAGGGGAGATCAATAACAGCCTTTGTCTTCTTTGGGCACGGTTTGATTCCATCGGGTTCTATTAAGTATCCGAGGAACATGCCTTCAGTCGCACCAAAGGTGCACTTCTTGGGATTCAACTTCATGTTTATCCTCCCCAACGTTCGGAATGTTTCCTCGATGTCGCGCACCAAGGTCGTCAACATAGACTTCCAAGTTGCGGCCTACTTGTTTTTCGAAGGCTGTATCCACCAGTCGCTGGTATGTCGCGCCAGCATTTTTCAGGCCAAAGGGCATTTTTGTGTAGCAGTATACCCCTTGACTGGTGTGGAAAGCTGTTTTTTCTTCGTCTTCCACTGTCATTTGGATCTGGTGATACCCTTTATATGCATCCAGGAAGCATTTGAAGGGGTATCCGCACAAGGATTCGACCTTCCAGTCTATCTCTGGCAGTGGGTAGCAGTCTTGCGGACATGCTTTGTTGAGGTCAGTGAAGTCTACGCACATCCTCCAACTGCCATCGCTTTTCTTTACCATAACCGGGTTAGAAAGCCAGTCATGATAGTATACTTCGCGCATGATTCCTGCATCTACTAGCTTGTGTACTTCTTCCAAAATAGCCTTTGCACGATCTGGGGCCTGGCCGCGCTTCTTTTGTCGTATTGGAGGGTATCCTTGTCGGATTTGTAACTTATGCTCTGTAATAGAGCGCGGTACTCCCGTCATATGCTTTGGTTCCCATGCAAAGATATCTAGGTTCTTTTGCAAGAGTGCGCATACGGCTGCTTTACCTTTGTTAGATAAAGATCCTCCAATCGAAACTTGTTGTTCCGGATAATCTGGGTGAATAGCGACTTTTAAATTTGGCGTTTTTTCCGTGCGCTGTTCTGGAATAGTCTTCGCTTCAGTTGTTACTGCGATGTATTCTCTTGGTGGTACTGTTGTGTTATAGAGAGTGACCACCCCTCCTTCCACTGGGAATTTAAGCATTCTGTGCGCTGTGGATGGTACCGCGCGCATGGATGATATTCCCGGTCTTCCTATTATACCATTGTATGGTGAAGGAGACTTTATTACCATGAAATTTATCCATGTCGCGGTTGAGTGTTGTTCATCTCCTACGACCACCAATAAGCGTAACTGCCCCATGGGCCAAATCTTTTCTCCTGTGAATCCTGTTAATGACATTGTAGCTGGTATCAACTGACTTTGGATTTCAGGTCGTAGCCTTTTGAAACAGTGATCGTACAGGATGTCCGCGGATGCTCCACCATCAATGTACATGCGGTGGATGTCATGTCCCCCCGTATGTATCTCAATGGTTAGAGGTTCCACGACTGCGTTGTCCGCGGCTATGGTAGGGAAGGATATCTCTTATTCTGGAGAGAATTTCTGGCTGACCTTTTGCTTTATCTTTCGTTGCCATGATTGTATCATGTAGATAGTATCAGCTTTTTCTTTTGGGGGTTCTTTCTTGCCCCCGTTTCTCTGCTTATCCTTTCCCTCCTTAATGTTTTTCACGAGGTGGTCCATCCTGCCTTCTCTAACTAATTTTTCAATTAGTTGTTTTAGTTGAACACACTCGTTAGTTGCATGGCCTTTTTGGCCGTGGTACTCACAGTATCCACTACCTAGGCGCTTTGCTTCTGCTGTGCGCATTGGTGGTGGTTTTGGGAAGTTCGCACCTTCTGTTACAAATATTTCTCTAGGAGTTTTAGTGAGAGGAGTATATTTGTCGTTGTCTCTTCCACTGCGATAGTTCCTGCTGCGGTTGTTGTTCTGATCATTGGATTGTCTCCGCGGCTGTTCTTGTTGCCTATAGTTTGAATATCCTTTTTTGCTATCCGCAGCAGCTTCTTCTCCTTGTATAAAGGATCTAGTGCGCTTTGTTAACTCGTCAAAGGATTGTGGAACTTTGTCATTAAGCTTCCGGATGAGTTCTGGGTTATTGATCCCATTCATGAACCCTGAAATTTTTAGAATTTCAGGACATGCTTTGACTTGTATGCACTCATCCTTGAAACGTTCCATAAAAGCGCTGGTGGATTCCCCTTGGCGCTGTTTCACTCTTGCTAGCTCCACAGGGTTTTTGGCGCACTTCTTTCGCTGGGTGAAGTTGTGGCGGAATGCTTTCCGTAATTCCTCAAATCCACCGATGCTCCTACGTGGGAGTTTGCTAAACCATGTGCGCGCGTTTCCTACTAACGTGGAATTAAACATGTGGCACCACACAGGTTGTGGCCAATTTTCGATTGTTGCGGCTGACTCGAAAATTTTTAGGTGATCGTCAGGATCACCTGTTCCATCATATGTTTTTACGTTAGCGGGCATGCGCCTGCGTTTGTGGTCTGAGTAATCGCTGATGCGTCGCGTAAACGCGTCAATTTTCTGACGTCGCCATGGGAGGGACATATCTTCGTTTTCCTCCTCACGACGTCTTCCTCTTGACTTCCAGTGTCCTGTTTCTTTATCCTCGTTGTCCGAGGAGTCACTGGAAGACGGGTAGTCTTTCTTTCGGCGCTTGCGCCTACTTCTTTCAGAAGAGGAGCCTGAGGGATCTCTGCTTGGGGATCTTCTTCTTCCCAATCTATCTTGGATCCTCCTGCTCCCAGGTTTTGAAGATCCTTGGCTTGGCGAATGTTGAGGCCCTAATCGATCATGTATTCCCCGACTGCCAAGTCTGGAGTGGACATTGGTGCGCCTCTCGCTGTCTCCAGAGTACTGCGAATCAGATATTGTACCTAACCTATCATGGATAGTGGTACGTTCTGTGCGTCTTCCTCGTGGGTGACGCGGTGGTGATGGTTCACGTTCCAGAGCAAAATTGAGTCGTGCTTGTAGGCTCGTGTTTGCTCTTCTTGTTGCTTCTTCTTGCATGAGGGCAGTTAACGTTTCATAATTTTGGGATACAAAGTTCCCCAAAGTTAGATCCGGTGCGTCCTCAGTTGTTGCAAGAATTTCTTCCTCAGTGTTAGACGCCCTGTTCCGTTCAGGCGCGCCTGGCGGCACAGTGTTGTTCACTGCGGGTGTAGCCTGATGAGGAGTGGTGAAGAGGGTACGTTGGAGTTCCTCAACGCTTGGGACCACTGAAGAGATTATAGGTAGCTCCGTCGCTTGAAGAGGCTGGGTTGTTCCTGCCTCTTGGTGATCAGGTGCGCTGGTTGTCCCAGCAACCTGCCTAGAGGTCGAATCTTGTCAATTCTTCTTCTGATGGTCACGCTTTTCTGACTGCGGAGTCCGCTGGCCGGAATTCTTATGCTTCGTCATTCTAGTTCGTAGTAGGGTCCCACGGATGGCGCCACTTGTTGATACAAAAGTTGGGCGTACCTGGTTATTGGGCTTTTGCTCTTATATCAATTAGCTTCTTAGTACTTTGTTACCTGCGCACTAAGAAAATAAACAACACCGTTAGGCTTATCGAGGGATTGTCTCCCCCGATTAGACTCCGGCGTGAGAGTAAGTAATCGATTTAGGGTTTAGTTGAAGAGTTAGGGTTGTATATCGTACCTTGAATGAGAATCGTGTGATTCTATATATAGGGGCTAAGAAACCGTATTTCTTGCTCCTCACTCTTCGCACGCGTGGTGCTTATCCGAGGTAAGGATATCTATTCCTTGAATAGATAATCCTTATCGTTACCCGGTGGGTTAGATTGGGCCTTTGGGCTTCATGAGCCCAGAGCAATAATACTACGGCCCATACCATTGTCATGGTAGCCCATTCGTGATGGGCTTAGGTGTAAGTAATGTCTATCGTTTGGGCTTGCGGCCCAAATATAGGCTATACGTCATCAAGATTTAAAATGCAATGCCATGAACACTTTGAACTGAGCCTTGAGCGCTCTAAATCCTGCCATGCAATCGCTTCCCTGTTCAATTTGTTTTTCAATTTGAACAATGTTTTCTCGGAGTTTCCTTTGGAAGGTTAGACGATCCATTCCAGTTCCGAAGAATGCATTAAAGGTACCCCCCGTAGGAAACCATGCATCTGAGAGAATCTTGCATTGAGTCTTAACTGATTCAAAATGAGCTAAGCAATTTTCTGTAGAATTGATGGCTCTTTTCTGAGCTTCAGTCATCTTTCTCTCAAATGGGTCTTTAGAGTCATCAGAAGCATTTGTGTCGTATACTGGTTCAGTATCATCCATGACACCCGAATTATCTTCCAATATTTTAACCTCATTGCCTACATTAACTACATTTGCAGTATTCTTACCATTCCCAACCAGCCTTTGAGTAATACTTCCTTGTATCACAACTCTTTCACCTTGCTTGACAGCTCGATTTTGGGAATTTTGGGAATTTGATAAAGCCTGACTCGTAAATTGTATGAAGTCTGAGATGATTCTGCTGTGACTTAGATCATGCATTTGAGACCTTGATTGATACATTTTCTCTTTGTTTAATCTCACAACTGGATCTACAGAATTATCAGACTCATACTCTGAGCCAGTATTATCCATGTGAAATTCCTGCATGTTTGCCATTAACATCACATCTGCTGTATCGGCTTCCAAATCTGCTGTATTGGATTCCAAATCTGCATATTCATCATCAGATGGAATATCTCCCATGACACTTTGCAAAACTGTATTGAGATTACCCCCTTCAACTTCCATTTGACTAAGTGTGGCATTGTATTCAACATTATCGTCAAAGACTGGAGTTGAATCATAATCCTGAGCTTCCTCATCTGCAATATTTTCTGTATATGCCAAGAATGCCATGCTTGGTTCGATAAGATCTTCTTCATCATCAGTATCTTTCATTGTGTTTAAGCATTCAGAAGTTGAAGTTCTATCGCCATTGCCTTTCTTAGAAGATACTTGACTAAGCTTTACTAGATTTTGCAGAAGAGATTGCACATTATTATGTAGTGTTGCAGGATGGTACTGTGGAATGAAGAAAGGCTCAAGTGCATTCGGAGGATTGAAGAAGAGACCATTTGGAGTGTAAATTAAGGATCCATGGTCAACAGCTGGAGCAGGGAGAATGGTCTTCAGAGGATTCATGCTTAAACAGGATTCAAGAATTTGCATCATTCTGATGTGATGAAGTTCTTCTTTACGATGCATAGCTTCAAGATATTTCCACATTTCATAAGCACTGGCTTGAAAGTCCATATTCATGTAAATTGAATTGGGAAGGGCTAATGTCATGAACCATACAGCCTGTTGGTCAGCATCATACTGAGCAAGTTCTGAAGCATTCAAATCTGCAGTAGTTTGTAACCTCATAATCCCTGTTGAGTCAGCAAGAATTAACATTTTGTATGGACCATCTTGAATGGATTTAAGCATGAGATCTGCAGCAGGACGATCTGTGAGCCATTGTAGAAATCTCCGTTTCCAAACAGTATACGTTCCTGGTAGCAACATTGGAGGCCTTGATTCATTGCCAAAGAGCAGAACATGGCGAATGAGGGAGCTGTGACTTTGTTGTTGATGATACTGTTGCTGATGAGAATATTGGTGAGGAAGGTAGTTGGAAGAAGGTACTGTTGCTGATGACTGTTGCTGATGAGAATATTGGTGAGGAAGGTAGTTGGAAGAAGGTGATTGAGACGTTGTAGACGACATTGCTCTCCCCTTTGATTGTTGCGATGTAATCGAAAAAAATCAAGCAAAATGTCACACGCAAGGTCGAAATAGTGATTTCTGGTTTTCCCTCCAAAATAAATTTGAAAAAATTTTCTTTCCCAAAAATTTGAAAATCACTATGAAATGCAATTTAAAGGTTGCAAGAAAAATTTGAGTTTCAAAAATTTTGCCGCCAAATTTCACCGAAAAAATTTGAATTTTGGCCTAAAAATTTGAATTTTGGGCCAAAATTTTCAACGTTATACCAAAATTTAAATTTCGCGTAAAAATTGAACGTATAGTCTACTGTAGAAAATAAATTTTACTCAAAATTTCCCGCCAAAAAACTTTTTTTTTTTTTGTTTGAAATCAAGAAGAGAAAGATAAGATGGAAAAAACTTTGATCAGATTAGAAGATGTGATTATGTTAAAATGGATCGTAAAGATAAATAAAGGTTGTGATTAGATTTGAAAAAAACTTGATATCAAACTCGGTATGTAAAGATGTTGTCTTCAAACTCGGTATGTCAATTTGTCTTCAAACTCGGTATGTCAATTTGTCTTTCTAACTCGATAAGTTCACTTAGGGTTTCTAACTCGATAAGTTCAGGTAGGGTTCCCAACTCGATAAGTTCAGGTAGGGTTCTAACTCGATAAGTTTACGTAGGTTTCTAACTTGATAAGTTCAGGTAGGGTTCCTAACTCGATAAGTTCAGGTAGGGTTCTAACTCGATAAGTTCTTAGGGTTTCTAACTCGATAAGTTCTTAGGGTTCAAACTCGATAAGTTCACTTAGGTATCCTAACTCGATATGTATCCTAACTCGATAGAGGGACTTGAGTTGGGCAGAGTTTCCCCTTAGTTAGAGTCACAATACAGCTAACTCGATAAACGATTAGGGAATGAAGGCTAACTCGCCAAGATGATCTCAAACTCGAAAAACCAAACTCGATAATTCAAGAGAGCACCTAACTCGATAAGTCAATAAAAAACACCTAACTCGATAATTCAAGAGAGCACCTAACTCGATAAGTCAATAAAAAACACCTAACTCGATAATTCAAGAGAGCACCTAACTCGATAAGAGAGCACCTAACTCGATAAGTCAATAAAAAACACCTAACTCGATAATTCAAGAGAGCACCTAACTCGATAAGTCAATAAAAAATTTACCCCTAACTCGAAAACTATTCGATGAACAGTACCGGTTTTTTTCAAATACATAACAAACACCAAGTTTTTACCACCAAATCAAACCTAAATCAACCTATATTATCCCTTGGCGAATGATACCACTTGTTAGGTCATGATTTTAATAACATAATCACTAAGAGATCTTAGAGAGAGAAAGAGAGTAGAGAGAGAGAGTGGAAGGAACTCTTAAGAATGGAATGAAAGAAAATGAAATTACCAAGAGAACCAACCCCTCTCAAAGGAGAGGTTACATAGTATTTATAGGTGAGGACTAGGGAAACACTCCCTTCCTCCCTATCTTGAAAATAGAAATGGGCTTAAGGCCCATGGGCTTGCTACATAAGCCTTAAGTTATAATAAACATACAAGCCTTAGCAACCTATTACAAGTAAATGACCGAGACTTGATAAGTAGTAAAACTACGTTCCCAACATGTTCTAATATGAAAGATGTTAAGTTTAGTTTATGACTAGTATAAACTTAAGACATGTTATCACACAAGCATAATCAACAAGTCACAACACAAACAATCACATAATGCAAACATTAAAGTAAAGCAATAAGTAAAAGGAAAGTGCAAACCGAACACGAGGATTTATAGTGGTTCGGTCATGGATCTCATCTCCGCCCTACTCCACTCCTCGAGTACCCAACTCGAGAGTTACTTCACTGGATCAACAACCTCCATTCTCGGCGGAGAAAACCTTATAATCGTGGCTTACACTTTATCCGATACAAAGCTAAATACCGGGTTCTTTTACAAAGGTACAACCACTCCTATCATCACCTATAACATTTCCGACACTAAGCTAGATGTCGAGCTCTTTCCCAAGGGTACAACCACTCCCACTATGTTTTGTGGCCCAACATAGAAACCTTGTATTTTATGGCACAAACACATAAACCATCTAATCTATATTGTGATGATACAATGATGATCCATGACATAAAAGTCTTATGGATATGAATGACTAATCTACATGAACTTCTTTGAATAAGAAGTCTTCAATCATTGAGGATGTCAAGAGCCCTTGAATCTTCATATGTTGGTATGCTTTGAATGAATGATGACTTCAAGATCTTCTAACCTTCTTGGTGGATCATGAAGTATGCTTACAACATATAATGAGAGTTAGTAACATTATGATCATTATGTAAAGGGTGATTCATTGATGTTCCTAAATGGTTTTCTACTAATCTATATATGTGTGGTTTTTCATCAAGTTCATAAGTAAACCATGAACTCCTATTTTTAGGCAAAACTAACAAAGACATAAACCAAATATCTTTCTATATTTATGTCTAGTCAAATCAATATTTTCTAGTCAACTACAAGATTGTAGTGTGCAAGTCTAAACTAAATCTATGACACATCTTACAAGTTTTTTTTCCAAGTTTAGACATGTCAAATCAATATTCTACAAGTCAACACACAATACTAAAATGTGTAAGAAGTTTTATGGAAAGTCAAACACTCAATCTTTCCATAAATGCACATGCTGCATTTTCATTTTAGATTAACTTGTAAATAAAAGTATACTTGTAAGTTACTTAGAGAATGTATGTGTTAGCTTGCTATATAATGTTTAGTAAGTTACTAAAAATGTTTTATGTACTTATGTTGTTATAAGATACATTTTTATAGATTGTAAACTTACTAATATTATCAAGACACCTAATGTGGCACATATTCTATTTAACACCTAAAATACTTAAAGACTCTAAAAGTATTTTAGTCATTCTAAATGGTTGGTCAAGGGGTTTGATCATAATGCCCATAACAAACATGTACCAACCTGTGTTGTAGCATACGAGGACTCGAGACGTTGAGAGGTGTTGAATGTATGTTGAGACAAACTATGATTACAAGTAACTTGTACATTTTACTTTATGTATCAAGTTATACGTTTGTCATCAATCAAAACAAACGAGACTGTATAGATTAAATATCGTAATATTTGCACTAACAACTTCCACTAGCTTTTAGGAATACTCAGAAGTTATCTTAGTTTTAGTTAAAAATCAAAACATGGATTTAATAATTAAACACTAGATTCACCTCATAGATGTATGTTTTGATCCATATTTGGATTCTTGCACTTTGTACACATCCAAAGATTATATGAATTCATAAAACTCTTTTGGTTATCTACTGTCCTCGCAAGGATAATCTTCAAGAAAAAGGTTTTGATATTCCATTCTCATATTTCATATTAATAAAAATAAGTATGATAATTAATCATCTTTATATATTTAATATGCGTAAAAAAGAATATTCAATCACAGTTAATTGCTTTAGTATGATTAATAATCTTGTCATAATGCATGCATTAAATATGTGTACAATACTGCCCTTATGAGATAGTCATAAGAATCAAACCACTTGGGTTTATATTCTTATTGAAGAAACTCACATTTATTCTATAGTCTAACTGTTTAGTTTAAGATAAATCAAATTTCCAAAAAATGGTTATCTTTATGGACATCATATTAACATTTATAATATGAGTAATTTATCGCATTCAAAATTCAACACTGCATCTTTATGATTAACATGTTCATCATGACCTTGTGACTCATATTCCTCAACATTAATATAAGATATATCAGTCAAGTGTTTGAGGTATCCTTGTGGATCTATGAAAGAGAATTCTATCATCCCGAGGTTTAACATTTACATGTTTAGCCTCATCATGACACTCACTAGTGTGTTTTAGAAAGTTATGTAATTTTTAATTGTATCTCTTCAAGATCTAAAAATGCTCCCACTTGCTTTTAGTAATTAGAGACTATCTATAAATACTTAGCACGTAGAGTAACGATAAATTGTTCTCTTTAGGGATATTACAAAACACATTGACAGTTCCTGACTTTGGTTTGTTAATAACCTACTTCATAAGAAGTTTAACAAATTCAGAACTTCAACTTTAAGCCATACTTAATTTTCAAACCTTGATAACTTTTGGAAGAAAAGAAGTTATTATTATCTTGAATCATATGATACCAATAGAGTTTGATTATCCTAATTGAACATACCATAAAATTGTGGTATTTCATAAGGATTGATATTATAAGACAATCTAACAATATGTTATATGAACTTATACTATTCGACTTACCTATTTACCAACTAAGTCACACTGAATGGTATAATAGTTTTTTCAAGCCAATTGCAAGTTTTATAACACAAGTCTTTGACCAAGTCAACAACTTCATGTTCATGTCTCAATAAGAATACATAAACATTTATAATCCCACTATACGTTATAAGTCATTGATCAACTCAATGACTTCATGTATATGTATTAAAAAGAAGACATAATAAGTTAACGTCTTATTTTATATTATAAGTCTTGTAACAATTAAAAGACTTTATATTTGCGACTTCATAAAAGACATAAACATATTAAAATCATGACACCAACTCTTTGTTTCAATAGTAATTTCAAGTTAATCGATTACTCCAATTTATTTAAGAAATTCAAGGAATACAAAAACATTTAGGTTGAAATAGCCTTTGTTATCTTTATCTTGACACATGTTCTAATTAGGACAACAAACATTTTATGTGTATAAGTCCTAGTAGAACATTAGTCTCTTATCTTGCGGTTAAGAGAATCCTTTAATCATATTGCTATGTGTTTTACCTTGCACACAATAAAGATTTCTCACACTTGTGTATGTAACAAAATCATGCATACAGACAAACAACACGACATGTGTTTGTTTATGTGAACAGTATGATAGTTTCATAGATATTAGCATTAAAATTAGATATAGAACCACGCTGTTTAATAAGGAATCGAGAACGACTATCCTTGAAAACATGAGTGTCTACATTTGAAAAGTAATATATTTCCTCGAGACAATCTAGAAATAATCTGTGTTCTAACAAGACAATAAAGCTTGTAGCTCCCACTGAATTAGACAACACTATAATAATGCCTTTTTCAGTAATAAAATGCAATGCTCCTATTGGATTGACGACATTACTAGTGTTACATACCTAGTGAAAACAAATAGCAATCTATTTACTTTCCTACTCACTTGAATGCCTACCAGTAACAATTACGTAGGTATCAAAAGAGTTTATGAAGTTCTACTATGTAGATGAGTGACTATGGATCAATGGTATTTATTAACTTGAAAATTGGGCATGAAATTTCCTCCTTAACACGCCTACCACTCAACAAGGGTATGTAGCACCTTGAATGGGTTAAAGCAAAACAAATGGATAAATCATGCTAGTTTGCCTTTACCACTTTTGCGGTAATTCATCCAGTTTCTAATTTAATAACTCATAAAATGTCATACATCAAGATGTGGAATTATTTATTAACTACAGAGACATATTCTCCAGTTAACCAAATGTCTTATATGTTTCAGAAGAATTCAACACCGAATAAGGGTTATGAAATCTCTATGAAAAATAAAATGTGCAATTCACTTAACTATTTAAGTATGATATGAGTTATATTAGAGTTAGGACAATTCTAATATTCGTATTATAACTTACTCGAATACGAAAAAGAATAGCAATGAGTCTCTTTTTCTTACATGGAAAGGAGGCTCGGTTTGTCTTTTAGTAAAAACGATTCTAGCAAAAAACCTTATGGGTGTGGATCGATTTACTAACAAAAGAACAAAATCTCGTTTTACAGTTTTAATGTTGCATTAATACTATCAAAAAATCTACAAAATTCAATTTTTAGTATTTTTGATAATAAGTCCTTTAAAGAAAATTAAATACACATAGTTTAAGAACAAATAATTAATTTATTTAAGGCTAGGATCCAAATTGACATACCACTATCACATAAGTTATTATGCTAATAATGGTGTATTCAAGAAGGTAAGCGTCGAACAATAATTCTCAAACTTGTGTAATTCCTAGATCATTATGGGACTTATTAATGGCACTAGGGACAATCAAGTAGTATCATATAAACATGTTTCATCGCATCTTATGCCTCGGGTTAAAGGTCTCACAAATTAATTCGATTAAGTCATCCAACAAAAAATTGTAAATAGTCCACCAACGTCTCACGAAGAATGGTAATCTACCTTGGGTTACAATTTACCTACGTCTCACGTAGGGTAAAAGGAAATTGCGAGTGTTTTTAGAATTGGGCAACATAATAACATTTGTATCATAGGTTTAAAAAAAAAAAAAAAAAAAAAAAAAAAAAAAAAAAAAAAAACTTTACTCAATGACAAGACACCTTAAAAATTATGTGCAAATCTTGTGAACATAAAGATAATGACAAGACACCTTAAAAATTGAAGATTCAACATGTTTTCAAAGTTAAATTAATATACTTTTTATCGCGGTATTGGTAAACCAATTAAAGAAAGACCAACCGCTATATCGTACTACTGCATGAGTCAAAAGACCCAAGTTCTTTAGATAATTCCTTCATATACTTAAGCATGTAGTGGGGCGTGAAAACCATTGCGGTTAATCAACCTAAAAACTATTTTACAACAACCATTCACTTTATAAATTATATCCTGGTAGCTTCTAGTAATGATCCACACCCACAATAATTTGTAAGCCATTGGTTGATTGTAAAGATAGTCATCGATAAAAATTATAAGACTTTAATTTTATAAACAAATATGATTTAAAATTCTAACATTATTTTGAGGCAGAATTTACATTAGTAACAGCATTCTTACTAACTTTAGTTAGCTATCTAGTGTATTACAACCATAGTCATCAATTTAAGTACATCCATGGTCATCTACATATTTTGTAGTTATATCACATCTATGGGCGTTTTAGTTCTTGAATTCAAGATATTCATAGCATATAGCAGTTTGAATACAAATTTTAGAAGTATAGAATCTTGTTTTCAAACTGTATTATAAAACAAAGGCATGATCCGACCGAATTTATCAAACCGGGTAAACCCGGGTTAATGAAAAACCACTTGTTCAATTCGGTTTTTAAACAAGCATGAAACCGGTCACACCCGGTCCGGTCTCCGAGCCGGTTCCCGGTTCAATCGGTTGGGTAGACTTGGGTTTTAAAATACTGGTTTTTCACAAAGAGTGCGCACATGTTATTTTTGATCCAATACTGCCGCGCTAAACCCGTGGGCTCCTTGCATGATTTTACGCGGACCAAAAATTCAAATTAAAACCCCTTAAAAGTTAGTTCAAAATGTGCAAAGTGACTCCATTTTTATCTCTATACATCAAGTGTTTTTTGTTTTTTTTGTTTTTTAGTTTTTTTTTTTATCTTCCGAAAAAAGTACCGTAAACAAGGAAACTACCGCATAGATTGTTACATAGATCATAAATCCAGACCGAACCGAATCAGATCCTACAATGTTCTAAATCCAACACAAAGTAATCCGACCAAGCTTGTTCTAGCAATTTAACATTAACATGAAGATCATATGACTAATTTTGACCTTATACGTAGTATTCATTATTCACAACTGCCACCTTGGACCCATATCCTGACCAATGAGAGGAAGATAAGGCCATGTCACCCAACTAAAAAGACCAACCACTAGCCAAGTAACCCAAACCCCATAATATTCACCCACACCCTCATGCACATATTTTTTAGCCTAATTAGAGTGTCCATACAAACACAATAAAAAAATTGGCAAAGCTCTATGTTGAAATCCCCAAAGATAGAAGAACATAACGACGATAATATATCCGATTTCAAGGGTATATTGTGGATTAAAGATGGACGGAATGGTCAAGGAGAAGGTGTTATAAATAGCACATATGATGAAATAAATTGGGATCATTTGATAGAATGGGAGGAATTTTCAATTAATAAAGAGGATCAAGATTCGGGTATTTGTGATCGAGATAAGTTGGAAAATAAAGAGAGTAGTATGGTGAATTCCATTGAACACGTAAAGAGAGAAACTAATGGAATTTGGGAACAGAATGGAGATCAAGATTCTGAAGATGATGAGAACAAAATGTGTTTAAATTTGAGCTTGAATTACCAAGAGGTTATGAATGCATGGTCCGACCGCGGTCCTTGTTGGGCAAATGATTTCGCTCATTCGACCTCCGACAACAACTATGTTAGTTGCTACGTTTTTCAATTTATTTTGCATTACTTCATTTCTGATTCAATAACTAGGTGAATTCTTTTAGTCTTATAGCTAGACTCATGCAAGTTCTATTACACAAACTATTATACTGAAAATATAAACTTGTTTAATGATTCACAGATGGAAATTTTATTTAGTAACTCTTATATGATCTACTAGTTACGAATATAAATACATTAGTTTAGATTTGATAAAAGTTTTGAATGTTTTAGAGAGGAGAGGTGCCCGTGATGGACGATGCGAGAGTAAAAAGGGAAGCAAGCGTCCTTCGATACAAAAAGAAACGTAAAAACAGATTGTCTTCGGGAAAAATAAGATACGAAGTTCGTAAAATCAATGCTGATAAAAGAGCAAGGTTTAAGGTTGTAACTTGTAACATATGAACAGTTTAATTATACTCATCTATCTTTTAGTCAGGTTTAATTTGACAACATATATATTTTGATGCTACACTGGTGTTAGATATTGGTATATCATAACGGGTACGTGATATTCTTTAATTTTCAGGGAAGATTCGTGAGGAAGGGATCTTGAGAAGATACTAAAAGCCTAAAAGGTGATGTGCAAAATATCTACGCAAATATCTTGTGAAACTTGGCTGATATTTTCTATTTTTTCCACATGAATTGAACATGCTTTGTGTAGTGTCCTTTTCAAGTTGTAATTACGGAAATATCTCTCTTTAGTGTACGAAAAAATATTTCATTTTCCGGTTTTGTGTGCGTAACTTTCCTCTTTTATTTGTATTCCTAAATGCAATAATGTTATCTAGTAATGTGGCTTCTTATGGCTAAAAGTGACACATCCCAATGACAAGTATCTAAGTTATGGGTTTGGATAGGGTATTCACTATTGCGTTTCTAAAAACGGGAACCGAAAATCAAGCACAAGTGAATCAATATGAACCGAATTTGCAAAACAATTTGACACCTTTTATTTCTTTTTCCCAAGTAAGAATTCATATTGAATCTGCTTCTCAATTCAAACTTTACCGTATATTTGATTTTCCGTTTACAAAATGTAAACTGAACCGAACCGTCACCAAATACCAAATTCCTATAAATGTATGTACTGTTTATATATACTGATAGACATAAAAAATCCCATTAAAAAGATTATTATTATTATTATTATTATTATTATTATTATTAGAAAATCATATGATTTACAAAAAATTAGTGGGGAGCCGAGATACTATTTGGGCCCCCAATCCTCTAGCTATAGCCAAGCAAATCCTACTAAAAATATGAGTAGAACCACGTGCCCCGACGTCTTGAGTAACCGAAAACTTCCGAATCCACTTCAGTAAAGTCACCGCATCCTTCTCAAGTTCCCCAAAAGAAGAGAATGGGAATGGGAGAAACCCATATCCAATATCCGCGCATTTAGCCTCATACTTGATGCGTTTACGTTGTGCGGTCTCAATCACCGCACGACCAGGTACAAAATCAGCCATACCAGTTTGCGTCAAGGGTGATGACCCTGTCAAATCGATACATACATCAAGCCCTCCATCCCACGAGTAAAGGAACATATCAACTGGATGTAAGGTTTTGTCCCTTTCTCCATTAAGCCGAATATCAACTTCTTTACGAGCAAAAATCCCCGATCGAGAACAGATGACAACCAAGGTATCGCGGGCAACATTATGCCGATATTTAATACCAATAATACCAGCACACAATACAGCATAGTCCCCATAAATCTCCCCTGCAAAGACCCTGGAACAAACTGAGCATGACATCTGAACAGAAAATAAATGAACACCCAATCAATAGCATAACACACACCGGTAGGTCCTAGCATGCATAGTATGGTCCTCCATCTGAGATTTCCATAGAGAAAAAGAGGATTCAGCCATTTGAGTAACACATGTAAAATATATATCTGTCAGTTTCTTTATGAGTTTGGGGGCAACGATCTCACTTGGATTACTCAAAAGGTCAATTTCCATTTTCACATAGAAAGCACACAAATCATCATTAAAAGAGGGCCCACAAGTTGCAACACCAGAATGTCTGAGTAGCTTAGTCTGCAAGCTAGCAGATTGGAGTATAGATGTAAGGAATGCATAGTTCAAGACATCACCTACAGAGTAAACACCAAGCCCCCTAAACACAAAGGGTAGGGTGGCAAGCCTCCATTGCCAATCACCAAAACCAGGCCCAGAGGCAGTGACAATACGCTCCAAAGAAGAACGAAGGGCCGAATCAAATGAAATCTGAGCACGCTCAAAGACCCGAGGAGAACATGTGCGCCTAGCAAAATATAACTTGGAAATACCAGTACATGCACGAAGAAGCAGCAACTCACACTGGGGGTCATTAATCTTAGCAACAAAACCCATAAGCTCAATGGTTTTGGCAACCCTTTTCATAACAAGTTCACTATTGAAATCAAAGTTCACACTAACAGGCGCACCTAGTAATTTAACACCATGCAAAGGTCGAGCAATATTAGGTGGGTGAACACCCGCAAGCCTACTTCTAGGGTCTTCCTTAGGCAAAAAAAACCTCAGTTTTACTACTACTACTACTACTACTACTACTACTACTACTAACAGGCCCACCTAGTAATTTAACACCGTGCAAAGGTCGAGCAATATTAGGTGGGAGAACACCCGCAAGCCTACTTCTAGGGTCTTCCTTAGGCAAAAAAACCTCAGTTCTACTACTACTACTACTGCTGCTCCTGCTGCTACTGTTGCTCCTCCTGCTCCTCCTGCTGCTGCCACCACCATCGCCGCCGCCACCACCACCACCACCACTACTACTACTATTATTTGGGTAAGTATTTCTAAGTAGTGTGTTTCTTTCCTTATATATCTGAGTATACATTATTTTAAGCTTTATAAGTTCCGGAGTACTTCAATACTTTTGGTGCCAAACAACAAAAGACTTGACAAAAAAAAAAAAAAAAAACAAAAAAAAAGGTTATAAATTATGGAATTCGAGGTTTCAGGTTTAAACGAAACCGAACCGCCTTAAATTCTCGGGTTTTGACTGTGCCTTAAAACAACGACTATTATTTGGGTAAGTATTTCTAAGTGGTGTGTTTCTTTCCTTATATATCTGAGTATACATTGTTTTAAGCTTTATAAGTTCCAGAGTACTTCAATACTTTTGGTGCCGAACAACAATAGACTTGACAAAAAAGAAAGAAAAAAAAAAGGTTATAAATTATGGAATTCGAGGTTTCAGGTTTAAACAAAACCGAATCACCTTAAATTCTCGGGTTTTGACTGTGCCTTAAAACAATTAATCATGATAACTCGGGAAACTGGAACCCAAACTGATAAACACCCTAAGTTAGGATTTTATTTATTTATTTGATCCACCGTAACAACACAAACCTCAATTAAGCCACCAATTATATTTTTCATAATAGAAAAATTGATGAGGTTTTCCTTAAGTTATCCAGGGATGAGTGTTCTTTTATTTAGATGTACACGAACTAACCGATTATTCTTCTAACATGAACTCACCGATTATCCTAGTGACCGTTTATGATCATTTCTTTGATCACTCCAAATATGTATTAAGTGAACTTTACCACTAGACTACTTTGGTTGTTGTTCGGTTATAGCGACTATGCAAAATTTCCCTAGAGAGAACATACAACCACTTTGTTTATGGATTGTGTTTAGAATATTATTTTACTGAAGGAGAGCAAAAAGCAAATACAACATAATGGTTGTAGTGTTAGTCAAGTCTGGCTTTCTTTGCAAAGTAAAGAGGGTGAGTTATCCTAGAGCAAATTTTGGGAGTATAAATGGTTTTACGCAGACTTGGATTATCCGAAGTACAATCACGTTTTTGGAAGAGTAAAGGGATTTTAATTTGACTTACATAACGTATACATTTAGATTAAGGTGTTACAGTATTTGTTTGTTTATTAAGAGGTTCTCTGACTCGCACATCTAAATCTGAATCTAAGATGTAAATGTCTTAATCTGAATCAAATGTTATTGTTTATTTTTTACTTCTTAATTGTCTGAATGATATAAGTACAAATCAGTTCTATTCTTACGAAATATAAAGGTGTTTAAACACTATATCGAGCATTTGATTCATAAAATTAACATGGTGTAGCAACGTGCGAATAAAATGTCTTAAACAAAATATTCAAGGATATTGTGTCACAATTTAATCTCGTAAAGTAGTCATATATTGTTCATGGAGTCACCATCCCTTACAAAGTGGGTAAATAAAAAAAGTATAAAAAGTGTTTTCAACCGTCAGATCATCCAATCTTCATCTAATAGTCAGGAAAGAGAGAACAACAAAATTTTCTGTCAAATGAGCAGTTTGGTCATTTGACTCGTTTTTTAATTCTACCCTTAAAAGTAAAAATTATCATAACTTTCAAACTATAAACTTTTATGAAAAAATCGATTTCACCATATTTTTCAAAATTCAATTCTCTGTAATTTTGTATAAATTTTGATATATAAATCAAAACATTTATTTTTTAGATTTTAAGGGGTATTGATTTTCTTTAAATTTTTTGGCATCTTCACCCTAATTTATCTACTTAAAGGTTGAATTACACATGGTTGGCTAATTCAAGTTCCCCAGGGCAACTGGTCTAGAAAAGCGAAAACAAAAGATTTCATCCAGAAAAGCAAAAACATTGAATTAGCCAACCATGTGTCGCCACTTTTTCGACATGAAGTACACCAGTTGCCCAAAAAGTACACAAGTTGCCTTGTAATCCGTAAAGTGACACTTGTCACTTGCAGATTTTAGTTTCCCAAAAACTACAGGTTGCCCTGGTCTAGAAAAACAAATGCAAAGATTCTGTCCAGATAAGCAAAAGCATTGGGCAACTAGAGTATTTTCGGAATTATCCATTTTGTATAATTGATGAACAAGACTAATTGATGACTTGTTCATCAGTTTTATTCTTAATGAACAACATCACAATATTCATCAGTTAGATCATATTGTTCATCAGTTATTCTTATTCATCAATCTTGTCTATGAGTCTTGTTTATCAGTTAGTCTTCTTCACTAGTTTTTTGTAAGAATACATTTTTTTTAAAGAATAACATCATAATGTTTATCAGTCAGTTCATGTTTTTATCAGTTCACCTAGATCATCAGTAAGTCTTGTTTATCAATTTATCTTATTCATCCGTTAGTCTAGTTAATCAGTTTTATTAATGAACAACATCACAATGTTAATCAGTTAATCTTGTTCATCAGTTACTCTTTTTCATCAGCCAGTCTTGTTTATCAGTTTTTTTTAATGAACAACATCATAATGTTAATCAACTAAATAATGTTTTTCACAGTTAGTCTTGTTATTAGTTAAAAAAATAAAACTAACTAAAATAACTAAAGAACGGCAAAAAATCTACAACTTTCGTGTTTTAAATTTTGTGTAATTCAACTTTTAAGTTAGACAAAATTAGAGACAAAGATGCCGAAAATTTTAATCAATACCAACTTAAGATCTTTCTTCTTCTTCTTCTTCTTCTTCTTCTTCTTCTTCTTCTTCTTCTTCTTTTCGTTGATTATGTAACAAAATTCATACCAAATTAAAGAGAATTAATTTCTTTAAATTATGGTGAAATCGATTTTTCGTAAAAATTTATCATTTTAAAGTTATGACAATCTTAAATTTGATAGTGAAATTTAAAAAACGTGCTAAATTATCAAACAACCCCGTTAATTGAAAATAGTAAAAAATAAATAAAAAAAAAAAGAAAAAAAAAGAGGGAAAAAATGAAGGGGACACATGTCAATCTATTATAACATTTTAGGTTTTTTATTTTGTTACACTTTTTAATTGAGCGCAAACCATTATTGATGTGTTGTACTCTCATGAGGTTTTTCTTCATTTTACAAATTATCACCATCATTTACTTTACAATTATAAGATTCTGAAGAAAAACATTTTATAATACACATAACATTTTTAATTAAAAATTAAATTATTTTTTAATAAAAAAAATTAAGCTCATATTTAAATTATATGTGCCATAATTCAATTTTACATACTGGTTATATATTAGGGTAGAGGTCTCGATCATGAAAACCTCAAAAGATATGTGACATGTCAGCGGGACCTCATAGAAATCCATACTATGCAAAACAAAAGAGCATGTGAAAGATTCTATCACGAGACCACAGTCCCGATTGAAATAACAGAACAAGACAAAAACTTCTAGGAAAGAGAAATATTATTTCATCTTTTGTGTGTGTATTGTGAGTAGTATTTGTGTTTTGAGAGTATTTTTGAATAAAGATGGAAGTTGCTACAGTTGTTGAGAGAAAGTTGAAGAAAAAAGTTTTTGAGAGAAAAAAAGATGATAAAGCGAGCGAAAACCCATGACCACACCCTCCATACTTACTATTGTTTGAGAAACTCTTAAGTGTTTAAGCATCATCATCATTATTATTTTCAACATTATTTGTTTAGCAAAAAGAAAATGATAATTCTCTTTGACGTACTATCAATATTTAAGAAAAAAAATTGAGTTAAGATGCATTAAGACACCCCCATCCTCTAGTTGGTTAAGAGGTTTGGCGTCTAACCGTGTGTGAATGAGGAAAAAAAACACAAATGCACTTGTTGGGTCAAATGTCTGAGCGTGTCTGAATGAGTCAGAGCAAGAGGGTGTTAAGAGGTTCTTTATAATAAGCAAACACCACCTTAATGTTAAGGGCATGAGCTATTATATTTTCGTTTGACATAAACAAAAAGGCGAGGATAGGACCGGTATTAGGATAATAATAAATGGCTTCCTAAGAATCCATCTGATGGTATTTAGTAAAGACTTGAATAGATGCATTCCTTCATAAGAACATGTAACTAGTGGTGTTGTCCTTGGTTTTCTCGCATAAGAAAGGGTTCAAAACTCGCTCAGTGTATACATTTGGGGATAGCTAGCGAAGATTTGGAAACGATTCCAAGATTAATCGGGTTAGGCTGCATACATCTAAGTCAAAAAGACATGCCCTCTCTGGGTAACTTAACACACACACAAAAAAAAAAAAAAAAAAAAAAAAAAAAAAAAAAAAAAAAAAAAAAAAAACCCTCATCCGATTGTCTTATTATCTACTTTAAATATTACGTTGCAATGCTTGGCTACTATGCTCTGTCATCTTTCATTCTGTAACTTATTAGTTTTCGTTTTATTTTTGCTAGACCCTATTATAAACTACATGGTTACTAGTTATAATGCCCGCGTACACGTGTTTTTTTTAACAATCTATTTTTATTTATTAAAAAACAAATAATTTAATCTTTATTTTGTTTTGTTTGATTTATGATTTTTAATTATAGTTTTTTTTTTTTTATTATTAAAGACAATCATTTAAAAAATTTAATTCTATTGTTAGTTGCTTCTTATCTATATTTTATGTATTTATCTTCTACTTGTGTAGTATATCAATGAAACGAATTTATAAATTTATAAATTAAAAAATAATAATTCAGTTATTACATAATAAGGGAACATTTTTTTTTTTAAAATACAAAAGTCCCTACTTGAGATTTTGTTTTATTATATAAAAGATTGGGATTAGACTATATATATATATATATATATATATATATATATATATATATATATATATATATATATATATATATATTAAATGTCGTTTTAAACGACGTTGTGTCTTTGCATTGATGTTTCTGGGCTCCACGCAAATTTTTCTGGCCTGCTAACTAGGGCCCGATCCAATTTTAGTTAAACTTAAAACATATTGTTATGTTTCTTTACAGACCGACTTTCTACACTATTCTACCACCTTCCAACGTCTTCACAGCTTTTCGCCGTCTTTATCATCGTCTTCTTCTGTGGTAAGTTTTTACACCTGCCTCTTCTTTGTCAACAGTTCAACACCACTGCTTCAATAAACTATCAAAGCACTTAATTGAAAAAAAAGAAAAAAAAAAAAAGTGTCGGGGCAATTTAATTTGTGGAAAAAAGCAACTCACGAACAACATCTGGCTATCTGAGTTTTGATGATTTAACAGTTTCGTTGTTAGGGTTTTCTTTGTATGATTTTATGAAAAAAAAAAGGGGCAACAGCGTGTTGTGGTCGCGTACCCTTTGCACAGTGTTCTCTTTTGACTTTTAGACCTCCACTCCCTCTGCCAGTGGGTATAAGGAGAAGTTGTATGAGAAGGAGTGTAATCAATATTGAATGAAGTTTATGTAGACTGAAAGCTTAGTAAATAAAAAATTCTTGATTCATGGTTTTAGTTTTTGTTTTACAGGTAATTGACGAACCTGAAGACGAGTGTGGGTTGCAATACTATCATGAGGTATAATATTCTTGATTTTGGGCTTTGTTGCGAAATCGAGTATGTGGAAAACTAGAAGGGGGGTTGAATAGTTTACCGCTTTTTTATCTTAATTATCCTTTAAAAACTTTACGTTTGATCAAAGATGTAAACTCAAATTACTTGTTAATCTTTGAAAAGCTTTTCGTTTGATCAAAGATATAAACTCAAAATACTTGTTAATCTTTGAAAAGCTTTACGTGTAATTAACGATTATAAATAAAGACAATATGTAATATGCAAAGATAAAGAAAGAAACGATCAAACCACAACACGATTGTTTATCGTGGTTCAGCTACAAGGACTCTTTTTCCCTACCCTACATCCACGCCCCAAGTTTCCAACTCGAGAGTTTCAAGCACTAGTCAACAAGCTCCTTTCAAGGGTGCAGAAACCTTTACAATCGTCGCTTACACTTCATCCGGTACAAAGCTAGATACCGGGTCCAGTTCAAGGTAGAACCAACCTAACGCCGCCTATCCACTATTTCCGACACTACGCTAGATGTCGAGTTCTTTTACAAGGGTACAACCACTCCCGATAGTTCTTTTACAAGGGTACAACAACTCCTGACACACTATGTATTTTGAGGCCTAAAATACTAACCGATCACTTCTATACAAGATATAAATGAAGTATAAACTATCAAAGTTCATACATAACAAAGCTAAGAAGTCTTGCAACTTTTGAGTTGAAACTTGTAACTTCTTGGAAGAATTTGTGAACTCCTTTGCTACATAAGAGAATCACACAAGTCAAATGTTACTGAGTTAGATGAAAGAATATGTCCTAAAGTGATGGGTAAAAACTAGCAAGTGGCTTGCTATTTATAGCAAATCCTTCAGTAGGTCTGGCGGATACGGCGGAACCCTCAGATGGGTTCCGCCCGTGTACCTCCAGGGTTCCGCCAGGCACACAGTTGGTTTTGCAATAAATCTTTCCAAACCAACCAAAGTCACATCAACTTAATTTTAGTCAAACACACATTGAATCAAAGTAGAATACTTCCAAAGATGTGTAAGAGCTTATGGTAAGTCAAACACACAAACTTACTGATGAGTGTGTAAATACTCATCATTTCTGTTACATTTAAACTGCAAAAACATATAAAAACACACAGGAATGCCTTAAAATACATAAAATTATCCCGGATTGTGTTTTTATGCTAAAGGATTGAAAACTGATGAAAAACAATACATTTCACATAATTTACAGTTTCAGTCCCTGAACTTTAAAAAATTGGCAAATCTAGTCCCTGGTAAATCAAAACATGAAAAATATCATCAAAGGTCCTTAGGGATTTATAAGTTGTCAAGTATAGTCCTTTAAAGTTAAAAATTGCAAAATGATAACTTTAGTCCCTCAAGTTTGAAAAATGTCAAAAATAGTCCCTAAGGTTTTGTAAATGGAAAATGTGAAAAAATAAGCCTTGCACTATTCTAAATTGACAAAATTGGTCCTTATGATAACTTTTGAGAAGTTACAAGTTAAACCCTTCAAAAATCAGAAAATTACAGGTTTGGTCCCTGGAGTTTAAGGAATTGGCAGAAAAGGTCCCTGGGTATTTTAAATGAAAATATTACATCTTTGGTCCTTGGGTTATTCATAAATGGCATAATTGGTCCCTATAACTACTTTGGGAAAGTTGCAAAATCAGTCCCTCAATTTTGTCAAAAATTACAAACTTGGTCCTTGTTTATTAACACATACCAACCGGACCCTTTGTAAATATAAAACCCAAAACCAAAATGAATCCAGCCCACCCCTTTTATTTCCTTGGGCCTATTTTGTTTCCCAGCCCACCAAAACCAACCCAACTTCCTTAATTAATAAAAACGGGCGTTGACCCCCGTTTGACCCACACCCCTACCCCCGTTTTCCTCTTCGTCTTCCACCTCCCCCATTCCACCTGTAACTCCACCTCACCCCCTTCCAGCTCACACCCTACTTTACTACCCACTCTCCACCACCTCTTTCCACAGAAACACGCCACAATAAATGCTGTTCTCACCCCATTTTCACCCAAAACCACCATTGTACCAAACCTGCCCACGGTATTGATCAATACTACCCCAACTTGCCTCAAAATATCTAATTTGTCTCCCACAACTCTCCACAACACAACACAAAGCTTTAATTGTACTCAAACTGCCTCAATTCCACGTGGAGTGATTTGGCGCCAAAATTAAGTTTGAACGGTTTGGATCAATTACAGATTTTCAATGGCTTAGATGAAGTGGGAAAAGATCTTTGGTCAAGTGGGATGCAAATTGGTGATAAATACAGAGAAGGGAAGCAATATGGAGAGCTATCTAGTGTAATTTTAATTTTTAGGTCGAATGTATTAATTTTCTTAATTCCAGTGTAATTTCCAGCTTAAAGTTAATGTTTTAAGTATTTCCAGTGTATCTTAAACCCTTTTAAGTCTTTAATTTCATATTATCATTCCATACTCAGTTTATGCATATTTTTACCTCAAATTTTCATGATACTATGAATGTTGTTTAGAGTTGTTGTTATGGACAAATAAGCTCACATAAGCTCCTCACATAGCTTGTATAAGCTATTAGAAACCTTAAAAATCAGTTTATAGTTAATAAATAAAAATACTAAAAAATCAAAATAAATAGAGTGAAAATTAAAAAATTAGTGTGCAATGATGAAGAAGCTGGAGCAAGTGCTATTTTGGATGGCCTTGGTTTAGAGCTTTGTGGAAAGCATTTAGGATTGGTAATCTGATCTTGGTTCTCAGATTTTGGCCCTGATTCAAGTTGTAAGCTATTCTCTTGATTTGTGCCATTATCTATTCTTGTTCTTATTTCACTGTAATCTTAGGTGTTTTATGCTTAGTTGGTGTTAGATAATGATAATATAGAGTTTAATTGGTAGGTTGTTAATTAAAATACATAGTTGCTAGTTGTAATATAAAACAGTCATATAGCATAATCTTTGATTCTGTGTTCTTTTGTTGTTATTATTGTTTATTTGTGTTTAAAAGATCCATTATGATGATGTTTTAAGGTCTGAGATCAGATTAGAGGCTTAGGTCAGTGATTTGCTTTGAAAATCAACAAGTTGATAGTTTTAAGGTGTGTTTGGATCAGTGGTGTTCACTGAGTTCATTGGAGTTTTTGTTGTTGATCTTTGGTTATCCATGATACACTAGGTCACAAGAAGTAAAATACACCATAAAACTTAAGCCTTATTAGTAGAAAAGTCAAAATCACCAAAGAAATCCAACACAGATAACTGTGTTAGGATTTGAGTGACATAATCACTCATATAAGCTTATCATTTGTATCTTGGGCCTAAATTAGCTTCACATAAGCTTATTACAACATCTACAATCAGCTAGGATCAATTAAACTTCATATAAGTCAACCTAGCTTAAAAGTAGTAAAAGTCAAAAAGTACTTGTGCAGAAAATCATCAAAATGGCATGAATTAATATGATTTTTGTGCTTGGATTTAGAGTCTGAAACTTGTTGTGTTTTAACTCTACCAGCTAAACTTTTTATTTTTATAAGTTTTATAATTTTGTGATTTTTTTTAGTGACTAAAATACCCCTGGAACACACCTGCAGGGCAAGCATATGCTCTGTGCACTCAGACCCTATCTCATTCACCCAACTTTGGTGCTCATCTGTGGCTAAACCAGTGGGTCCCACACCCCATAATTAGGCTTTTACAACCCCCCTCCTACCAGGCTTGAACCCTTGACCTTTTGTTTGACCTCTAGATTAGTGGACCCCACTTAATTTGGCCTCTTAAATCTGTCCCAAGTCTGTCTCAGATTCAAAATAAGCAAGTGCTTATTTTGGATTCCTAGCTTATTTGGCCAACTTATTTAAGTGATTCTTGCTTATTGTCATCCACATAACTAATTTGTACCAGGTTTTACCTTATGGACCCCACACAAGCTCAGTTGAGCTTATTTCTTAGCAAAGTCAACAAAAGTCAACTGTTTTGAGTAATAAACACTCATAGTGCTTATTCTGTGTTTATAAATTATTTTCCTTTATTAAAATTTCTTATTTTAAGTATTTAATTAGTTTTGTAAAAGAAAAACAAGAAAAAACCAAACTTAATTATAGTGATAGCTTCTATTTAATAGAAATTATCTATTTAATTTTCTTTTTAGCTTATTTATAAGCACTTCTTCTATTTTATATTTTTATTAAATCTCTTATATATTAAAGTAGTTTTATAAATTTTTCCAGATTTTTCTTTTATCATCTAGTGTTATTTAGAATTAATATTAGTTTATTTAATAATTAAATAATAAATAAGAATTAAATAGCATAATTATATTTTATAAAGTGCCACATATTTTTTATAATTTTTATAGCTTTTATATAAGGTAAAAGAGTTTTATAAATTTTTCTAGAATTAATACTGTTCATTTTATATTTTTAATAATATAATTAGTTTAATTGATAATTAATTAATAAATAGAATAATAATTAGTAAATTAGATTAAAAATACATAATATATACTTTTTATAATTTTTTAGGATTCCTGTAATGGTTAATTAGATATATAAAATTTTTCATAATTATCTAAGTCTTTTTAGTATTTATAATAATTTAAATCAATATAATTAGTTAAATAATAATTAAATAATAATTAATTAATAATAAATAGATAAATAGTGTGAAAAATATAATTTTAGTTTTAAAATAAGTTTTATAATATTTTAGATTTTTAGAAATTTTAATTTTAATTTTCTAGACTTATTTTACATTTTCTTAATTATTAGTGAATTATTAAATAATTAATAATAGTTATTAAATAATAATAATTAATTAAATAGTTTTTAATTATAAAATAAATATTTTAAATTTATTTAATTTGCATTTAAGCCCCTAAGGCTTATAAACTCCTACTATTGTTAAAAGTTGTTTTTGTTTACGTTTAATTAATAAACGTTTACGTTTTTCAGTCCCTTTTTCACTTGTACGTATCTGATTTCACGTATTGATTGATATAGCTTATTAAAGCTATTCACTCTTTTTTTTCAGTAGTACAATCACTTAAACCCTTTTCCTGTTCAATTCACCTGATCTCGAAGTCGTTTTATTTCAGATTTCACATCTCGTTGGGATCTAACGATCCGGGGAAACACTAAACTCACCGGAGTATTGGCCTAAGCTGTCTGACTTGTTGACCATAACTTGGTTGATATTATCTAACTGTTTCAAACCAATCACTTACCATAAATGCAAGTTGATGTGATGTGACACTTACTTGTTTAAGAAATAAAAACAATGTTATGTTAAAAGAGAAATGTAAAATCTAGTTATACAAGACTTAAAACTAAAGTGATGTTTTTACTCTAAACAAAAGTTCATACTTTGTCATTAACAAAACTTAGCAAAGATCGTAAAATATAAATTACATTTTTAGGCGATATTTGTATTAATAATCTCCCCCTTTTTGTTGATGACAAAACATAAACTTTATTTATAAGTAAGCCACTAGTTTTAGTGTTAAGTCTTACAAAGTTTGTATTAAAACTTGTTTTTGCTAAGATGATATGATATGAAAGAGTTAGAGAAAAGATGAGAACAAGTTTAATATAAATTCTCCCCTTTTTGTCGAAACAAAAAGAAGAGTAGCGAAGCGGAACTATTTTCGTGCTCCCCCTTGGTTGATACTCCCCCTAAAAGGAGTGCCAAGATGGGAAACATGGATTTTGAACCTACAAAAAAAATGTTAGTTGCCGCACAAGACAAGTGTAGACCAAGTCATGAAAGCTCTTTTTGTCAAAAACACAAATAAGAGTTGTGAAGCGGAATAATGCAATTCTCATGCTCCCCCTTGAATATTACTCCCCTAAATGGAGTATCAAGGAAGGGAAACATGGATAATGATCCTACAAAAAGAAGGTTAGTTTCTAAAACACAAGATATAAGTATGCTACCATAGCAAGGCATAGTTTACTCACAATACCTAAATGGTCAACAAACAATGCATATCTTATAGTAGAAAGAAATTCATTTCATGTAAAATTTGACTTTTTAGAAAGTGAAAGACAAGAAATTAGGAAGATAACATCCTACTTCTAAAAATAAAAAGAAAAATAAAAAGAAACTAAGAATATAAAATCCTACATCTATAAAAGAAAACCATCATTTTCCTTAATGAGAAACATTTTCCAAAAACAAGGCTAAGGTTGTTTAAGGATGAAAATGTGTGTTGGAGGATGTAGCGGATTTCATTTTGAATGTTGTGGACGTGAAACGCTTTTGGTTTGTTGGTTTGTGTTTTTAGTGTTATTATGAATGGGTCCCTATTTTTGGAGACTCTAGTGTTGAGGTGGGTGAGACAAGGACTCTAGACGATCCAAAATATGGTTTAGGATAAACCTCATTTCTTCTGTTAACTCGCGAATTTCCGTTCGACACCTTTCACTAATGTGAGCGGTTCTTTCGCAATGTCCGCAATTATGGCGGGGAAAGTTTGGTGGAAGAGAGGTTTGATTTGTTGGTGGTAGATCATTTGAACTTGAAGGAGCTAATGTGGATGGTTGAGAGGTGCTTTTGGTTCCTTCACTAGTTGAGTGTAATGCCGTATGGAAATCCATAATATGGTTGATTTGAGAGTCAACCATACGTTTGAAGGCATGAAGGTGGTTTAATTGATTGTTCATTTCTTCATTAAGGTTTGGAGATTTTCCCATATGGATGCTTCTATTTTCTTATAAGAAGGAAATAGAGATTCAAAGTGTTGGGAAAGCTCTTGTGGTTGTTGTTGTTGTGGTGGTTGTTGCTTTTGTGGTTCTTGTTGTTGAACAAAATGGCGGAAACTTGGTTCTCCGGAAGGATTACCATGAAGGTCTTTGTAAATGGGGTGAAACACAAATGATTATGGGTGTGTATGACTTTGATCTTGTGGAAAAATAGAGGGTCTAGCATAATGGTAAGCCAAACGCTCAATTAATGACGGTTGATGAGGTGCACCATCCAACGACTCATTTGGTTGAAAACTTGGTTGTTTTTGGGTTTCCATTTCGGCAATGGTGTCAAAGAGTGACAATGATGGAGGGCTTGATGATTTAGATGATAGGTCTTCTAAAGTTTCCAAATAGGGTAGTGGTGATGCTGGTGGTGTATGAAAAAGTTCCATTGGTGTAAGTGTTGGTGATTGAGGTGATGGAGTTTTTGATTGTTGAGTTTTTTGAGAAGGTGATGCTGAATCACTTGAAGGTCTAGTTGGTGGCGGAATAGTGGCTATGTTGGTGTTGCAATGTGTTGGAGAGGGTGTTGGAGTAGCAAGGTTAAGCAAATCTTGTATAGTGATCACAATGGTATTGCAAGGTGTTGAGGTAGTAAGGTTAAGGAAATTTTGGATAGGTGAAGAAATGTCAAGTGATGCATCACTTGATGATGATGAGCTTGATTTGATGGTTTTGTTGAAGCAACAAGGTTTTACACTAATCCTAGCGGTTTTTCTAAAGGATTTTGATGATTCGGATGAGGTGTTGGATTTAGTCATTTCAAAGGTGTGGTTTTGAAGCTTTAAGAGAAGGGATTTTGATGGTGATGGTGTGATTTGAAGTGTTGCAAGACTGTCAAATTTATAGAGTGAAAGAGATGTTGGAAGGGGTGTTTGGATTTGATGTTTTACCATACAAATGTTGAGGTTTCTAATGATTTAGACAATTTCCAAGAACATGTCAAATCATTGGATGTCAATCCAATGGAATTGTGTGGAGTGAAAGACTAACTTATGCACTCAATGCTAAGTGATCATGGGAAGTGATTTGGTTGAAAATGTTCTAAAGGTTTTGAAGGATCCTTTGTAAGGGTTCCTTGGGTTAGTTATGTTTGAATTTGAACTTTTGGCGGGAAATGACTTCCTAATAGTTCTAGTGAGTGAGAGTGATCCTAATATGTTTATTGGAAGTAAAGGAAGATGTTTCTCACTAAAGATAATGATTTGACATTTTACAAATTTTGAAATTTAGAAAAATGACAAAAATTTTCTGCAGGTGACTAGCGGAGCCCTGAGATAACACAGGCGGAACCCTTCTGAGGGTTCCGTCTGATCCGTTGGGCAAATTCTGGAATTCCAGAAAATTACACTGGCGGAACCCAATTTTTGGTTCCACCAGATCCGCCAGACCTGAAAAACAAGGCAGTCCGTATTCTTGAGGGTCGAGACGATTTATAAATTTTTCGAAAACTCTTAAAAATGAAAATTTATTACATGTCTGGTTAGGAAATGCAAAAAATGGACATGTAGACATTCATATCATAGGACTTTGACCGGGGGCTAACGAATTTCACTATACTTAGTGAAAATTTCCATATGCATGAAAAATTGACAAACACCTCAAATATTGTCGATATGCATAAAGGCTCATACAAAACATAGTCCGACGTTTTGAATTCTAAGAACATCATTCGACTCCTCTCATCATTCCGCACATGATGATGTGATTAGATTGGATTTTTGTTACGTTTTGAAAAGCCCCCAAATTGGTATTTCGGTGCCAAAATTTCAAATCACTCAATTTCTTATCTGTCTGATCCATAACACTCAATATTCACAATTTGATTCTGTATTTGCAATTTGATCATGACTAATCGTAAGAAAAATCCAAAACAACAACAAACAACAAATAATGACACAGTAAACAAAGGCAAAAGGCAAACTAGGGTTCCAATGAGGTTTAATGATCATGTTGTGGGTGTGTTAAGTTAGAAAAGGAATGAGATGACTACTGAATCAGAGATTGGTGATGACAGGGTTTCTCATATGGAAGAAAATGATAGTAACAAGAAGGATTGTGATGTATCAGGGGAATCTGTAAAGGAGATGGATAAAAGGGATGAGGTGATGTTGACAAAGGAGAAGGAGAATGTTAGTGATGGATTGAATTTTGAGAAGAATGTTTCGGTTGATGATAAAACACTGGATAATGCTAAAGGAGACCACTGTAAGTCACCTGTTGCAAATAAAAGTAATCATAATATTGATGAGCATGTTATTAGTGGTGATACTGCTTCTAAGAGTGTTGATGAATCTGCTAAATCTGCTAATACCAATAGTTCAGAGCATAAAACAGCTAGTTATGTGGATAAGCTGAATTGTAATATGGAGATTGCTGATAATAAGCTGTTCCAAATTCCAACTGTACTGAATGAAAATGGGCAGGAATTTGTGATTTTTGATGAAGATATTATAAGTGAGGGAAGTAAAAAATGGGAGCTATCTGCATGTGGATATTTTGTTGGATATAGAATGTCTATGCAGGAATTGAGCTTTCATTTGTTTAAAATGTGGAGTAAGTTTGGTCTTAAGCAAATTCTTAACCATGGAAATGGGACTTTTGTGTTTAAGTTCAATAATGCTCATGGGTTGCAAACTGTTATTGAAAGTGGACCTTGGATTGTGAATAATAAACCAATGGTTGTTCAAAAGTGGAATCCTAGTGTAAACTTGGATAAAACAGAACCAGAAACACTTCCAATATGGATTAAGTTGCAAAACCTTCCATTGGAAGCTTGGAGTGCTAAAGGGTTGAATGTGTTGGCTAGCAAGTTAGGCAAACCTTTGATCATGGAGGCAATGACTACTAAGATGTGTAATCAAGGTGTGGGAAGAATTGGATTTGCAAGGGTGTTAGTTGAGGTGAATGCTAATAAAGGTTTGGATGATTTCATTGAGGTGTTGTATAAGAGTAAGGAGGATAGCAAACAGTTTGTGAAGAAGGTGCACGTTGTTTATGATTGGAAACCTCCTGTGTGCTCACAATGTAAAGTTTTTGGACACACATTTGAAAGATGTAATAAAAGAGACAGAACAGGAGAACAAGTTAAAGATGATAAGAAAGATGAGGAAGGTTTTGTCCAAGCTAATAACAGGAAAACAAATGCTGAGTATAAGAAGCAGCAACAAGCTAAGAACAATGTACCAAAGGAGAGGAATGTAGGACCACAAAAAATCTATAAGCAAGTAGAGAAACAAAATGATAATGTTGCAAAAGTTGTGGAGCAGAATAAGACATCACAACCAACATAGAGGGAAGCATGGAATGTTAATAAAGAAGTGGTGCAAGCTGTTAGAAATACTGCTAATAGATATTCTGTTTTGGGGGACCAAGATGAGATAAATGGTGGGGAGAATGTATTGAAATTGAGCCTCAAAGATAAGGAAGCTGTTGATGATTATGTATCAAAGCAATGTCAGCCTAGTTTTGAGATTACAAGCAAATGGAGTCCCATGATGAGAAGTTATTTTAAAGACAGTTGGGAAGAAATGTATAGTAAGAATAATAACAATGGTAAGGGTGTATTGAATGAAAAAGAAGTATATGCAGACAAGTCTGATATGGCCAAGTTCATGTCTGATAATTAAGTATCTGGTGTGGGGAGTAATTTTTTTGCACAAGCTCAATGAATGATCTGAAAATAGCTGCATGGAACATCAGAGGTCTGGGTACAACTTCTAAACAAACAGAGGTTCGGAATTTAATTTGGAATGAGAGATTAAGTATTTGTGCTATTTTGGAGACTCATATGAAAAAGAATAGAATTGATAAGGTATGTGCTAGTGTATTTGGTAATTGGATATGGCAGAATAATGTTCATCTGAGTAGTAAAGGATGCAGGATTGTTGTGGGGTGGGATGAAAGCAATGTTAGATGCTCTTTGGTACATGCTACTTCACAAGCTATGTTGTATCGTATTGAGGTATTGAGTACTCAACAAACTCTTTTTTGTACTTTCATTTATGCTGCTAATAAAGGTAAAGACAGAAAGGAGTTGTGGAAGGATCTGGTTTTGTTAAACAAGATAGTTGGGCAGGTGACATGGACCATTATGGGAGATATCAATGTTTGTCTTAACCTGAATGATCATTCTGAAGGCATTTCTCACTTTACCCAAGACATGATTGACTTTCAAGAATGCATCAATGAGATTGAAATGGAAGACATTAATAGCACAGGGATGCATTTTACTTGGACAAAAAGTTTGCTCAATCCTAATGCTACTATTTAGAAGAAAATTGACTGAGTTATGGGTAATCAAGTGTTGTTTTCTCAGTATAACAATGCAAGTGTTGTTTTTCTACCATATGGGATTTCTGATCATAGCCCTGCTATTCTAACAATTCCTCAAGCTATGGTGAGAAAAAACAAGTCTTTCAGATTTGCTAACTATGTTGCTGACAAGACATAATTTCTAAGTTTGATTGATGAGAAATGGGATAGTTTGATTCAGGGACATGCTATGTACAGACTTGTTAAGAAATTGAAACTTCTCAAACCACATCTCAACAAGTTGAATTGGAAGAATGGGAATCTATTTGTCAAAGTTGCTGAATTGAAGGAAAAGTTGTGTGGAGTTCAAATGAAAATAGATGGTGATCCTGCTAATAAGAGTATCAGAAATGAAGAATGTGAGATTTTGAAAGAATATAAAGAGGCAGTGTCTGATGAAGAAAAGTTGTTAAGGCAGAAAACTAAAGTTGATTGGTTGAATGTTGGGGACAAAAATTCTGCTTATTTTCACAAAATTCTTAAAAGCAGAATTAATAGGAGCAGAATTATGAATATTTGTGGAGAAGATGGTGTTGGATATGAATACAAAGATGTTGCTCAGCAGTTCCTTAAACATTTTGAGAGCTTCTTGGGGGTGAAATCTGATGTAAACAGCCTGAATGATGATGACAATAGATTGTTCAATAATAAAGTATCTAATGAGGAAGCTGTCAACATGATTAGGAGAGTCACTGAGAAAGAAATCAAAGTGGCATTGTTTGACATTGATGATGACAAAGCTCCAGGCCCTGATGGATTCACATCTAAATTTTTCAAGAAAGCATGGAGTACTATCAAAGATGATTTCTGTGATGCTATCAAAGACTTTTTTGTGACTGGCAAACTGTTAGGGGAAGTCAATGCTACTTTAGTTACTCTTGTGCCAAAATCTAATACTCCACAAAAGGTATCTGATTTCAGGCCTATAGCATGTTGCAATGTCATTTACAAATGTATCAGCAAGATTCTCACTAACAGGATTAAAACTGCTTTAAGTCAAGTTGTGGATGCCAACCAGAGTGCTTTTATTCTAGGGAGGGCTATAACTGATAACATTCTTCTGACACAAGAGTTATTGAAGGGGTATAATTGTGCTAATGGTCCAAAGAGGGTGGCTTTTAAGATAGACATTCAAAAGGCATATGATACTGTGGATTGGCAATTCATTGAAGTAATTATGCTGAAATTTGGCTTTCCTAAACAAATGGTGGAATGGATCATGACATGTATCTCTACTACTAAATTCACAATTTGTGTCAATGGAGAAAGGCATGGGTATTTCAATGGAGGTAGAGGATTGAGGCAAGGAGATCCTATTTCTCCTTATATTTTCACTCTTGTTATGGAGATGTTAAATTTAATTCTGAAGGATGAGATCAAAAATAATAGTGAGTTCAGGTACCACTATGGTTGCAGAAAACTAGAGATCACTCATTTGTGCTTTGCAGATGATTTGATCATGTTATGCCATGGAAGTGTGGATTCAGTGCTTATTATGAAGAAAGCTCTCAACAAATTCAGTGGTGTTTCAGGTCTTCATCCTAATCTTGGGAAGTGTACAATGTTTTGTGGCAACTTAGATGAGGTTACTAAGAGTAATATCAGTAACATCATGTCATTTAAGGAAGGTAAACTCCCAGTGAGGTATCTTGGTGTACCACTAGTGACAAAAAACATTGGTGTTGCAGATTGCAAGCAGTTGGTGGATAGAATTGAAAGCAAATTGAATGATTGGAAGAATAAAAGTTTGTCTTATGCAGGAAAAGCACAACTAATTGCCTCTGTTCTTGCCTCAATGCAGTTATATTAGGGGTCAGTGTTTCTACTTCCTAAGTCTATTGTAAATGATATTGAAAAATTGTTCAAAAGATTCCTATGGAATAGTGGTAACAACTGTAAAGGTAAAGCAAGGGTAGCTTGGAAGGATGTCTGTAAACCTAAAGATCAAGGTGGATTGGGATTTAAGTCATTAGAATTGTGGAATAAAACTCTGCTGTGTAAGCATCTATGGAATGTTGCATCCAGGAAAGAATCACTTCGGGTGAAGTGGGTCAATGTGGTTAAGCTTAAAGGTAGGAGTATATGGGATGTCTCTGTGGATAAGAAGGATAGCTGGTTTTGGAAATGCATTCTGGGAATAAGAGATTGGGTGGGTAAGCATATGAGGTATCAAGTTGGTGATGGGAAAACAATAAGTGTGTGGCATGATAAATGGAACAGTGATATACCAATATCATCATATATCAGTAAAAAAGAGATCTTTTATGCTGGGTTTCAAGACAATGACAAGTTAGCTGATGTTATTGATGAAAATAGATGGAGATGGACTGAACAATGGTTTGTGAAGTATCCATAGTTAAACAATATTAGTATTCCTGTGCTTAATGAAAACCCTGATAAAGCTGTTTGGATGGATAAAAGGGGAAATAATATGAACTTTGCAATAAGAACAGTTTGGAAAGATGTAAGGGATGAGGCTGGCCAAGTTAAATGGAAAAATCTTGTTTGGTACTCACAATGTATACCAAAGCATGCATTTATTCTTTGGTTAGCTGTGAGGAATAAGCTATGCACTCAAGATAAGCTACAAAAATGGTATCCAGACAAAGTCTTTGAATGCAGTCTCTGTGGTAAAAGTGCAGATTCACATGACCATTTATTTTTTAAATGTGAGTTTGCAAAAAAGATTTGGGAAAGAATTAAAATGAAAGCAAAGATCCATGTTAATGATGATAAATGGGATGATATAGTCTATAAGATGAGTCAAGAAACTATTGGAAATGGTGTTTGGGAGGTCATTAAAAAGATAAGTTTTGCTGCTGCTGTCTACCATATTTGGCAAGAAAGGAATAGTAGAATCTTTAGTGATTGCAGAAGCAATGATGAGACACTTGTGAGTTTAATATGTGATGATGTTAGAGCTAAGCTAATGTCTGTCAAAGTGAAGGTAACTGCAAATATTCTCAATGCTGAAAATGCATGGGATGTCAAGTTTGACAGAAAAAGTTAGATGTTGTCAATGCAGGAGAATGTGATTCAAGTATGAAGTTGAAAAGGTATTGTTTCAAAACTGCTATACTAAGGGGGTGTTTGAAACAATGATGAATATGGAAACTATTAAGAGGAGAGTGATTTCTGTTTGGTTCTTTGTTTCATTATAATAAGAACACTGCCTAAGATCTAAAATACAGGCCATAACATGGAAATAGCACTTTGTAAATTGGAGTCTATTCTGGTGTGACTGTACCTTTGGATCCTAATAGCTCTGTTAAATTGGCCTTGGGAGGAATTTAACATCTATTTTGGAAAAAGAGGAGGTCTAATTCAGATTAGATGTATCATAAAGTAGGGCTTTTCTTTGTGAAGGGTATATGGCTTGGTGGACAATGTATGATGGGTTGAATAGAGAGGCATGAAAGATGGGCCTTCTTGGTCTTCCCAATACATTGTCAAGGAGGTAATGGATGGTCTTCCCTCAAGGTGTGTGTTCCCAAACAGTTGAAGCCATTCATGAGATGGAAATGTAGGCTGTTTGGCATAGCCCTTGACTGGAAGGGTAATGGGTTCCTAGTGAAGCCATTAACCCATTTTGCTATGTTTTACTGTGGATGTGGGTTGAGTGATCATAGCAAATGGGTAAGATGGAAATGTAGCTAGATGGTTTATGGTGCATTTAAAGGTGAATGGTGATAGAAGTGGATAATCACAAGCAGTGTTTGTTAGAATTCTGATGTATTGATAGTTTGTTAAGTAGTATGTGATGTCTCTGTTATGTTTAGTAGTATTGTTGTATCAGATTTGGGAAGTGTCCAAATCTTTGCTTTATTTGTAAGAGTTGTAAATATGTTTGGATGTTAATATATATTCTCACCTTTTGCACCAAAAAAAAACATAGTCTGACGAAAATAATAAAGCATGGAAGTAAAAAGCAATAAAAATCACATAGTTTAACACATACAAAGTTCTAAAACCTACATAAGCCAAACACTCCTTAATCACACATCTCACAACCGGTCTATCTTCTTCTTGAGCTTTCCTAGGTACCTTCCAAAGCACTTGAACATTCCTTTGGTTTGCTTGAATTCTTCGGATGCATTGCTAATGACGGGAATTTCTTGAAGGTAGTCTAAAGGGGGTAGCTTAGAGTTAGGAAGTTTATCGTCATCGCTTATATCGGATGATGAGGATGATGGTGAAGGAGAACGAGTACGTTTGCCCTTAACTTTGAAGACTCTTTTATCACTTAGAGGGACGAAAATGTGAGGAACGAGAGAGTAATCAAGGCACATTCCCTTATCATTAGGAGGAATGGGCGAGATTGCTCTAAAGAGGCGGATGAGAAGCATTCCATAAGGAAGAGCGGTTGTTCCTACCAAGGATATGTCGGCCATTCTTTTGGCTAGGTAGTAGGCTAAGTTAAAAGGTTTACCGGTGGAAATGCTATAGAGCATGTAGCTAAGACATGTGTTGACATGATCTCTATTTCCTATGGAACTTATAAAGTTAGCTCTAAGAATTTCTTCCCATTTCTTAAATTATGATTTAAGCTCATTGAGTTCCATACCAAAAGGGTCCTTATCTACCTCATTTCCCGAACGATTCTTCTTAGTTGTTGAGGTCCTAAAAAAGAGATGCTCACGAATTTCTTCCTTATTAGCAAGAGGAGTGTCGTATGGATGAAAATGCTCAATGGAATCAAGACTAGAAAGGGGCCACTTATCCGTGTAGAGAAATGTACCAATATTAGGGACACCAAGAATTTTTGCAAAAACTTTCAAGGGTATGATATTTGGTACTTGATTGGTTGTAAAGGTTAGTTTGAACTCACCATCGTCATCGAAGAAAAGGCTTATGGTTGCATAGAATTCTAAGATGAACCTAGGACAAATTTGCTCATCGATGTCTAGGGGGACAATCAAAGTTGATTGCGGCAAAGTTTTGGAGAATGGATGTTCCTTTTAGGAAAGATGGATCAATGGTTCTTCCTTCATGAACATAGCGTTTTTCTAGACTCTTAAAGGTTTCCACTTGATCTTTAGTAAGGCCTTTAGTCCTATGGTGTTTGGGTAAGTAATTAAGAGATTCCTTGTGATCGGAGAATGTTGCGGGAGGCATGTTGATTCCTAGAAAACACAAAATTTAAGTTTAAATTAATGACTTTTATAATGTGGATGTTCTAGTATAAGCCTATATGAAAACAATGTGGAGGTGCGGTTATCTTGACTCATTTTGATGCTTGAAACATTTTTGTAATGCAAGTTATGTTACAAAACAAAAGATAACCCAAATGCTCCTAATTTAATATTGCTTCATTTGAATGTACCCGAAAATACATATTAGTTATGTATTCCCTTTAGCATTCAAGAGACATTATGCAAATGATGTTTCAATGACGTTTTTCATTTGTTTTAACAATGTGGTGAAAGGTGGTGTTCTAGTGATTTTTAAAAGACAATGAACTTGGTGTGTTTGGTAAGTCATGATAAAAATAAAAAGGATACAATTCCTAACTAATGGAAATTATGTTTAGTTTACAACCAAGGTTTTTCATGAATCAACAAGTTTATGCATCAACCCTAAGATTCTAGTTAATGTATGTAGATGAAAGTGATAGACTTTGATTGAAAATGGAATTATGATAAGAATACTTACAAAGTTGATTGGATTGGAAGAGATGTGAGTAAGAGCCCTAATTATCATGTGGTAAGGTGTTTGTGAGTGAGTGATGGCTATTTGTAAGTTGAAGTTGTGAGTTAAGAGGTGTTTGGTTTTGAATTTAAAATAAAAACATGATGCAGATTCGGCAGACCAGGAGGAACCAAAGGGTGGGTTCCGCCCATTTGGTTTCAGGGTTCCGCGGGTACAATAGAGGAAAAAATAAAAAGGATTTGTCTTGATTTTTTTGGTTTTATCCTAATGTTCAAAACTAAGGTTTTAGGTCTCATGAGTCTTTAACAAACCCTAGGGAGGATGAATGATTCTTATTCAAGAGGTTTCGTGAAAACGTCGAGAGTATGGTTATCGAGTAAGACTTTCTTTGTTGAGATGTTCCTCAATGAACATTTTTAGCAAGGTGATGATGATGGATCACAATATGTCAATTAAGAACATAATGGATTGGATTGTCGCTAAAGTCGATGCTTCGTTTGTTGAAGGGATAATGTTGATAAGAGGAATTCCGTTGTTGACGCGAGTATGCTTGTTCTAGTGGAGCTTGTTGACGTGCTTCTCCATCCGATACTAATTTGAGAACCTTAAGCGTTTTCGAGAATCATTGGGTAAGTAAGTATAAAAGTGCAAGTACCACTTGTACTTTTCTTATCAACTTATTACTGACATAATTCCATTTGGCATACACTATGGTTTCTATTCCTATTCTTTTGGGATACCATAATCCTAGTTATGTAGTACCTTTTGATGTATCCAAACAAGCTCTTCCGAAAGAGTTGTTTTAAGATCTTCTCTTCAACGAGCACATAGTCAAGCACTAAACATAATGTTGGATCTATTTGTTGTGAGAACAAGTAAACTTCCAAACATTTCTCTATGTTTAGTTTTACCTACGGATTTACTAATCTCATTCTTGATAAGTTATAAATGACTTAATCATTGTGAACTTGTGAATAACTAGGAATGTCTTTGAGTGATTATTCCTTGCTTTTGGAGCTTGCTTAGGTTATTAAAGAGTCTTTCATAGATTTACACAATTTTCTATTTTGAAAGATCTATTTAGTTTTAATTGTTGCTTTACTCTAATGTCCAAAAACTATTTTTATCAAATTTGTTTTAATCACAACTATGACCCATGATTCAAGTTTTTATGACCAAGTCAATATTGCTTGACTCAATGTTAGACACAAGACGAAAAGATGTTGTTTTTCATTTTTAATAGTTCATCTTCCTTGTTATTCATCTTAACTTACTTATCTTATCAAAATTGGACTTTCGACTAAGTCATCATCTACCAAAGATGATATCTTAGAAGGAGGTGGTCTTTCATCGAATGATAAATTCAATGACTCCTCGACTCTTTAGGTTTATTTACTTAAAACACTATAAGTGTAAATGTCCAAGAGATACAACATCATAAGACTATGGGTCGAATTAGATGTGCAAATCCTAGATGTTTATAAATCATTTTCTCCCAATCATCCTAATGTATTCAAATGATTTATTTTTCTTTGTGTGTCTTATATGAAACTTTACCAAAAGAGTGACTGAATTAAAGACACGATTGAAAATATAAGGTATAATGTCAAAAGATGTTGTACCACAAACATCTATGAAATGTTTTGGTTTTGCAAGATTTGCAAGAATCACAAAAGTGTTGGTTGTTAAATCACTTAGGAGAATCTTAGTTAGCTCACTTGTAGACAAGTATTAAGTGAGACTCACTCAAGAGTTTCTCGTGTCTTTTCCCGAAAGTTTAAAGAGGTAAAACACCTTATATCTCCTACTAGATGTAGTGTCTAAATCCTTTAATCACGGAGGATCTAATCCTTGTTGTTACTTACACCACATAAACACCTTAGAGTAAAAACTATTAATATCACCCATGACAAAACTTAATGTCAATCAACAAGAAGCAATGAAAGGTAAGTTGAAGAGACGTGTACCTTTTAAGCTCCATAGATGAACCACCAAGAAGATAATCTTTAAGCAAATTATCTTGACTCGTAAGAGAGCTAAACTCAAATACTTATGAATCCAAGGAGGTTAGACAAACATATAAAAGTATTGAACATGATATCTTTATCCTTTTATCATGAGCTCCTAATAGAGATAAAATTACTCCTACAATTCTCTCCTAGGTTTCACAAACACAACTTGTTTTGTTTTACTTGTTGATGGTGCATTTGAGTCAAATCCTAATCCGGTTTTATCTCTAAATGACTTTTGACTTTTCAATAAGCTTTTGAGAGCTTTTGAACTTTGTTCAAATTTAGCAAGCATTTTTCCTTTTTCATTTTGTCTTTGAATTTCATATTTGTATTCTTGACATATTTTGCATTCTATATCAATTTCAACATTGCTTTCAAGTCTAGACATTTTATCTTCTAACATTATCTCTTTTTCAAGATTGTTCACAAGAGATTTTGAGTGTTCATTGTTAAAGATAGGTTTTAGGTCCATGTTGCATAAAATTTTAGACTCATTTTCTAGTTTAGAAAACTCTAGGATAAATATGTCAAAGCAAAAGTTTTTGGTTTCAAATTGTACCTTGCTTGATGTTTTATCTAGTTAAGAATCACAAACCAGATAGTTGGCTTTATCTTCATCCATGTCATTACATGAATCGTAAGCAAGGCCACTTTGAGCTCGACACAAGTAATCATCTTCAATTACACCTTCATTTAAAACATTTAAACTAGTAGCACATGTATTTACTCCAACTAAATGTCTATCTATTAATTTTTCTAAGACTTCTAATTCATAAGTGAGATCAAGTTGATCATCTTTGACTTGACATATTTCTTGATGAAAGTTTAACATATTTTTTCAAATATCATTAGCCGTTTGACAAAAATACACTCTTTCATATTCGGTCCTTGGTAAAGCTTTATAAATCATTATCTTAGCTTTAGTGTTTTTATCAAGTTTAGGATAGTCATCTTGATTTTCAAAACTTGTTTTCGTTGGTTTGAAATCACCAATAGAAATAATATGCCAAAGATCTTGATCAATTGATTTCACATAGTTTTCAAATTTACTTTTCCATTCAAGGAAGTTTTCATTTTCAAATAGCGGTGGCTTTTGAATAGGTTGCCCTTCTTTGAGATTTTCAAAATCCATGGATCGATCCAAGTTTTAGAATACAATATATTTTAAAGATCTTGAGTAACGTAGCTCCTGATGCCACCTATGGAAAACTAGAAGGGGGGTTGAATAGTTTACCACTTTTTGATCTTAATTATCCTTTAAAAACTTTACGTTTGATCAAAGATATAAACTCAAATTACTTGTTAATCTTTTTAAAGCTTTTCGTTTGATCAAAGATATAAACTCAAAATATTTGTTAATCTTTGAAAAGCTTTACGTGTAATTAACGATTATAAATAAAGACAATATGTAATATGCAAAGATAAAGAAAGAAACGATCAAACCACAACACGATTGTTTATCGTGGTTCGGCTACAAGGACCCTTTTTCCTTGCCCTACATCCACGCCCCGAGTTTCCAACTCGAGAGTTTCAAGCACTAGTCAACAAGCTCCTTTCACGGGTGGAGAAACCTTTACAATCATCGCTTACACTTTATCCGGTACAAAGCTAGATACCGGGTCCTAGTACAAGGTAGAACCAACCTAACGTCGCCTATCCACTATTTCCAACACTAAGCTAGATGTCGAGTTCTTTTACAAGGGTACAACCACTCCCAATAGTTCTTTTACAAGGGTACAACAACTCCCGACACACTATGTATTTTGAGGCCTATAATACTAACCGATCACTTCTACACAAGATACAAATGAAGTATAAACTATCAAAGTTCATACATAACAAAGCTAACAATTCTTGCAACTTTTGTGTTGAAACTTGTAACTTTTTGGAAGAATTGTGAACTGCTTTGCTACATAAGAGAATCACACAAGTCAAATGTTACTGAGTTAGATGAAAGAATATGTGAAATATATGTCCTAAAGTGATGGGTAAAAACTAGCAAGTGGCTTGGTATTTATAGCAAATCCTTCAGCAGGTCTGGCGGATACGGCGGAACCCTCAGATGGGTTCCGCCTGTGTACCTCCAGGGTTCCGCCAGGCATATAGTAGGTTTTGCAATAAATCTTTCCAAACCAACCAAAGTCACATCAACTTAATTTTAGACAAACACACATTGAATCAAAGTAGAATGCTTCCAAATATGTGTAAGAGCTTATGGTAAGTCAAACACACAAACTTACCATAAATGCATGTTGATGTGATGTGACACTTACTTATTTAAGAAATGTTGGGATCAAAATTTTACTATTTTATCAAGTCTCGGTCATTTGTAATAATAGGTTGCTTAAGTTATTATTTACTTTCATTTATGTTATGATACAAGTTTACTAGACTTAAGTGATATAGTCCATGGGCCTTAAGCCCATACGATTTGTAAGAAGGGAAAGAGTAGGAGTGTTGCCCTAGCTCCTTACCTATAAATACTAGTCTTAGGTCTCTTATAAACTTGGTTGTTTATTTGATATATTAAGGAAACTCTTGCTCTCATTTTTCTCTTATTCAAATATTCACCCAAATCCTTATATCTATCTCATTCTTGTTTGTGTGAAATCAATATGGTGACCTAACAAGTGGTATCATTCGCCGGAAGAAGGTGTAGTTATTGCTTTTTCTTTGAATTCGATCCTTAAACTCATTTTTAATTCGTTATTTTGTGAAAAAACTTGTACTTTCTTGTTTGTTTCTTGGTTTTTATCACATATTTGCTTACAAACTTGTGCTACAAATCATATCAAACAAAAAGTATCAATCTTTCTTTCAAAATTTACGATTTGGTTTTTGTACTATTTTTCGAAAATATTAAGATTTTTGAAAAATCTTGTCAAGTTTATAACTTTCTTCAAGATTTCATCATTTTACAACTTGAAGTACAAAAATCTTGGATTAAAAACTCGTTTTTGGATTGCTTTCCTTGAAAAACTAATATCGGCCAAGTTTTGAAATCACAACATTGAACAAGTTTCGAAATCACAAGAAGGTGCTTCTTGTCGACTTCAGTTTTATGGACTCAGTCTTTTCTCTCTTGTATAAGAAAGAAAAGTACTTCAAATTTTGCATAACTTTCGAAATTGTATAATTTCGAAAGAGGGTTAGTGAATCTGTGTTCTCGAAAAAGTCTATTTTTTTCGAAATCACATCTCTTTTTTCGAAAACTTTCATAGTTTCGAAAAGATACCTAACATTCACTAAGTTTTCGCGAAATACTGAAGCCCCAAAAGTTTCGCAATCTTACAACTTCGAAATCAGTATTTTCACAATTACTAAAGTCAGAATTTTCGCAATCGCAAAAGTCAGAAGTTTCGCTATCACTCTAATCTCCATTTTCGAAATCATTACTTGTGCAAGTTCTCGAAATCTGGTCTATATCTTCTACAAGATCCATCTTTTCACACAAGTGTTTCAATATGTCTCAACCACCGTACTACAACTTTAACCATCCTCAGCAACATCAGAATCAGCAGTATCATCAGCAACAGCAACAATATCAACAATCACCTCAATATTATCAACAACCGGTTTACTCACAACAACATATTCTCATGCAACAACATCAGATGGTTACAATACAACAATCTTATCCCATGTCACCACAACAGAGTCAACTTCCACCAAAACCTGCTCACTGGTTTGACAAAATGTGTGAAGTCATTTCAACTCAACAATCCAGACACGAAGCAGGATCTATTGACACCCCACCAACGCTAACACCAGGAAATTATATTCAGTGGGCAAGTCGATTCTTAAGGTTTATTGAACTCAAGAAACCCAATGGTAAGTACATGAAAGAAGTTATCCTTGAAGGACCGTTTCCTTGGCCTGTTAACTACGTTGGCGGTGACCCATCTGCTGATCCTCCAGTAGCTCCAAATGCTGTGCGTGTTCCTGAGTCTTCACTTACGGCTGAACAAAACCACCATCGTGAAGCAGATGAGTATGCTATGTCTTACATACTTCAAGGAATACCAAACATCATATTCAGAAGTGTTGATGCTCAGACAACTGCAAAAGCTATGTGGGAACATGTCCATCTACTTATGCAAGGCACACAATTGAACAAGGAAGACATGGAATCTAAACTTTACTTGGAATACACTAATATCATGATCGAACCAGGGGAATCCCTTGAGTCTTACTTTCATCGTTTCACCAATGTCGTCAATGATTTAGAGAGACATGAAGTACCCCTTCCAAGAATCGCTGTCAATACAAAGTTTGTTAGTAGTCTGGGTCCTGAGTGGCAAAAGTATGTGACATTTGTGTGACAAGCTAAGAATCTTCATAGAGATCCATATGGTTTGTTGTACGACTATCTCAAGTGATACGTGGGAATCGCACCAGGCTTTACCCCTCAGGGGATCTTGAGAAGCTTACAACCCCCACCAGGCAGTGTACCTGATCGTTGTAATATAGTATAGTGACAAGTACCGGGGGATTGATCGTTCAGCTAGGAATAGTGTCGCTAACCTAAATACTAGTTCTAAAGGTGAGGGAAGATTCTTTTTTGTATTTTTATATTTTATGAAAAGCAACTTAAAATCTCTGGTTTGAAGGATTTGGGCGGAATTAGTTGCTATTCAACTAACCCAATACTAAGATGCAATCAAAATAAAATACTAAAAATGAAAATAAACTAATTTATACTAAAGTTGTAAGCAGTAATTGGAGAAAATGTGTTTACTTAGATTTCATTACTCCCTAGACATCTTTTACACGTTAATTACTTGTTATAATTGTATGGATGACGGATCGTATTCCTTAATACCATTCATGGGGTGGCACACTTAACTCCCCAATTCTATGAGCTCTTATCTCCTCCTATACCATGCCCAGCAGAACTATAGGGATTGTAAACAGTGGCTCATGCATTAAATACAACCAATAAAGACCTAGTGCGCGTCGGTTCATGTTTCTTAAGACGTTCAAGCATGTTACCAATTGGAGATCTGCCAGTTTTCTTAAGCCTAACATATAAATCATTCATCCAAGACAAGAATAAACAAGTAATCAACACATAATTAACATCTAGGTTTCATTAGATCTAAGCAAACACAAGATAGATCTAGCCTAGCATGATGGAATTAAGATAAGAACAAGATATAGACAACCAACACATAGACATATTGATTGAATTAGAAGAACACTTATCTTGATTAAACATGCAAGGTATCAAGGGGTTGGAACCCTTGAAAAACCTGTAAAGTTATACCAAAATCGTACTTAGGGTTTCTCCCAAAAACTTCTCTCTTTAAATGTTAAAAATTAGAAAACTATATATACGAAAAGGGGTCTGACGGCGTCAAGACAAAGCTTGTGACGCCGTCACCTCGCCGCCAAAACTAATCTCGGACTGCCTAGATCTACATTTGACGCCGTCAAGCATTAATCTTTTCCAGGCCGTCATGACTTTTTACTCTTGACGCCCTACCTTCATGACGCCGTCAAATCTCTTCTGGATCGTCATGGAATTTTGCTCTTGACGCCGTCAGGGAGTTACTCTTGACGCCGTCACCTACTGTTCCCAGCATGGAAAATTAAGACTTTGGCGTTTTCTTCACTTTTATGCTCCAAAAATGTCCGAATTGCTTCCTTTTCCAGATTTCACTCCCAAAGTACCTAAAATCACAAAAGGAACGATTTAGGGCAATATTTGATCAAATAAATTCGAATTCCGGCTTAAATGACCCCCTAAAAACGGATCATTTTTCGCCTCATCATATACCCTTACACTTGAGATTCACTTGTCCTCAAGCAAATGCGCTTTTATTCTAGTCAAAATACAAGTTAGGGGTCATTTAACAATAATATAAAAGTAATTACAACAAATAATCGTTCCACTAGAGACCAATAGACAAGCATGGAGGTCATACACAAGCACCTCACAAATAGTGTTTAGATACTCACATCTCTCGGGTGTAATAAAGTATAAATTACAATATGGAAACGGAAGATATCTCTCACTACCTGTCATAGCAAAATAGATTACCATAGGCTTGGGAAAGGATCAAAACTCCACCACATGGCGTAAGCACCTAGGATAAACTATCAAAGAGGTCTTTTAAAGGGTTGTAACGTTAGGTGTAGGGATATGAAATACACGGTTTTGTTGGATAAAGGAAGTTTTACTGGTGGCGAGTTAACAATCTTGGTTAATTACATGTACAATATGGCGTTGCTAAGCCAAGACTAGACTCGACTTAAGCTAATAAATGAAAAATAACAAAAACATACAATGAACATAGAATAAAAAGGGATGGTAGTCCGTATGTTTTTCTCTTTTACTTTTTCTATTTTTTTTCTTTTCTTTTTTTTTATTTTTCTTGATTTTTTTTTTTTCGATTTTTTTTTTCATACACTCTTACCCTACCATCCAAAATAATACATCATAGGGAATGAGAATTCCCCTTACACTTGAATCTTTACATACTTTACAATTAACTAATCTAATGACTCGAATTAAGAAAATCAAAACACTTTGAGCACTTTTAAGATTAACGTACATATGGGGGTAATAAATGATGTTCTTCCCCATTACTCCATAAAATAAGTACTTACCCATGAGTCCCAATCATCCCAAAACAATATGTACAAGGATATGACACGACTTAGCAACCATGTAATCAATTAGATAGTTAACTTAGGGTTTAACAAATAACAATAATGCACTAAAAATGAGCGCATACACGGAAGGCTAAGGCGATTTGGTTGTACATTTAAGTGGGGTGTAACAAATTCTTCCTTTAAGTGAAATGCTTAAAGTTAGAAACGAAAAGATAGGCTCGGAGGGGTGTACTAGGGGTTTCGTGTACTAAAAATGAGTACAACGCTAAGGGTTTGGGAAAAATCAGTTGACTTAACTAGCCAAGTAATATGACATAAATGGTCAAGTAATTATAATACGGGTTTAACACAAGGGTGATCCTAATGCCTCTTATCATGTAGTAAATCCTACTACACGAATGTAGTCTCACTAGCGGTCTTGGGATGCATCACTAACGCAAGTTCTAGAATCTAAATACTACCGGTACACTCATAAGCACTAATAATAAATGCTTTTCCTATCAAATCTAAAGGCGAACCTCACATATTTGGGTGGAAAATTTTTCTGAATATACGGTTATGTGCTAGTCATACAATCTCCTATCCATGAGACGCTTTCTATGGCTAAAGTTTCACTCCTAAATGTTGTAAAAAAATTTAAATTTGGCGCTAAAATTGCACTAACAAGTATTTCTCATAGTTTTATTACACATCTACCATTAAACAAAACAAACTCAAGCGAAAGTGCATATGTAAGGTATCATCTTTTTACCCTCCCCTTACACTTAAGATGAACATTGTCCCCAATGTTCAAGTAAAGAATGTAAAAGTGAAATAAGTAAAAAGAATGAAATCAAATACTCCCCTGATTCGCTCGGTATCGATAATAAGGTGGCCAGGTTAAATCTTCCTCCAAGAAAATGAACAATCAAAGCTTCCCTTCCAGAATATAAATCATCTTCTTGTCATACATAACCTGTAAAACCTGAGAAAATAGACAAGACAACCTCACGTAAAATCGGCGGCATCCTATATAAGTTACTAAATCCTAGAAAACAAAGTAAGATATAATGCTTGTGGAATGAAGTTTGCAGATCTCCTGGAGATTATAAAACTTAATAATTCACAAAAACCATAAGACTCCGTTAGAAAAACAAAACTGGTAAAATTTCCAGATTTTTACACCTGACGCCGTCAAGAGAACTCCTGACGCCGTCAGAATTGACCTGCAGAAATTCTTATGTTAAGTTTCTGGAAAATTTCTGGAAAAACTTGGTCCTACTTCCTGGAAAATCCTGCAAAACTTCATCATGACTCAATACAAGCATTTGACTCTAACAAATACGAATATACATGTTCATTTAATATTGTGGAGAATCATGATCGGTTTGTTTCTTAAAAACATATTTGGGGTTTCCCCTTACACTTATCTTTTGCAAAAATACTTTTAGGTGGAGTTAAGACTAGGCCAAAACAACAAAGTAAAGTATTTCCACTTTTTAATTGAGAAACATGATCTACCAACAATAAAAATAAAGCATGCATACGGAAGCAAATAACAAACAAACAAATAAAATCACACAAAACATGGGTTGCCTCCCAAGAAGCGCTTTTCTTTATTTACGAGTCTTGGAGCTAGACTCAAGGTCATGGGTTACTATGTGACCTCATCCCTTGAAATGATATACCCCATGTAGTTGCGATCATTACTGTTATGGTGGTAGTGCCTCAATCTGTCGATACTCGCAATTACCATTCCACCTAATTTACTTCTCAAGTTAGCTACCCCATCTTGGCTCACACTTTCGATTGTGAATGGCCCATACCACCAAGGACTTGGTTTATCGGGTGGTATTGTTGTTTCCAAGTGTCTCAAGAGTACCAATTTCCCTTCCTCAAATGGTATATGATTTTCTGCGGGTCGAGTATGTTCGACTTCGACCTGAACCTTGTTGCTTTTTCTTCTTTCATTTTTTGCTTTCTTATAGCTTTTGATTCTTGCCTCCCATGCAAGAATTTTATTCTGAACACGAATGGGTGTCGTGCCAATGTTGTTTTTGATCATTCTCCAACTCAAATTCTCATGCCCACTTCGTGGGGTCATGGGGAAGCTAATCTTTCTTTTTCCAGATTTAAGCTCAATCTTCCTACCTTCATACTTAATGATAGCCCTAGCGGTGGCGAGGAATGGTGCCCCAAGGATTATTGGCATGCATCCATCTCCTTTATCATCGATGATCATAAAATCAACGGGGTACATGAATCCTGCGACATTAACTAATACATCTTCTGCAATTCCTAGGGGGTATACATACGAGTGTCCAACGAGAGATAACCTAACACGAGTAGGGGCTGGCATTTTTGACGTTAGTTGGATGTAAATAGTTAGGGGCATAAGATTTACTTCCGATCCTTGGTCGGCGAAAGCACTAAGATGTTTCAAGTCCCCGATGCTCGTTGGTATCTCAAAGTTCCCACATGCTATCTGCTTAGTAGCCACTTTTTGTACCATTAGCCTCTCGAGTACTGATCCTCCAGGAAGCGTATCATACTCGTCTTTCACTTCTTCCTCTTTCTCAGAAACCTGTCTGGAGGGTTGGTTACGCCCATCATCCTTAATCCAATTTGTTATGGTGTTTTTGTTTATATCATGTTTCAGGTAGTAACTCAAAGGTTGGGATTCTGGTGGTTTTTCTAAGGTCTGTTTAGCAGGAGTTTCTACATTCTCGTTATCTTTATGGACAATGGTGATGGAGTTGACAAATTGGGTGGTGGGAGTGGCGCTTTCTTTCCTTAGTAGTATTCTTTCGGGGGTTCTCTGGTTGGCATACTCCTCTAATAGACTCATCATCTCATTCATTTTCTCCTGCATCTCCTCTTTTTGCTTATAAACTGCTTCCTCGAATCTAGCAAGCCGATCTGAGTGAGTTGCCATATATTCTCTCATCCTAGCTTCAAACTCCGAGCTAAGTTCCTTGGGAGGGGAACAAGGTGGGGTATAGTTCTGAAATGTCTCGACCTTTTCTCTGGAAGGTGACTCAGATAATGGTGCCGAAGTTGGTTTTGAGACAGAATTGACAGTAGCTCGTCTAGGACTTAAAGGCCTCCTTTGCCTTTCCTCAAAATAGTCAACTTTTGCCTCGAGTTTGCATAGGAGTTCATCAGGGATTTCGGTGGTCCCTCCAAATGCTGAGACTGCATTGATAGCTGCTTCTACTGTATGATTAAACTCCCACATTTCCTGATTATCAGTGGCGAGCTCCTCGATAATTGCCCAAGACTCCTCGGCGTTCTTATCACGCAGTTTACCTCCCGCGGCCCTATCAATTGTGCGCTTAGTGTGATAGTCAACATGGTCGTAGAAAATCTGGACTAACAACCAAAGGTTTATACCATGATGAGGGACCTTGTGGAGGAGATCCTTAAAACGGGCCCAAGCTTCGTAGAAAGTTTCACCCTGCTGTTGTTCAAACATCAGAATGTCATTTCTAAGCATTGCAGTCTTTCCCGGTGGGAAGAATTGAGTAAGGAAGCGATTGGTGAGGTTATCCCATGTGGTGATGGATCCCGCGGGTAAACTGTAACACCCCCAAAATACCGCAGCGGAAGACTGTGTCATAGGGGTGCTACTTCATAATACAAAGTACAAGGTATAGAAAACGAACTCTAAATGAGACGTTTTGAAAAGTTTACCATTCGATTAATAAATTCCGAGTTACAAATTTGAGTTCCATAATACAATACATAAGAGTTTTAAGACATATCGAATGGTAAAGATAAAAGCATAAGTCTTCAAAACATGCCAAGCGACTCTATGCTCCATGCAACAGCTATCACCTTATAGACCTGAGACAAACATGCTAAAGTGTCAACACAATGGTTGGTGAGTTCATAGAGTTTGTCTTAAAATAGTTGAAAAGTCTTTAAAGAATATTAGCACAGCAAAGGCATCGTGAATCCACTCAGTTGCAATTCCCGCCATAAGAGACTTGCAACCTGTGTGTTCACAACCCACTGCTAACATATATAGTATGAATAAGACATGTATAAGTTCATCAAGACAATTTAAGCAATTAGAAGTGAGTCTCTACTTCATCTCCGAAGACCTCACTTTGGGAGCCAATTCCCAAAGACAACTGGGAGTCAATTCCGAAAGACAACTGGGAGCCAATTCCCAAAGACAACTGGGAGCCACTTCCCAAAGATAACTACTAGCCAATAAATAGAATAACGCAATTAAGTATAACGCAGTCATGTATGTATGCAATCAAGTATAACACAGTCTTGTATAAACGTTTTGAGTATTTGTACAAGTAAACAAGTAGTCGAGCATGTGTCTCCCCCAAAGAGTTAAGACAAGTATGAAAAGAGTAGGGGCTATGACTCACCTTAAGCTTAAGTGATGTGAAATCAAAGTGGTAGTTGAATCGTGAAAGTCACTAAGAGCAGCCTATAATAGAACGTTGCGACTTAGGTTTGGAGTAACGTCTAAGAATACAAAGAATTGCCCATATATGTCTTGCATAATGTTCATGATGTAGTACTTAGTATATAGCGTAAGTCTTTGAATATAAATGGTTTATGAAACATGTATAAGTTGTATATCTCTTACTACCGTTCGGGCCGACATAATTCAGAAGTCATGGAGTAAACGTTCGAGGAGCCAGGACACTTTAACTCGTAAATCCACAACTCATCTCGACGGCTTACTTAATGAACTCCTCACATGAGGCTCCCTACTATTGTAGTGTTTGATAACAAATGTATAAGTTTTAATCCAAAAAGTTACATGTCCAATATTTGAATAAACTTAGAAAAGTTTATTAGTACATGAAGATTGTTATTAGGGGTAGTTTCATAAGTCTTGTATGACCATTTTCTCTTTGTAATATCTCATGGTTCCTTTTTAAGTGAAGTAGATCCAAATTGCTTGTTCAAGTTATCGCCTAATTTCTTGTTTCATGTTTACGCCTAAGTAAGCTTATATGGTCATTTAGTCATGGCTTCGCCGTGACCTTGGTCATTTTTCCATGGTCTTGAGACTCAACCTTGGCTTTAGCCATGGTTGTGGTCTTGGCTTTAGGTCATTAGACCTCTTGGTCTTAGTAAATCATAACTATAATATAGTGACTTTGGTCTAAAATGGGCTGTTAAGATTTTGAAGAAAATTATCACTCGGAAAGCGTTTTCAGGGCTCGAGCTTCTTTGTTCCTGAACGAAAACGCCGTTCCGGACAACTTTTGTGTTTTAACTTTTTGATGAATCGGACCAGAAGGGTGACTTTAAAAATCAAAATTTGATCAGAATGCTATTTGGGCAGTTTTGCCGTTTTGGTTTCGCTAGCTTCAAATGGTCATAACTTTTGACTCGGGTACTCGTTTTGGGTGATTCAAATTGCTATGTTTTCCTTATTAAGTCCTCTTTAACAGTAAGTAAGTGTCAAATATCAAAGTTATACTATTTTGGTCGTGGTTCTCCATAAAAATCACTAGTTTGCTTGTTTACTTGTCATAAGTTAACATATGTATACCAATACTTGTTTTATCCATTTTTAAACATCATGAACACAATAACAAGAACATATATAGCATGAAAGGAACACAAAGAGCATGTAAATGATAATTAAGCAAGAAAGTATGTTAGGGTTTGCTTACAACTTTTGGCCTTAATGAAAAAGGGAAACTAGGACAAGAACTAGGACTTTGATTGAATAAGCTTTCCTCCTTTGCAATCTATGATAAACCGAGGTTATTTGAAGATTATAACGACGCCTTCTTGAAGTCCAAAGCTATTTGAAGATTATAACGACGTCTTTTAGGAGACTTTAAAGTTATAACAACTTTTCTTAGAAAATTTCCAAGATTGAAGATCAAACACTAGTTTTCTTTCAAAAACTAGTTAACTTTCTTACAAAATATAAGAAAAGTGCCTTAGGTTTTAGGACTTGAAGGTTATAAGAAGGTGTGGTGCAAGATTTATATGTGTTTTAGCTTGGTATTTATAGGTAGGAAAAATAGTTAACCATATATTGGGTTAGAAATTAACCATGGTTAGTTTTAGACACTTGTAACTATCCTAGAGATCAATGGTCAAGATTTAACCACCCATGGTGACTCCCCCCCCCCCCACATTGGCGGTTTGAATGAGGATAAGGTGACTAGATGATGACTCTTGGTGCTATCTTGCTTAGTTTGTGCATTTTGACTCCGTAAAATGCTAACCGTAAATGATTAAGCCTTAAAACGTAAAACCGGGTATCGTAAAAATATGAAACTTGAAAGTATTGTTAAACATGTCAATATAGTCCATAATAAAATATAAAATGAGTGGTAGGATCTATCGGGTGCTAAAACCCTGCTAAAAACTGGAAACACGGGTCTAAAACGCGCAATTTGCGTAAAACGCTGAACTGAAAAACGTAAAATTCCAAAACTTTTGGAATTGTCATAAAATGATAGAAAATCATATTTCTATTGTTTATAATGTTTTATGGATATATCGGGATGCCGGAATGACGTTTAAACCTAAAAGTAAATCTCGGACACGGCTTTGTGATTTTTGCAGAAATGATCCGACGAGCGTCGAACTCTCGGATTATCGTTAAAATAGTTTAACTTACGAGAATATGAAATAAAAATTTCTGAGATGAATAGTGAAAAGTGAATAGTAAAAAGTGAATAGTGAAATTTTCGGGAATAAAAGTTAACCTGAAATTGCGAATTGTTACATAAACGCTCAAGCCATTGACTAGCTTGATCCCGTAGAGAGAATTGGAATAGGCGTAAACGGGTAGTCTCTCTAGTTTCAACACCTAGGTCTATGGAATCTACGATTTTGAGAAAGTCCTTAAGATGTTGGTTTGGATCTTCGGAACGAAGTCCATGGAATGCACATCCGCTTTGCACCAACCAGATGGTGTCGGATCGCAAGGGGGTCACATTGGCTCCGGTGAGCTCAATGGTGTTTCGGTAGCCTTGGTGGCTAGGTCAGGAATACTCTCCTAAGGTTCGGGGCCTAAGGGTTTCTAATGGTGGGTTTTGTTGTGGTGGGATGACGGGTTCAAAGATGTTACCACCTTCCATGATGTTTGGTGGTGAAGAGTTACGAACAAAGACACAAAGAACTAAGATAGACTAAAGAAAACCTAAAAATAAAAATAAAATCTTGCTAGAAAGAAATCAAGAAAGTAGACCTAATACAAAGAAATTCTAACCTAGACAATAACTATTCACCGGGCTGCGGCGCCAAAAACTTGATACGTGGGAATCGCACCAGGCTTTACCTCTCAAGGGATCTTGAGAAGCTTACAACCCCCACCAGGCAGTGTACCTGATCATTGTAGTATAGTATAGTGACAAGTACCGGGGGATTGATCGTTCAGCTAGGAATAGTGTCGCTAGGATTAGAAAACCTAAATACTAGTTCTAAAGGTGAGGGAAGATTCTTTTTTGTATTTTTATATTTTATGAAAAGCAACTTAAAATCTCTGGTTTGAAGGATTTGGGCGGAATTAGTTGCTATTCAACTAACCCAATACTAAGATGCAATCAAAATAAAATACTAAAAATGAAAATAAACTAATTTATACTAAAGTTGTGAGCAGTAATTGGAGAAAATGTGTTTACTTAGATTTCATTACTCCCTAGACATCTTTTACACGTTAATTACTTGTTATAATTGTATGGATGACGGATCGTATTCCTTAATACCATTCATGGGGTGGCACACTTAACTCCCCAATTCTATGAGCTCTTATCTCCTCCTATACCATGCCCAGCAGAACTATAGGGATTGTAAACAGTGGCTCATGCATTAAATACAACCAATAAAGACCTAGTGCGCGTCGGTTCATGTTTCTTAAGACGTTCAAGCATGTTACCAATTGGAGATCTGCCAGTTTTCTTAAGCCTAACATATAAATCATTCATCCAAGACAAGAATAAACAAGTAATCAACACATAATTAACATCTAGGTTTCATTAGATCTAAGCAAACACAAGATAGATCTAGCCTAGCATGATGGAATTAAGATAAGAACAAGATATAGACAACCAACACATAGACATATTGATTGAATTAGAAGAACACTTATCTTGAAAACATGTATCTTGAAAAGGTTCAAGGAAGAATGCGTGGATTCGAAAGAGAAACTCAGTACAACTTCATGGCCTCACTACTTCTATTCATCCGACGATTGATAGTTCAAGAAAGAGTGGAAGATCTTCAGCTTGGAGTGGAAAGTTACCAACAGAAGATCAATTTGACAAAGCCACAATTCACATTTAATGGAATCTATCAAACGTCACAGTATACTCTCATCCAAGAACCTTCATTTGGTTTCACCTACATCAACAGCAAAAATCTACAAAGCTTCATGCGGTTCGATGAGATACATAAGTTCTGTGATGTTACGCTGAAAACCGTTCATGATGGGCTAGTCAAAAGGTTGAATGATGATCGCAGAAAGATAGCTAAAGGTGAACCACCAAGATGGAAATCCAGCTCCAGAAGACAAGTTCGTAACTTTGTCCTGAAGATTGAAGAAAGGTTATTTCGACGGGAACAGATCAACCGATTGGAAAGCTATATCGGTGTCAGACCATCATTTCCTATCAGACTCTTCAAAAGACCCGAACCAAAGTTCACTGACTTTGACGCTCCACTCACTGATGAAGTTTAAATTGGTACACATGGTTATTAATTTTTCAACATTAATTGTTTCATTTGATTGAATTGTTTTCATAATGGCTTGTGCACACATAACAGTGTACAACCCGTACTTGTAATGAAAGGACCCTGAGGTACGCATCAGTGCCTCAATCCTTATATAAGGAGCGAAGGCTTCTTACTTTTGAGTAGAATTAATCAAACATTTTCTGATTTTCATAATTCTGCTCAAAAGACAAGTATTTCACCTCAATGAGTAATCACTTGTTGAGGGGGAGCACTTAAAAAATTCATCGTTTGAAAAAAACCAAAAGTTCTTGTTGATATCTCCCCATAAGACTCAAAAAGCATATTTTAATCAAAAGTTTATCAAAAACAACATCTCATATGCTATTTTTTGAGGGGGAGAAAAAGTGAATGTGATTAAAATATGAAAGTTCTAAGTTGCTTTAAGTCAAATCTCATGCGAGCTAGACTCAGAATTGACCTAGGAATTGACGAAACATAAAAGTTAGTAATCTCGAAAAGACTTATCCTCGACGGGTAATAACATCAAGTTAGTTACTAAAGCTAGTTGTCACCTAAAAGCTGACAATGGAACTCTTTAACTAGACACGTAAGCATGTCTCGAAAAGGATTTGTCTTAGTAGAAATGCACCATTTCGAGAAACTTTCTGTGGATTTGACCAGGTCGGGTAATAACTTCAAGCTAGTCTAACTAGTGATGTAAGCGTGTCTCGAATCGGTCAGGTTCACTGAAAGTGGATCAATTCAAAAAGTGCTTGTTCCTCCCGCATGTGCGAATTTATTAAATACTTATGAGCACATGTGAAGGGGGAGCCTTTCATAAATAAACACAAAACTCTCAAAGTGTTAAACAAAATGTTTGATATTCACAAACACTTTGAGAGATTTTCAAAGGTTTCTTGGCTATTGTCGGATAATCATGGAGTTATAAGGTGATTAAGATAGGAAATACAGTCCTATGATCCGCTAGAGCCGGAGGGATCTACCCAAGGACATCACCAATAGTTAGAATTAGAAGTCCTTAGGTATGATACGATAAAAGGAGAAAAGAATGAAAGGGAAAGAAGGAGTTGAAGAATTAAAAAGAAATGTGAAGAAAGGGTGACAAGAAATAGCCCTCCATATGTTCAACCTTAGGGCAGACACCGGGTTCAATTCATTTGCTACTGGTTGTTGCTAAGGTGACGCCGGTATTGAAGATAAAGTCGTCATGGACCCAGTGACGCAATGCACTAAACCTTCTAGCCACTCAAGTTCTCTTAAAAGGGCTTGTTTCATTCTCACGGGAAACCAGTGTAATCTATCGACTTATCTTTTAGAGATGGTTGATATTGAAGCAGGAGAGCCCTCCCTAGTCTCCGCATAGGAAACCTAAGTGTGCACTTTTCGAGTCAAGAGCCATGAGATACATCAAAGATCTCTTAGGAACGCTTAGTACTTCTACAACTGATGTTCTACATCAATGGACACTAGCTGTAAATTATCGAGTCCTTTGCAGATCTTAGCAATCTACCGAGAACGTTTATGAGAGAATTACTAATATATTTCTCAATGATTGAACGGAAATCCTGCCAGGGTCAATATCAAACAGCCCTGACAGCAGGTCACTTCGGTAACTCCTTGTGGGTCACGCTTAGTATTTGCGGTGATTTCTTAGTGGTCTACAGTCGTGGAGTGATCCCCAGCGACTCACCCAGTCATTGAGCTTACTTAGTAGGTCTCGTAAGCTCCTTCAGGAGTATCTGACATGGGAACGGCCTTGATAAGGATTAGAAGGAGTCTTCACACTATGCTGTTGACGACCTCTAATTCCTTATCTGTAAGTACCAGATGTTTTATTGCTAACTGTTTACATGCAGGGCTACATCATCTCCATGGCGACGGATTCCACATGCTCATACATGCATCTTGAAGTCATCAAAAGCTCCCTCAAAGATCAAAGCAACACAAAGTTCAAAGAAAGATTCTACGCCAAAAAGAAGAATCTACAAAGTATAAAGACTAAAGATCTTAAGTGAAAGAAAGGGACTACGTGCATGTATAAGTCAGAATTCAAAGATGTATGAGCATGTTGGAATGGCGGACTACCACCACAGACGCGGAAGTGACGAAAGGCAGACAACTTCATTATTTGATCACTATCACAACAACAATGAACAAGGCATAAAGAACGATGAATGACTATTATCTAAAAGATGTCTAAAGCTATGAAAGTCAAAGATGAAGAAATGACAAAGACGTCAAGCAACCATGATGACCGACCCTTAGGGGGAGATTGTTGGGATCAAAGTTTTACTATTTTATCAAGTCTCGGTCATTTGTAATAATAGGTTGTTTAAGTTATTATTTACTTTCATTTATGTTATGATACAAGTTTACTAGACTTAAGTGATATAGTCCATGGGCCTTAAGCCCATACGATTTGTAAGAAGGGAAGGAGTAGGAGTGTTGCCCTAGCTCCTTACCTATAAATACTAGTCTAGGTCTCTTGTAAACTTGGTTGTTTATTTGATATCTTAAGGAAACTTTTGCTCTCATTTTTCTCTTATTCAAATATTCACCCAAATCCTTATATCTATCTCATTCTTGTTTGTGTGAAATCAATATGGTGACCTAACAAGAAATAAAAACAATGTTATGTTAAAAGAGAAATGCAAAATCTAGTTATACAAGACTTAAAACTAAAGCGATGTTTTTACTATAAACAAAAGTTCATACTTTGTCATTAACAAAACTTAGCAAAGATCGTAAAATATAAATGACGGTTTTAGGCGATATTTGTATTAACAGAGTAGTTTGTGCAAAAAATGGCAGTTTGTTTGTCGTAGTTTGTTTAAGCTTATGTTTGGACTTATAATTGGGCTATATTTCATGAGGTCAATTTTTTATCAGTGTATGATTAGTTTGAAATCAGATGAGATAGGGGGTGTTTGGAATTCGTGATAACACGGTTGGTAACAATGAAATTTGTGAATGATGTGGAATTTTTAAATGAGACAATAACTATTTATGATGTCGTAATATAGCCGTTTACATTTGTGTATTTCGGAATTTTGCATACTTGAATGAGTTGAAGTAACTTACTTGGACAAAAAATTTATACCAACGAATATAACTTTCTACAGATGTGTAACGCTCAATTCCTAAGGAGGACGTCTGAGCGTCACTGAGGAACTGGTCGTGGGTTAGTACTCCTGTGTATCTTTAAGTAATCATTAGTAGTCATGTTACTTCCACTATTAAAGTCACTGCATTTTGTTTCTATTTGCCTTAATTTTTGTTCATCACAATGAGGTGCCACTGATTGTGTTCTGTAGGTGATGCGTGGGAATTGCACCAGGCTTTACCTCTTGAGGGATCTCGAGAAGCTTACAACCCCCACCAGGCAGTGTACCTGATCGATGTAGTATAGTATATTGACAAGTACCGGGGGATTGATCGTTCAACTTAGGAATAGTGTCGCTAGGATTAGAAAACCTAAAAACTAGGTCTAGAGATGAAGGATGATTCTTTTTGTATTTTTATAATTTTATAAAAGCAATTAAAAATCTCGGTTTTTGAAGGAGTGGGCGGAATTAGTTGCTAGTCAACTAACCCAATAACTAAGATGAATCAAAATAAAATAACAAAAATGAAAATAAACTAAATTAACTAATGGTGTGAGCAATATATGGGAGAATTGTGTTTACTTAGATTTCACTACTCCCTAGATATCCTTTACAGGTTAATTCCTTGTTAAACTTGCGTGGATGACGGATTGTATTCCTTAATACCATTCATGGGGTGGCGTACTTACTTCCCCAATCCTATGAGCTCCTACTTCACTCCTATGTCGAGCCGGCTAAGAAGCTCCTAACATGGGATCACTAGAATTCGCTCATGCATTAAATACAACCATAAAAACCTAGTACACATCGGTTCATGTTTCTTAAGACGTTCAAGCAAGTTACACAATGGAGATCTGCCAGTTTTCTTAAGCCTAACATTGAAATCATTCGTCCATTACAACTATAAACAAGAAATCAACCTATAATCAACATCTAGGTTTCATTACATCTAAGCAAACACATGAGAGATCTAGCCTAGCATGTTAAAATCAAGACAAGCATAAGATATATTCAAACAACACATAGACATATTGAATGAATTGAAAGAGGACTTATCTTAATTGAACATGAAAGGTTTCAAGGGGTGAAAACCCTTGAAAATACTGTAACAAACGACCTAGGGTTTATTAGGTTCGACCCTAGTATTCTCCACACAAGTTCCTCCCTAATGAATGAAAAATAGAAAAGTATATATAGATTTTGTGTGGTGACGGCGTCAAGAGAAAATGTCTGACGCCGTCATCTCGCCGCCAATAAACTCCTCGGACTGCCTAGATCTAGGTTTGACGCCGTCACGTGTAGTCCATCTTCATGCCGTCACCAATTTAACTCTTGACGCCCTTCTCTTGACGCCTTTAGGTTTTCACTGGGTCGTCATGGATTTTACTCCTGACGCCGTCACAATTTCCTTCTTGACACCGTCAGGTACTGTTCTCAGCATGGAAAATTAAGTCTTTGCCGTTTTCTTCACTTTTATGCTCCAAAAACGTCCAAAATGCTTCCTTTTCCGGAATTCACTCCCAAAGTACGTAAAATCACAAAAGGAATGATTTAGGGCAATATTTGATCAAATAAATTCAATTCCGGGCTTAAATGACCCCCTAAAAACGGTTCATTTTTCGCCTCATCATATACCCTTACACTTGAGATTTGCTTGTCCTCAAGCAAATGCGCTTTTATTCTAGTCAAAATACAAGTTAGGGGTCATTTAACACTAATATAAAAGTAATTACAACAAATAATCGTTCCACTAAAGACCAAAGGCAAGCACGGAGGTCATACACTAGCACCTCACAAATAGTGTTTAGATACTCAGATCTCTCGGGTGTAATAAAGTAATATCACAATATGGAAATGGAAAACATCTCTCACTACCTGTCATAGCAAAATAGATTACCATAGGCTTGGGAAAGGATCAAATCTCCACCACATGGCGTAAGCACCTAGGATAAACTATCAAAGATGTCATTCAAAGGGTTATAACGTTAGGTGTAGGGATAACAAAAACATAAAATAAACATAGAATAAAACGGGATGGTAGTCCGTATGTTTTTTTTTTTTTTTTTTTTTTTTTTTTTTTTTTTTTTTGCAAACACTCTTACCCTACCATCCAAAATAATACATCATAGGGAATGAACATTCCCCTTACACTTGAATTTTTACATACTTTACAATAAACTAATCTAATGACTCGAATTAAGAAAATCAAAACACTTGGAGTACTTTTAAGATTAACGCACATATGGGGGTAATAATATTATGTTCTTCCCCATTACTCCATAAAATAAGTACTTTACCCATGAGTCCCAATCGTCCCAAAACAATATGTACATGGATATGACTCGACTTAGCAACCATGTAATCAATTAGATAATTAACTAAGGGTTTAAACAAATAACAATAATGCACTAAAGATGAGTGCATACACGGAAGGCTAAGGCGATTTGGTTGTACATTTAAGTGGGGTGTAACAAATTCTTCCTTTAAGTAAGATGCTTAAAGTTAGAGACGAAAAGATAGGCTCGGAGGGGTGTACTAGGGGTTTCGTGTACTAAAAATGAGTACAACGCTAAGGGTGTGGGAAAAATTAGTTGACTTAACTAGCCAAGTAATATGACTTAAATGGTCAAGTAATTATGATACGGGTTTAACACAAGGGTGATTCCTAATGCCTCTTATCATGTAGTAAATCCTACTACACGAATGTACTCTCACTAGCGGTCTCGGGATGCATCACTAACGCAAGTTCTAGAAACTAAATGCTACCGGTACACTCATAAGCACTAATAGTAAATACTTTTCCTATCAAATCTAAAGGCGAACCGCACATATTTGGGTGGAAAATTTTTCTGAATGGTACGGTTTTGTGCTAGTCATACAATCTCCTATCCATGAGACGCTTACTATGGCTAAAGTTTCACTCCTAAATGTTGTAAAAAAATTTAAATTTGGCGCTAAAATTACACTAATAAGTATTTCTCATAGTTTTATTACACATCTACTATCAAACAAACAAACTCAAGCGAAAGTGTATCTGTAAGGTATCATCATTTTACCCTCCCCTTACACTTAGGATGAACATTGTCCCTAATGTTCAAGTAAAGAATGTAAAAGTGAAATAAGTAAAACGAATGAAATCAAATACTCCCCTGATTCGCTCGGTATGGATAATTAGGTAGCCAGGTTAGATCTTCCTCCAAGAAAATGAACAATCAAAGCTTCCCTTCCAGAATATAAATCATCTTCTTGTCATATATTACCTGTAAAACCTGAGAAAACAGACAAGGCAACCTCGCGTAAAATCGGCGGCAATCTATATATGCTAACAAATCCTAAAAAACAAAATAAGATATAATGCTTGTGGAATGATGTTTGCAGATTTCCTGGAGATTATAAAACTAAAGATTTAACAAAAAACTTTAAGACTCCGTTAGAAAAACAAAACTGGTAAAATATCCAGAATTTTACACGTGACGCCGTCAGGTGTTACTTCCTGACGCCGTCAGAAGTGACCTGCAGAAATTCTTATGTTAAGTTTCCGGAAAATTTCTGGAAAAACTTCGTCCTACTTCCTGGAAAATCCTACAAAACATCATTATGACTCGATACAAGCATTCGACTCTAACAAATACGAATATACATGTTCACTTAATATTGTGGAGATTCATGATCGAGTTTGTTTCTTAAAAACATATTTGGGGTTTCCCCTTACACTTATCTTTTGCGAAATACCCTTGGATGAAGTTAAGACTAGGCCAAACAACAAAGTAAAGTATTTTCATCATTTTAGTTTTGAAACATGATCTACCAACAATAAAAATAAAGCATGCATACGGAAGCAAATAACAATCAAACAAAAATAAAAATCACACAAAACATGGGTTGCCTCCCAAGAAGCGCTTTTCTTTATTTACGAGTCTTGTAGCTAGACTCAAGGTCATGGGTTACTACGTGATATGGGTGAGTTCCTCATTGAGGACATCTTTGGGATCAAACTTAGGCTTCAACTTCTTATCGGTTTTCTTAGTACGGTATGACCTTTCAAACTTTTCTCCATCTGGATCATACAAAATCATCTTCATATGCCATGATCCGTCACCTTCCTTTGGTGGCTTGTCCCACCTCCATTTACACTTATCCCCCTCTCTTTTCCACTTGTTCATCTCTATATTAATAGGCATTACACTTAATAACTCAATCATTTTCCTAAAGACTAAGGGGTCCTCAAAAGGGTCTAGCTCTTCATCTCTAGCTATGAGTTGTTCCACCGAATGTGTCTTATCGATGAAATCTTTTTATAGATAGAATGGGCGTTGAGGTCCTATAAAGTTCCTTTCTATCCAAGGTCCATATCTAGATGGTCTCCTATTCATCTCTACCCAATGTGGTGTCGGTTCATCTTCACAATCATAGCTATGTTTCTTAACATCATATACCGACCAAGTATCGCCCTCACCTACCGCTATCTTAGACTCTTTACAATCTATCATGGCGCTAGTGGTTGCTAAAAATCCTCTTCCTACTAATAGTGGGCATGTAGTATCACTAACCATATCTAGGATGTGGAAATCCGCTAAGATAGTTAACTTCCATACGTGAACAACTACATCCTTAATCATCCCAACCGGGTGGGCAATACTCCCATCCGCTAGACCAATTAATACATCCGTCTCCTTTAACTTTCCTAGCTTGAGAGTGGTGAAAAGGGATAAGGGAATCAAGTTGAGGCTTGACCCTAAATCGGCTAGTGTGTCGAAAGCTTCGGATCTTCCTATCTTACAAGGCAAAACAAATATACCCGGATCATCAAGCTTTTTAGGCAACTTGTTTTGAACGAAGGTGGTCCCATTTTTACCTAGTATAAACTTCTCATACTTTTCTAGGAGGGCACTATAGTGGGGAGCACGGGCTAAGACATCAATGACGGGACGTTCAAGGTGAAGCTCCTTGAATTCATCGTCAAGGTCTTGCGTAGGAGGTGTTTCAACTATGCTTTTGACCGGTTTTACATCGGGTGTTTTATTTGATTGGTCCTTTTAAAGAATTTGGTTTTGTTTGAAACACGTGCTCGTTGATTTAACTGAGTAGTACTGCGGACAAGAATTGGGTGACGAAACTGATGATATGGAATTAACGTTTAGTTTCGGGTTCTTGACCGTGTCGCTTAGGAGTGCTCCCATTTCTCGGTCATTGAGAACTTTCAACAATGTGTCAATTTTGGTGGTCATCTCGCTTTGTTTTTGTTTGAAATCGGCTTCAAACTTAGATATGCGAGCTTCTTGAGATGCCATAAACTTGGACATCAATCCTTCAAGATTGTTGTTACTACCATAGTTGTTGGAAGGACTGTTGTTGAAAGTACGGTTGGAGGGTGGACCGTTTGGTTGGTAACGATTAGGCGGATTGGAAGAATTGGCTTGGTTTTTTTTCCACCTAAGGTTTGGGTGATTTTTTCAAGAAGGGTTGTAGGAATCACCATACGGGTTTGGCTCGGGTTTGAAAGTGTACCACTTATCTCCCGCTTCGTCAGTACGCGAGGATGCATAGTCCCAAAAGCTGTTCCGGGGAGTTCCACACAATCACGCGTGTCATGGGGACCACTACATAATTCGCATGAAGAAGTGATTTTGTTCACTTGGCTTGAAGGCTTAGGAGCTTCGTAAGATTTCATGAGAAACTTGACTTGGTCTTCAAGTTCCATGATCCTACGGTCGGGAGTGCTAGAATTGTTCGAAGGCAAAGATATTGCCTTGACCGTTTTGTTCAAATCACAGGGATCATTCCAACATTCGTTGTCATAGAGAGCAAGATCTTCTCTGAGTTCCCATGATTCTTCCGCACTTAGATCTCGTAGCTTACCACCGGCCGATTGGTCAATGGTTCGCCTCGTGGAGAGATCGATATTGTCATAGAAGATTTGGACTTGGAGCCAAAGATCTATGCCATGATGAGGGACTTTTTGGAGTAAGTCCTTGAAACGAGTCCATGCTTCATATAGAGTTTCACCTTGACGTTGTTGGAACATCAAGATATCATTTCTAAGCTTGGTAGTTCTCCCCGGTGGGAAAAATTGAGCAAGGAAACGAGTAGTGAGATCATCCCATGATGTGATGGATCCCGCGGGTAAACGTTCAAGCCATTGACTAGCTTGATCACGTAGAGATAATTGGAATAGGCGTAATCGGGTTGACTCTCAGGTTGTAGCATCAAGGTCTATAGAATCTACGATTTTAAGGAAGTCCTTGAGATGTTGATTTGGATCTTCAAAACGAAGTCCATGGAATGCACATCCGCTTTACACCAACCGGATGGTGTCGGATCGCAAGGGAGACACATTGGCTCCTTGGGTGAGCTCAATGGTGTTTCGATAGCCTTGGTGGCAAGGTTGGGAATACTCTCCTGGGGTTCGGGGCCTAAGAGGTTGGTTAGCGAGTGGTGGGTTTTGTGGGTGGTCATGTTGTGGTAGGTTAATGGGTTCAAAGATGTCACCATCTTCCTTGATGTCGGATGGTAAAGAGTTACGAACAAAAACACAAAGAAATAAGATAGACTAAAGGAAACCTAAAAATAAAAATAAAATTCTTACCAGAAAGGAATCTAGCAAGTAGACCTAATAAAAAGAAGTTCTAACCTAGACAATAAATATTCCCCGGCAGCGGCGCCAAAAACTTGATGCGTGGGAATTGCACCAGGCTTTACCTCTCGAGGGATCTCGAGAAGCTTACAACCCCCACCAGGCAGTGTACCTGATCGATGTAGTATAGTATAATGACAAGTACCAGGGGATTGATCGTTCAACTTAGGAATAGTGTCGCTAGGATTAGAAAACCTAAAAACTAGGTCTAGAGATGAAGGATGATTCTTTTTGTATTTTTATAATTTTATAAAAGCAATTAAAAGTCTCGGTTTTTTAAGGAGTGGGCGGAATTAGTTGCTAGTCAACTAACCCAATAACTAAGATGCAATCAAAATAAAATAAAAAAAAATGAAAATAAACTAAATTAACTAATGATGTGAGCAATATATGGGAGAATTGTGTTTACTTAGATTTCACAACTCCCTAGATATCCTTTACAGGTTAATTACTTGTTACAGTTGCGTGGATGACGGATTGTATTCCTTAATACCATTCATGGGGTGGCGTACTTACTTCCCCAATCCTATAAGCTCCTACTTCACTCCTATGTCGAGCCGCCTAAGAAGCTCCAAACATGGAATCACTAGAATTCTCTCATGCATTAAATACAACCATAAAAACCTAGTACACATCGGTTCATGTTTCTTAAGACGTTCAAGCAAGTTACACAATGGAGATCTGCCAGTTTTCTTAAGCCTAACATTGAAATCATTCGTCCATTACAACTATAAACAAGAAATCAACCTATAATCAACATCTAGGTTTCATTACATCTAAGCAAACACATGAGAGATCTAGCCTAGCATGTTAAAATCAAGACAAGCATAAGATATATTCAAAAAACACATAGACATATTGAATGAATTGAAAGAGGACTTATCTTAATTGAACATAAAAGGTTTCAAGGGGTGAAAACCCTTAAAAATACTGTTACAGACGACCTAGGGTTTATTAGGTTCGACCCTAGTATTTTCCACACAAGTTCCTCCCTAATGAATGAAAAATAGAAAAGTATATATAGATTTTGTGAGGTGACGGCGTCAAAAGTAAATGTCTGACGCCGTCATCTCGCCGCCAATAAACTCCTCGGACTGCCTAGATCTAGGTTTGACGCCGTCACGTGTAGTCCATCTTCAGGCCGTCACCAATTTAACTCTTGATGTCCTTCTCTTGACGCCTTCAGGTTTTCACTGGGTCGTCATGGATTTTACTCCTGACGCCATCACAATTTCCTTCTTGACGCCGTCAGGTACTGTTCTCAGCATGGAAAATTAAGTCTTTGCTGTTTTCTTCACTTTTATGCTCTAAAAACGTCCAAAATGCTTCCTTTTCAAGAATTCACTCCCAAAGTACCTAAAATCACAAAAGGAACGATTTAGGGCAATATTTGATCAAATAAATTCAATTCCGGGCTTAAATGACCCCCTAAAAACGGTTCATTTTTCGCCTCATCAGTAGGAATATGCTTCATGCACCATGGAAAGCTGTGACATCACCAGTTTTGACCTTTCACGTGGGTGACATCAATGTAAATAGAGAGGCGATTGGTGTTGCTTTACCTTTATGGAAATCACCCTAACTTGAAGAAACTAATACATTCCGTGCTCTTGCTTCTATGTCATTTCTTGACCTTTAGGTAATAATAAAATGTCCAGATGAGCTTATGAAACATGCGTCCAAAACCAAACAAGCCATAAGCTGCCTATATAAGCCGAAACAAACACCCCTTCATTGAGACTAATGGCTAAAATAGTGAAATAGCCAGTTATTGTGTTGGGTTATGGTGTCTAAGCTGCCTATGTTATAGCTAAAATTTCCTGATGTATATGTTTGTGACACATTTGTATGATTTCTGATTTCAGATGAGGAATTGCCGAAAGACATAGAAGACACTCACTTGACACCGCAGGACGAAGACTCTTTTGGAGGGCCTAGAACTGATTCATTATACTATGGGTCCATGGTTGTAACAATGAAACACATTGTGTTACAAAGCAGGCAACTTAAACACCAGATGTTTCTCGCAACAGTTCTATTCCACGTGTCATAGGTGAGTTACACCATAGTTACCATCATATCTTCTATCTAATGACATTCCATCTCATTTTCTTCTACAACTTATAACTTTTGCATGACTTTCAGAGTGTTCACTGTTCTTTATAGTTGACGACCTTTCATCTATCGCTTCTGATTATCAACTGATGACATAGGCACAACGACATAGGTATAGTATAGAAGGTACACTGACTCAGTTACAGTATAGTTGTTATTATATCTTCCATATAATGTCATTCCTTTTACTTTTGTTCTGCAAGTTATACATTCTGCATGACTCTCATAGTATTTATTGTTCTTTGTAGCTGAACAGCCTTCATCTATCGCTGACAATCATGAACCGACGACACAAGCACAACGATGTAGGCATGCTTGGCAAGGTACACCGATACAATGCTTTATTCCCATTCTCTGTATTTTATTTTATTTTTATGTTTGTGCTCTTCTCACCTTTTCAACTCTCAAATAATGATTATGTCCCTCCTTTTACGACATTTCCTTTTTTTCATCTCAGTGATGCTTATGACAAATGCCCAGATGGTGAATCAGAAAATAGGACCTCAAATGCGGTAATCTTTCGTAGAATGGGAAATTTTTTATACTCTCAGGTTCATTCTTATACTTCATTATTGCTTTTAAATAAGGTAAAATGATGATGGAGGTTTTAACTTTTTTACGATTGTATCATGGATGTTGTGATTGATTGCCGCCGTTCAATTTTGCTTTGAAAATTTGCCTTTGTCAAGAATCGCCATGTATTAGCTGTGTTCTATCCCGGTGCGCATGATTAGGTACGCCGTTCATTCTTCTTTTCTACGTTTCATAAGCAAGTAATGAACGCCTTATTTCATATTGCTTATTTGATCTTGCTGCTGAATTTTAGGATTGTGTGGGACTGTTTTTTGACATCTGAATTTAGTAGTGTTTGGGACTGTTTGCGCAGCTGAATTTACGGGTGTTTAGGACGGTTTTTACCACTGAATTTAGGGGTATTTGGGATTGTTTTTGTATGAGAGTCATTTAATTAATAAACGTCATCTGGGATTGTTTTTTACTAATGCATGTAGGGGTATTTGGGAGTTTTTATTATTGAATTTAGGGGTGTTTGGGCCTATTTTCAACCCGATGTTTGGGACTGTTTTGACTGTTTTTTGTTTGAGAATCATTTACTTACTAGACGGTGTTTGAGACTCTTTATAACTGCTGAATGTAGGAGTGTTTGGGACTTCTTAATTGTCAAACCCAGGAGTGTTTGGGACTGTTTTCATTGCCGGTAGGAGTTGTTTCTGTTGAAACAAATAATTTCGGTTTTTGATCACTAGATATGGAAATATACAAAAAACTAACTCATGAACCAATGAAAATGACGGCGTGTCGATACCTTTGATTGTAGTTTTAGTTTCCCTGATCTTTACTCAAAAATTGCGAAACATGTAAATCACCTGATTGCGAAACACATGGTTATTGTGTTCTCATATACTAAACAAAAGCTACTTTAGTAAATAAATATCAATATGTTTATTATCCTATCCAATATAAAATTGGTCATTTCACCAAATCTAAACAACATGATCACATTTAATTATATTTAATGGCTTATGAACTATTGTGATAAAGGCATAGGTGCTATTATTTTACATCTTTTACCCACCGACATCACAGGTATTTGGAAAGACGTAGCCAGTACCTTAAAAATCGATCCCGCTGATCCTGGTCAGCACAATCGTATCAGTCATGATATGCAAACTTGATCTTGCCAGCTTGGTTAATGAGATAATTAAGTTTGGAATTTTAGAATTGATTAATTATGTTTGGAATTGCCAGTTTCGTTGCATGGCCGGAGATTGAAACTTACCAGAATATTCTACGGCAATGGTAAGTTAGCCAAATCAGAAGGCAGGAAGCTGTTTCAACGACTCACAGATGGGATCCATTATTGTCGTTCGTTGTCACTTCAAGTGATCCACTTCCTTACTACAATTAGAATGCAATTGAAAATAGTGTATCAATATCAGTTGCAACTTAGGATATATAAAGAGGCGAAATTGTTGCTGAAGTGATAAGTATGGAAAAATAAACAATGGATATGCAGTTAGACGTATTTAAGAGCATCAGCAGTCATGCTTGCCAATAGGAATCATACTAACTTTGTCAGGAATGTTTTTCAGTTACAGTGTGTGCCACTTTATGGTTCTTATGATGTTTGCGGTAAAAGACCTGTGACGGAAGATGCTACTGCAAATGTTCCTAATGTTGCTTAGTTAATGAAGATTCCCGCTCAAATGTCGGCTGGATATCATATTATAAAGCGTGTGAACCCGAATTTATTTGGAGTATATGATGGTCATACAAGTTGTGAGGTACTGCTCTTTTGTTCCATGATTATGACATATCTATAGTTAAGGATTACTTTTATTTGACACATTTTTTTAGTATAAAAACTACAAGATAGAAGGATCTTTTTTGTTCATTTGTAGTTTCCTCCAGTAATGTAATGGTTGATGTTTGTACAATAGTTTTCGATAACATTTTTAAAAAATAACAACCAACTACGATGCCCCACCGTAACGCGGCGGACCGGTGCCCAACTTGTTGCAAAAATTGTACATGTGGTTTGGTTAAATTGATGGTTTCGCGACTTTCGTCCCTTCCTTTTCAAAAGTGCAAGCAGCCTTGTGAAAAACTTACAAGTGCAATTTTCGTCTCTAACAAAACATTTTCGTCCCTAACAAAAACTCAAATGACTAAATACCCTTTGTCTCCATCATCCTTCTCTCTTTGAGTTTGTACTTTCTTTTAACTAAAAAATGAAGTTGATGAGGCGAAAAGTGTTACACTTTTAGGGGGTCATTTAAGCCCTAAGTCGTGATTATTTGATAAAATATTGCCACAAATTGTTCCTTTTATCATTTTAGGTACATTGGAGAAGAAATCTGGAAAAGAAAGCATTTTGGACGTTTTTGGAGCGAAAAGTGAAGAAAACGGCAAAGTCTCCAAAATTAAGCTGGAAACAATACCTGACGGCGTCAAGCTCTATAGTTGACGACGTCGTGTGTTGGCAAAGTGGTGGATATGAAGTTTACACGAGACGCGCCAGAAAGTTTTTGGGACTTAAAGAGTGACGGCGTCACCCTTTGGGACGCCTAGGCCGTCAAGAGCAATTTACAAGGTGACAGCCAAGTGATCATTAACAAGTGATGGCATCAGATCTGGATCTAGGCAATCCGAGAAGAGTATTGGCGGCTAGTTGACGGCGTCACATGTACAACATGACGCCGTCAGATTGTATTTCTCTATATATAGTTTTCTAATTTTCATTCATTAGGGAGAGAACTTTTGGAGGAACTTTACCACAAACCCTAGGTCGAATTTTCACCTTCTTGTAAGGGTTTCAAACCCTTCTTTCATCCATGCTTGATTAAAGATAAGTCTTCCAAGAATCATTCAATATGTCTATGTGTTGTTTGATTCTATCTTATGCTTGTCTTTACTTTAACATGCTAGGCTAGGTTTGTTTGTGTTTGCTTAGATGTAATGAAACCTAGCTATTGATTGTTGGTTGATTGTTTGTTATTAATTGTTGTGGATGAATGATTTAGATGTTAGGCTTAAGAAAACTGGCTAATCTCCAATTGGTAACTTGCTTGAACGTTTTACGAAACATGAATCGGATGTGTACTACGATTTTAATTGTTGTATTTAACGCATGAGTGACTACTAAGGATGCCATGTTAGGAGCTAGTTGTCGGCTCGACATAGGAAGAGGTAGATGCTTATAGAGTTGGGGAAGATCGTACATGGCCCCACGAATGGTATTAAGGAATATAACCCGTCATCCACACAATTGTAACAAACTAGTCAATTAATGAAAGATAGCTAGGGAGTAGTGAAATCTAAGTAAACACGTTTCTATCATTATAAGGTTTTTCTCAACATTTTATTTTCTTGTTATTTTATTTTTATTGCATTTGTAGTTATTTGGGTTAGTTGACTAGCAACAAATTCCACCCACTCTTTCAATACCTGAGATTTTTACTTGCTTTCCATAAAATATAAAAATACAAAAAGAGTCATCACTCACCTCTAGACCTAGTTTAATTAAGTTTTGATCCTAACGAACACTATTCCCCAAGTAGAACGATCAATCTCCCGGTACTTGCCACTACACTATACTACATCGGCCAGGTACACTGCCTGGTGTAGATTGCAAGCTTCTCGAGATCTTTCGAGAGGTAAAACCTTTTGCGTAGGCGCAATCCCACGCATCAAATTTTTGGCGCCGCTACCGGGGAATAGTTATTGTTTAGGTTGAAATTTCTTTTTATTAGGTCTACTTGTTAGATTCCTTTCTAGTAAGATTTTTATTTTAATTTTATAGGTTTTCTTTAGTCTATCTTTTTCTGCCCAATCCATTGCTCAAATCTTCCTTGGCCATCATGGTAAACAAAGATCTCTCTAATCTTAGAGTCACTAGGATTCGTAGTTCCATAAGAAATCTTGTTCCACCCTATGCAGAACCTGAAAGGGAAATACATAGGATAAGACAATCTCTTCCAACATCCGAACCGTTTGGCGCAACCATCAACTTTGATGAAGCTCTTTCTGAGGAAGACTCCGATCATCACCTTACACCCCCTAGCCCCTAATCCAATCACGATATGGACATTCCAGAAATTCCTACCCTTAAGTGCCTTAAGGATTACTCTTCCCCGAACCCTCGCGGATTTTCAAATGCTATTGTTTTTCCAAACGAATGCACCAATGGGGCCTTGCATGCAAACAATGTTTGGCTTGTCCAAAGTGTATGCAAGTTTCACGGGTTGATAACTGATGACCCAATCCAATATGTTAGGGATTTCTTGAAGATAGTGGACACCCTCCATACGGATGGGGCCACTAGAGACACGTCCCGATCATACTTCTTTCCTTTTACCCTTCAAGAAAAAGCCAAAGATTGGTATGATAAACTTCCTTCGGAGCCCATTTTTACATGGGAACAACTCATCTCTAAATTTTATGAGAAATTCTTCCCAGCAGGAAAAACCTCAGCATTTAGGGACAAAATCCTCCGTTTCCATAAAGGAAAAGACGAACCCATCTATAAATCTTGGATTAGATTCAAGGATCTAATAAGACAAGTTTCCCATCATGGCATCATGCTTTGGCTTCTTGTCCAAATCTTCTACGATAATATCTCCCAAAACGACCAGATCGGAATCAATAATTCGATAAAAGGAAAAATAGCCAATCTAAGCGCTGAGGAAGGGTGGAATAGGATTGAAGAATATGCTCAAGATCTGGACGATACCTAGGATGAACCTGATTCAACTATGAGTATATCCGAGATCGTACAAACACCCTCTCTTGAGAACTGGCTGAGAAAGCTTCACGAAAAGGTATCATACCTAGCAGGGTCTTGAGCAACTAAACGATTGGCAAACCCATACTTGATTTGTGACCACTGTGGGGGCCCGCATGAAGTTGAAGAATGCGGAGAAGAAACCACCACCGAACATGCGTGTTTGTCAAGCCATGACATCTTCGATGATCCTTCCCTTTTAACTTTTTACCAAAACGATGATTTTACCCCTTGGGGAAATCTTGTAAGAAGAAAGGAGGGGGAAAAAGGTCCTGACTTCAAAATCAGGAGCACTTTTGAGGATGATCTTGGACACTTCACTCATGAAAAAGGTTTATTGTTAAAAGGGCTCAATGACCTCATCACTGATCAACAAAATGACATAGAAAAAAGGTTCCTAGAACTTAATGCTGCCCTTGATGGCCACAACAAACCCCACGTGAACCAAAAAGACCCCTTGCTCGCTATTACTACTCGAGCCGGAACAACAACTAAAGATCCTCCTTATCCGAGCCAACATATAACACCTCGTAAAAATTTTCCTACGATTAACACGTTACCATAACATAGATTAACCATTTTTGCGGAGAACAAAATTTTTTTTTATGCATGGCATATTATGCGAACCACTACGACATTTATGATTGACCATTTACCCAGAAACGATGCTCACACACAACCTTGATAGATTTAATATCGCGAATATATATATTTATATTTTAAACGTTAATAATTAAAACAATACGTTTCGTTCATTTAACGTACAATATTTACATATTCCCAGAACCTACGAAAATTCCCGAGACTACTCACTAATATTTTTGGAACATAACCCGACTCTCGAAACTCACGAATTGGGCCCACAGCACACTATGGGCCGCTTAAACACTAAACTACTGCTAATAGGCTCACTTAAAAATCTGTTTTCATTTTTGTCTTTGTCTTGGGCCCAATCCACGCAGCAGCCCAACAGATCCGGGCTCAAGCGCCTTTTGTTATTTCTTGTTCTTTTCTTTTGATTTCCAGACGCGACCAAGGCTACAAGACACCCTCGTTTCTCCCATTTTTGACACACAACCTATGTATATCTTTGCATCACTCGAATCACCACCTAGCAAGGACTTAGAAATGACAAACCTCACTAAAAATCATGCTCGTTTACTACCTCTTTTCTGTCCAAAGTAAACCTTCAAAATCACTTGATTTGAAATTGTAAAATTTGATGTATGCTTTCTATTCGACCAATACTGACTCCCAATCATTCCCCAACACTCTTAGAATGTTATATCAGCTATCCAGAAGTGTCAGAGTGCACAGTAGGTCTCACTTACACATTGCATTTGTTGCTCTAGATCGATTGGGCAAGAAAGGAGGTGCCACTCCACGTTTACAAGCCAACAACACATTTCCATGTTACCTTATACCTATCATGCCCTCAAAACTTCCTATATAAACATCCCATGCATCCTCAGTCGAACACACACTCACAAAACGAACCAAATAGCACAAGTGCAAGTCATGTATACTAGAAGTTGGAACAGAAAGATTGCTAGGTGTACGAGGCATAGAAGTGATCCTAAGGAGCCAAGTTTACTCATCTTGAACCTTTGCCAAGACGTGAAGTGAACCACGATCCTCTTTGTTCCATACTCGAACCATTCGAACCTATTACCCCACCCATTTGTGGTGAGGTGAGAATACTCGAAATTCCTCCTTACTTTTCTTTTCGTTATTGTTAATTTTGCACAAACACTTGATCTCTCGTTCTAAAAATATATAAACCTAACATATACTTTTTATTCATCATCCTCATTTTTGACCATGATAGAAATCGTGTATAATAATAATTTTGGACTAATAATAAACTATACGTACTAGAAATCACACATTCTAAATGTTGCTTGACCCATTCGAATATATGTGAAAACACTTAGAATATTTCTAAGTGTTGGAAACTGTTTTCAAAAGGAGTTTGCTCGATCACTTTGACCTCGTAAATAAATATTTAGACAGATGACTATACCTTTTTATAACTCGACCTCTTTGTTGACTTGACTAACAAATAAGTTACATATTTCATTCGACCTAATTGTTTCGTTAAACTCATTTGCCCGACCCCTTTTGATTCGACCAAACTAGCTTATTTTTGAAACTTTATTAACTAATTGGGCCGAATAGTCCATTAAGCTTATTTTAAGCTTATATGATAAGCTGGTCGTATAAGCTGTTTCAAAACATTTTTAGAACCTTAAAATGAGTCCAAGGTCAGGCCCAAAGGTCTCATAAGCCCATTGGATCTCAAACTCTTAACGGGCCTTGTAATAGTCTCGTTAAGGCCCATTTATAAAAATAAGCACTTTTTAAGCTAATAAGCAGTTGAATTAAGTTACTTTGAGTATTCTGAGCTTATTGAAAAAGTATAAAAGCTAAATTCCAAGTTTGGTGAATTTTGGACTAACTTTGCAAATTTTATTAACCGAAGGACTAAAAGCGTAAATCATGGAAACTTAGGGTAGAAACTGTCAAATCTAAATTTTTGGGTTACAAACTGTTAATAATAAAACTTGGAGTCGAAAAATGTAAATAGTGATAATAATTGGACTTAAAATGGAACGATCGTTAATTTTGGACTAACGGCGTTAAAGTTAGACCGTTAGGGTTAAAAAGGATAACATTTTAAAACTTGAAGGGATTTTCTGTAATATTATTTTATAAAAATAATATTAATATTTTATATATAAATACACATGTTTAGTATAAAACTCATATATATATATATATATATATATATACTCGCGTAACTATAATTAATTTTAACGATATATATATAACGATACGTTTATTTCTTTTCTTTTAAAACTAACATCGTCTACATACTTCGACTTATTCTTGATGATTTTTCCATCGTACATCGATACACTCACAAGTTATATGTATATATAACTTTGTTCTTGAACTTCAAGCATTTAAACGAACACGAGTTTTAATAACAAACTGAATGACTAATATTCGCGATAAAACGAGATTTAGACTATCAACTAAAACATACCATATCTTTTAGGTTGTGTGTGAAACCGTTGCCTTGCATCGTTGAGATTACGATACTACCACTACCACTGTACTACTAAGGTGAGTTCTTAGCCCCATTTTTATAATTGTTTTATAAACTCTTTGGGGGAGATACATGCTTAATCATTGTTTTATACTTTTACAAGTACTCGTTAACTATTACATATTACTATGATTTCATAGCCTACTCTTTAACTATTTTCCCGTGGGGGAGATACATGCTTAAAACTCGAATACAAGTCTTTTATACCGGGTATTGAAATACCGTCAGGCCAATGTTATTTGCTTAAGTTACTATTGCCAAAAGTCCCTCGATCATGAACCTTAATCACTTGAAGGGTGAACGTAAATAAATGTGGATAGTACTATTAGTGATTGACAATCCTCGTTTGGTTGTTAGAGAAAACACCAGGCGCACTTTATTGTTCTTATTATAGGTTATTGGCAAATACCTATCTTGAGGGCCTACTACTTACCGTCATAACTTGAGATTATGATTGGCTGTTAATCGTTGAGTATCATGAGCTTAAGGCAATAACAGGAACATTAAATTAAACTTATTGATTGTATGTGATTACAATACACTCTTAACTTGTGATTCGAAACTCGTGTTAAATGGATTTATAAACCAATTACTATTTTTGATGCTGACCCGGTGAAGGGCAAACCAACGGATTGCTTTGTATTAAATTGATAAGGAAATCACTCATTTTCTAAATTAACAATTTAAACTATAAACTCTATGAACTCACCAACCTTTGTGTTGACACTTTTTAGCATGTGTTTATCTCAGGTAACTAAACAAGAAGGAACTTGAAGGCACGGAGTGGACTTGTAACCCGGCATGGGCTTAAATAAACATTTTGACACATTTTAAATAAACTTGTTGTTTAAATTATGAAACATCTTGATGTCTCGAATATTTGGTATTTTGAATGAATTAAACTTTAAAGCGTCACTTTTGTGTCGTTTTCTATGATTGTGACAAAGATCCTCGAAGTAACACCCAAAAAGTCTTCCGCTGACATTTTTAAGTCTTCCGCTGACGTGACGATTTTGGGGGTGTTACACAACACCCCGTCGCCATTTGTAACAACTCGTAATTTTCCACGTCTTCAGTTATTTCCAAACTTCGACAATTTACTATTCACCGATTACTATTCATCATTTCACTATTCATTTCCGAAAATTTTTATTTCATATTCTCGTAAGTTAAACTATTTTAATGATAATCCGAGAGTTTGACGCTCGTCGGATCATTTTTGCAAAAATCACGAAGCCGTGTCCGAGATTTACTTTTAGGTTTAAACGTCATTCCAGCATCCCGATATGTCCATAAAACACTATAAACGATAGAAATATGATTTTCTCTCATTTTACGACAATTTTAAAAGTTTTGGAATTTTACGTTTTTCAGTTCAGCGTTTTACACGAATTACGCGTTTTAGACCCGCGTCTCCAGTTTTAACAACGTTTAAGCAACCCAATGGAACTTACCACTCATTTTATATTTTATTATGGAGTATTTTGACAAGTTTAGTCATTCTTTCAAGTTTCATATTTTTACGATATCCAGATTTACGTTTCGTGGTTTAACACTTTACGGTTAGCGATTATCGGAACCAAAACTGACTCCGTAAACGAGATATTATCAAACTTCCTTCATACTCATCCTAAATATCTAACAAATATCTAGATATTTTGTTAAACACTTGAAATTACCATAATACCCTTTCAATGAAATTACAAAAATACCCTTGGACTATATAAAGTTATAACTAGATTACATTTCATTATTTTCACCAAAATAATTCTCTCTTGCTCTCTCCATGGTGCACGGCCAAAAACACAAGAAGAAGAAACCAAAGTTTTTCAAGAATCAAGTGTCTAAACAAGTATTAGTAATCTAGTTTAAGGTTTTGAAATAAAAACCTCGAGATTATTAAGTTTTCTTGCTCAAAAATCATCAATACTTCAAGTAAGCTTCAAGTGTTATTTTTCATCATCTCATACTTTCATTTCACTAGTTACATGATGTATTTTCAAGTTTTATTAGCAAAGCATACACGTATTTATGTTATTCATACAACTTTTCAAGTATTTTTCTAATTATATGAGTATATATAGAGCCTATGATTATCCCCTTGAAACCCACCAAGGTTGGTGATGTTTAGGATCCCATGACACCCTAAGAAGGTGTATGGCAGGTTAAGAGTTGTTTTGAAGTTGATTGGAGTGGATTTGGACAAGTATTAAACTAGAAAATCTATTTTTCTCACAATATAAATAGTTGCTGTCCCATTTTGTAAAATACAGAAAACTCAGGGGTTTCCGGGTAACTTTGGGCTAAGGATTTAGAAAATACTTTCAAAAACGAAGCTTTTGGCGAAAGAACGGATTAAAACGAGTTTATAACGAATGAGATATGATTTTTGCAAGTTTAACGACGAAAACTATTTTCTGAAAATTGTACTTGCTGTCCCACGATTTTCAAGGGCCAATCTGAGGTGTAAAACTTGATCTAGCCATCCTGAGTTATCAAAAATATATTAGTATGTTGTCCCACGATTCCGGGGATATAAAGAACGTAGAAAACAAGCTTATAACGACCAAGATATACACGCTTCAAAATCGACGAAACTCTATTTATTTCCATCAGCTTTTTAGCGAAATATTACAAAGTATAGAAACAGTTTTTGTAATATGTCACGTTGAGAGCCGTTTATCTTATTGATATACCCATTTCTGGAAAATTTATATCTTTGACAATAAGTTAGCTCACCCAGCCTAGTTTGCAAAATATCCAACCGTTCGTCAAAAGGATTTATAACGAATAACTTATGGCCTTCCAAACTTTCCCGAAAACTGCCCAGAATCTGCCGAAACAGCCCAAACACCTCACTTTGTAGCTATTTATCTTTATGATTGAGACCTGTATGGACAAACTTCAGTTCTATGACTTTTTAGATAAGATGAAAATCTTCCTAAAACTACTGAGCTTCTTTCCGAACTCTCAATATTCACTAATTCGCGACTAGTTTTACGAGACCATTTTGGTCATATTTTCAAATTATGAAAAGTGTTATTTTACGTCGAAAACCTTATATTTGCCGATAGAACACCAAACGAGGATCGTGGAGAACCGTTTCAACCTATTTTCATGGAAAGTGTTTATTAACCTTACGAGACATCAAAAACGTATTTTTCGACGATAAGCGTTATTTTCAAAACTAACGAGTGGTATTGATAACATACGTACTTGCATGTATAGCATTGTATCATTGCTTACCTTAGATCATATCATTCATATTAGGTTGCGGCTAGTGTACGCGCCTTATTTCAGTTCATACATTTTGTCATCATATCGCTTGTAGTAGGTGAGTATTCACGAACCCCTTTTTCTAACTATTTTAATCGCTTTTGGGTGGATGCATGAATTATTACTTGAACTCTTTGAACATTGTTATGAACCCTTTGATTATTATGAACTCTTTTGACTTGTCGTGACCTTATAACTTGTTTTGAACTATTGAGCTCAACTTGAACTTTTGAACTTAATGAATCGTATGTGCTATGACCTTAAGTCTCGCCATTTTTGGTGGAGTGTTCTTAACCCTAAGTCTCGCCTTATTGGTGGAGCGTTCTTGACCTAAAGTCTCGCCTTATTGGTGGAGCGTGCTACGTCTCCCATGTTTGGAGCATTCTTAATCGTATATAATAGTTGTATGATGTACTGTTCGTACATTCGCATTGTTCGACACCTATTAGTAGTATGGATAGCGCTATTAGAGGTCGGCCAACCTCTCGTCCACTATGTTAAGGGACGCATATTATTTAATTAGGGGTTTTGCATGGCATACATTATTATATATGTGGTGCTTATATTGTGACTTATTATGACCGCTGGTGCTTGACTACAAGACATAATACTTTATAATGCCTTTGGCTTGTGAACTTTCTCAAATGGTTTCTCATATTATATAAAACATGTGTGCTCACCAACTATTTTCATAGTTGACCCGTTTTCTCTCATGCATTTCAGGTGATCGTCAGTAAGCTTTTCTTCAAGGTCTTTGCATAATGAAGTTTTCACATGTCACTACGGATCATTACGTACTAAAATGCTATCTTTTGGAAACCAAACTTTATGTTTTAAATTGCCAAGGTCGGCTATAAAAATGTTGTAATGATATACTTTTCCTTTAATGTAAATTATGGTGTTGTTCTATTTCTCTTTGGCAATGTATATTGATTCGTTGCACCTCGTGTTTCCGCCTTCGGCGAGGGTGTGACAGAATTGATCTGGACGCGCCCGTGAAAGTCCCATATCAGTCCCGCCTCAAGAATCAAAAGATTGAGAATGATAATAAAAGATTCTTGTCATACTTAAAGGATTCGGTAGTCACCATACCCCTCCTTGATGCATGCTACCATATGCCCAAATATAGTACATACTTCAAGAGACTACTCGCCAATAGAAAAAGACTTGAGGGTCCTATGACCCTAGGAGAAGAATGTTCGGTGGTGACCCAACGAGGAATACCAAAAAAGGTGGACGACCCAGGTAGTTTCACCTTGCCTTGTTCCATAGGATCTCTATCGGTAAAGAATGCTCTAGCTGATTTAAGGGCAAGCATCAACCTCCTTCCATATTCAATGTTCCTCAAATTAGGGTACTCGGGATTGAAACCAACCCGTATGAACATCCAACTAGCCGATAGATCAGTCAAATACCCCTTAGGGATATGCGAGAACGTGCTAGTTAAAGTAGGGATGTTCAAATTTCTAGTTGACTTCGTAATCTTGGAGATGGAAGAAGATGACCTAGTGCCCATCATCTTAGGGAGACCATTTCTTGCCACTGCTCGTGCTGTCATTGATGTTCATGACGGCAAGTTAACCTTACGAGAAGGAGCCGATAGCTTAACCTTTGATATTAAGGATACAATGAACCTTTCTCTCGAAGCAGCTAACCGGCTATATTTCATCAGAGAGGTCGATGAATTAACCAATGTCATTGACAACTGTGTTGATGAACAAGTCGAAGAAGGCAAGTTGCGGGACGAAGCTTTCCTACCCATATTGAGAAGAAAAAGACAGAGGGTGTTAGTGTAGTCTCCTTCTATCCCGGACGAGAAATCGCTGAACCACTCGAGCTATGTAAGCCTGAAAACAAACATAAACCCTGCATCGTCGAGCCACCTGATGAGTGTGTAAATACTCATCATTTCGGTCACATTTAGACTGCAAAAACATCTGAAAACACACAGGAATGCCTTAAAATACATAAAATATCCCTGGATTGTGTTTTTCTGCAAAAGGATTGAAAACTGAAGAAAAACAACATATTTCACATAATTTACAGTTTCAGTCCCTGAACTTTGAAAAATTGGCAAATCTAGTCCCTGGTAAATCAAAACATGCAAAATATCATCAAAGGTCCTTAGGGATTCATAAGTTGTCAAGTTTAGTCCTTTAAAGTTAAAAATTGCAAAATGACAACTTTAGTCCCTCAAGTTTGAAAAATGTCAAAATTAGTCCTTAAGGTTTTGAAAATGGAAAAATATTAAAAACAAACCTTGTACTATTCTTAAATGGCATAATTGGTCCTTTTGATAACTTTTGGGAAATTACAATTTCACCCCTCAACTTTGGAAAAATTACATAAATGGTCCTCGGGTGTTTCAAATTGTAATAAAATGCAAAATAGGTCCTTTGGTTTATCTAACTTGACATTATTGGTCCTTGTGATAACTATGGAATTGTTACATGTTTAGTCCTTGAAGATTTCAGAAATTACAAAACTAGTCCTTGGGCTTTTATTTCACAAACCAAACCGGACCCTTTATATTAAAAACCAAAACCAAACCCAAAATAAATAACACCAAGCCCAAACCTTTCCCTTTGGCCCAAATAACAAATCCAGCCCACACCCCTTAATTATAAAAACCAGGGTCAAACGGTCAACCCCCGCCAAAACCATCACCACTGTTCATCCTCCACCTCCACCCCTGCAATCCCAAAACCAAGGTGGTTTTGCCACCTCTTCACCACCACCTGTTCTCCCCAACTCATCACCTACTCTCTACACCACCTCACAACTACCCCATTCTCCATTTAATGCATCCCCACCCTTTTTCTTTTCAAATCATATCACATCCCCTGGTTTTGCTCCCAACTTGCCCCAAACCCATATAAAACTACTTTTCCTTGTCCCTTCCACCCCACAACCCTCCAAACTTCCTTAATTGAAATAAAACAACCCCTAGCCACTTGTTTCCATTTTGGCGCCAAAATGCCATTTGTATGGCTAGGATGAAAACAGAGCATCCAATGGCTCAAATGTGGTGGGATTCACTCAGAGGAGACCTAGAAGGCAAAAAGATCTTTAAAAAGGAAGAGAGGAGCAATGTAGTAGGATATCTAGTTTAATTTAATCAATGTATGCCGACTACTTTAATTTCTACTGTTCCATTGTATTTCAAGCTTTAAAAACTTCTCAGTTAATGTAATAAGTGTAATTTTAATCTTTTCTAGTAATCAATTTAAAGTTTCAGTTTGAATCTCAGTTTGTGCACTTTCCTTTTATTGCAAAAATCTCAAATAGCTTAATTGTTGTTTCTAGTTGGTATTCTGTACTCAATAAGCTCATTTAAGCTCTGACAAAGCTTAGATAAGCTTTTAGAAACATTAAATCAAAGTGTAGTATTAAAACAGAAAAATACATAAAAATCAAGAAAAATTAGTGAAAAAATAAAAAAATCATGGTACAAGATGATCACAGCTGGAGCATTGTTAATTTTGGATGGCAATGGGTTTAGAAGCTTAGTGGTAAGCTGATAGGGTTGTTTCCTAGTCCTTGTTTCATATTCTCAGCTGGATAGCTTCTTATTTCACACCTCGTTGGGATCTAACATCCCGGGGAAACACTACACTCCACGGAGTATTGGTTTAGACTGTTTGACTTGTTGACCATTACTTGGTTGATATTTTCTGACTGTTTACAACCAATCACCACCCAAGTTAGAACTTAAGGAAACTCCCAAACCACCTAGAATACGCTTTCCTCCAGGGAGAAGATCAACTCCTGGTAATCATAAACTCTTCCCTTGAAGGTGGACAAAGAGATAAACTCCTAGGAGTTTTAAAAAAATATAAAGGGGTTATTGCATGGAGTGTAGCCGACATTAAGGGAATCGACTCGACCTTTTGCACGCATAAAATCCTCATGGAAGAGGATTATAAACTAACCGTGCAACCCTAGAGGTGAGTAAATCCCAAAATCAAGGAAGTTGTGAAAAAAGAATTCATCAAACTCTTGGATGCAGGGCTAATCTACCCAATTTCAGATAGTCCATGGGTTAGTCCTGTACAGGTTGTACCAAAGAAAGGAGGGATGACGGTGGTAAAAAATGACAACGACGAGTTAGTGCCCCAAAGGACAGTCACTGGTTGGCGTGTGTGAATTGATTATAGGAAGTTAAATGATGCAACCCGAAAGGATCACTTTCCTCTCCCATTCATAGATCAAATGCTGGAAAGATTAGCCGGGCATGAGTACTACTGTTTCTTAGATGGGTTCTCAGGGTATTTCCAAATCCCCATCACCCCTGAGGACCAAGAAAAGACCATGTTTACATGCCCTTATGGGAAATTCGCTTATAAGAGAATGCCTTTCGGGTTATGTAACACCCCCGCCACTTTTCAGTGATGTATGACCGCAATCTTTCATGAGTTGATGTAAGACAACATGGAAGTCTTCATGGATGATTTCTCGGACTTTGGAGACTCTTTCGATCGCTGTGTTGCTAACCTCGAAAAAATGCTCAAACGTTGTGAGGGGACCAACTTGGTTCTAAACTGGGAAAAATGCCATTTTATGGTAAAAGAAGGGATCGTGCTTGGGCACAAAGTCTCAGGGAATGGAATTGAGGTGGACCGAGAAAAAATTGAAGCTATATCTAAGCTAACTTATCCAACTACAGTCAAGGCAATACGTAGCTTCTTGGGTCACGCTGGTTTCTATAGGAGATTCATTAAAGACTTCCCTAAAATAGCTCGTCCAATGACTCAATTGCTTGTAAAGGATGCTCCGTTCGATTTCTAAGCTAACTTATCCAACTACAGTCAAGGCAATACATAGCTTCTTGGGTCATGCTAGTTTCTATAGGAGATTTATTAAAGACTTCTCTAAAATAGCTCGGCCAATGACTCAGTTGCTTGTAAAGGATGCTCCGTTTGATTTCTCTCAAGAATGCAAGGATGCATTCGATCGGTTGAAGTAGGAACTCACGCAAGCCCTGATCATGGTTACACCTAATTGGGAATTGCCTTTCGAAATCATGTGCGATGTCAACGACTATGCTGTTGGAGCAGTATTAGGCCAAAGGCTTAATAAACACTTCCAGCCAATATACTATGCTCGCAAAACTATGAATCCTGCTCAGGAAAACTACACCACCACTGAAAAGGAGCTATTGGCCGTAGTATTCGTTTTTGATAAATTTCGCCAATATCTTGTCCTTTCAAAAATGGTCGTTTTTAAAGATCATTCGGCTCTTCGATACCTTTTTGCTAAGCAGGACGCTAAACCACGACTAATTCGTTGGATCTTGTTGTTGCAAGAGTTTGATGTAGAAATCCGTGATAAGAAGGAAGCAGAGAATCTAGTGGCTGATCATCTCTCTCGACTCGAAAATCCCAGCCTTAGTGAATCTGACAAGAGTGAGAACAGGATTCATTTCTTGAAGAGCAGCTCATGTCAATAAATGATTCTAAACCATGGTACGCGGATTATGCTAACTACCTGGCAAGCAGAATTATTCTGGAATACATGAACAGACATGAAAGAAAAAGGTTCTTCGCTCAATTAAAATACTACTTTTGGGATGAACCTTTCTTGTTCCGTAGATGTCCTGATCAAGTGATCAGGCGTTGTGTTTATGAAAAAGAGGCAATAAAGATCATGAAAGAATGTCATTCAGGCCCATCTGGGGGGCATCATGGAATGAACACTACTGCACGAAAATTTTTTGACGCAGGATTCTATTAGCCTACAATATTTCGTGATGTAAAGGAAATGGTACAGGCATGCGCCGCATGTCAACGAGCTGGAAATATCTCTAGGAGGGATGAAGCAACTCAGAATTATATACAAGTTTGTGAGGTTTTCGATGTTTGGGGAATAGCTTTTATGGGCTCCTTCCCATCTTCGTGGGGGGGGGGAATGAATACATCTTAGTGGCCATTGATTATGTTTCAAAATAGGTAGAGGCACAAGCCCTTAGGACGAACGATGCTAGGGTAGTTATTCATTTCTTAAAAAAACTGTTTGCTAGGTTCGGCATTCCTAAAGCTCTCATAAGTGATAGGGGAACCCATTTCTGCAACGTACAAATGGAAAAGCTAGGTTATGAAAAGATATGGAGTCTCCCACCGATTCTCCACCGCATATCATCCTCAAACCAATGGTCAAGTAGAAAATACCAATAGAGTGATAAAGAGTATATTAGAGAAAACAGTCAATCAAAATAGAAAAGATTGGTCATTTAAACTTGATGAAGCTTTATGGGCATTCCGAACTGCCTATGAAACACCTATTGGAACGACCCCGTTCCGCATGGTCTATGGCAAGGCATGTCACCTTCTTGTAGAGCTGGAACACAAGGCATATTAGGCACTTAAGGCTTGCAATTTGGATTATACGGTCGCAGGAACAAATAGGTTCTTGCAACTCCAGGAGCTTGATGAATTGAGACTGGAAGCGTATGAATCCTCCATTACATATAAAGAAAGGGCGAAAAGATGGCATGACCAACGGATTAAGAGACCTAAGGAGTTCTCAGAAGGATACAAGGTTCTAATATATAATTCTTGTTTAAGGTTGTTTCCTGGGAAACTTAAATCTAGATGGTATGGACCTTTCACCATGAAAAGCTCCTTTAAAACCGGAGCTGTTGTGTTGATGGACGATGAGAATAGGGAATTTACTGTAAATATACAACGTGTTAAGCAATATCAAGAAAATTGTAATGAAATGATCAATGAGGAGGACATAACCTTTGATGACGAGGTCACGTAATTACCTGTGACTTTGTGTCTAGCTACAAGACTTGTAAATAAAGAAAAGCGCTTCTTGGTAGGCAACCCAAGCTTTATTTGTTTGTTTGTTTGATTTTATTTGTTTCCGTATGCATGTTTTATTTTTATTGTTTGTGGCTCATGTTTCAAGGTAAATTGTGAAAATGCTTTATTTTGTTTTTAATTTCGTCTTGATTACATAAAGGTATTTTGCAAAAGATAAGTGTAAGGGAAATCTAAATTTGTTTCTAAGAACGAAATTGAACATGAATCACAACAATACTAAACGAATATGCATATTAGTATTTGTTTCAGTCAAATGCTTGTATCGAGTCATAATGAGTATTTTGCAGGATTTCAAGGAATTAAGGCATGAGTTTTTCCAGAAATTTTCCGGAAACTTAACATGAAATTTCTGCAGGTCACTTCTGACGACGTCAGGGTTATAACCTGACGGCGTCAAGTGTAAAATTCTGGAATTGCAAGTTTTGTTTTTCTGCCGAAGTCATAAAGTTTTTGTTAAATGTTTAGTTTTATAAACTCCAAGAAATCTGCAAATATTCATTCCACAAGCATTATATCTTAATTTGCTTTCTAGGATTTTATTATATATAGAGTTTGCTGCCGATTTTACGCGAGGTTTGCCATGATTGTTTTCTCATGTTTAACAGGTTATATTGGACAAGAAGATGATTTATATTTATGGAGGGAAGCTTTCAACGTTCGTTTTCTTGGAGGAGGATCTAACCATGTTATCGCATTATCCACACCGAACGAATTAAGGGAGTATTTGTTTCATACTTTTACATTCGTTACTTTTACATCCTTTTTATTGAACATTGGGGACAATGTTCAGCCTAAGTGTAAGGGGAGGGTAAATGACGATACCTTTGAGAATGCAATAGTAAGTGTGTAATAAAACTAAAAGAAACACTTGTTAGGGTAATTTTAGCGCCAAATTTATTTTTTTTACACATATAGGAGTGAAACTTTAGCCTTAATAAGCGTCTCATGGATAAGAGTTGTATGACTAGCACAAAAAACCATACCACTCAAAATTTTCCACCCCAAATATGTGAGGTTCGCCTCTAGATTTGTTAGGAAAAGATGCTTATGAGTGTACCAGTAGTACTTAGATTCTAGAACTTATGATAGTGATGCATCCCGAGACCGCTAGTGAGACTAAATTCGTGTAGTATGATTTACTACATGATAATAGGCATTAGGATAACACTTTTGTTAAACCCGTATCATAATTGCTTGACCAATGAAGTCAATACACTTGACGAGTAAAGTCAATTAATTTTCCCACACCTTTGCGATGTACTTATTTATAGTACACGATACCCCTAGTACACCCCTCCGAGCCTATCTTTTCGTTTCTAACTTTAAGCATTTTACTTAAAGGGAGAATTTGTTTACATTCCACCCCAAATGTACACCCAACCTTCCTTGTATGCACTCATCTTTAGTGCATTATTGTTATTTGTTTAAAACCTTAGTTAATTTTCTAATTGATTACATGGTTGCTAACTCGAGTCATATCTTGTACATATTGTTTTGGCACAATTGGGACTCATGGGTAAAGTACTATTATTATGGAGTATTGGGGAAGACGTCAATTATTACCCCCATACGTGCGTTAATATCTAAAAAGTATTCCAAGTGTTTTGATTATCTTAATTTGAGTTATTAGAATAGTTGATTGTAAAGTATGTAAAAGTTCAAGTGTAAGGGGAATGCAAATTCCCTATGATGTATTATTTTGGATGGTAGGGCAAGAGTGTATGAAAAAAAATCGAAAAAATAAAGAAAAAAAATAGAAAAAGAAAAAGAGAAAAAACATATGGACTACCATACTGTTTCCTTTTATGTTTCATTTTATGTTTTTGTTAGTTTGATCAAATATTGCCTCAAATCGTTCCTTTTGTCATTTTAGGTACTGTGGAGAAGAAATCTGGAAAAGGAAGCATTTTGGACGTTTTTGGAGCGAAAAGTGAAGAAAACGGCAAAATCTCCAAAATCAAGCTGGAAACAGTACCTGACGGTGTCAAGCTCTATAGTTGATGGTGTCATGTGTTGGCAAAGTGGTGGGTATGAAGTTTACATGAGATACACCAGAAAGTTTTTGGGAATTAAAGAGTGACGGCGTCACCCTTTGGGACGCCTAGGCCGTCAAGAGCAATTTACAAGGTGACGGCCAAGTGATGATTAACAAGTGATGGCGTCAGATCTGGATCTAAGCAATCCCAGAAGAGTATTGGCGACTAGTTGACGGCGTCACATGTACAACGTGACGCCGTCAGATTGTATTTCTCTATATATAGTTTTCTAATTTTCATTCATTAGGGAGAGAACTTTTGGAGGAACTTTACCACAAACCCTAGGTTGAATTTTCACCTTCTTGTAAGGGTTTCAAACCCTTCTTTCATCCATGTTTGATTAAAGATAAGTCTTCCAAGAATCATTCAATATGTCTATGTGTTGTTTGATTCTATCTTATGCTTGTCTTTACTTTAACATGCTAGGCTAGGTTTGTTTGTGTTTGCTTAGATGTAATGAAACCTAGCTATTGATTGTTGGTTGATTGTTTGTTATTAATTGTTGTGGATGAATGATTTCGATGTTAGGCTTAAGAAAACTGGCTAATCTCCAATTAGTAACTTGCTTGAACGTCTTAAGAAACATGAATCGGATGTGTACTATGATTTTAATGATTGTATTTAATGCATGAGTGACTACTAAGGATGCCATGTTAGGAGCTAGTTGTCGGCTCGACATAGGAAGAGGTAGAAGCTTATAAAGTTGGGGAAGATCGTACACGGCCCCACGAATGGCATTAAGGAATATAACCCGTCATCCACGCAATTGTAACAAACTAGTCAATTAATGAAAGATAGCTAGGGAGTAGTGAAATCTAAGTAAAAACGTTTATCTCATTATAAGGTTTTTCTCAACATTTTATTTTCTTGTTATTTTATTTTTATTGCATTTGTAGTTATTTGGGTTAGTTGACTAGCAACTAATTCCGCCCACTCTTCCAATACTCGAGATTTTTACTTGCTTTCCATAAAATATAAAAATACAAAAAGAATCATCCATCACCTCTAGACGTAGTTTAATTAAGTTTTGTTCCTAAGGAACACTATTCCCCAAGTAGAACGATCAATCTCCCAGTATTTGCCACTACACTATACTACATCGGTCAGGTACACTGCTTGGTGGGGATTGCAAGCTTCACGAGATCTCTCGAGAGGTAAAACTTTTTGCGTAGGCGCAATCCCACGCATCAGAAGTACACCACAAAACAAAAACACCAAAATAGTCGACCAGGCAGCGGTGAAGGTTACCGATGGCCAGGAAAAATGAAATTTATTTGGATTGGTTTTTTAAATCTAATCTTGGTTTTATAGCTAGTTTTGAAATTTGATTCGAGGTGTGTTGGTTTTATGTTCTTGTGGGGCAGCAGTGTAGGAAGTTTGTAGATATTGAATAGAGGATGATGATGATGATACGATGGTGGTGGATTGGTGCTGTAAGTTGATATGGTGGTGGGTTGTTTGTTTGATGTAATGTTGTTTTTTTAATGATTTGTAAATTTTTGTTGTTAGCCTGATTTTTGTTTTTAGTTTAATATGTTGGTTATTAGTGTTAATGTTTGTGTATTTTTATTTGATTTTTTTCCTAACTCTGTCATTGATGTTAGTTAACTTTGTTATTTTTGATAAATTTGGGTTGCTCTTAAATAAATAGATTTTATTTAAAAAAAAAAAAATAAAAAAAAAAAAATAAAAAAAAAACAGAGAAAAATACTTAGGGTAATTTAGGTATCTCACTTTGACTAAGGATGAAAAATGCACATGTAAGTTCCTCACAGGGATGGAGCTTGCACTTTTGAAAAAGGAGGGATGAAATCCGCAATTTGATGAAACTAAAGGGAAGATGTTTGCAATTTACTCTTGGGATTATTTAGGCCCATATAAGCTATGAAAGAGTGAGCCCAATATGGGTTGACAAAACCCTGCCCAATCGAATTAAAAGAATTGAATCTTCTCATTCTACATTAGGACCATATATACTGAACATACATTCTCATCGACCTTTTCATAATTTATGAATCAACAAACATCAAATCAGCTCTTAGATTAAAGAAACCCGCCTTTAACCATCGTAAGTATCCACCGGCTATCGCCATCAACACCGAAAACCAAAGAATAAGAAAACTGGATGATCGTGAATACTTAACAATGTCGCTTTGCTTGAGTACTCTCTTATAGCATTAGTCAAAACATGTATAATATTTTCAAAAGCTGAAACTTGAGGGATATATTTGTACGTGTTCCTAAGATGAATGGTAGAGTTAGACTTGTAGCATGTATATTTGTCAATGACAAAAACAACAACGTCATTCTATGAGATTCTTGAAAACGTTTTGAGACATGATTTTTGCTTTTCAATATGAGAATAATCACGCGTAAAGTTAAAAATACAGCATGTTTGTTTTCCATTACACAATACGATAAAAATAGTATAAATGGAGGGATTATTTTATTCTATCACCCTCTTGACTCTTGCTGACTGAATCAGATAGAATGTTAAATATTAATTTAACGATATCCATTATTATTTGATTTACTAGCACTACTGGTATTCTTTAGAATCCCTCTCCCGGCCTTACAAAAACATTTTTGATGGAGGAATAGGCGGCCGAAAGTTGGCCCCAAACTTACAGTATGTTGGGTTTGAACTTGAGACCTTCACGAAAGAATCCCAAACTCATATGTTTTTACGAAATTTATTAAAAAGTAAAGTAAGTATATACTCAATGTAAAATAATCTATCACTTTAACAAGTGATTTAGCTCAGTCGGTCACTTGAGTTTTTTTTTTTTTTTTTTTTTTTTTTTTTTTTTTTTTTTTTTTTTGGAGTTTGGGGAGGGGTTTTACCAGGGTTCGAGTCTCACAATTGACAAGAAAATCTGGATTTTCCTCTTAGTGCGAAGCCGTAAGTTCTATGGGTTGCCCGTTTGGATAATTTAACTTGGGGGTCGGATTTCGAGTGTCATGCCGTTCTAGGAAAAAAATAAAAATAAAAATCTATCACTTAAAATTTGTTGTTATTGACTTGCTACTATATAAGGCAAGTATAGTTCGAAAATAACTACTAATAATTCTGTGCATACAAGTTCTCTATCTTTTTTTCTTTATTTTTTATAACAATTTGACGGTACAAGATAACAAACTAAAGTCATTGATCAGTCATAAATTGTTTGGTTTAAACCGACAATTGAATTCATTCCCATTATCAAATCATATTGCCAAAGCCAATAAAGAGACCCTCACACCCGCCCCCCACCCCCTTATAAATACAACCATACCCCATTGGCTTTTATACATTTCCACACTTGCATATACACACACATTTTGACAGGTATAAACATTAAACACCCATAAGATGGTTTGAAAGAAAATGTGGTGGTAGATGCATGTTGACGAGACCTACAAAACAGTAGAAAAGAATCTGTAAAGCTCAGGAGGGATAGCGCCTATGTGTATATATATCATGTATGGCATGCTTACATGTACATATTATATCGAACTAAGGCGCTGTCTATCCTGAGCCTCACGGCTTCTTTCTACTTCATATGTTTGCAAAACTTTGCCAATAACAAACTGACTGCCGGGTATATCTTTGTATGTTTTTGCAAATATATTTATCAATGTTTATACATACATAGGCTATAGTTACATATACTTTTTAAGTGCCCTTTAGTCTTTTCATGCTTCTATATATCCTTCTATATATGTATGAATGAGCAACACTTTTGCATACCTTAATTAGTTAAGTGTTTTTTTTTTTTTTTTTAGTTGTAGATATGTGTAAGATTTTATGATGATAATTGATAATGCTTGATGGTATCATGTAGTTGCTGAAGTATCTTTCTTTTTCTTATTCTATTTTTATTTATTTATTTAGGTTTGTTCCAGCTACCAAAGAATGTCCTTCGAGTATTATAAAAATAGTTTTCGTCATAGCTAGCCAAAATTGAGGATCTGGTCGTAGAAGGTCGTAGAAACGTAGAAGTTATATCTTTGACCTCACCAAACCCTTTTTTCGTTTTATTGTTCTGAAATTCAGCTGCTTAATTATTTAAATAATTTAGTTTTTTTGAACGATATAAACATGCATATTGTACAGCAATAAAAAGTAAATATTCACATTGATAATATATTAAATCCAAGAACCCACAAGAAACTTTCTTAACATGCATTTTCTCTTAAAATTATGCTAATGTTGACTCAAATCCAAACATATGGATTATACGACTCCTGTATCAAAATTGTTTCGATAGTTTTCTTAAGACTGGGATCATATTTCAAGAAAATGTTTGATAACCAGCTGAAGTTATAGCCAAGACGAAGGTTGAAGATGAAGTTGAATTGGAAGCAGGAAATTCGAGTTTGTTTTTGTAAACCATATATTTCAGCAGGAACTTATGAAAAGTTATTTGTTTTATAAGCACTCATGAACTTTACATCGATCAAACAAAATTTGTATTCAAAGTAGCTTAATTTTTGAGACATTAAACTAAAGCTTCTAAGAGTTTTGCGGGTCAAACGTGCCTTAATCTTTGAAAAAAATTATAAAAACTAATTCAATTAGTAAACAAACTATGCATGGACAGCATGGTTAATGAGGTGGATATTTCCTTGAAAGTCTCTAGGTGATCGTACATATTGTCTCAAAATTTTGTATAGTGTTATGTTATTAAGACTCTCCTATAATGTGGTAACAGGTGATTTTTTGGTTAAAATGTATAAATCGCGATGCATATCATACAAATCCGCAATGCACAAAGCCTCATAAAACCCCTACTCTCCCCTTTTGTATAAGTTCATAACTAAAATTCATCACCAAACTAACTTTTACTGTAGTTACTATGGCTCTTAGTAATGGCTAGAGTTTTTATTACCACGTATATGCTGCAGAGATTCTTTAATGAATTGTAGATGTTGACTTTTTTTATAACTTCGTTTGGATCACGTCTTCTCTATTATTATAACTTACTCCATCTACATCTCGATTAAAATTATTTCAATTTTGTCTATTTGTGTTTATAGAGTACAAATACATGACGTGTGGATAGACAATACGAGAGAATTTATTCTCGATCGAAATGGGACCTTCATATATATAACATAATCTCTTACTAATGTTTGTTAGAGTTAATGATTGACTATTGTTGTACACTTGTCTTTCTTTGTATAAATGAATTAAGAAATAATGTTAGCATATTCTTATGTTCATTAGCACGAGTATATGTTAAGTTTTGATGAATAAATAAGAGATCAGTCTTTTGTTTATATGTACGGTGATAATACATGCCTACATGGGAATATATTATATGGATGGGAGCATTCGAACTTGTACTTAAATTTTCAAGAGAAGGAAACACGGATCGGAAATAATGATAACTGCTGTAAAATGGTATTTTTCACATCTTCCTAATTTTACATACTAATATGCAGTGTTGCAAAAAAAGACCTATAAGGTCGATTAATCGTTGATTAGAGGTTACAAGGTCACTAACCTTTTTTATTTGTGTAAATCGATCAACCGTGGTCAATGATGTTTAATGATGGTCAACGGTGGTTAAGCTTGCCCGAAACCTTCAAACCTTGCTAGAATTGCCCAAAACTCGCCGTAAAATTGTTTAATGAGTTATACTTGTTGTTCATATCTATTTCAAGATATATATATATATATATATATATATATATATATATATATATATATTAAGAAAATCTTGCCAGTAATACTTAAAATTTGCATAAATACCTAAAACTTGCCAAAAATACAAAAAACTTGTTAAAAATGCCAATCCGATTAATCACCGATTAATCCTGCCTAAATCGATTACAAGCTACAGGGAAATCAACCACCCGACTACCAATTCACGATTTTTGCAACCTTGCTAATATGTGTACATGCTTGTCAAAATGAATTATATTGTTCTTACGTTCAGTTATTTCAAAATCGGATTAGGATCCTTTAATATTCAAAATGAACATGATAGATCATATTAGTTTGTTGTGAATGAATATTTGATTTAAAATAATGCAAAAATCTTACAATAATATTTTACTTTTTCTTTTCCACTTACAAAAAACTTAATATGACCAATCATGTTATTTTTAAGATTATATTAAAAGATCTTAGTCCAGATAAAAGATATAAATGAGTGAATTCACATGTCAAAAAATACAGTAGAAACTCTATAATATAATACACTTGGGACCAACAAAATTTATTAATTAAAAGAGTTATTAATTAATCGATAAATTAATAATTATTAATTTATATATTAATTAATATTTTATTAATTTATAGTAGAATACCTAGTTTACGAACACCTTTCAAGCTTCCACTTAATTATTGTATACAATGCATGTATATCAAATGAACGGCCCAATTTGAAAGAAACCTTCAATCTCCCACCTTATTATGCTTCTTGTGTTCGATGTATCACTTTATTGACATTAAAAATATTTTCTATATAAATACAATATCAAAGCGGCAATCACATTGAACAATTTCTTGTTGAGCTATGAGAAAACAACACCAGAAGTTCTTACCATGCTAAAGAAAATTAGAGACGAGATTCAAGGGGAAATTGATTTCAACAAAAAAACAAAAGACAATTGAGTCATTTTTCAAGAAACCTTCATAAATCATTCATGTAATATGCTATATATAAGGAATTATTAATTTATATTTTATATGGGGTCTAAAGAAATTATCAAAAATGTATTATCTTATAATTTTAGCGAATTATTAATTTAGCATCCTATCCCCGAGTCGGGACCGGCAAAAAATATTATCTTAGAGAGTTTATTAAATAATCGAGTATTAATTTATCGAGTTTTTACTGTATGTGGTAAAAAGATAAGCAGAGGATAAATTAGAAAGGGAAAATTCCACAAATACCCCAAAAGTACAAACCCACTCACCCTAAATGCCCCACTTTTTTTTGTTTTCTCCAAATACCCCAAGGGGAGAGAGTCGCCTTTAAAACTTGGGCGGATAGTATAATATAGTGACATGTGTCCTTATACATGGACCCACCATGTACTTTCATGGTACAACTCGCAATGTGTACTTTTTGGGCGACTCGGACCCACATTTCTTGGGCGACTTCACTATTTTGTCTTTTTGTAAAAAATTTAATAATAGCCCCTTTAATACCAATTTTATCATTTAATACCAAAACAAACACACATACACACTCACAATTCTCTCTCTCTCTCTTGAAGATTCCGGCCACTGCCCCTTACCGGAGCACCAGCAGATTCCGGCGCCGGCCACCGGAATATTTTCCGGCGAGACACTTTCTTTGCCAAATCGATAGATCGAAACATTTACAACATTCCTGGAGCATTTGAGCCTTTGGCTCCCACCACAACCACCCGTACGCGCCACCACCATGAACCCCAATCATCACCGAGCCACCACACCATGTATCTGGCCGGATCTTGACCAGATCCGGTCGAATCTACAGGTGTTGGTTTCGTGGTGCATAAGAAATACGGCGTCCAGTCAAAGAACAAAATATATATTGTGAAGTCAAACCTGTGACACTTAGATCACTTCCTTCATTTTCTGATAACCCACTAGGAAGAGAGTTGAGATCCACATCACACCTGTGACGATTCTTACACTGGTTTTCTTTGTCTTCTTTCCCTTTACCTGCTTCTTCAGAATCACTAGTACATTGTTCAAACTTTATACTTTCACTGCTCAGCTGAATAATTGTTTGAAGGTCATTAGCCAATGTTGGGATTGTCTCCAACTTGGGATTCCTGATACTCACGAATCATGTTATGATGTCAATCAAGTAGGCATGTGCTGAAAAAACAAAAGACTATATAACATCGAATAGCAAGTGACCTTATAAAGATTGATCAAAAATGAAATATAAAGCAAACTACAAGGATTAAAAATGTAATTAATTTTATTATTAACTTTTTGACAAAAAGACAAAAAAGCCAAGTCGCACAAGAAATGTGGTCCAGTCACCCAAGAAATGTACTATTGTAACAGGTACCATGTAAGTATTTGGTGGGGACATGTATAGGGACACACGTCACTCTTTTATGAGATCCGCCCAAGATTTTCAAGCGACCCTCTCCTCTTGGGGTATTTGGAGAAAACAAAAAAAAGTGGGGCATTTAGGGTGAGTGGGTTTGTACTATTAGGGTATTTGTGGAATTTTCCCAATTAGAAATCTGTAGCAATGCAATATAATGAATTTTGCATTTATGTAAAAATTAAAATATATAGTACCAGAATATGAAGTAACCTTGATATAAATGGATACGTGGTCCAAGCAAAATTGAGACCGAATGCATTAAACATGGGAAGTTTAGAGTTCCAAAGTATGCATGTGAGCTCGAAATCATATCATGTATCTTTTAGCATAATTGAAGAGTAAGATTAAGACTATGTTTGGCGCAAAGCTAGCTTTTTAAAGCTTTTTGAAGTGATAAGCTCGAAATCATATCATGTATCTTTTAGCATAAGTGAAGAGTCAGATTAAGGTTATGTTTGGCGCAGAGCTAGCTTTTTGAAGTGATAAGTGATGAGTAATGAACTTTTTGATTTTTAGTGTTCGTTTGACATAAGAACGGTGAGCTTTTCTATTTTTTAAGAATGTTTATTTTTTCAATACTTTTATAAGAAGTTGTGAGCGGTGAGCTGTGAGTTGTGGCTACTGCTCACAGCTACAGTTCACAACTACAGCTCATAGCACACACGATTTTCATTAATTCATGTAACACTTTGGAGAGGGAAACTTTACACGATTTTTACTGCCATTGTAAGGCTTTTACAGCATTTGAACTTCATGTTTCATTAAAGATAAGTTATCCCTTTAATCATTCATTATATCTATGTATCGGTTGATTATTTGTTTATCTTTTCTTTGCTTTAACATGGTAGCTTAAGTTTATTTGTGTTTGCTTAGATCTAGTGAAACCTAGTCATTGATTATTAATTTGTTGTCTCTTGTTTAATTGATTGTATCGCATTAGGCTAAGAAAACTTGCTAGCCTTTTATATGTAACTAGCTTGAACGTCTTAGAAATGCAACCGTAGTGGTTTTTCTCGTTGTATTTATTGCGTGAGTTACGGCTTGTAGATCCTGGATAACTTATTAGACTTTAAGGGATTTAGGAGAGACTAAGACTCATAGAGTTTGGGACTTTGGCACCTCCCCACGACCAATATTATGGAATACAGCGCTTCAACTAAAATAAGGATGTGACAATTCAATAAATCAGTAGGAGATAACTAAGAAGTAATTAAATCTAAATAAACACATTTTTCTCTCATTTTCTATTTTAATTAGTTTAATTTAGTTTTATAATTATTAGTTTTTGGGTTAGTTGACTAGCAACTAATTCCGCCCACTCCTTCAAAACCGAGATTTTTACTTTCTTTAAAAAAATAATAAAAAAAACAAAAAGAATCATCCCTCACTTCTCGACCTATCTCTTCATACATCTTGACTTAACGACACTATTCACTTATAGAACAATCAATCCCCCGTACCTACCTATACTACACTACAACGATCACGTACACTGCCTGGAGGATTGTAAAACCCTTTTTGAGGGTTAGAATCATCGCATCAGTAGTGCGTTGGTTTTTGAGTTCAGGGAAAGGATTTGTGTTATTAGTCACCATACAGTGTATATCTCCCCCCAAAGGTTGCTGCAACAGTAGTAGATTTTGAAAGTTTTTACACTTAAATTTTGAATTTGCTCAATGTTATTAGCAGTTAAGAACGGATCTGGATGATGAGAATAATCTACCCACTTTGATACCACTTGTTAGTCTAAATAATTGTGTAAAACATGATTATTTTAACACAATAACCAAATGGCACTAATAACACAAATTAGTTTTTTTCAACATTTGTATTCTTATTAGAAATGAATCAAAGAATATACACCGAAGTGTTTGCAAAACAACACTTGGGATTGGATGACAATGTAAGCTCTCTAAGTTTAGAGAAGAGGATCCTATCAACTATACAATACTATCATTTACATTTTTTGCGTGTAGAATCTCTAACTATCTCTTTATATATATATATATATATATATATATATATATATATATATATATATATATATATATATATATATATATACATACATACACACACTAAAAGATACAAAGACAAAATGTGATGGTTGGTGTCATACATTCTATTAGAGAAGTAATTCTTCCACTTTTGGAAAAGCAACAACCATTTTTAAGAGTAGTGATGACAACTATTCTCACTTCCTTGTATTTTTTTACTTCTTTTTTTGTACTTGTTTTCAGCTTTATTTTTCTAAAGAAGTTCCCATCCATATTTTTAGCTTATTTAGAGACAGTTTTCAGAGAGTCAGTGAGTTATTGTCATCACCCACTGACTCCATTACCTTCTTCTTTGGCTTAGGGCTCATTACCTGAGTATTGCCTCACTGAATGACGAGTCTTTCTTCTTAGACTTAGTCTGAACATCCTGAAGGTAAGTCACTGAGTGGCTGTTCGCTCAATGACTTGATTGATGTTTACGGTTACACAACACTCACTAACCTCTGTATCAATGAGTAACTCACCATTTATTCAGTGAGTTGAGCTATTTTATTTTCAAATTCTTATTAGGGGCAATTAGGTCAAATTTTGACCCAATACTTACATATTAAGGGATCAACCCTAGGCACTTATTTTTTTAGATTAGAAAAAAAACCCATTTTTTTCCTTTCAAAAATTAATATCTTTTAAACCGTTTATCATTAAGCGAGAAAACTACATAATCGTGAAGAGCATTTAATTATCTTTTTATAGACGGACACTTTGATATATTTTAGATAAACTTTTTATTTTTAGTTCTTTTTTTCACGTTTTCCGTCTTTTTTTCTTCTTCTGTTTTGTTTTCATTGTTGACACTTACATGAGAAATTACATGTGATTAAACACTAATTTGAATATTCAAATATCTAAACATGTAATAAAATAAACATAATTTTTTCTAACATTTTAAAAGTTTCACCTTTTTCAACTAGACATTCATAGCTTTTCAACTATATATAACACATTATATTGTGAACTATAGATTAGTCCAGTTAATTCATCAAAGTTGGATAAAACACATAAAATCACATGTGATTTTAAACACGCATGTTCTTAATCACATGTGATTTTTACTACATTTGTTGTTTTCACATGTAATTATAAAAGTTTTATGAATGAACTGCTATAGTCTATAATTTGAATACGGTGTCTGATATATGGTTGGAAAGCAATGAATGTGCACTTTTCATTACAAAAAACGAGAAAAGTCTTTGAATTATAGGCAAATACTTATGTCAATTTAGTACAGATGTTTAGTTTTCGAACTTCGATATTAGTGTTAAATCACATTTGATATGTAATACGAATTTCAATACCGATAGTAAAATGTGAAAAAATAACAACTAAAAAAGTTTATCGAAAGTATATCAAACTGTTGTCTATAGAAAAACAATTAAATCCTCGTCATAATGATATGCAAAAAAAGCTTCTCATTTTGATGAATTATCTAACGATTAACGGTTTATAAAATCTTTAAATTATAGAAAAATGGGTGAGTTGAATTTTTAATTTAAATATTAATTAATATTTTCCTTTTGAAAAATGAGTAGTTGAAAGTTATTCTTTTAAGGCTGCCCACAGACGGAGCACTCGATCGATCACAAGTCGATCGCCTTGCTGTTCACGATCGGTCTACAAACGAAATTTCTCCTACTTGGTCGTCCACACGATCGAGTACTTTTCATTTTTTTCCCGAGATTCCATCTTGTGTATGTTTTGAATGTGCTAATGTGTAGTTGGACCTTTTTTTTCCTTTAAAAAAATATTTTTGTAATGTTTTAAAATATTATTTGTAATTTGTTCTTTTATAAAAGAAGGAAAAGGAAAAAAAAAACATGTAATAAAATTAAATTATTTTAGTTGAAAAAGTTGAAAAAAAAAATGAACTTGGTCGTCGTTACTGGGGCATCCAATCGCCTGCAGGTCGTTGGAGAGAGAAAGCTGACATGGCAGGAAAAATGAGGAGGATTGGGTTTCCGTACTGTTGGTAGCCTAATATGTTTAGAAACATGTAAAATGATTCTTTTCTGAAAGTAGTGAAGACGTTTACTTTTTACTTAAATGATAGTAAGCTTATCTTAAGTACTTATAATAGAGAAATGGTCAAAGTGAAATTGTGAAAATGTAGAAAACTTAATTTTCGGTCAATCCCAATTTTACCCCTGCAAATGTCAACCAAAACTTAATTGCCTGGTGAATTAATGTCAACTGAAAGATGGAAAGTAATGAATGGAATTCAATGTCTGTTTCATGTCAATAAATGGGGCGAAACTGTAAAATATATGCCAAACAAAATGGGGAGGAAAATGATTTTGTTGATGTTCAAATTTGTACTTGGGTTTTGCCTATATAAACATGCGACTTACCCATCAAGATTATTGCAAACCCACTGTATTTCGACATACCCACCACTTAAAGGTGGACTGGGTTGTTTCGATTGGCTAGGTGGTTTCAGTTGGTGGCTTTGGTGGTGTTTTCGGTGGTTTTATTGATGGTTTGGTTGGTTTCGGTTGATCAACACCACTATCTCTCGGTGCTGTTTTTGTGGTTTTGATGATGTTGTGAGCTTTTTTTCATGATGTTTCACCGAATCTTGCCAGATCTGAAGGGTTTATTGTTTTGGTCGGTATGTTTGCTGGTCATTTTACATTATTTTTTTTGAATTAATCCACTTATTAAGGAAGGAAGACTTTTTCTGCAAAACTTATGATAGACGCTTCATATACTTTATTTTCATTGTGTTTTCATTTATCTGGCAGTTGAATGGACATCGGCACATGAGCCACTTCATAAATAATCCGGTAGTATTAAGCCTCTTTGATACACTTAGAACATTGAACTTAGTTTCTAATTTATAGTTGCAAATTACAATTTTCGGCAGTGTCTTTGATGAGGCGAAAAATGAACAACTTTTAGGGGGTCATTTAAGCCCGAAATTGAATTTATTTGATCAAATATTGCCCTAAATCGTTCCTTTTGTGATTTTAGGTACTTTGGGAGTGAAATCTGGAAAAGGAAGCAATTCGGACGTTTTTGGAGCATAAAAGTGAAGAAAACGCCTAAGTCTTAATTTTCCTTGCTGGGAACAGTAGGTGACGGCGTCAAGAGCAACATCCTGACGGCGTCAAGAGTAATTTGCATGACGGCCCAGTGCAAACGTGAAGGCGTCACAAGTAGAGCGTCAAGAGTAAAAGACGTGACGGCCTGAAAGACCATAACACATGACGGCGTCAGATGAAGATTAAGGCAGTCCGAGAAGTATTTTGGCGGCTAGGTGACGGCGTCACATGATTTGTCTTGACGCCGTCAGACCCTATTTCCTATATATAGTTTTCTAATTTTCACATTAAAAAAAGAGAAGTTTTGGAGAAACCCTAAGTACGAACTTGGTGCGAATTTTATAGGTTTTTCAAGGGTTCTAAGCCCTTGATACCTTTCATGTGTAATTGAGATAAGTATTCTTTTAATTCAATCAATATGTCTATGTGTTGGTTGTCTATATCTTGTTCTTGTCTTAATTCCATCATGCTAGGCTAGATCTATCTTGTGTTTGCTTGGATCTAATGAAACCTAGATGTTAATTATGTGTTGATTACTTGTTTATAATTGTATTGGATGAATGAATTCGATGTTAGGCTTAAGAAAACTGGCAGATCTCCAAATGGTAACATGCTTGAACGTCTTAGGAAACATGAACTGATGTGCACTAGGTTTTTATTGGTTGTATTTAATGCATGAGCCACTGTTTATAATCCCTATGGTTGTGCTGGGCGTGGCATAGGAGGAGATAAGAGCTCATAGGATTGGGGAGTTAAGTGCGCCACCCCATGAATGGTATTAAGGAATACAATCCGTCATCCATGCAACTATAACAAGTAATTAACGTGTAAAAGATATCTAGGGAGTAGTGAAATCTAAGTAAACACATTTTCTCCACTTATTGCTCACAACCTTAGTATAATTTAGTTTATTTTCATTTTTAGTATCTTATTTTGATTGCATCTTTAGTATTGGGTTAGTTGACTAGCAACAAATTCCGCTCAAATCCTTCAAACCCGAGATTTTTACTTGCTTTCTAAAAAATATAAAAATACAAAAATAATCATCCCTCACCTTTAGAACTAGTATTTAGGTTTTCTAATCCTAGCGACACTATTCCTAACTGAACGATCAATCCCCCGGTACTCGTCACTATACTATAGTTCAACGATCAGGTACACTGCCTGGTGGGGGTTGTAAGCTTCTCAAGATCCCTTGAGAGGTAAAGCCTGGTGCGATTCCCACGTATCAAGTTTTTGGCGCCGTTGCTGGGGAATAGTTATTGTCTAGGTTAGAATTTCTTTTTATTAGGTCTACTTGCTACATTCCTTTCTAGTAAGATTTTATTTTTATTTTTAGGTTTTCTTTAGTCTATCTTATTTCTTTGTGTCTTTGTTCGTAACTCTTCACCACCCGACATCATGGACAACGGGAACATCTTTGAACCCGTCATCCCACCACAACAAAATCCACCACTAGAACCCCTTAGGCCCCGAACCTTAGGAGAGTATTCCCGACCTAGCCACCAAGGCTACCGAAACACCATTGAGCTCACCGGAGCCAATGTGACTCCCTTGCGATCCTACACCATCCGGTTGGTGCAAAGCGGATGTGCATTCCATGGACTTCGTTCCGAAGATCCAAACCAACATCTTAAGGACTTCCTCAAAATCGTAGATTCCATAGACCTAAGTGTTGAAACTAGAGAGACAACCCGATTACGCCTATTCCAATTCTCTCTACGGGATCAAGCTAGTCAATGGCTTGAGCGTTTACCCGCGGGATCCATCACCACATGGGATGATCTCACCACTCATTTCCTTGCTCAATTTTTCCCACCGGGGAGAACTACTAAGCTTAGAAATGACATCTTGATGTTCCAACAACGTCAAAATGAATCTCTTTATGAAGCATGGACTCGTTTCAAGGACTTACTCCAAAAAGTCCATCATCATGGCATAGATCTTTGGCTCCAAGTCCAAATCTTTTATGACCATATCGATCTCTCCACGAGGCGAGCCATTGACCAATCGTCCGGTGGTAAGCTACGCGATCTAAGTGCGGAACAATCATGGGAACTCATAGAAGATCTTGCTCACTATGACAACGAAAGTTGGAATGATCCCCGTGATTTGAACAAAACGGTCAAGGCAATATCTTTGCCTTCGAACAATTCTAGCACTCCCGACCGTAGGATCATGGAACTTGAGGACCAAGTCAAGTTTCTCATGAAATCTTACGAAGCTCCTAAACCTTCAAGCCAAGTGAACAAAATCACTTCTTCATGCGAATTATGTAGTGGTCCCCACGACACTCGTGATTGTGTGGAACTCCCCGGAACAGCTTTTGCGGACTACGCATCCACGCGTACCGACGAAGCGGGAGATAAGTGGTACACTTTCAAGCCCGAGCCAAACACTTACGGTGATTCATACAACCCCTCTTGGAAAAATCACCCAAACCTTAGGTGGAAACAAAATCAACCCAATTCTTCCAATCCGCCTAATCGTTACCAGCCAAACGGTCCACCCTCCGACCGTACTTTCAACAACAATCCTTCTAACAACTATGGTAGTACCAACAATCTTGAAAGATTGATGTCAAAGTTTATGGCATCTCAAGAAGCTCGCATAGCTAGGTTTGAAACCGAATTTAACCAACAACAAACGGAGATGACCAACAAGATTGGCAACTTGTTGAAAGCCATCAACAACCAAGCGTTAGTCACACCTAGGAAGGACACTAGGGACACCAATAACGGAATCCAAATTAAGGACCCCTCATCATCCAAACATGTCCACTTTGTCAATGTTGTCACCATTAAGCCAATAGATAAGGAGATAGAAGAGAGTGACAAGGATGAAGTTAGAGTAGAAGCCGAGACTAAGGATGAGAGTAGGGAAGTTGAGGTTAATAGGGGAGAGGAATTAGAGGAGGTAGAGCCTATAGAAAAGTACTTTGATAAGTTGCCCACCAAGGAAGAACGGGAATACCATAAGGATTTATTCGATAGTCCCGAGAGACCATATATCCTTGGCTCCCCCCTTATCAAAATGGGAGACCCCTCTAACATTAACATACCATGCAATATCGGGCACATGCATATATGGAAAGCTTACATCGACCCTAGATCCCCCGTGAACATCATGACTATGACTTATTACAATTGGGTGATGAAGAAGCAACTTAATTTTAGGATGATGCCTAATAAGAATCTGATAAGTAATTTTGCAGGAAGAGTGAAGGGATTGCATGTGATTATAGGGAATCTCACCTATGAGATCGATTTTATGATAGTTGAAGACACTCGTCCGGTGATAGATGCTTGCCTAAGCCAAATAATATTTGGAAAACCATTTGTTGAGGCCACTAGGATGAGTTATGATCCAACTTTAGGGATAGTTAGATTCAAGGAAGAGAATGATGAGGTTGCCTATCAAATGCCCTACAAGATTGAGCAATACCGCCTTCTCTCTAATTTCGAAAAGGAACACAAGCAAGCGGCTTATTATAGGAATGAGGAGGATAGACATAGAGGAGTAGAGTATGTAAAGAATAGAATGCTTAGTTTCTACAAAGAATGCTTGCAACTAGGTCCGGAATACAAAACTGGTTTAGAAGACGACCTAGAGAGTGGAACCAACGACGAGGTCACGTAGTAACCCATGACCTTGAGTCTAGCTACAAGACTGGTAAATAAAGAAAAGCGCTTCTTGGGAGGCAACCCATGTTTTGTGTGACTTTATTATGTTTGTTTGTTATTTGCTTCCGTATGCATGCTTTATTTTTATTGTTGGTAGATCATGTTTCTAAACTAAATAGTGGAAATACTTTACTTTGTTGTTTTGGCCTAGTCTTAACTCCACCTAAAAGTATTTTTGCAAAAGATAAGTGTAAGGGAAACCCCAAATATGTTTTTAAGAAACAAACCGATCATGATTCTCCACAATATTAAATGAACATGTATATTCGTATTTGTTAGAGTCAAATGCTTGTATTGAGTCATAATGAAGTTTTGCAGGATTTTCCAGGAAGTAGGACCAAGTTTTTCCAGAAATTTTCCGGAAACTTAACATAAGAATTTCTGCAGGTCACTTCTGACGGCGTCACGAGTTAACTCTTGACGGCGTCACGTGTAAAAATCTGGAAATTTTACCAGTTTTGTTTTTCTAACGGAGTCTTATGGTTTTTGTGAATTATTAAGTTTTATAATCTCTAGGAAATCTGCAAACTTCATTCCACAAGCATTATATCTTATCTTGTTTTCTAGGATTTAGTAACTTATATAGGATGCCGCCGATTTTACGCGAGGTTGTTTTTGTTTGTTTTCTCAGGATTTACAGGTTATGTATGACAAGAAGATGATTTATATTCTGAAAGGGAAGCTTTGATTGTTCATTTTCTTGGAGGAAGATTTAACCTGGCCACCTTATTATCCATACCGAGCGAATCAGGGGAGTATTTGATTTCATTCTTTTTACTTTTTAACTTTTACATTCTTTACTTGAACATTGGGGACAATGTTCATCTTAAGTGTAAGGGGAGGGTAAAAAGATGATACCTTACATATGCACTTTCGCTTGAGTTTGTTTTGTTTAATGGTAGATGTGTAATAAAACTATGAGAAATACTTGTTAGTGCAATTTTAGCGCCAAATTTACATTTTTTTGCAACATTTAGGAGTGAAACTTTAGCCATAGCAAGCGTCCCATGGATAGGAGATTGTATGACTAGCACATAACCGTATATTCAGAAAAATTTTCCACCCAAATATGTAAGGTTCGCCTTTAGATTTGATAGGAAAAACATTTATTATTAGTGCTTATGAGTGTACCGGTAGCATTTAGATTTTAGAACTTGCATTAGTGATGCATCCCGAGACCGCTAGTGAGACTACATTCGTGTAGTAGGATTTACTACATGATAAGAGGCATTAGGATCACCCTTGTGTTAAACCCGTATCATAATTACTTGACCATTTATGTCATATTACTTGGCTAGTTAAGTCAACTAATTTTTCCCACACCCTTAGCGTTGTACTCATCTTTAGTACACGAAACCCCTAGTACACCCCTCCGAGCCTATCTTTTCGTTTCTAACTTTAAGCATCTTACTTAAAGGAAGAATTTGTTACACCCCACTTAAATGTACACCCAAATCGCCTTAGCCTTCCGTGTATGCGCTCATCTCTAGTGCATTATTGTTATTTGTTAAACCCTAAGTTAACTATCTAATTGATTACATGGTTGCTAAGTCGAGTCATATCCTTATACATATTGTTTTGGGACGATTGGGACTCATGGGTAAGTACTTATTTCATGGAGTAATGGGGAAGAACATCTTATATTACCCCCATATGTGCGTTAATCTTAAAAGTACTCCAAGTGTTTTGATTTTCTTGATTCGAGTCATTAGATTAATTAATTGTAAAGTATGTAAAAATTCAAGTGTAAGGGGAATGTTCATTCCCTATGATGTATTATTTTGGATGGTAGAGTAAGAGTGTATGCAAAAAAAAAAAAAAAAAAAAAAAAATCGAAAAAATCAAGAAAAAGAAAGAAAAAAAAAATCGAAAAAATCAAGAAAAAAAAAATAAAAAATAATAAAAAAAGAGAAAAAAAACATACGGACTACCATCCATTTTTATTCTATGTTCATTTTATGTTTTTGTTATTTTTCATTTATTAGCTTAAGTCGAGTCTAATCTTGGCTTAGCAACGATACATTGTACATGTAATTAACCAAGATTGTTAGCTCGCCACCAGTAAAAACTTCATTTATCCAACAAAACCGTGTATTTCATATCCCTACACCTAACGTTACAACCCTTTAAAAGACCTCTTTGATAGTTTATCCTAGGTGCTTACGCCATGTGGTGGAGATTTGATCCTTTCCCAAGCCTATGGTAATCTATTTTGCTATGACAGGTAGTGAGAGATATCTTCCATTTCCATATTGTAATTTATACTTTATTACACCCGAGAGATGTGAGTATCTAAACACTATTTGTGAGGTGCTAGTATATGACCTCCGTGCTTGTCTTTGGTCTTTAGTGGAACGATTATTTGTTGTAATTACTTTTATATTAGTGTTAAATGACCCCTAACTTGTATTTTGACGAGAATAAAAGCGCATTTGCATGAGGACAAGCAAATCTCAGGTGTAAGGGTATATGATGAGGCGAAAAATGAACCACTTTTAGGGGGTCATTTAAGCCCAGAATTGAATTTATTTGATCAAATATTGCCCTAAATCGTTTCTATTGTGATTTAAGGTACTTTGGGAGTGAAATCTGGAAAATGAAGCAATTCGGACGTTTTTGGAGCATAAAAGTGAAGAAAACGCCAAAGTCTTAATTTTCCTTGCTGGGAACAGTAGGTGATGGCGTCAAGAGCAACATCCTGACGGCGTCAAGAGTAATTTGCATGACGGCCCAGTGCAAACGTGAAGGCGTCACAAGTAGAGCGTCAAGAGTAAAAGATGTGACGGCCTGAAAGACCATAACACATGACGGCGTCAGATGAAGATTAAGGCAGTCCGAGAAGTATTTTGGCGGCGAGGTGACGGCGTCACATGATTTGTCTTGACGCCGTCAGACCCTATTTCCTATATATAGTTTTCTAGTTTTCACATTAAAAAAAGAGAAGTTTTGGAGAAACCCTATGTACGAACTTGGTGCGAATTTTACAGGTTTTTCAAGGGTTCTATGCCCTTGATACCTTTCATGTGTAATTGAGATAAGTATTCTTTTAATTTAATCAATATGTCTATGTGTTGGTTGTCTATATCTTGTTCTTGTCTTAATTCCATCATGCTAGGCTAGATCTATCTTGTGTTTGCTTGGATCTAATGAAACCTAGATGCTAATTATGTGTTGATTACTTGTTTATAATTGTATTGGATGAATGAATTCGATGTTAGGCTTAAGAAAACTGGCAGATCTCCAAATGGTAACATCCTTGAACGTCTTAGGAAACATGAACTGATGTGCACTAGGTTTTTATTGGTTGTATTTAATGCATGAGCCACTGTTTATAATCCCTATGGTTGTGCTGGCCATGGCATAGGAGGAGATAAGAGCTCATAGGATTGGGGAGTTAAGTGTGCCACCCCATGAATGGTATTAAGGAATACAATCCGTCATCCATGCAACTATAACAAGTAATTAACGTGTAAAAGATATCTAGGGAGTAGTGAAATCTAAGTAAACACATTTTCTCCACGTATTGCTCACAACCTTAGTATAATTTAGTTAATTTTCATTTTTAGTATCTTATTTTGATTGCATCTTTAGTATTGGGTTAGTTGACTAGCAACTAATTCCGCCCAAATCCTTCAAACCCGAGATTTTTACTTGCTTTCTAAAAAATATAAAAATACAAAAATAATCATCCCTCACCTTTAGAACTAGTATTTAGGTTTTCTAATCCTAGCGACACTATTCCTAGCTGAACGATCAATCCCCCGATACTTGTCACTATACTATACTACAACAATCAGGTACACTGCCTGGTGGGGGTTGTAAGCTTCTCAAGATCCCTTCAGAGGTAAAGCCTGGTGCGATTCCCACGTATCAGTCTTCATGAGTCGTTTCGGTTTTGGTTTTCATTGAAACTGCTTATACGGTGTTTCGGCTACAGTTATTAGAATAACATATTGCTACTTAAGCTGCTTATAGGGGTTGTTTGGGATTGCTTATTAGGTTAATAACGTGTACGGGCTATTTGAGATTTCTTATTAAACTTATTATAGGTGTTATATTGGATTTGGAATAAATACTTTATGCGCTGTTTAAAGTTATTGGTTTATTTAACCTATCAGCACGTTGACAATCGTATGTTCATGTTCAGTGTCGTAGTTAATTTCTATATAGAATTAAAGAAATGCTTTCATAAAGTTCTATTATATATCACTTATTAGTTTTGATTTTTTTATTGATATAGAGAGTGACCATAACGTTTATGATAAAATGCCTAAAAGAAACTTTATATTTATGTGTTTATTTCTGATCAGCTTTGTGTTTTGGACGCGTGACTGATAAGGAAGATTAAATTGTCTTTATTTGAGACAAATTTAAAAGGGAACCACTCGGCTGATCAGGTTTGTTTCTTTTATTATTTCAATAGTTGGTATAATATATCATTGATTGTCATATTTAGTTATCATATAAAACTTTTCACAAGGCATCCGTTAGATCAGCAATTGGCCTTGCACGGGTTGGTGTTTAAAATGGTCAAGGGTAATGGGTTCTTAAATCTGTGTTTGAAGGGTTAGATATGTCATTATTGGTTTTACCATAACTGTCCAGTTTGACACTAAATACACACCTTTTTGATGATGTATTATATGAACTCGACATAGTATGTGATGAAATACAAAAGAAAAGAGTTAATTGAGTGATATAACTTAAATATAGATGATGAACTTTGGTCATGGTTACAAGATTAAAAACAATGAATAAATAAGTTCGAAATAGCCTTGCTGATGGGTATGTGACATTGATTGAACTTCCTATAATTTTGGGGTGCATTAATATGCTCAATTTTCCACTTCAATCTCCATAGATAACCTTTTGTCTATTCAGATACAATGGAATGGCGGTCCATATTATGGGGATTATATCCAAGCATTTGGTGTTGCTAGAGTTTTCATGGAATGGCAGTCCTTATTGTTTATTGTACGTGTTCTTGCAGAATTTTATAGATCAAAGAAAGAAAGATCGTGTTTCACTTAAGGTGACATGTCCAAAACATTTTTGGTTACTTAATGGTTTTGTGTTGTTACCATGTTTCAATTTGTCATTCTTAAATGATACAGGTTATATGTTATGCTGTGAGTGACTTTGTCATATTGACACAAGCTCAACTTGCTCAGGTTAGCGTTTCTTTATAACAAATTTACATGCTTGCAAATGAATGAAGAGTTTTGGGTTGTATTTTAGTTCAGACGAGTCACAAACATGTCATCTCAACTACAAAATAAAATGGGTCAAAATGGTCGAACTCAAAGCCACCAAAGTGCATTTTATGTCATAAATTATTAAAATTAAATCTTCTAAAGATTTTTACGAAGTATGTATAAAGCTTAATATGGAAGCCTATTTTTAAAAAAAGTTATAACCTTAAGGTTGGTTGATGGGGATGGGACAGGAAACAAAATAGCAAAGGGATAAGGTGACTTAGAGTTTTAATAATCTGCTGCTACTTGGTTAGATAAGACATGCGTTTTATCAAACGGATCAGATTTATAGTAGGCTGATTGTTGATCAAATCATACTCCTATTGGCAACAATAGTTAAGAAGATAAATAGAATGGAAGTGATTGTATGTGTTTAGTGTTAGCCAAAAAACATAAAATAAAAGAAAATAAAAATAAAAATAAAAAAGAATAACAAAAAAAAGGAACAAAAGGTCCGCTGATGTTTGATTTTGCTTCTTAATCATAAAATAATGCCTAACAACGCCATAAGTATGGGTTCTATGAGTTAATATACGTATTATTATCCCCTTATTGAGTTCTTTTAACATGTCACGTCTACTATCTATTTATCTCCTTATCCGGTTATCGGGTTATATAATGGGTAAAATATAAAAAAAGGTTTAAAAGAAAATGGTTTGAACGGGTCAAATGTGACCAAAAAAATATTTTTTTAAGTAAGGGGTTGTGACCACGTTTATGTATTTTCTGATAATGGTGATTTCGTTTAGTATCACAACATATGAAATGGCTGACTAAGAAATATCATTAGATAAGTAAAAGGTATGACGATTGGATAAGTATTTTGTGAATGGTGGTGTTCTCTAATAATGTTGAATGGTGATTTCGTTTTGAATTAGCAGATTTTTGTAATGAATTTCAAGATTTTAAAATTGAATTTCACCTTATTCAATGATTTTGAAAAGGCTAATATGCATAAAGGGTTTGAGTTTGATGGTTTCATTTTGCAGACGGAGTCGAAGTATTACTTGAAAATCAGTTATGTTGATTACAGAGAGCATAAAATGTATGTATCTTCATGAGTTATATGTTAAAAAATGCAAAGATACTAATGTCTCTTGGATATTTAACGATGATGTTGTAAAATCATTCCATGTGCTTTATCCTTATATCTGATCATATTCTTAAAATAGTGATTTTGAAATATAGTAATGTAGATTTTCTCTTCATGGTGATGATGATCAATGAACAAATAATACCTTGATGTTTTTATAGGCATCCCAATAATTCATTCAGATTGAGATATACATGAAATTTCATCTTTTGGTATAGTATTCAATATTTGTGTGTGTTGAGGAGCAAAATAGCACACTGTTTGTAGTTGAATGATAACACTCATTTTTGTAGTTTCATATCACGATATCTACAATATCATCTATAACCAGGATTTTACCTTTTGACTGCCCAATAAGCAAAGCTTGAGCCTACCACTACATAGAATCAAACCGAGTAATGTTTTCCTCTTATGAGATGTCGACATGCCACTTGACGTAGGGATGAGCATTTGACCCGAATCCCGGTACCGAACTGGAAACGTACCGAAACGGTATTGACTTCAGATACACGGTACGGGACCGGTACCATGAATCTATAACAATCCGACAACCCAACCCGATTCAACCTAACCCGTTTTGACCCGAAACATGATAACCCAATTTATTATAGGGTCGGGTTAGGGTCAATATTTGGAACACCCAAACCTGAAACAACTCGACCCGACCAACCCGATAACCCCTCAACCCGACCCGATAACTGTCACACCCCCAAAATACCTGAATGGCAGCGGAATGGAATACCTGGGGGTGACTGTCATAGCACCACAATTACAGTTATATTGAACGACCTAAAGTGTCGTTTTGAAAATACATCATTTAATTTATTTAAAATATTCAGAGTTATAAAACATAGGTCCCAAAGTCTTGAAAAGTTTAAGGAAAATAGTTTAGTATAATCAAACGATAATTCATAAGTGCATGAAAATCCAAAATGAGACGCGTCATCCTTGTTACTCAATGATATGACTCCATGCATGCCATGAAGAATATGTCTTAATTACCTGAAAATACATTGCTAAAACGGTCAACAATAATGTTAGTGAATCATAGGTTTATAAGTTAAATCGGATGTACATTAGCCACAAGTATAAAGTAAACCGACAAAATATCAAAAATGTTACATTGGCTCTTAAGCTCATGACTCCGAAGCTAGACATGTATTGAATTGGCCCCAACCGAGTGTTTACCAGACACTCAAATATAAGTAAAATGAAATGCGTCCGTATGACTCGTTGGCACTACCAACTCGGACAGAGGCGTCACCCTCAATAGATCTATTCACTCACTCTCGCTTGTAGATTAACTAACGGTCCATGATAATAAAAGGGGACTTAACTTGGTAGTAAGGCAACTTAAGCAATGTATGGAATTTAATACTTGGGCATGTACAAAAATAATTGATGCAATGTATTCTCCCCCGTGGGATTTGAAATCAAAGTATAGAATTGAAAACGGGGCTATGAAAACTCACCTGTAGTGATGGTACAATGTGGTGAAATGATTGGGACAACAAGGCGCGAACACTAGCCGCAACCTAAATGAATGAATATGATCTACTTTAGATCATGAAATGATGTAGTGAATGTTCATGCACATGATATCTATACCACTCGTAACTTGAAAATACTAGTTATTGTCAAAGCAAAATATTTTCCATACTTAGGAAAAATAAGTCTAACTAGACTTATAAAAACTAGTCGTAATATATCGTATATAAAATGTTAGTGTTATATTCATCGCTTTGAAAACCTTAAAATAACGTCAATTAGTCGTATAAATAAGCTTTGGGTCATACGTACTTCATTGGTTAAAAATATAGCTCTTTAACAATATATCTAGAAAATATAGTACTTAGTACGTAGTTTATTATTTCTATTAGTGACTACTAAAATAAGTAGAGTTTTGACGATTTTGAAACGTGTATATCTTTGTCGTTATAAGTTCATTTTCCTCGTTCTTTATATCCACGGATTCGTCTTAACATGTATTAACATATTTTCGATAGTTCGGCTCCTTTAGGTTACATCTAACGCCTCTCTTTGTCCGTCGAAAATCGTCCAACAGCACGTGAAATTTTCAGAAAATAGTTTTCGTCGTTAAACTTGTAAAAATCATATCTCCTTCGTTATAAGCTTGTTTTTATCCATTCTTTCACCCACGGCTTCGTTTTTGAAAGTATTTTCTAAATCTTTGATCAAAAATTACCCATGAGTCCCTGAGTTTTCTGGGTTTGGCCTTTTGGGACAGTAGATTTTTATATATGTTTTAAAATCATTTTTAGGGTTCCAAACTAGTTTCAACTTCAACCAAAACACTTTCAATCACCACCAAACTAATATAATCTTACCATACACCTTCTTAGGGTGTCATGGGTTCCTAAACATCATTCATCAAGTTAATCTAACAAGGGTTTCCATGTTATCCATTTCTAGGGTTTGAAATTATAAAAGTATAAAATGGAGTGGTATAACTAGCACATGCATGTAGATCTTGTATAAAAATCATATGATCATTGTAAGAACTTGGTAAAATCATGAAAAAGATTTTGATGAACTTACTTTGAAGGATTAGTGAGCTTTGATGAGAAAAACCTAATAAACCTTGAGTTTATATTTCAAAACCCTAACAAGGATCACTAAAGGAACTAGTTTATGTCTTGATCTTTGAAAATTGATGGTTCTTGCTTCTTGGATGATCTAGGCCGAGCACACCAAGGAGAAAAAAGAGAGAAAAATATTGACTAGTTTCTTGAAAGTATTATGAGAAAATGATGTGATAAGGTGGGATATTATTAGTGATTTAGTGACAAGATTAGAGGTCTCATTAATGTGGGTAGTTGAAGTTGCACATGAGGCTAGGGAGGGGGGGGGGGGGGCTTGGCCGGCGTGGAAAGGAGGGAAAAGGGGGGAGGATGTTGGGTGATTTATTTTGAGAGTTAGTGGTAATATTGTGTAGTATTAGTTAGTTTTAGGTGTAATCGGGTACCGGGTTTGCTAGAAATAAATCTTAACGGGGTTATCCGGGACATAATAGAGTCGTAAAAGTTGTAAAAATTTGTTGGGTATAAGTATGGAGGGTTTGGGTGATTATTGTTTAGTTTCCACGAAAACCGTCGTAGTTAGATTAGACGTACAATATAATTTAAATAAATTTTCAAAACACCGGGTAAATAATTTTCATAATACTTGCAACGTTGTAAGAAGTGTGAAAATATATCGGGACCATTGTAGGGAGTGTCGGATATGTTAGTCACAATTATCGATCGCGTGTTAACGTTTGTTTTTAAAACTAATCATACGTAAAACGTCAAATATTCCAAAAATGTTAATTTGAATATCCTACGAGTGGAATAGTATGTAAATGCTATAATGATGATATGCGGACTATTTCTAGTCCGTATGAAATGTCCCTACTAATGATGCATGAATTCGCAGCTAAACCATCCTGGTTACGCGAATTTAAATATTGACGATGCATGAATTCGCAACTAAACCTGACTGGTTACGCGAATGTAATTATTGACGATGCTTGAATTCGCAGCTAAACCTGACTGGTTACGCGAATGTAAATACCCGTAAACTAAATTTACGATGAAATGAGTGATGCGCATGAATAGTGTTTTCTCTCCGGAAATGAATAGTGTCATGTGAATAGTGAATCTTCTGAACGCTTCTCGGAATCTCAAACTGACTCCAAAAATGATGAATAGTAAAATGATAAATAGTGACTGATGAATAGTAACTAATGAATAGTATCCGGGGAATAGTAGCTTTCCAATATGAAAATGATATTTCGACATCTGAAAAGGGATCTGAAATTACGAGTTGTGACAATAACACCCCTAACAACATATATAAAGAGTTTACCTTCATTTCTTAAAAACTTAGAATTTATAAATGAAAATATTGATATATTTAGGAAGATCCACAAATTTTGGTTTATGTTTTTATAATTTGACCAAAAAAATTTTAATTAAACTTTATTTAAGTTAATCAAGTAAATAGTCAAAGTTTATGAAGTAAGATGCATAAATTTCGGGCCGTTATTATTAAAACATCAATTTCGATCTATAAATTCTTCTTCATATTTATTTGAAAAAACTAATCTTTCACAAGAAGATTTTGCATAATAAATACAATTTCTTCATTTTTATCATTGGTCTCTTCATTAAACTAACATGCTTTTCCTTACATGTTTTTTCTTTAGATGGCTTTCAAAGAAATGCCATGAAATGTTTGTAAAACCAGAATATCGATCGCTTTCAAAGATACGCAACGAAATTCTTGGCAATCATTAAAATAATGTTATTTCATTGTATTAAATATTTTATCTTTTCTAGAAACTATTATAGTTGTATTCCATTTGTATAATTCTTGAGCTTGTATAATTTTATTAGAGTCAACAATAATAAAAGCTTAGATGTAAACATATTTGTTGTTGATCAATATTTAAAGAGAAAAGTCCAAAATACATCTCTGAGGTATGCCAAATGACCGGTTTACATCCTTTTTCTTTTTTCGTCTAAAAAATCATCCCTCCGTTAGTAACTTTGGAACAAATACATCCCTCTGGACTAACGATGCAAAATTTTGCCCATTAAGTACCCCACGTGCTAGTCACGTGAGGGGTATTTTTGTCTTTTTCTTTGTACCAGCTATCACCACCACCCCCACCTTATCCTCATTTCCATATCTTCCACATAACAATATACTCACTCCTCTCCAAAAATCCTAGCCGCCACCCTGCTAGCGCCACCACCACCTCCAACACCAGTCACCAAGCTACACCGCCACCACCACAAGCATCCCCGTGACTTCCTTACCACCTTTCACTACCGCACGCGCCTCTAATACCACCCCTCACCACCTCCTCGTTTATAACGCGCCACCACCATCACTCTTATCCATCACCATTATCTAGATCTTGAAGAAAAAGGTAGGAAAACGTGTATCGTGTGCGAGTTGAATCGTTACGAGTCAAACTCGTGACCAACTCATGCATAACTCGATGTTTTGGGATAAAATATTAATGGGTTTCACATTTTTAATGAATAAAACTTGTATGGTATCGTCCTTGTCGTGTCTTGTGTTCGGTTGTGTTTGGTTCGAGTCGAACCGTGTGGTAAAACCCACGGCCGTGGTTATTGATTAACGTTGGTGGTCACGGGTTCGAATCGTAACCCTTGTGGTTTGATTTTTCTTTGTTTTACTTTCCTTTTTGTTCTTGTGGTTAATGAATACCGGCTAAAAGCCGAGGCGGGGAGTAGATTAGGTGAGTTTTGATGAAGTTGAAGTTGATGTTGTGTTTTGGAGAGGAGTGAGTATATTGTTGTGTGGAAGAGATGGAAATGAGGATAAGGTGGGGGTGGTGGTGATAGCTGGTACAAAGAAAAAGACAAAAATACCCCTCACGTGACTAACACGTGGGGTACTTAACGGGCAAAATTTTGCATCGTTAGTCCAGAGGGATGTATTTGTTCCAAAGTTACTAACGGAGGGATGATTTTTGAGACGAAAAAAGAAAAAAGATGTAAACCGGTCATTTGGCATACCTCAGGGATGTATTTTAGACTTTTCTCATATTTAAATAGAACTCACTTTTTGCATATCTATATTGTTGCAGGTTATATTTATTAAAGGTATAAGTGAAGCCAATCAAAGAGTTCCGTCAATGAGGAGTCTACACCTCAAATGTCGTTTATCATTAAATTTTACGTGACGACTAACGTGCATTGTTAGTAATCTCATTATTGTTTGAGTTGAATTATCACATGTTACAGCATTTTGCAGTTACACTTCAATATTTTCACGTTTTATATTTAAACGTTACACAAAACAAGTATCATAATATCGCAACTATAGTTGTTTGACGCTAGAAAATCTCGTTGTTATACCCGAGTACTCGACTAGTACTACGCAATTTATATTTTTTTGACATGAAAAAGTCTAAAATCTTAAATTTTGCATAAAAAAGTCTAAAATCTTAAATATTTTCATAATTTAATGCACATTTTATCCTTTGAATCTTTTGTATTATTGTGAAAAGTTTGTACACAACCTATTGAAAAGCTCCTTCCGGATACCGTTGGCTTTAATCCACCAAATATCATGGAAAGGTTAGGCTGGCCTGATATGGACCCAATCAATCATTACGATCATAATAATGGTGAGCTGGAATTGTCAGATCTCTTATTAGAGGTGTTTAATGCAGTAATAACTTGTACTCAGAGCCAGAGTACATGTACTGTCATTTGGCGGCTTCAATGCAGCTGACTCGTCATTTACTTCTAGCTTTAAAGTTTTATGCTTCTATTTTAAAGACTTAGGCTGCAGATAGTAGTTGTGACCACCGGTGTAGGGGTGTAACTGAGTCGAGTCGAGCCGAGTTTAATCTTAACAGGGCTTGAGCTTAGCTTGAAATTTATAATTTAGGCTTGAGCTTGGCTTGATAGCTTGACGAACTTTAATTATCCAGACTTGAGCTTGACTTGAAAAGCTTGAACATATATAAAACATGTATCTAATAGCTAAACTCATCAAAAAAATATATCTATAAATTAAAACAAACTTAAACCATAATAGCCAAATTCACTAATGTTTTACACAAATAATAAATCTATAATAGTCGACAGCCCAAGAAGTGTGAAAAATACATAAGATAAGATACAAAAGGTTTGGATTAATTAGGTTTAAATGACCTTCTACAATACATGTTCAATTATTTACAAATTAAGTTATTATAATTATGTTAATACTCAAATTATCTCTAGTTAGTTATATAAATTTATAATGAAAATATATTTATATTAAAGTTTGAAAAAGCTTGATAGGAGCTCGAGCCGAGCTATCAAAAGCTTGAGCTTGGCTTGTTATATGTTTCGAGCTATTTTTTGGGCTTGAGCTTGATAAAAGCTTGACTCGATCGAGTCAAGCTCGAGCTCGAGTTGCTTGATAAAAGCTTGACATAATTGCAACCCTAGCAGTGACCTTCATATTTTACTTGTTATATTTTTTTTTTTTTTTTTTTTTTTTTTTTTTTTTTTTTTTTTTACCTACAAACGATTTTTGCCACAATAATGACGACTTTCACAAATATTAATTGGAAAGTGAGAGTTTTGTTTTTATGTGTGTGTTTCTTTTGGTAGCAAGGACGAACAAAAAAAAAATGAAAACGATCGTTTGACGACCGACATGCCACAACAATCACAACCCAATCTTGAGTCGGTCGACCAATAAGAAAATCACTTACTGCAAGTATCCTTAAGATTAAGGTAACAAGGGATACGCATTCATACGTCACTTTAATTTTCTCTCTCTACAATTAACTTCATCATAATTTAGTATAACAAGACAACGGAATTCACCATCATAACATACATCTCTTAAACACAAATATATCTCACAAAAACTATTTAATAAACACACACACAAAATATACCTCCAAGACTTGGTCATCTGCACGACCAATCGAGTTTGCGTTTTTTTGTCCTAAAAAACATCTCACTTGGGTGAGTGTAGTAACATAACACACGTGCTATTTGGCCACGTACTATTTGGCCAGCAAGCAATGACGAAGACTTTGTCTTCGTTGTGCTATTACGGATGGTCTAAAATTATCGAATACTTAACGCATCTGTATTCTTGAGTTAGAATCATAAAAGAAAAGAAGAGAAGTGAAGTGGAAGAGAATCACTTCTCTTCCTTCATATTCTTCCCAAAACTGGGCGGTACCATTTACACCCAAAAAATACACTACAAGTTCTTCCCTCTTCTTTCCGGATCTTTTCCTTTATCCCCTTTTCAGATCTTGAGAACACGATTAATTTCAGTTTCTTTCAAGATCTTTTCCTTTCTTCCCTTTTCAGATCTCAAGAACACAACGTAACGAAGTAATAGTTTATATTTCCTGATATCATTGTTTAAGTTAGTCATATTAATTTCTTGTATAACATGCATAACCTTGAAATCTTACGTCCAAGCAACACCTAGTTTGCATGTCTATGAAGAAAAGCATTAGCCTTATATTAAAATGTCTAAAATACATGAATTTTTATGCTTATTTGTAAGGCTGGGTGTACTTTTCATTACTAGTGTAAACGAGCTGAGCTGCGTGTGAGTTACTTGAGCATGCTTTGATGAAAATCCGAGCTCGAGCTTAACACAAAGCATGTTTTATAAACGAGCTCAACTCCATGTATTAGTTATCGAGCTCGATTTGGCACTCAAATCTAAACGGGCATGCACATATATAACGTCATATAATTTTTGAAATTCCACAAAAAGGTGTAGATTGGCGGGAACACTCTGACCCCAGGTGCCTTTTGGCATCAGCCATTGTCCACCCCACAATGAATAGCTCCGACAACTCTTCTGGCCTAGTGGGGCACCAACTAGAATGAGCACGAGCCAAGACTCGGACCCATATAATTTTTGAAATAATAAAATAAGTGACACGTATTTATGTATTAGTTAGATTTTTATCTTTAATGTACATGAAATAAGATTCTTATTATCATTTTCCTTACATGATTTAGATATTAAAACAAATGATAAATTAAATACTCCTAATAAACTTGCTGAGTTCGAGTCTAGCCCAAACTTTACCGAGCTCGTCATCGTATTAGTCACCACTATCTCACCATCACATCGTTCATTACACAAACACTCATTAGATCTAACCTAGGGACCGTGTTTGTAATCGCAAGTAATAGGAGAGGCTTTTTTGTGTGTGATTCACGGACTTTTTTGCAACACACGTAAACAGGAGGGACGTTTTTTGTAATTTTTTGTGACACAATCAGTCCTTAGATTCAACTTAAGGAATCTTCATGTAATCGAGAATAAATGGTAAGGACCAATTTTACAAATTTTCAAGGACTTTTGTTATAGTAAGTTTACTTAGAAACTATTGTTGCCATTCGTGTTTAATGTTTACTTCCTTGAAAAATATCTCTCCAAGTACTGAGTTCAAAGAACCGTTCTTAGAAGAGACAAAGATACAAAAGTTGTCTGTGTAAGCAGTGACCTTAGCTTACAATGAGAATGTTGCTCTTGGGGTAACTGAATTCGAAGAAAGTATTCAGAATTTCTACAAAGTTGGATCAAGAAGAGCAAAATCCCGAGATGAAGTATGCTCAAAGCAGTGAATCATCTCTTATATCAGCATCGAAATAGAAAGATTGTTCGGTCATGGCTTCTTGAGGTATTATGTAAGAATATGAGATTGGAATGGCTATTGGTTCACTTCAGCGGACTATAATAACTTGCATCTTAATGACATTGAAGACATCTATCTGCATTTCACAAACCAACAAAGTAAAAAAGGTGAAATTCAAAATGTTATCAAGACATTCAAGATGTTTATGAAGATGAAGGTTCTATTCGCTCATGTGGAAGATTTTTAATTAAGAGTCGAGAGCTATCAAAGTGGAGTGAGTCTCATAGCACCAAGACTCGAGTTCTGAGGTATTGACAGAATCATGACCTGCACTATACTAAGGCAACCATAACTTGGGGTCATTTACAAGACATACATCTGCAAAAAAATGGTTTATGGCCATGAGTGAAATTGCAAAGTTTTCCTAAGGAACTCTTGATTGGGTTAAGAAAAAGTTACATAAGTTGCTGAAAGATCACTACTGGAGAAGACTCGATACTCCTTTAACTCTAGAAGAGAAATTTGATTTTGAAAGGGTGGTGGAGTGCATTTGTAACATCCCCAATATTTCATTATAACAGCGGAAGACTAATTTGGGTGTTACCTAGGGGATCACATTCATAATCATAGAAAATGACTCAAAAAGACGTTTTGAGAGTCATTATTATTCAATTCAAATACAAGAGTGTTTTCATTGTTTAGCAAATCATAAATGACATAATTGTTTGAAATGATTGATTAAATTTATTTTACACCACAGACTCTTGGTCAAATGCCCACTCCATGCCTTGAATGCTGCCTCAATTACCTAAGATAAACATGGTAACAAGTCAACAAAATTGTTGAGTGAATCTATAAGTATGGTTAAGGTGCTTGAAATGCTTAAAATTCAAAAACAATATTATATAAATAATATCACCTTATTTGTGGTTCTCCAAAAATTGGTGGACGATAAGGCCGACTTAATATATAGTTTGGTGTTCTGGTTAAGATATGACTTATAAAACATCAGTGCTTCATTAAAGTTGCTGAATGATCACTCAATTATAAGAAATTTACATTTTAGACCTTAACATTGGAGATTTACACTTTTAGTCCCCATACTTTGACAAAATAACATTTATGGCTCAAAGTATCAAAATGTGACAAGTTATCATCATTAGTATCCAAATATTCACTTTTGCCTTTTAGTTATCAAAATGACAATTTTTGATAGAAGTTTATGAAAATTACAACTTTAGTCCTTTAACTTTAGTATAATTACATTTTAGTCCTTAGTTAACAAAATGTGATATTTTTGTACTTATAGTATTCAAATAATCAATAAATACCCTTATGTTAGGTCACCATTTCTACAACATAATCACTTAAGAATTCTAGAGAGAGAAAGTAAGTAGAGAGAGAGAGAGAGAGTGGAAGGAACACCTAATGAAAATAAGAGACAAATAACCTTACTAGTGAACCAACCAACCTCAAAATGAGGTTATACATAGGTATTTATAGGTAAGGATTAGGGCTTCTCTAAACTTAGAAAATATGACATACTTAGCCCTTAGACTTTATCCAAACCTATAAACCAAGCATAAAACTTACAAAACTTATAAAATAACTAACGTTATAACTAAGTAATGCAACCTATACCAAAACTCAATGACCGACACTTGAAATAATGAAGTCTATTCCCAACACCTTAGTTTACTGAAAATACTATTTTTACACCATTTTTATAGAGTTGACAATTTTAGTCCTTTAAGTTACATAATTTTGCAAAAATAGTCCTTTTCCATTAAAAGTTTACATTTCAAGTCCAAATTCTTCCAATATGACATATTTGACCCAAAAACATTCATAATATCAGTTGGTATCCTCAGATTTTAGTTTTGACAGTTTCAACCCTTATATTTCAAAAGTGACAGTTTTAACCCTTCAAGTTTACACATTTTGCATTTTTAGTCCAAAATACACTTTTAGCATATGTTATCATTTCCTTTAGCTTATTATACTTCAAGAAGCTTATTCAAGCTTATGTAAGCTTATTCAATAGCTTATTATTGTTTTAGAGCTTATTTTTAGTTAAATGGGTTTTAAGCAAATTATACGGCCCAATGAGACTTTTGTGGGTCCAATGGACTTAGGGTGTTGTGGGTTGATTTATGGGCTTATTATGGATCATATTCAATTTACAAAACAGATTTTATACAGCTTATAAGCAAATTGCTTATTTGAAATCATTGGGCTTTAAGGCCCAATGAGTGTTTATGTGATTGTCGTGAGTGAGCTATGCTTTGAGCTTGTGAAACTGACCAAATAAGCTTGTGTGAGTGTTTTATAAGCATGGTATGTTTGTTTGGTGTATAGTGAAACAAATTAAACAATTTATTTGGATTAGTGTATGTTTGAATATGATTTTACGAGACCGTTTCTAATGATAAAAACTAATTCTGTGGTGTGTATGTACTTAGTATGACTTACAAACGTGTGATATTAAGTGATCATAAGTTAGTGTGAGTGTGTAACAAGTGTTTAGACTCATTTTTAGCTATGTCGAGATTTAAGTGAGTGTATTTGTATGGCTTAAGCTTAACGAGAGTGTGAATATAGACATGGAAAGCTTAGGTGTTACGTACATGATATAAATGATTCAAACATATCCAAAAATTTACTAAGTGTTTTAGATGACTTACAACACCTTTAAAGGTGGGATGATACTCGACTGTGGAACAAGGTAGAGGGGTGAGGACTTTGTAACTCAATTGCTTGGACATCTAGGACTTAAGTGGAGCTCTTGGATGGCTTGGGCACACTAGGGATCAACTAGAGCTTGGCTTGTTTTCTTCTCTGTTGGAAACAGGAACAAGGAGACTTGGAGGAGTTTTTGTATGTGAGATTTGAGTATGTACGTGAAGTGAGTCTTGCATGGGACTTATCTGAACAACTCTTAGAACTAACTAATAGGGGTTTCATCCATCCATGTACATCACCCTGGGGAGCTCCTGTCTTATTCGGAAAGAAGAAAGACATATCTTTTAGAATGTGTATCGATTATTATGGGTTGAATAAACTCACCATTAGGAATCGTTACTCATTACCCAGGATCGATGACTTATTCGACCAACTTCAAGGATCACGTGTCTATTCGAAAATCGACTTGAGATCTGGTTATCATCAACTGAGAGTTAGGGAAGATAATATCCCTAAGACCGTGTTAATACAAATAATGTCAAAAATGTTATTCACATTATTCGATCTTCTTGTGTTTTGATAATCACAAAATATAAAGACATGTTACGTAAAGTTACAGTTAATAAGTTTTTAATCGAAGAAGTTCGTTTCTTCCATGTAGCTGCTACAAGTCACTTCAGGTATGAACAAACTTTATACCGTCATTAGTTAAGTGATCAAAGAATTTTATTTTATTCTAAACTTACATTTTTAAGTTTGACAAAACATTTTCACAAAAGTATTTTTGTATTTTTAAAGAAATGTTTTATTAAGAAAATATATTCAAAATTCAAATTTGTAACAGCTATATTCCCCCCCCCCCCCCCCCAAAAATAGTTGAGTTCTCACCAGATAAGTTTTCACCACGTCAGAACAAAAATGGGAGCGTCTGTCGGGACGGTCCTTCAAAGTGGTCGGCGGTCCCTTAGTGATAAAGGACTGTCGCCTATTTAAGGGACCGCCAGCTCCTTCCTGTCGTGTATAAATAGTGAACTCTTCCTTTTCAGAAAACAGAGTCTTCCACACACAAAAACTTTCTGTTTTATTTTTCTTTCTTCTTTGATCACTATAACATGTCGGTATATGTTTATAAGTGATTTCCTCTTCCGCAAAGTGCAAGAGAAGAACTCTCGACGTAGATGAAGATTCGAGATGTTATAAGAGTCCACACACAAATGTAACATGTGTTGCGGTTCTAGTCTTCCTTCTATTTCGTTCTTGTAAATATTGTAAATACTTTCGACTTGTGTGTGAATCGAGGATGGAGTTATGTGTGTGAACTTGGAAGAAGATGAAGATCCAAGAAGTCTTGTAACTAGATTAGTTCATTTATTTGTTGTGAGGAGAGTGGTGTCCTAGTGTGTAGGTTAGGACTTAGTTGAGTTGTTGTGTGAAGGCTTGGATCGGGTGATGATCCAAGTATGTCTTAGTGTGAAGGCTTAGATCGGGTGATGATCTAAGTGTGTCTCGTGTGAAGGCTTGGATTGGGTGAAGATCCAAGTATGTCATTTGTGTGAAGGCTTGGATTGGGTGAGGATCCAAGTTGGACAAGAGTGCTTGTTTGTGTGGCCACGTGGGTCTTGGAGTAAATTGGTTCTAGCTATGATTAGAACTCGACATTCCACTTAGTGTTGTTAAACCTTGTGTAAGCTTATGTACGGATTGCTCCGCCTGAAGGAGTGTGTTGATATAGTGATTGATAACTCTCGAGTGTGGTACTCGGGGAGTGGAGCAGGACGAATGAGTGAGATTGATGAGGCGAAAAATGATCCGTTTTTAGGGGGTCATTTAAGCCCGAATCCGACTTTATTTGATCAAATATTGCCCTAAATCATTCCTTTTGTGATTTTAGGTGTTTGGAGAGTGAATTCTGGAAAAGAAGCCATTTTGGACGTTTTTGGAGCATAAAAGTGAAGAAAACAGCAAAGTACCAAATTTCCATGCTGAAGATACAAGGTGACGGCGTCAAGAGTAATATCTTGACGGCGTCAGACATGAAGATTAAAATACCGAAGGTGGTGACGGCGTCAAACGCCTTCATGACGGCGTCAAAGTGGCAAGAATAAAATACCGTGGTCGGTGACGGCGTCACATAGGCCGTCATAAGTAGATCAAGGCCGTCCGAGGAAGTATATGGCGGCGAGGTGACGGCGTCACATGTAACTCTTGACGCCGTCAGCCTACTTTTCCTATATATAGTTTTCTAGTTTTTTCATTAAAAGAGAGAAGTTTTGGTGAAACCCTAAAGACGAATTTGGTGCCTCTTTTACAGGTTTTTCAAGGGTTCCAAACCCTTGATACCTTGCATTGTAATTGAGATAAGTGTTCTTCTAATTCAATCAATATGTCTATGTGTTGGTTGTTTATCTCTTGTTCTTGTCTCAATTCCATTATGCTAGGCTAGATCTCTCTTGTGTTTGCTTAGATCTAATGAAACCTAGATGTTGATTATGTGTTGATTACTTGTCTATTCTTGTTTTGGATGAATGATATTATATGTTAGGCTTAAGAAAACTGGCAGATCTCCAAATGGTAACATGCTTGAACGTCTTAAGAAACATGAACCGAGGCGTACTAGGTCTTTATTGGTTGTATTTAATGCATGAGCCACTGTTTACAATCCCTATAGTTGTGCTGGGTCATGGTGTAGGAGGAGATAAGAGCTCATAGAGTTGGGGAGTTATGTATGCCACCCCACGAATGGTATTAAGGAATACAATCCGTCATCCATACAAGTATAACAAGTAATTAACATGTAAAAGATATCTAGGGAGTAGTGAAGTCTAAGTAAACACAATTTCTCCAATTACTGCTCACAACCTTAGTATAATTAGTTTGTTTTCATTTTTATTATTTTATTTTGAATATATCTTAGCTTTGGGTTAGTTGAATAGCAACTAATTCCGCCCACTCCTTCAAAAACCGAGATTTTAATTGCTTTCATAAAAATATAAAAATACAAAAATAATCATCTCTCACCTCTAGAACTATTAATTTGGTTTTCTAATTCTAGCGACACTATTCCTAAGCTGAACGATCAATCCCCCGGTACTTGTCACTATACTATACTACAACGATCAGGTACACTGCCTGGTGGGGGTTGTAAGCTTCTCGAGATCCCTCGAGAGGTAAAGCAAGGTGCGATTCCCACGCATCAAGTTTTTGGCGCCGTTGCCGGGGATTGTCTATCTTTACATTCATTTCTCAACTTTCGCAAAAGAGTGCGGCGCCATCAAGTTTTTGGCGCCGCAGCCTGGGGAATAGTTATTGTCTAGGTTAGAATTTCTTTTTATTAGGTCTACTTGCTAGATTCCTTTCTAGTAAGATTTTTATTTTTATTTTTAGGTCTTCTTTAGTCTATCTTATTTCTTCGTGCCTTTGTTCGTAACTCTTTACCATCCGACATCATGGAAGGTGGTAACATCTTTGAACCCATCATCCGACCACAACAAAACCCACCATTAGAACCCCTTAGGCCCCTAACCTTAGGAGAGTACTCCCAACCTAGCCATCAAGGCTACCGAAACACCATTGAGCTCACCGGAGCCAATGTGACCCCCTTGCGATCCGACACCATCCGGTTGGTGCAAAGCGGATGTGCATTCCATGGACTTCGTTCTGAAGATCCAAACCAACACCTTAAGGACTTCCTCAAAATCGTAGATTCCATAGACCTAGGTGTTGAAACTAGAGAGACTACCCGTTTACGCCTATTCCAATTCTCTCTACGGGATCAAGCTAGTCAATGGCATGAGCGTTTACCTGCGGGATCCATCACCACATGGGATGATCTCACCACTCGTTTCCTTGCTCAATTTTTCCCACCGGGGAGAACTACTAAGCTTAGGAATGACATCTTGATGTTTCAACAACGTCAAAATGAATCTCTTTATGAAGCATGGACTCGTTTCAAGGACTTACTCCAAAAAGTCCCTCATCATGGCATAGATCTTTGGCTCCAAGTCCAAATCTTCTATGACCATATCGACATCTCCACGAGGCGAACCATTGACCAATCGGCCGGTGGTAAGCTACGTGATCTTAGTGCGGAACAATCATGGGAACTCATAGAAGATCTTGCTCTCTATGACAACGAAAGTTGGAATGATCCCCGTGACTTGAACAAAACAGTCAAGGCAATATCTTTGCCTTCGAACAATTCTAGCACTCCCGACCGTAGGATCATGGAACTTGAGGACCAAGTCAAGTTTCTCATGAAATCCTACGAAGCTCCGAAGCATTCAAGCCAAGTGAACAAAATCACTTCTTCATGCAAATTATGTAGTGGTCCCCATGACACTCGTGATTGTGTGGAACTCCCCGGAACAGCTTTTGCGGATTACGCATCCACGCGTACCGACGAAGCGGGAGATAAGTGGTACACTTTCAAGCCCGAGCCAAACACATACGGTGATTCATACAACCCCTCATGGAAAAATCACCCAAACCTTAGGTGGAAACAAAATCAACCCAATTCATCCAACCCACCTAATCGTTACTAACCAAACGGTCAACCATCCAACCGTACTTTCAACAACAATCCTTCTAACAACTATGGTAGTACCAACAATCTTGAAGGATTGATGTCAAAGTTCATGGCATCTCAAGAAGCTCGCATATCTAAGTTTGAAGCCGATTTCAAACAAAAGCAAAGTGAGATGACCACTAGAATTGATGCATTGTTGAAAGTTCTCAATGACCGAGAAATGGGAGCACTCCCAAGCGACACCATCAAGAATCCGAAACTAAATGTTAATGCCATATCTTCAGTTTCGTCACCCACTTCATGTCCACAATACTACTCGGTTAAATCAACGAGCACGTGTTTCAAACAAAACCAAGTTCCCCAAAAGGACCAATCAACTAAAACACCCACTATAGAGCCGGTCAAAAGCATAGTTGAAACACCTCTTACGCAAGACCTTGACGATGAATTCAAAGAACTTCACCTTGAACGCCCCGTCATTGATGTCTTAGCGCGTGCTCCTTACTATAGTGCCCTCCTAGAAAAATATGAGAAGTGTAAGCTAGGTAAAAATGGGACCGCCTTCGTTCAAAACAAGTTGCCTAAAAAGCTTGATGATCCGGGTATATTTGTTTTGCCTTGTAAGATAGGAAGATCCGAAGCTTTCGACACACTAGCCGATTTAGGGTCAAGCCTCAACTTGATTCCCTTATCCCTATTCACCGCTCTTAAGCTAGGAAAGTTAGAGGAAACGGAGGTATTGATAGGGCTAGCGGATGGGAGTATTGCCCACCCGGTTGGAATGATTAAGGATGTAGTTGTTCACGTAGGAAGGTTAACTATATTAGCAGATTTTCACGTCCTAGACATGGTTAGTGACACTACATGCCCATTATTGGTAGGAAGAGGATTTTTAGCAACCGCTAGTGCCATGATAGATTGCAAGGAATCCAAGATAGCGGTAGGAGAAGGCGATACTTGGTCGGTGTATGATGTTAAGAAGCATAGTTATGATTGTGATGATGAACCAACACCGCATTGGGTAGAAATGAATAGGAGACCATCTAGATATGGACCTTGGATAGAAAGGAACTTTATAGGACCTCAATGCCCATTCTATCTAGAAAAAGACTTTGTTGAAAAGACACATTCGATAGAACAACTCATAGCTAGAGATGAAGAGTTAGATCCCTTTGAGGACCCGTTAGTCTTTAGGAAGATGATTGAGTTATTAAGCGCGATGCCCATTCACATAGAAAGGAATAAATGGAAAAGAGAGGGGGATAAGTGTAAATGGAGGTGGGACAAGCCACCTAAAGAAGGTGACGGGTCATGGCATATTATAATGACCTTGTATGATCCGGATGGAGAGAAGTTTGAAAGGTCATACCACACTAAGGAAACCGATAGGAAGTTGAAACCTAAGTTCGATCCCAAAGATGTCCTCAATGAGGAACTCACCCGAATCACGTGATAACCCATGACTTTGAGTCTAGCTACAAGACTCGTAAATAAAGAAAAGCGCTTCTTGGGAGGCAACCCATGTTTTGTGTGATTTTATTTGTTTGATTGTTATTTGCTTCCGTATGCATGTTTTATTTTTATTGTTGGTTGATCATGTTTCTCAATTAAAATGTGGAAATACTTTATTATGTTGTTTGGCCTAGTCTTAACTCCAACCTAAAGGTATTTTTGCAAAAGATAAGTGTAAGGGGAAACCCCAAATATGTTTTCAAGAAACAAACCGATCATGATTCTCCACAATTTTAAATGAACATGTATATTCGTATTTGTTAGAGTCAAATGCTTGTATTGACTCATAATGAAGTTTTGCAGGATTTTCCAGGAAGTAGGACGAAGTTTTTCCAGAAATTTTCCGGAAACTTAACATAAGAATTTCTGCAGGTCCATTCTGACAGCGTCAGAGTATTACTCTTGACGGCGTCAGGAGTTAAAAATCTGGAAATTTTACCGGTTTTGTTTTTCTAACGGAGTCTTATGGTTTTTGTGAATTATTAAGTTTTATAATCTCCAGGAAATCTGCAAACTTCATTCCACAAGCATTATATCTTACTTTGTTTTTTAGGATTTAGTAACTTATATAGGATGCCGCCAATTTTACGCGAGGTTGCCTTGTCTATTGTTGTCAGGATTTACAGGTTATTTATGACAAGAAGATGATTTATACTCTGGAAGGGAAGCTTTGATTGTTCGTTTTCTTGGAGGAAGATTTAACCTGGTCAACCTAAAATCCATACCGAGCGAATCAGGGGAGTATTTGATTTCATTCTCTTTACTTCTTAACTTTTACATTCTTTACTTGAACATTGGGGACAATGTTCATCTTAAGTGTAAGGGGAGGGTAAAAAGATGATACCTTACATATGCACTTTCGCTTGAGTTTGTTTTGTCTGATAGTAGATGTGTAATAAAACTATGAGAAATACTTGTTAGTGCAATTTTAACGCCAAATTTAAAATTTTTTACAACATTTAGGAGTGAAACTTTAGCCATAGCAAGCGTCTCATGGATAGGAGGTTGTATGACTAGCACATAACCGTATATTCAGAAAAATTTTCCACCCAAAAATGTGAGGTTCGCCTTTAGATTTGATAGGAAAAGCATTTACTATTAGTGCTTATGAGTGTACCGGTAGCATTTAGATTCTAGAACTTGCGTTAGTGATGCATCCCGAGACCGCTAGTGAGACTACATTCGTGTGGTAGGATTTACTACATGATAAGAGGCATTAGGATCACCCTTGTGTTAAACTCGTATTATAATTACTTGACCATTTAAGTCATATTACTTGGCTAGTTAAGTCAACTAATTTTTCCCACACCCTTTGCGTTGTACTCATTTTTAGTACACGATACCCCTAGTACACCCCTCCGAGCCTATCTTTTCGTTTCTAACTTTAAGCATTTTACTTAAAGAAAGAATTTGTTACACCTCACTTAAATGTACACCCAAATCGCCTTAGCCTTCCGTGTATGCGCTCATTTTTAGTGCATTATTGTTATTTGTTAAACCCTAAGTTAACTTTCTAATTGATTACATGGTTGCTAAGTCGAGTCATATCATTGTACATATTGTTTTGGGACTATTGGGACTCATGGGTAAGTACTTATTTTATGGAGTAATGGGGAAGAACATAATATATTACCCCCATATGTACGTTAATCTTAAAAGTGCTCCAAGTGTTTTGATTTTCTTAATTCGAGTCATTAGATTAGTTTAATGTAAAGTATGTAAAGATTCAAGTGTAAGGGGAATGCTCATACCCCTATGATGTATTATTTCGGATGGTAGGGTAAGAGTGTATGCAAAAAAAATAAAATAAAATATATATATATATATATATATATATATATATATATATATATATATATATATATATATATATATAGAAAAAAACAAGAAAAAGAAAAAAAAAATAGAAAAAGAAACAAAAAAAAGAGAAAAAAAAAACATACGGACTACCATCCCGTTTTTATTCTATGTTCATTTTATGTTTTTGTTATTTTTCATTTATTAGCTTAAGTCGAGTCTAATCTTGGCTTAGCAACGATACATTGTACATGTAATTAACCAAGATTGTTAGCTCGCCACCAGTAAAAACTTCATTTATCCAACAAAACCGTGTATTTCATATCCCTACACCTAACGTTACAACCCTTTAAAAGACCTCTTTGATAGTTTATCCTAGGTGCTTACGCCATGTGGTGGAGATTTGATCCTTTCCCAAGCCTATGGTAATCTATTTTGCTATGACAGGTAGTGAGAGATATCTTCCATTTCCATAATGTTATATTACTTTATTACACCCGAGAGATGTGAGTATCTAAACACTATTTGTGAGGTGCTTGTGTATGACCTCCGTGCTTGTCTATTGGTCTTTAGTGGAACGATTATTTGTTGTAATTACTTTTATATTAGTGTTAAATGACCCCTAACTTGTCTTTCGAGTAGAATAAAAGCGCATTTGCTTGAGGAAAAGCAAATCTCAAGTGTAAGGGTATATGATGAGGCGAAAAATGATCCGTTTTTAGGGGGTCATTTAAGCCCGAATCCGACTTTATTTGATCAAATATTGCCCTAAATCGTTCCTTTTGTGATTTTAGGTGTTTGGAGAGTGAATTCTGGAAAAGAAGCCATTTTGGACGTTTTTGGAGCATAAAAGTGAAGAAAACGGCAAAGTACCAAATTTCCATGCTGAAGATACAAGGTGACGGCGTCAAGAGTAATATCTTGACGGCGTCAGACATGAAGATTAAAATACCGAAGGTGGTGACGGCGTCAAACGCCTTCATGACGGCGTCAAAGTGGCAAGAATAAAATACCGTGGTCGGTGACGGCGTCACATAGGCCGTCATAAGTAGATCAAGGCCGTCCGAGGAAGTATATGGCGGCGAGGTGACGGCGTCACATGTAACTCTTGACGCCGTCAGCCTACTTTTCCTATATATAGTTTTCTAGTTTTTTCATTAAAAGAGAGAAGTTTTGGTGAAACCCTAAAGACGAATTTGGTGCCTCTTTTACAGGTTTTTCAAGGGTTCCAAACCCTTGATACCTTGCATTGTAATTGAGATAAGTGTTCTTCTAATTCAATCAATATGTCTATGTGTTGGTTGTTTATCTCTTGTTCTTGTCTCAATTCCATTATGCTAGGCTAGATCTCTCTTGTGTTTGCTTAGATCTAATGAAACCTAGATGTTGATTACTTGTCTATTCTTGTTTTGGATGAATGATATTATATGTTAGGCTTAAGAAAACTGGCAGATCTCCAAATGGTAACATGCTTGAACATCTTAAGAAACATGAACCGAGGCGTACTAGGTCTTTATTGGTTGTATTTAATGCATGAGCCACTGTTTACAATCCCTATAGTTGTGCTGGGTCATGGTGTAGGAGGAGATAAGAGCTCATAGAGTTGGGGAGTTATGTATGCCACCCCACGAATGGTATTAAGGAATACAATCCGTCATCCATACAAGTATAACAAGTAATTAACATGTAAAAGATATCTAGGGAGTAGTGAAGTCTAAGTAAACACAATTTCTCCAATTACTGCTCACAACCTTAGTATAATTAGTTTGTTTTCATTTTTATTATTTTATTTTGAATATATCTTAGCTTTGGGTTAGTTGAATAGCAACTAATTCCGCCCACTCCTTCAAAAACCGAGATTTTAATTGCTTTCATAAAAATATAAAAATACAAAAATAATCATCTCTCACCTCTAGAACTATTAATTTGGTTTTCTAATTCTAGCGACACTATTCCTAAGCTGAACGATCAATCCCCCGGTACTTGTCACTATACTATACAACAACGATCAGGTACACTGCCTGGTGGGGGTTGTAAGCTTCTCGAGATCCCTCGAGAGGTAAAGCAAGGTGCGATTCCCACGCATCAGAGATTCGTTCCGAACCACTATAAATTTCCGCGTCTCTTTGGTTGTGTTCTTTCCTTACTCTTTACAGTACTTGTTTGTTTATGTTTGTTTGTAGCTTAATTGATATCACATAACAAGTAGAATTCAACAAGTTTCCGATAGAATATAAACCGGACCTAAAAATGGCGAAACGTTTTAGCAAGTAAAAAGAAATGGTGAAACTATTCAACCCCCCCTTCTTGATGACGTATAGTCCGCACTCGGGTCACGAACCCGACCACTAGACACTACTAATACCCAAGCCCATCACGCGTAGGCTATCATGATAAAGATTTGGGCTTACAAAGGCCCAAATTCGAATCTATTATTTATGGTCTTGATATAGGATCTCTTATTTATGGGATAAGGATCAATGGATCGTATTAATAGGGATACGCCGAAGAGTAAGGAACACGAAACCAACAAGGATTTCGTGTGTATATAAAGGGCATCTCGGCCCTCATTAAGGTATCATCTAATAACCCTAACTCTTCATTAAAACCCTAAACCGATTACTTACTCTCACGCCGGAGGATAATCGTGGGAGACAATCCTACGGTAAGTCTAACGGTGTTTTTTGTTCTCTTAGTGCGCAGGTCTTAGCATTAAGATCCTATTGATACGGGAACTGGAATCCAAACAAGGAACGCCCATCTTTTGTATCAACACTTCTAGTTTCTACAATTGGTATCAAAGCCAGGTTATCAAGATCTTTAGAGTATATTGTACTTTAAAACTTGAATTGATCTATGGAGTCTGAAAGATATATAGAAGGAAGTTATTTGAATGAGCCACCATTTTTCGAAAATGAAAATTTTGTCATTTGGAAAAATGAATTTGAAAGTTATGTGAAATCAATAGATCATGATCTTTGGCATGTCATTTCAATTGGTGATCTTCAACCAATGAAAGCAAATTTCGTAAATCAAAATTTTATAAGAAACTTTTACAAAACATTGAAGCAAAAATATTGCCCACTCTTTTCGCTCTTTATCTTTTCTCTAGTTCTCGTCTATGACTTTGTTGGGATTTACATGATTGACTTCTAGCTTCCTCGATGCAAGTCTCATTCTTGAACCTCATCTCACGCACTACTCTTCCACTTCTTCTATTTCGACTCAAAATCCACTCTTTACTTAAGTATATCGAGTCTCTTCTCTTTCTTCTGTCTCGATTCTATTCCATACCCATTCCTTAGCCTACTCGTGCGTGTTGAGTCTATTCCGTGTCTTAAAATACAAAGAGTTATGTTTTAAAACCATCCTTAACCAAAGATTTTTCATAATGACCAAAACACTAAAAACTGTCAAAATCTACAAACTGATGTGCTGGATTGTAGTCTACACAAAAGTTTTACTTCTCAAGGGATCTTGAGAAGCTTACAATCCCCACCAGGCAGTGTACCTGACCGTTGTAGTATAGTGAAGTGGAAAGTACAGGGGGATTGATCGTTCTCCACAGGGAATAGTGTTCGCTAAAATTGATATTAATCTAACTAGGTCTAGAGGTGAGTGACTCCTCCCAAACCAACCAGTCAACCGGGTGCAGTTGATAGGCCCACCTGGGAGAGAAAGTCAGTTGTTTTAAAATCCGTGGAAGTACAGGGAAATCCCCGGGTCGTTAAGTCCCAACGAGATTGAAATTGTATTTTGAACGTTTTTGGGAATGAGTGGCACTGAGGACAGTAACCAAAGATGATTGGGTTTGATTTTACACTACTGATGATATTAAGGAAATAGTATATAGCAAACTTAGCAAACAGATTTGTATACAGCACAATTCAGGAATCAAAGTGGGATACAGACTGAAGAAAAGGTGATTTTTAAACAATTTGAAACTAAAGGGGGTGCAAAGGAAACTTTTGCAAACTTAATTATAAAAGAAAAGGAAAATTAAAAAAGAAAATTATTTTTTTGATTATTTTATTATTTAATATTAATTATTAAAACTAATTAACTATTTAACTTTTTTAATTAATAACTAATTAACTTAACAACTTAATAATACAAATTTAAACTAGAAAATTGCAAAATTAATTTCTAAAAATATAAAATGACTTAAAATAAATTTAAAAACTAAAAATACTTGTTATTGTCTTTTTGTGGATTTTCTAAGAATTAAATACTAATAATATTAATTAAACTATTTAAACTATTTTAAATTACTAATTATACTAAAAATAACTTAGAAAATTAAAGAAAAATTTATAAAACTAATTAACCATCACAGGAATCCTAAAAAATTATAAAAAGTTTCTAAAAATTATATTTAGACTATTTTACTAATTATTTACTTATTAATTAATTAAAACCTAATTTAACTAAATTAATTAAGAAAATTAAAAAGTGAACAGTAGAATTTAAGAAACTATTTTCTAAAAATACTAAATGATTAATGAAATCTAGGAAAAATATAAAAACCTACTGTTGTTAAATAAAATTTAAGAAAACTATTTAATTACTAAGATTACTTAATTAATTAATTAATTAAACTATTATTAATTCTAATAATAATTAAATTAAAAGAGAAAAATCTAAGAAAATTACTGAAAATACTTTAAGATAAAAAAAAATTTAGAAAAAATATAAAAATGATGAAAAGCTTATTAATAAGCTGAAAAGAAAAATTAAAAAGATAAATTCTATTAAATAGAAGCTATCATTATTTTTAAATTTGGTTTTTTGTTGGTTTTTCTTATTGACAGATGTTAATAAGCTAAAAATAAGTTACTTTTGTGAAAGGAGTTTTGAAATAGCTTAAAAATAAGCTATGAGCTCCCCCTTGTGCTTAACAGTGACCTTATTAGCTTATTAGGACTTGGCACTATTTGAAAAAGCTGAGAAATGAACAACTAAGCATGAACAGATGGTTGAGAATTGGAAATAAGCAATATGGAACAAATAAGCACTCAGAACAAGCTTCTGAGAACAAATAAGCACTTAATCAAAACACAAGGCCTAAAACAGGCCAAACCAAGGGGTTTTGGACCTCTGTGGGGTCCACAGAAATCAAAGGTAGTTCAAAATTATGATTGAAACTTGAAGGTGGACTGGTCAACTCTCCAATAAGCCAATAAGCAGGGCTTATGGCTTATTAATGCGCACTGGGTGGTGCTTGGAATTTGTGGTCAAACACTGAGTACTCAGTGATAATGGACAAAGTTTAAGCAGCTTGCTGCCCTACCAAATAAGCCAAAATTAAACACTTAAGCTCAGAACCTTTAAGCTGGGCTTATGGGGTTTCTAAAAAGCTAAAATGGTAAGGGTGGGACCCACTAGTGAAGTAGCTATGGTCTATTGAAGTTGATGGTTAATACTGAATGCTCAATACACAACTCAGAATAAGACAAACTTTAAAGGCTAAATAAGCTAACCTAATAAGCACTGAGATCCAATTTTACGATTGATCCTAAAAGATCTACTGAAGAGCTTTTCAAAAAGCTAAAACTCAAGACCTAAGGTTTTGGTTTGCAACCTGGAGGGGGGTTTGAAACTTTGACCAAAATCAAAAGTGCCCTGGTGCAGGGCAGTACCTTGCCCTGCAGGTCTAATTAAGCTGTTGCACAAGCTTGTATAAAATTCACAAAAATAAGCTGATGGTGGGATCTTGTAACTTAAGTGATAGACAACAACTTGTGAAATGCTCAGGGTCTCAATCCCAATACAAAAATCACAATAAATCTTCCTATTTTTGGTTTTCTGAAACAAGAGAGTTTTTGACTTTTTGCAATTATGAACCAAATTGACTTTTGTTAACTTAGATCTTGGTTTTATGATTGATAATGGTTAAATAAGCTATGTTAAGACCAAATTAAGCTAAATCACTCATTTGTTAATGGAAATGGGGCATATGCCACTCTTTAACCAAGACAGAGGGTGAATTTGGCCTGTCACTAAGTAATTTTTACTTTTTAATGAATAAGGCTTGTATTTAAGTGATGTTCTGAGTTAATGAGACACTAAGGAACATGTATGAACAATAAACAACAACAAGAACAAGCCTGATCACAAGGAAACAGTACAATCCAAACACTACTTATATAATGAAAATTCAAAGAAAACTGACTAATACCACAACTTAATCTAATGATCAGTAACTATTTAATAAGTTATAGTAGAACTATATAAGCAGTAATTAACTACAAACAAGCAATGATGACAGAGTACTTAGAATTTAAAGGAAATTTCTTACAACAGCCTTCTAAGCAATCTTTCATGAACCAAGGACCACAGAACCAACCTATAGAATCCCCACAGATTCACTAACCCACAGCCATCCAAGATTTACTGTGCTCCAGCTATAACCACCATGAAACTTGAGTGTTTGACTTTCATTGACTTTTTTTGGTATTTTTTATTTTTTGATACTAATCTGACTTTTAAAGTTACTAATAGCTTATATAAGCTATCTAGGAGCTTATGTGATCCTAAGAGTCCATAACTTTACACAGAAACAGTAAAACAAGCTTAAATAATAACTATGAAATCAAGAGAAATTGCATAAACTGATTTGGTAAAGAAAACTTTAATTCATTGATTGAAAAAGAGTCAAAGTACACTGAGATTACTAGAATTACACTTTAAAAGCTTAAACTTACACTAGAAATTGAAAGGATATTAATTCGACACTACAATTACAATAAAAATACTACTTTCATCTTCTCCTTGCTTCTCTTCCTTTTATAGCTGAGCATTAGGGTTTCTGAACCCTCTCTGAACATATCCCACCCAATCTTGACCATTGAATTGCTCTGAAATGAATCCTAGCCTTTGATGCATTTTTGGCGGGAAATGCCGTTTTGGCATTTTCTCTGTATTGCGTGTGTGGGGAGGAGGAGAATTAAATGAGGAGGTGATATTAGGTGCAGAGGGGTGTGGGGAGGTGATGATGAAAGTTTTGCAAGTGGTGGTGGTGGGAAATGGTGGTTTTGCAGAGGATGGGGTGGTATTGGGGGGAAAAGGTGGTTTGGTCAACAGAGTTTGACAGGGGATTATTTAAAACGGTTTTCGAGTTTTGTGGGCTAAGGGTTGGGTGATGAGTGTTCAAACACTCATCATTTTTGTCGTATTTAAACTGCCAAAACATACAAAAACAATCAAAAAGTCATCAAAATACTTAAATTATCCCAGGGATTGTGTTTTATATGTTTTAAAAGCAAAATGAGCAAAAACAAATGAAAAATGATCAAAGTTTGCAATATTGGCAGTTTTAGTCCCCCATGTTTCAAAACTTGTCAAAAATAGTCCCTTTGCATTTATTTTGAAAGAAAAAGTCAACCCAAGCTTTTGAAAGTCAAATATCACAAAATATGATACTTGGGTCATAAGTTTCCAAATTTACATGTTTGGTCCCTAAGATTTCAAAAATGGCAGAAAAGGTCCCTGGGAATTTTGAAAAGTAGAAAATGAAAAATTGGTTCTTGGATTTTTGAAATATGGCAACATTGGTCCTTGGTAGCACTTTGGGAAGTATACAACTTCAGACCTCACACTTTGGAGAAATGACAAAAAAAGGTCCTTGTGATTCAATAAATACCAAACGGACCCTTATTATTATTAAACCCCAAAACCAAAGCCTGGTCCAAATCCAATATCCAAGCCCATCTCCACCCAGGCCCAACCCCTTTTTAATATTATGCAGGGTCAAACGGTCAAAGGGTCAAACCTCCCTTTGACCCGTCTTCCTCCCAACACCCCAACGCAAAACCAGGATACTATGTCCCCCCCCTCTCCACCTTTCCAACCAATAGCCCCCCCACAATTAATTCCCCTTACCAACCAAACCAACCCCCACCACCACCACAATAAATGCCTCACCCGTCCCGCTAATTTTGGTGCGTTTGTTTTTGGCGGGAAAAATGAAATCAACGGCTAAGATGGCTTAAAGGTTCAATTGAAGGATGGGATTTGGTCAAGGGTCAGAGAGGAAGCCTAGGGAAGTGATATATTTAAAAAAGAAGCCATGTGGGAAGAGTAGTAGCTTAATTTAGATCGATATATATATGTTAGCTCATGGGAGCCCTAGAAGTGTGTAATATTGTAATCTTAGTTAATGTAAGGTTTAGTTTATCTTCTGTAATCAAAATTCAGTCAATGAAAGTATTGCTTTAAGTTTATTTCCCATTTGCAAAGTTTCAAGTTTATTTAAGAATTTCCATTTCTTGTTCAAGAATCATTAGTGATATATAACTGTTTCATATAAGTCCAAATGTATCTATTTTAATAAGTTTTTCAAGTTTGTGGAATGGTTTTTACGTAAGTTTGAGGAAAATAGCAAAAATATTAGAAAAATAAAAATAAAATAAAAAATCATGATTCAAGGTTGAAAAAGCATGGAGCATGGTGAATTTGGGATGGCCATGGGTTAGTGGTTCTGTGGAGGGCCTATAGGATTGTCCTTGATTCCTGGTTCATTGAAAATTGCTTGGAAGGCTTTGTAAGCATTTTACTCTGATTTTTACCATTTTAGTGTACAAGTACTATTAGTGGTTTATCTGTGTCTATTTTGTCTGTTTATTGTTCAATAGATAACATGTGATCATTAGTTTGTGGTTTGGAATCATTTGTACCAAGTTTACTTGATTACTGTGTTTTAAAGGGGTGTTTAGATTTAACTGTGTGGATCACTGAGGTTGTTCTCAGTGTTTGTCACTTGTTTACTCAGCTCACTTATTGCCTAAATACACCAAGTCAAGCCTTAAATCAGTCACTTATTAACAAAAAAGTCAAAATCTCATGTAAAATGGCTTAATCATTGTCTGTGAAGGATTTGTTAGATCACAAGCTTCATTTTAAGTCAAAAGTTGTTAACTCTGCTTAATTCAATCCTTTTATACCTTATTTAACAACATTCAGTCATTAAATCTAGGTTTAAAGTTCATTAAAGTCAAAAATCAAGTTTTCATAAAATAGTCAAAATTGCTCTTAGTCAGAAATCCATTTCTGGGAGGATTTTTCTAGATTTTTGTGTTTAGAATTAGCAAGTAAAAATTGTTGTGCTTATAGTATCTCAGCTGGTCTACAAGATCCCATGGCCAGCTTATTTTTGTGATTTTTCCACAAGCTTTTTCACAAGCTCAAAGTAAGCTGCAGGGGAAGCACCTCCCCTGTGCACTGGATTCAGTCTCACTCACCCAACTTGAGTGGACCCCATAGGCCCACCTATTGGACCCCAGACCTAGATGTTTAGCTTATTAGAATGATAATAAGCCAGGCTTTCAGGAATTAAGCTTATTTTGTAGTTTAGAAGCAATTTGGTAGGGCTGCAAGTGCCCTCAAGTTGACCCCTTTTCTGACTTAAGCTGAGTAATCAGCATTTGTACCAACATACCAACCAACCCCCCCCCCCCCCTGACCTCATCTGTGGGACCCAGAGGGTGTAACTTAGTTTTTTGATAGCCAATAAGCTCAGCTTATTGGCTTATCTCTTTGTTTGGCCTTCCAGACCCCCTTGTGGACCCCACAGGCCCTCAAAAGTGACCTCTTGGACCTGTGTTGGACTGTTTGGTGATTGGATTGCTTGTAGCTTATTTGTTGCTTATTTCTTGTGCTATTTAGTTTCTTCTGTCTTATCTTAAGTAGTTGTACATCTGTTTTCAGCTTATTTGTGTTTGCATCAAAAATTGGTAGCTTTTGCATTTCATTCAAAGTCCTAATAAGCTTCAATACTCATCTGTCTTCATAATAAGCTCTCCAAATTGCTTATTTTTGACATCCAAACAAAGTTCCTTTACAAAAGTTGCTTAAAAACCATTAATAAGCAGTTGTGAAACAGAAAAATCCTAAAAAGCTCAATTTGATAAAAGTGATAGCTTCTAATTAAGCCAATTGGCTTATTACCTCAGCTTATTTATAAGCTAATTTCATTTTTATATTTTTCCTGGGCTTCTGGTATATAAAAATAATTTTTGTAATTTTCTCAGATTTTTCTTGCATCATTTGGTATTTTTCTTACTTTAAATTAGTTTTTAATAATTATTAAATAGTTAATAATTAATAATAAATAATTAGAAAATCAGAAAAATATAACTTTAATTTTAAAATTAGTTTTTAGTTATTTTTAATTTTTCCAAATTTTATTTTCAATTTTCTAGTGTAATTTCATAATTAATTTGAATTTAGGTTAATTTAAATAATTAAAAAGTAATTATTAATTAGTTAATAATTAGTAATAATTAATTAAAAAGTCTTAAAAATATATTTTCAGTTCTAAAATTAGTTTTATAGTATTTTAGATTTTTCCAAGTTTAAATTTTATTTTTCTAAGTAAATTTCATAATTATTTGTAATTTAGGTTAATTTAAGTAATTAAAATTAAATAGGAATTTAGTATTTAATTAATAGTAATTATAAAAATAGTGTAAAAATTAATATTAAATTTCAAAAAATTTTCTTAAATCATTAGGTTTGTAAAAATATCATTTTTATACCAGTAGCCTTTTCAGATCATCTCATTCACTTTTATTTGACGTACGTTTGTTCTCGTTTTCAGCAAACGTACGGTTTTTAGGTTTTAGTTAACTTCTTCTTAATCTAAATTCCAGTAATTAATCACATAGCTTTCCTAAGCTATTTCTGTTCATAATTTCCAAATAATTCTCATAACCACCCTTTTCTGTGAATAATCACCCGATCACAAACGCGCTCAGATACAATTCACAACTCGTCGGGACATAACGACCTGGGGAAACCCTATATTCCGCGGAGATTGATTCTAGGCAGTTTGACTTGGTTGACCATTTACCTGGTCAATTAGGTTGACCGTTTGGAGCCAATCATTGGGCTTGGGGTAAGGGAATGGGCTGGGTGTGTTTATTGATTGGGTTGGATTTGTTTTGGGGGGTTTTGATATTAAAGGTCCGGTTTGGTTTATTAAGGATTAAGCCCAAGGACCTTTTGTGTAATTTTGGATATTTGAGGGACTGAACATGTAACTTTCACAATGTTATCACAAGGACCATGTTTGCCATAGTTTGATAGTACAAGGTTTATTTTTGATATTTTTCCATTTTTAAAAACCTTAAGGACTATTTCTGACATTTTTCAAACTTGAGGGACTAAAGTTGCCATTTTGTAAATTTTAACTTTAAAGGACTTCTTTTGACAACGTATGAATCCCAAAGGACCTTTGATGAAATTTTATATGTTTTGAATTACCAGGGACTAGATTTGCTAATTTATGAAAGTTTGAGGACTGAAACTGTAACTTATGTGAAATATGTTGTTTTTCATCAGTTTTCAATCCTTTTTCACTTGCAACTCATAAAAACACAATTTATTGATATTTCATGTATTTTGAAGCATATCTGTATGTTTTCAGAAGTTTTTGCAGCTTAAATGTGAATGAAATGATGAGTATTTAGACATTCATCAATCCCCCACACTAAACTATTGCTAGTCCCTTGCAATCTTTTTATGAAAATTTAATAGATTTAATCTCTTTACCAAAAGCCATTACTTCTGGCGTAGCCAAATATTTTTGGTTCAAGTAAGAACTATGGTACACTGATAACCATATGATTTTGAGCAAACCATAGGCTGTCAACGGATTTGATTTGTCTTTACCAAAAGCCGTTTACTTCTGGACTAGCCAACTCTTGATGGAATTTAGTCATCATCTTGGTGAGTTGATTACCAATTATGGTTTTCCACTGCCTTTACCACAAGCCATAATCTTATGGGCTAGCCAACTCTTCACGATTAAGGATATGGTAAGTTGAATCCCATACAATTTTGGGCAAATTGTCAGCCATCAACGGTTTTTGAGATATCTTTACCAAGAGCCGTTTGCTCCTGGATTAGCCAATCCTTTTGTCGTTTAGACATGGTGGACTGATAACCACAAAATTTTTTGAAATAAAGTGATTTTTTTTTAAAATTTTGGCTAAAAATGGGGGTACTAGAAGATATAATGTGATAAAATTCACTAGAATTCCCCCCCCCCCCCCCACACACTTAGAATTGAATATTGTCCTCAATATTCAAAGTCCCGGCTATTATGCCGACTCTTTGAACGGAAAGGGATAATATTACAAGCTAAATGTGGAAATAACATTTTTCACTTTATTTATATAGATATATATACACTTTTTTTTTTTTTTTTTTTTTTTTTTTTTTTTTTTTTTTTTTTTTTATACATGGTGGATCATAACAGGGGTAACTTCCCCCACACTTAGGGTGAAAACCCCTTATACATGCTACTGTTTTTGTTTATCGAGTTGCTAGATTGACTCGATCCCCGAATTCATTGGTTCGTGGGGAAAGTTTGGAGATCCGGGACAACCATTTGTGGTACGTCCCCTCCAAAGTAGTGCTTTAACCGATGGCCATTCACTTTGAAGTTGGAACCGTCAGGTTGAGATAACTGAACAGTTCCATATGGAAATACTCTTGTTATAGTGAATGGCCCAGACCAACGAGTTTTATGCTTTCCTGAGAATATCTTCAATCGAGAATTGAAGAGAAGGACTCTGTCACCGATGTTGAAAACACGGGTTTTAATTTTAGAGTCGTGAATCTTCTTGGTTTTTTCATAAGCTTGATCACCAAGTTCGTTTAATTCGTTTAGTTGAACCTTGCGGTGATCACCCGCTGTGTGAAGGTCAAAATTTGCATGTTTTAAGGCCCAATAGGCCTTATGTTCTAATTCGATCGGAAGATGACATGCTTTCCCGTACACTAGCTTATATGGAGTACACCCGATGGGTGTTTTGTAAGCAGTGCGGAAAGCCCTTAGTGCATCATCCAGCTTATCCGACCAAGATGCACGGTTTTCTCCCACCGTCCTCTCCAGAATTCTCTTAATACCCCGATTCGAGACCTCCACATGTCCACTTGTTTGTGGGTGGTATGCAGTTGAAAGACGGTGAGTTACAGCGTATTTCAACATCACTCTTGCAAATTGTTCATTGCAGAAGTGTGTGCCACGATCACTGAGGATGGCACGAGGAGTCCCGAATCTGGCAAAGAGATACTTCAAGAATTTAACGACTACTCGGGCATCATTGGTGGGTAAGGCTTTTGCCTCAACCCATTTTGACAGATAGTCGACAGCCACGAGTATGTATTTATTCCCTCGTGAAGACGAGAACGGCCCCATAAAATCAATGCCCCACATATCAAATATTTCACAGACTTGGATGGCGTTTTGTGGCATCTCATTCTTTTTGGAAATATTCTCGTGACGTTGGCAAGCCTCACAGGTTTTGATAAGTTCATGGGCTTCTTTGTAGATTGTGGTTCAAAAGAAACCCTGATGGTAATTGTTCTGACCTTGATTTCGGTTATAATTTCCTTAGTTTTGATTGTGTTGAACCTGGTGTTGACCAGAGTTGAAATTCCCTTGGTTGTTAAAACCTTGGTTCATTCGGTTCTGGTTCTGATTCTAGTTAAAGTTCTGGTTTCTGTTTTGACCATTTTGGTTCTGGGGTTGATTAAATCCTGGTGGTCCAATGTAGTTATTGGAACGATAGCTCAACAGATTTCGGTCCCCTTGCGGTTGGTAGGAATTACCTCCCGTATTGTAGGAACCTTGGGCTGCGAATACGTTCTCTTGAGTGAAGCCACCGGAGGCTGGGCACTCATGGTATGGGTGTGGACCACCACATGTTTCACAACTGATAGTTTTGATCTGCTGATTGTGATTTTCCTGGTGAATTCGGAGAACCACAGCAGACAAATCATCAAACTTTTTGGTAAGAGCAGCTATTTCATTACTTGCCGGAGTGACTGACTTACATGAGTCATTCCTCTCTGCAGAGGAGTCCCAAAAATTGTGATGGGTAGTCATGTTTTCAATTAAGCCATAACACTCTTCTGGGGTCCTTTTCATAAAGGTGCCCCCAGCAGCAGCATTGATGGTGTTACGATGACGAAGTGTCAAACCATTATAAAAGGTATCAATAATGGTGACAAGAAGCATGTTATGATTAGGACACCGATCAATGGCAAGTTTGTAGCATTCCCATGCCTCAAATAAGGACTCTTCGGGAAGCTGTCTGAAGTTACTAATATCGTTTCTCAGCTTTGTAACCATGGATGGTGGAAAATATTTAGCCAAGAACTTAGTAACCATCTCATCAAAGGTATGGATCGAATTCTTAGGAAGTCGATCGAACCAAGCAGTCGCATGATGAGTGAGAGAATATGGGAACAGGTATAAACGCAGGCCGTCTTCGGTGACGCCATTTTGTTTCATGCTCTGGGTGACGGTTAAAAATTTATCGAGATGCTTGTTAGCATCGTCACCCGGCAAACCGTGGAACTGACACGAATTCTGGACCTGTTGTATCATGTTGTGTTTTAGTCCAAAATCCGTGGCTCCAATTGTGAGTGGTGCAATGGGTCCACCTCTCCTGTGCATGGTAGGTTGACATAGTTCCTCCATTGTTCGGGTGTTAGGAACTACGTCCTCCTTGGGAGGGATTGGGGGCTCGTCGTCCATTTTTAATGTGTGTTCTTCTTCAACAGTACGTAACTCGGGTATGTTTTTCTGACTTTTACGCTTTGTTTGTGAACGAGTGCGCATGCACTAAAAACAATTTTTCAAAACAAGATCGAGGCAAAACCACATTGAACTTAAATCCAATAATCACAAGTGAATGGCTTCTTTGAAAAAGGTACACCACTCACAGGGATACAATGGCAAGTTTTTATCTTATGTTTGGGAGCTTATTATGTTCACACTCCCAGTTGGTAGGTGTTCTGCCTTGGTTTGCGGTGGTAATCTTTTATGTAATTTATTCACTGTAAAATGTTTTTGGTTTTCATGTATGGGTGAAAAAACTTGGATAATATTTTTGGAACCGATTCGTTAACCGAAATCGTTCCTTTAAGATTGCTCACAGGGTGGCGGGTGAGAAGAATGGATCTCTCTTCAGTTCGCAATTTAATGTTAGAACTTTCGTATTCCACCTGTGTAGGTTGTAATCTTAAAGATAACGAAGTAATTTAACTTCACAGTTTGTTTTGTTGTTTATGATTTTTTTTGGTCTTTTTAACATTTCAGGAAAATTGTTAATAAACTTTTTCAGTTTTGATTTTGATTTTCACAAAAATTTACAAAGTGGTGGTATTTGTACAGGAGGGGTTTTGAAAACCACTAAACATAAAACGTTTTGAAATACGCAACAACCTTCCCGGGAGCGGCGCCAAATATTGACTCCTCCCAAACCAACCAGTCAACCGGGTGCAGTTGATAGGCCCACCTGGGAGAGAAAGTCAATTGTTTTAAAATCCGTGGAAGTACAGGGAAATCCCCGGGTCGTTAAGTCCCAACGAGATTGAAATTGTATTATGAACGTTTTTGGGAATGAGTGGCACTGAGGACAGTAACCAAAGATGATTGGGTTTGATTTTACACTACTGATGATATTATGGAAACAGTATATAGCAAACTTAGCAAACAGATATGTATACAGCACAATTCAGGAATCAAAACGGGATACAGACTGAAGAAAAGGTGATTTTTAAACAATTTGAAACTAAAGGGGGTGCAAAGGAAACTTTTGCAAACTTAATTATAAAAGAAAATGAAAATTAAAAAAGAAAAATATTTTTTTGATTATTTTATTATTTAATATTAATTATTAAAACTAATTAACTATTTAACTTTTTTAATTAATAACTAATTAACTTAACAACTTAATAATACAAATTTAAACTAGAAAATTGTAAAATTAATTTCTAAAAATGTAAAATGACTTAAAATAAATTTAAAAACAAAAAATACTTGTTTTTGTCTTTTTGTGGATTTTCTAAGAGTTAAATACTAATAATATTAATTAAACTATTTAAAATATTTTAAATTACCAATTATACTAAAAATAACTTATAAAATTAAAGAAAAATTTATAAAACTAATTAACCATCACAAGAATCCTAAAAAATTATAAAAAGTTTCTAAAAATTATATTTAGACTATTTTACTAATTATTTACTTATTAATTAATTAAAACCTAATTTAAATAAATTAATTATGAAAATTAAAAAGTGAATAGTAGAATTTAAGAAACTATTTTCTAAAAATACTAAATGATTAATGAAATCTAGGAAAAATATAAAAGCCTACTGTTGTTAAATAAAATTTAAGATAACTATTTAATTTCTAAGATTATTTAATTAATTAATTAAACTATTATTAATTCTAATAATTATTAAATTAAAAGAGAAAAATCTAAGACAATTACTGAAAATACTTTAAGGTAAAAGAAAATTTAGAAAAAATATAAAAATGATGAAAAGCTTATTAATAAGCTGAAAAGAAAAATTAAAAAAATAAATTCTATTAAATAGAAGCTATCACTATTTTTAAATTTGGTTTTTTGTTGGTTTTTCTTATTGACAGATGTTAATAAGCTAAAAATAAGTAACTTTTGTGAAAGGACTTTTGAAATAGCTTAAAAATAAGTTATGAGCACCCCCTTGTGCTTAACAGTGAACTTATTAGCTTATTAGGACTTTGCACTATTTGAAAAAGCTAAGAAATGAACAACTAAGCATGAACAGATGGTTGACCATTGGAAATAAGCAATATGGAACAAATAAGCACTCAGAACAAGCTTCTGAGAACAAATAAGCACTTAATCAAAACACAACGCCTAAAACAGGCCAAACCAAGGGGTTTTGGACCTCTGTGGGGTCCACAGTAGTCAAGGGTAGTTCAAAATTATGATTGAAACTTGAAGGTGAATTGGTCAACTCTCTAATAAGCGAATAAGCAGGGCTTATGGCTTATTAATGAGCACTGGGTGGTGCTTGGAATTTGTGGTCAAACACTGAGTACTCAGTGTACTTAGTGATAATAAACAAAGTTTAAGTTGCTTACAGCCCTACCAAACAAGCCAAAATTAAGCACTTAAGCTCAGAACCTTAAAGCTAGGCTTATTTGGTTTCTAAAAAGCTAAAATGCTAAGGGTGGGACCCACTAGTGAAGTAGCTATGGTCTATTGAAGTTGATGGTTAATACTGAATGCTTAGTACACAACTCAGAATAAGACAAACTTTAAAGGCTAAATAAGCTAACCTAATAAGCACTGAGATCCAATTTTATGATTGATCCTAAAAGAAATACTGAAGAGCTTTTCAAAAAGCTAAAATTCACGACCTAAGGTTTTGGTTTGCACCCTGGATGGGGGTTTGAAACTTTGACCAAAATCATAAGTGCCCTGGTTTAGGGCAGTACCTTGCCCTGCAGGTCTAATTAAGCTGTTGCACAAGCTTGTATAAAATTCACAAAAATAAGCTGATGGTGGGATCTTGTAACTTAAGTGACAGACAACAACTTGTGAAAAGCTCAGGGTCTCAATCCCAATACAAAAATCACAATAAATCCTCCTATTTTTGGTTTTCTGAAACAAGAGAGTTTTTGACTTTTTGCAATTATGAACCAAATTGACTTTTGTGAACTTAGATCTTGGTTTTATGATTGATACTGGTTAAATAAGCTATGTTAAGACCAAATTAAGCTAAACCACTCATTTTTGAATGGAAATGAGGCATATGCCACTCTTTAACCAACATAGAGGGTGAATTTGGCCTGTCACTAAGTAATTTTGACTTTTTTATGAATAAGGCTTGTATTTAAGTGATGTTCTGAGTTAATGAGACACTAAGGAACATGTATGAACAATAAACAACAGCAAGAACAAGCCTGATCACAAGGAAATAGTACAATCCAAACACTACCTATATAATGAAAATTCAAAGAAAACTGAGTAAATGATGAGGCGAAAAATGATCCGTTTTTAGGGGGTCATTTAAGCCGGAATTTGAATTTATTTGATCAAATATTGCCCTAAATCGTTCCTTTTGTGATTTTAGGTCCTTTGGGAGTGAATTATGGAAAAGGAAGCCTTTTTGACGTTTTTGGAGCATAAAAGTGAAGAAAACGGCAAAGTCTTGATTTTCCTTGCTGAGAACAGTAGATGACGGCGTCAAGAAGGATTTGATGACGGCGTCAAGAGCGAAATGGATGACGGCCCAGAGAAAACGTGACGGCATTAGAACAAGGGCGTCAAGAGTAAAAGTGGTGACGGCCTAGAGCAAAAATACACATGACGGCATCTGATCTGGATCTAGGCAATCCGAGAAGATTTTTGGCGGCGAGATGATGGCGTCAGAACTTTCCTCTTGACGCCGTCACCTCATGAAATCTATATATACTTTTCTAATTTTCATTCAATAAAAAGTGGAATTTGTGTGGAGAATTTTAGGGTCGAACCTAATAAACCCTAGCTCGTTTGTAACATTATTTTCAAGGGTTTTCACCCCTTGAAACCCTTCATGTTCAATTGAGATAAGTATCCTTTCAATTCATTCAATATGTCTATGTGTTGTTTGAATATATCTTACGCTTGTCTTGATTTTAACATGCTAGGCTAGATCTTCTATGTGTTTGCTTAGATGTAATGAAACCTAGATGTTGATTATAGGTTGATTGCTTGTTTATAGTTGTAATGGATGAATGATTTCAATGTTAGGCTTAAGAAAACTGGCAGATCTCCATTGTGTAACTTGCTTGAACGTCTTAAGAAACATGAACCGATGTGTACTAGGATTTTATGGTTGTATTTAATGCATAAGCGAATTCTAGTGACCCCATGTTAGGAGCTTCTTGCAGGCTCGATATAGGAGCGAAGTAGGAGCATATAGAATTGGGGAAGTAAGTACGCCAACCCATGATTGGTATTAAGGAATATAACCCGTCATCCACGCAACTGTAACAAGTAATTAACCTGTAAAAGATATCTAGGGAGTAGTGAAATCTAAGTGAACATAATTCTCCCATTTATTGGTCACACCATACTAGTTTAAATTAGTTTATTTTCATTTTTGTTATTTTATTTTGATTGCATCTTAGTTATTGGGTTAGTTGATTAGCAACTCATTTCGCCAACTCCTCTAAAAACCGAGATTTTTACTTGCTTTCATAAAAACATAAAAATACAAAAAGAATCATCCCTCACCTCTAGACCTAGTTTTTAGGTTTTCTAATCCTAGCGACACTATTCCTGAGTTGAACAATCATTCCCCCGGTACTTGTCAATATACTATACTACAACGATCAAGTACACTGCCTGGTGGGGGTTGTAAGCTTCTCGAGATCCCTCGAGAGGTAAAGCCTGGTGCAATTCCCACGCATCAGTAAACTAATACCACAACTTAATCTAATGATCAGAAACTATTTAATAAGCTATAGTAGAACTATATAAGCAGTAATTAACTACAAACAAGCAATGATGACACAGGACTTAGAATTTAAAGGAAATTTCTTACAACAGCCTTCCAAGCAATCTTTCATGAGCCAAGGACCACAGAACCAACCTATAGAATACCCACAGATTCACTAACCCACAGCCATCCAAGATTTACTGTGCTCCAACTACAATCACTATGAAACTTGAGTGTTTGACTTTTGTTGACTTTTGTTGACTTTTTTTGATATTTTTGATTTTTTGATACTAATCTGACTTTTAAAGTTACTAATAGTTTATATAAGCTATCTAGGAGCTTATGTGATCCTAAGAGTCCATAACTTTACACAGAAACAGTAAAACAAGCTTAAATAATAACTATGAAATCAAGAGAAATTGCATAAACTGATTTGGTAAAGAAAACTTTAATTCATTGATTGAAAAAGAGTGAAAGTACACTAAGATTACTAGAATTACACTTTAAAAGCTTAAACTTACACTAGAAATTGAAAGGATATTAATTCGACACTACAATTACAATAAAAATACTACTCTCATCTTCTCCTTGCTTCTCTTCCTTTTATAGCTGAGCATTAGGGTTTCTGAACCCTCTCTGAACATATCCCACCCAATCTTGACCATTGAATTGCTCTGAAATGAATCCTAGCCTTTGATGCATTTTTGGCGGGAAATGCCGTTTTGGCATTTTCTCTGTACTGCGTGTGTGGGGAGGAGGAGCATTAAATGGGGAGGTGATATTAGGTGCAGAGGGGTGTGGGGAAGTGATGATGAAAGTTTTGCAAGTGGTGGTGGTGGGAAACGGTGATTTTGCAGAGGATGGGGTGGTATTGGGGGGGGGGGGAAAGGGTGGTTTGGTCAACAGAGTTTGACCGGGGATTATTTAAAACGGTTTTTGAGTTTTGTGGGCTAAGGGCTGGGCTTGGGGTAAGGGAATGGGCTGGGTGTGTTTATTGATTGGGTTGGATTTGTTTTGGGGCGTTTTGATATTAAAGGTCCGGTTTGGTGTATTAAGGATTAAGCCCAAGGACCTTTTGTGTAATTTTGGATATTTGAGGGACTGAACATGTAACTTTCACAATGTTATCACAAGGACCATATTTGCCATAGTTTGATAGTACAAGGTTTATTTTTGATATTTTTCCATTTTTAAAAACCTTAAGGACTATTTCTGACATTTTTCAAACTTGAGGGACTAAAGTTGCCATTTTATAAATTTTAACTTTAAAGGACTTCTTTTGACAACTTATCAATCCCAAAGGACCTTTGATGAGATTTTATATGTTTTGAATTACCAGGGACTAGATTTGCCAATTTATGAAAGTTTGAGGACGGAAATGGTAACTTATGTGAAATATGTTGTTTTTCATCAGTTTTCAATCCTTTTGCACTTGCAACTCATAAAAACACAATTTATTGATATTTCATGTATTTTGAAGCATATCTGTATGTTTTCAGAAGTTTTTGCAGCTTAAATGTGAATGAAATGATGAGTATTTAGACACTCATCAGTGAGGGATGATTCTTTTTGTATTTTTGTATTTTTTGGAAAGTAAGTAAAAATCTTAGTTTTTGGAAGAGTGGGCAGAATTAGTTGCTAGTTAACTAACCCAATTAACTACTAATGCAATAAAAATAAAAATGACAAGAAAATAAAATGAGAAAACTTATATATGGAGAAAACATGTTTACTTAGACTTCATTACTCCCTAATTATCTTTTATTGATTGATATGCTTGTTACAATTGCGTAGGTGACAGGTTGCATTCCTTAATACCATTCATGGGGCCGTGTACGATCTTCCCTAACTCTATAAGCTTATATCTCTTCCTATGGCGACACGTTTAGTATCCTAACCATGGCCTCCTTAATAGTCACTTACGCATTAAATACAACCATTAAAATCATAGTACACATCCGATTCATGTTTCTTAAGACGTTCAAGCATGTTACCATATAGGAGATTAGCCAGTTTTCTTAAGCCTAACATCGATTATCATTCACCTAACAACAACTAATAACAAACCATCAATCAATAATCAATAACTAGGTTTCATTATATCCACGCAAACACAAATAAACCTAGCCTAGCATGTTAAAAGGAAGACAAGCATAAGATATAATCAAACAACACATAGACATATTGAATGATTGATGGATTACTTATCTTTAATTGAACATGGAAGAAACAAGGGTATGAAACCCTTAAAAAGTTCTGAAATTCGTACTAGGGTTTTTGTGTGTGTTCCACCAAAAAGTTCCTCCCTTAATGAATGAAAAATCAAAAACTATATATAGATTTACATGGGTGACGGCGTCACCTTTTGATGGTTGACCCCGTCATCTCGCCACGGCTAAGGTTTCTTGTCGCCCAATCCAACTTCTTGACGTCGTCACTCTTTATGTCTTTTAGGCTGTCAAGCTTTAGTGTGATACGTGACGGCCTACCCCTGGTAGAACGTGACGCCGTCACTTGTAAAACCTCAAATTGTCTTATGGCGTGTCAATTGTAAATGTAATATCTGACTCTTGTCACATAAGCTGACGCCGTCCCATTGAATATGTTGACGCTGTCAAGTGCAAATTCCAGCATGGATTCTTAACTTTGTCATTTTCTTCACTTTTTGCTCAAAAACGTCCAAAAAGCTTCCTTGTCCAGAATTCTCTTCAAAAGTACCTAAAATGACAAAAGGAACGATTTAGGGTAATAATTGATCATATTATCATGACGTTGGGCATAAATGACCCCTTATAAGCGTAACAAATTTCGGCTCATCAAATACCCTTACACTTGGGATTTGCTTGTCCTCAAGCAAATGAGCTGTGGAAAACTAGAATGGGGGTTGAATAGTTTACCGGTTTTTAAGTTAATTATCTTGTGAAACTTTACGTTTAATCAAAGATCTAAACTACAAGACAATATATAATATGCAAGAGTAACGAAAGAAACAATCAAACCACAGCACGATAGTTTATCGTGGTTCGGCTACAAGGACTCTTTTTCCTTGCCCTACTCCACGCCTCGAGTATCCAACTCGAGAGTTTCTTTCACTAGTCAACAAGCTCCTTTCACCAGCGGAGAAAACCTTACACGTCGCTTACACAAGATTACCGACACAAAGCTAGATGTCGAGTTCTTTTGCAAGGGTACAACCACTCCTGTCACACTATGTATTTTAAGGCCTAAAATACTAACCGACCACTACTGAATATACACAATCAAATGCAGTATAGACTACCTGAAGTCTACACAATGCTAAGCTAACAAGTCTTGCAACCTTGTGTTGAATACTTGTAACTTTTATATGAACTTGTGAAATTCTTTGCTACACGAGAACTTCAAACAAATGAAATGTTAATGAGTTAGATGATTAATATGAATATGTATGTGCAAAGTATATATGAGAAGTGATGAAAGATTTCTTGCAAATGACTTGGTATTTATAGCCAAACAAACTAGACCACTGGCGGATCCGGCAGAACCCAAACAAGGGTTCCGCCCTTGTAACCCCAGGGTTCCACCAGTGTCTGACAGTCAAAGCTTTCAAAAAATCTTTCCGTATCTAGCAATGTCAAATAAAGCTTCTTCAAGTCAACACACAATATATAGAGTAAGAGACCATCTATAATGTGTAAGAACAATGTGTAAGAAGTCTTAGGAAAGTCAAACACTCAATCTTTCCATAAATGCACATGTTACATTTTCTTAGAAATATGAAAATGCTATGTTAAATGTAAAATGTAAATGTAGCAAGTAAAGTCTAGTTATGCTAGACTAAAACTAAAATCATGTTTTACTAAAAACTAAAGTTTACACTTTGTCGTTAACAAAACTTAGCAAAGATCGTAAAATATAAATAACGTTTTTAGGCGATATTTGTATTAACAATCTCCCCCTTTTTGTTGATGACAAAACATAAACTTTATTTTTAAGTAAATCACTAATTATTGTGTTAAGTCTTTAAAAGTTTTATATTTAAACTTGTTTTACTTATTTGATGAAAACCATTTAAGAATATAAGTTTAAATATATTTTCTCTCCCTTTTTGTCGAAACAAAAAGAAGAGTCGCGAAGCGGAAAAATGCAAGTACTCCCCCTTGGACAATACTCCCCCTAAATGGAGTGCCAAGTTAGGAAACATGGATTTTGAACCTACAATAAAAGAGTTAGTTGGTGATAATTACACATGACAAATCGTGTAGTCGTAACATAATATGAGAGTAGAAGCAACCGCAATCACAACTCATATAAGGTAAACCAACAATGCAATCAAGATAGTAGAAAAGATTTCATTCCAAGTAAAATTTGACATTTTAAAAGTCAAAGACAAGAAATGAAAAATATCTTCCTACTTTTAGAAAGAAAAAAAAACATAAAAGATAGTACGCTCTAAGAGTCGTTTCGGTGTGAGAGAGCATCCAAACATTCAAGAATGTGTTGTAGAGCAAATCGGGTTTCATCTTGGACTTGGTGGAGCATGATTTTTATGCTCTCACTTATTTTAGCCGCCCACTCACAATGTGAGCAACCATGGCGGGATTGGGTAGGATTTGATCATGGGATGATGGTTGAGGTGGTGGAATGGTGGCGGTTTCTTTGGAGGAGGAAGGGTTTACAACGGATGCAAGCAAGGTGGTTTGAAACTCCATGGATTGATGGAGATGATTATCCACCATGCTTTTGAAAGCATCGAGGTTATCAAGGCGGTCGTTGATTTCCTCGTGGGAGTTTGGAGGTTTGTTCCATAACGACGCCTCAAATTTCCTCATATGAGGGAAAGAGGGACTCAAAGTGGTGGGAATGGGATTGTGGTTGTGATACTTGAGGTTGTGGTGGTTGGTGTTGTCCTAGGTGAGGTTCTTCATAGAGGGGTCCATGGATGTCTTTGTAGATAGGGTAAAACAACAAGGGTTTAGGTTGTGAAGGTTGTTCTTGTGGTGGTGGCTCTTGTTCAAACGGGACATTGGGCTTAAAGAATGCCCGTATGTGTTCATTTGCCATTCGTTCGATAGAAGCAAACGAAGGCAAGGGTGGTGGATTTTGTGATCTAGGTGGAATATCCTCAAGATTGTCTAGAAAAGGATGTGGTGATGTTGGTGGAGTTCCAAAGAGTTCCATTGGTTCAAGTTTTGGTGATTTAGGTGGTGATGGAGACTTGGATGGTTGAGTTGGAGCCGGTGGTGGACTTGGATCAATTGGTGTCTTTGTTGGTGGTGGAGTTGTGATAACTTGATTGAATTTTGGTGACGGTGTGGGAGTTGCAAGATTAAGAAAGGTTTCGTCTTTGATAGGTGAGGAAATGATTAGTGGTGATTCATCCGAAGATGAGGAGCTAAGGTTGATGGTGGTGTTGCAACAAAATGGTTTTACACTTATTCGTGTGGTTCTCCTAATGGGTCGGGATGGTGGAGAGGTGATTGTTGACTTTTTTCATTGTCAAAATATTGGTGTAGAGGATTAGATTAAGAGATTAAGATGGTGATGGTGTGATTTGGAAGTGTTCTAAGATGGTCAAATTTATAGAGTTGAAGAATTGTGGAAAGGAGTGTTTGGATTTGATGTTCTACCATACAAAAGTTGAGGTTTCTAATGATTTGGAAGAGTTATAAAGGTTGTCAAATCATTGGAAGTTAATCCAATGAAAATGGTGGACTAAGAAGACAAAGATTTGCACTAAATGCTTAGTGGTCTTGTCATAGTGTTTTGGATCAGATGTCCCACGGATACCAAGGAACCTTTAGGAGGGTTCCTTGCCTTATGGGCAAGGGTTCCTTGGGTTGGTTATGAATAAATTTGATTTTTGGCGGGAAAGGGGTTTCTAGTGGTTCTAGAGGCTGAGATTGATCCTAATGTACTTATCAAGTAATGAGAAAGGATTTCCTAACTAAAAACTCGGATTAGGAGTTGTGGGAAATATGGAATTTCGAAAAGTTAAAAAATTTTGCAGGTTGCCTGACGAAACCCTACGACATCAAAGGCAGAACCCTGTTTTGGGTTCCGTCAGATCTGTTGGGCCAAATCTGGGTAACCTAGAAAATTACACTGGCGGAACCCTGTTTTTGGTTCCGCCGGTTCCGCCAGACCCCAAAAACTGGATAGAACGGGTTTTTCATCGTCGAGACGATTTCCAATTTTTCCAAAAATTTCTAAAACATAAACTTAAATTTAAATCTGATTAGGAAATGCAAAAATTAGGTATAGAAACACTCTTACCGTTGGACTTTGACCGGGGGCTAGTGAATTTTACTATACTTAGTGAAATTTTTCATAGATATGAAAATTTAACAACATGACAAATGTTGTCATCCTACATAATCGTTAGCACAAACATGTTCTAGACATAACCAAATATCCCTAAAAATACATCGATCCATGAAACAAAGTATTAAACATCCAAATTGTTCAAATAACACGTAGTGCCAAACACTACTTCACACACGCTCTCATTGGCGATCGGCCTTCTTCTTGAGCTTTCCAAGGAACCTCCCGAGACATTTGAACATCCCCTTAGTTTGCTTGAATTCCTCCGACTCATTCGGAATATTTGGAAGTTGTGAAAGGTATTCAAGAGGTGGGAGCCTAGAGTTGGGTATCGTATCATCTTCACTTATTGAAGATGACGATGAGGAAGTAAGAGGATGAGGACGTTTCCCTTGGGTTTTGTAGACTCTCTTATCACTTAGTGGGACAAATGTGTGTGGGATGAAAGATTAGTCTAGGCGAAGACCTCTAGGAGTTAGAGGAAAAAGAGCAACATGCCTATAGAGACGGGTCAAGAGCATTCCATATAGCATAGCCGTTGTACCTTGCAGGGAATGTCGGCCATTCTTTTGTCTATGTAGTAGGCCAAGTTGAAGGGTAGAGCATGTAGCAAATGAAAACATTGATATGATCCCGGTTTCCTATGGTGCTAATGACATTGGCTCTACGGAGTTCTTCCTATTTCTTGAATTGAGGCTTGAGCTCGTTGAGTTCCATACCATAAGGATCCTTGTTGACCTCATTTCTGGAACGAGTTCTCCTAGTGTCGGAGATCCTAATGAAAAGGTGATCACGAAGTACATCCTTGGATACAAGAGGAGTATCATATGGATGAATGAAGTCATAGAGGGTGTCAAGAGTTGAAAGGGTATGTTTCTCAGTGTAGATGCAAGTACCACGGTTTGGAACACCTAGGATTTGAGTAAATTCATTGAGAGTGAAGGAGTATTGGTGACTACTAACCATGAAGTTGATAGACATGCGACCATAATCATCGGTGGAAAGAGTGACGGATGCATAGAATTCTAGAATGAACCTAGGACGAATAGGCTCATCGATTTCCAAGAGACAATCAAAGTTGATGGCGGCAAGTTCCGTATGGAGGTTTGTGCCGGCTAGGAAGGATGGGTCAATGGTTTTACCCTCGTGAACATAACGTTTTTCTAAGGCTTTGAAAATGTTGATTTGAGTTTCGGTAAGACCTTTGGTTTTGTGGTGTTTGGGTAGGTACTTAATGGTGTCCTTGTGGTCGTAATGAGTCACGGGAGGCATGATGATTCCTAGAAAAATAAAATTTCACATTTTAGTCTAAATTAGCAACTATTGTAATGTGGATGTTCTAGTGTGTGCCTATATGAAAACAATGTGGAGGTGCGGTTATCTTGACTCATTTTGATGCTTAAAACGTTTTATAATGCAAGTTTTGTTATAAAACAAAAGATAACCCAAATGCTCCTAATTCAATGTAGCTTCGTTTGAATGTACCCGAAAATACGTATTGGTTATGTATTCCCTTTTGAATTCAAGAGACATTATGCAAGTGATGATTAAAACACAACGTTTTTATTTTGTATTCACAATGTGAGACGAAAAAATATTTGTCCTATTTGTGAGAAATTTTTGCAAGAATTTGACATGGGGTGTTTTAGCAAAAATGTTAATGACTTACAAAGATGCAATTCCTAACTATGGGAAACATGATTAGTTTTGTTTAACATCTAATTTTCTACATGAATTTCTCAAGTTAATGCATAACCCCGAGTTTTTGTTTTTGTGCAAAAATAGAATTCCTAGACATAGATCAGAAGTATGGTTATATTTGGAATACTTACAATGATGATTAGAGAGCAATGTGTATGAAGGAAGACTCAAAATTTCGTTGGTTTGGATATGTGATGAAGTGAATAGTAGCAGCTTGGGAGTTGTGGTATGAGATAATGGGTGTTTGGTTTAATATAAAGTAAAAAAAAAAATATGTGGGTCGGCGGATACGGCGGAACCAAATATTGGGTTCCTCCCTTTATGTCGCAGGGTTCCGCCGCATCAGCAGAGAAGAAAAATTGTTTTGATTTGTTTTGATTTTTGTGATTTTATTCTAATGTACAGATCTAGAATGTAGGTTCCATGAGCCCTAAGCCAAGTCTAAGAAGGTTAAATGGTTCTCGTTTAAGAGGTTTTGTGAGAATGTCGGCAATGTTGTCTTCGGAAGAAACTTTCTCAATTGAGATGTTCCCTTTTTGAACATTATCACGAAGGAAATGATGACGGATTTCAATATGTTTGGTACAAGCATGTTGAACTGTATTTTTGATAAGATCTATGGCTCCTTTGTTGTCACAAAGAATGGAGATGTTGTTGAGTTGAATTCCGTAGTCGACAAGAGCTTGCTTCATCCAAAGAACTTGTTGACATGCTTTTCCGGCCAATACGTATTCAGGTTCCATTGTTGAAATAGCGAGAACCATTTGTTACTTAAAGAACCATGAGGTGAGACAATGTCCAACAAAAGTACAAATACCACTTGTACTTTTTCTATCAATATAGTCACCGGCATGGTCCGAGTCGGCATACACTATGGTGTCTACTCCCGTTCCTTTGGGATACCATAATCCTAAACGTGTAGTACCCTTAATATATCTAAAAATCCTTTTTACGGCTTCAAGATGAATTGTTTTAGGATCTTCTTGAAAACGAGCACATAGTCAAACACTAAACATAATGTCGGGTCTACTAGCCGTTAAGTAAAGTAGACTTCCAATCATACGTCTATATTTAGTGCTATCTACGGATTCACTTTCCTCGTCCTTGGTTAGTTTGGTTTCCGTAGACATAGGCATTTTGATTGGTTTTGAGTATTCTAAGACAAATTTCATAAGCATGTCCTTATTATATTTGGATTGGTTAAAGAAGATACCATCTTCTAGTTGTTTGATTTGGAGTCCTAGGAAAAAGTTGAGTTCTCCCATCATACTCATTTCAAACTCGTCATGCATGATTTTTGAGAAATCGTCACATAATTCTTGACAAGTTGATCCGAATATAATGTCATCAACATAGATTTGGACTATGATAATATGTGAACCTTTCTTCTTAGTGAAGAGAGTATTATCAACTAAGCCCATGGTATACCTATGGTCAACTAGGAAGTTTTTAAGTCGATCATACCATGCTTTTGGAGCTTGCTTAAGTCCGTATAAAGCCTTTTTAAGTTTGTAAACATGATTAGGTTTTTCAAAATCGGTGAAGTCCAGTGGTTGAGCAACATACACTTCTTCATTAATAAACCAATTTAGGAATGCACTTTTGACGTCCATTTGAAAGAGTTTAAAATTGTGTGCGCATGCATATGCAAGTAAAATCCTAATTGACTCGAGCCTAGCAATCGGAGCAAAGGTTTCATCGTAGTCAATGCCTTCTTGTTGATTATATCGTTGTGCTACTAGCCTAGCTTTGTTTCTAGACACCACACCGTTTTCATCCATTTTATTACGAAAAACCCATTTTGTTCCAATTATTGTTTGACTTTTTGGTTGAGGAACTAATGTCCAAACATCATTTCTAATAAATTGGTTTAATTCTTCTTGCATATCCATTACCCATGATTCATCTTTTATAACTTCGTTTATATTTTTCGGTTCAAGAGTTGACACGAAACAAAAGAAGTTACTTTCATTTTGGACTTTTAATCTTAGTGTTCTTTCATTAATATTTCCTATGACACTATCTAATGGATGACTTTTGGATTCTTTGACATTGACAATTTCTTTGTTTAATAGTTTAGCTTCCTTGTTATCATTTTCAATTTATTGATTTTCCATTGCTTGATCTTCAACTAAGTCATCATCTACCAAAGGTGATGTCTTAGAGGGAGGTGGACTTTCGTCAAATGTTACGTTTAACGATTCCTCGACTCTTAAGGTTTCTTTATTTAGAACAATGTAAGCTTTACTACTTTGTGAATATCCAAGAAACACACCTTCATAAGACTTTGAGTCGAATTTGGTGAGATAATCCTTGGTGTTAAAAATAAAGAATTTACTCCCAAACACTCTAAAATATCATAATGTAGGCTTTATACCTTTATATAGTTCATATGGAGTTTTGTTCAAAAATGGTCTAATTAAGACACGATTTAAAATGTAGGTTGACATGTCAATGGCGTTACACCAAAACTTTTGAGGAATGTTTTGTTCATTAAGCTTTGTTATACTAATCTCTTGCAAAGTCCGGTTTTTACGTTCTACTACAACGTTAGATTGAGGAGTGCGTGGTGCCGAAAAGTTATGTGTTATACCATTTTTATCACAAAAGTATCCAAATTGTATTTTATTGTCAAACTCATGACCATGGTCCGTTCTAATAGACATAATGCATGTTCCTAGTTGATTTTGAATTTGCTTACTTAGAATTTCTAATTTGTCAAAAGCTTCATTTTTACTTTTCAAAAATTTTGTCCAAGTATACCTTGAGTAATCATCTATTATAACCAAAGTGTAGAAGTTACCTCCATAACTTTGTATAGCGGATGGACCAAACAAATCCATATGTAAAAGTTCTAGACACCTAGATGTAGACACTACATTTTTAGCCTTATGGCTACTATGAACTTGTTTACCAACTTTGCAAGCATCACAAAAGTGTTGGTCGTATTTCAACTTGGGTAGGTTTCGAACTAGGTCTTTAGATGAGAGATTGTGAATAAGTCTCATATTAGTGTGTCCTAAGCGTCTATGCCATAAAGTTGAAGATTCATCTAATGAGGTGAGACAAAGATTGTCTCTAGATATTTGATCCATCTTCATGACATACACGTTGTTCTTAAGAACACCTCTAGCTATAGTTATGCCATCTTTAAGTATTTTACTTCCATTTTCACTAAAAAGGATGTTATACTTATTCCGGCAAAGTTGACTAATACTAAGGAGATTACAGCCTAAGTTATCAACATGAGCTACATCATCTATAGAGAGAGAGTCATGAGAGATTGTACCTTTTTTGACGATTTTGCTTATAGCCTTGCTACCAAAAGTGACATTACCTCCATCACATTTTTGATAAGATGGAAAGAGGCTTTTGTTCCCCATCATGTGCCTTGAGCAACCACTATCTTTGATCCATTCATCCGGTTCCAAATTTACTTTGAAACACACCTATTTTATACAAACACTCAAACATTTGGTCCCAATATCTCATGGGTCCATTTTGGTTAAACATACCATTAACTTGATTCATGTATGAAAATGGAAGATATAGGTTCCATGACATGCAATTCGGAGTTTGGTAATGTCTAGATGTGTTTTGGTTCCAACCATGTTGGTAGTTTAGTTGCATGTTGTAGTTGCTCTTTGGAAAGGGGCGTTTGGGAATAGGAGTTTTAGATCTTGGTTGAGTGGTTTTAGTTCTAAATTCATTTCTACCAAGTCCTACTCCAACTTTAATAGCTGGTTTTAGTTTTGTTTCATTTGTACTAGTTTTGGATTTATTTGTGACTTTAACAAACTTTGTACGATCCGATGTAGAAACTATCTTTTCTGCTACAGACCCCGCAGAACCTTTGGGTTCAATGGGCGGAACCCTGTTTTGGGTTCTGTCTGGTCCATGGGAGCCTGTAGCAGTTTTGTTAGTTTCTTGTGCTTTCTCATCTTGTTTCGTTTGACTCTTTGAAGTTTCTAATTCATGAAACCTAGTACTCATTTGAGTCATGAGCCATGAGAGCAATTTCGTCATTCTTTGGCTCCTCGTCATCATCTTCACTATCGCTCCAAGCACCACTTACAAAAGCTTTTTGAGATTTACTTTTTGGTGGTTTTGGACATTCTCCTATGAGATGACTTGTGTCTCCACACCTAAAGCATTTCCTTTCAACCTTTCCTTTTTTGTCATCACGATCTTTTCGGAAGGCTTTCTTGTCATCTTTAGGTTGCGTCATAAACTTCCCTCCTCTTCGAAAGAACTTCTTAAAGTTTCTAACGGCCAAGGCATATTCTTCATCGTCACTATCCGAACTAGATTCATCATCACTTGATTGAACTCTAGCCTTCAAGGCAATGGACTTGACCTTTTCTTTCTTTCCTTTAACTATTTCCGAATCTTTTTCCATAACCATTTCATGAACTTTGAGGTTTCCAATTAGCTCATCAAGTGACCTACTTGAAAGATCTTTAGATTCTTCAATCGCCGTCATTTTGGCTCTCCACTTCGGATGGAGTGCTCTAAGGAATTTCCTGACAAAATTCTTGATACAAAAAGATTCATCAAGTGCTTTAAGTGAAGTAAAAATAGTGTTAAACCTAGCAAATGCACAATCAATTATCTCATCTTCGGAAATAGAAAATTGTTCATATTGTTGAATAAGAAGATCAATTTTGTTATCCTTTACTTGTGAGTTTCCTTGATGAGTAACTATTAAAGATTGCCAAATTTCTTTATCGGTTTTGCACATAAAAACTCTTTCATATTCTTTCTTTGGTAAAGCATTGTAAAGCATCATTTTAGCTTCATTGTTTTTGGCAATTAGTTTCTTTTGATCTTCATTATGTTTAGTAATTGAGCTATCCTCATCTTTACTACTTGAAGTATCCTTGAAAGTAGCTATATTATCACCATCAATTATTTTATACCATAGATCTATATCTTTAGATTTCACGTAAGTTTCAAATCGGTTTTTCCAATATATAAAACCATTTGCTTCAAAAAGTGGTGGTATTTGCATAGATTGCCCTTCTTTGTAATTTTCAAAATCCAAAGATCGTTTCAAGTTTTAAAACACAATATATTTTAAAAGCTTGAGTGATGTGTGGGAATTGCACCAAGCTTTACCTCTCAAGGGATCTCGAGAAGCTTACAACCCCCACCAGGCAGTGTACCTGATCGTTGTAGTATAGTATAGTGACAAGTACCGGGGGATTGATCGTTCAACTCAGGAATAGTGTCGCTAGGACTAGAAAGCCTAAAAACTAGGTCTAGAGGTGAGGGATGATTCTTTTTGTATTTTTTATATTTTATAAAAGCAAATAAAAATCTCGGTTTTGAAAGAGTGGGCGAAATTAGTTGCTAGTCAACTAACCCAATAACTACAGATGCAATCAAAATAAAATAACAAAAATGTAAATAAACTAAATAAAACTAGTGGTGTGAACAATATATGGGAGAATTGTGTTTACTTAGATTTCACTACTCCCTAGATATCTTTTACAGGTTAATTACTTGTTATAGTTGCGTGGATGACGGGTTATATTCCTTAATACCAATCATGGGGTGGCGTACTTACTTCCCCAATTCTATAAGCTCCTACTTCACTCCTATGTCGAGCCTGCAAGAAGCTCCTAACATGGGATCACTAGAATTCGCTCATGCATTAAATACAACCATAAAAACCTAGTACACATCGGTTCATGTTTCTTAAGATGTTCAAGCAAGTTACACAATGGAGATCTGCCAGTTTTCTTAAGCCTAACATTAAAATCATTCATCCATTACAACTATAAACAAGCAATCAACCTATAATCAACATCTAGGTTTCATTACATCTAAGCAAACACATAAAAGATCTAGCCTAGCATGTTAAAATTAATACAAGCGTAAGATATATTCAAACAACACATAGACATATTGAATGAATTGAAAGGATACTTATCTCAATTGAACATGAAGGGTTTCAAGGGGTGAAAACCCTTGAAAATACTGTTACAAACGAGCTAGGGTTTATTAGGTTCGACCTTAAAATTCTCCACACAAGTTCCTCTTTTAATGAATGAAAATTAGAAAAGTATATATAGATTTCATGAGGTGACGGCGTCAAGAGGAAAGTTCTGACGCCGTCATCACGCCGCCAAAAATCTTCTCGGATTGCCTAGATTCAGATCTGACGCCATCATGTGTATTTCTGCTCTTGGCCATCACCACTTTTACTCTTGACGCCCTTATTCTGACGCCGTCATGTTTTCTCTGGGCCGTCATCCATTTTACTCCTGACGCCGTCATCAAATCCTTCTGGACACCGTCATCTACTGTTCCCAGCAAGGAAAATTAATACTTTGCCGTTTTCTTCACTTTTATGCTCCAAAAACGTCCAAAATGCTTCTTTTTCCATAATTCACTCCCAAAGTACCTAAAATCACAAAAGGAACGATTTAGGGCAATATTTGATCAAATAAATTCCAATTCCAGCTTAAATGACCCCCTAAAAACGGATCACTTTTCGCCTCATCATATACCCTTACACTTGAGATTTGCTTGTCCTCAAGCAATTGCGCTTTTATTCTAGTCAAAATACAAGTTAGAGGTTATTTAACACTAATATAAAAGCAATTACAATAAATAATCGTTCCACTAAAGATCAAAGACAAGCACGGAGGTCATACACTAGCACCTCACAAATAGTGTTTAGATACTCACATCTCTCGGGTGTAATAAAGTATATATCACAATATGGAAATGGAAAATATCTCTCACTACCTGTCATAGCAAAATAGATTACCATAGGCTTGGGAAAGGATCAAACCTCTACCACATGGCGTAAGCACCTAGGATAAACTATCAAAGAGGTCTTTTAAAAGGTTGTAATGTTAGGTGTAGGGATATGGAATACACGGTTTTGTTGGATATAGGCAATCTTTACTGGTGGCGAGTTAATAATCTTGGTTAATTACATGTACAAAATGGCATTGCTAAGCCAAGACTAGACTCGACTTAAGCTAATAAATCAAAAATACCAAAAACATAAAATAAACATAAAATGAAACGGGATGGTAGTCCGTTTTTTTTTTTTTTTTTTTTTTTTTTGCATACACTCTTACCCTACCATCCAAAATAATACAACATAGGGAATGAACATTCCCCTTACACTTGAATTTTTACATACTTTACAATAAACTAATCTAATGACTCGAATCAAGATAATCAAAACAGTTGGAGTACTTTTAAGATTAACGCACGTATGGGGGTAATAATATGATGTTCTTCCCCATTACGCCATAACATTAGTACTTTACCCATGAGTCCTAATCGTCCCAAAACAATATGTACAACGATATGACTCGACTTAGCAACCATGTAATCAATTAGATAATTAACTAAGGGTTTAAACAAATAACAATAATGCACTAAAGATGAGTGCATACACGGAAGGCTAAGGCGATTTGGTTGTACATTTAAGTGGGGTGCAACAAATTCTTCCTTTAAGTAAGATGCTTAAAGGTAGAAACGAAAAGATAGGCTCGGAGGGGTGTACTAGGGGTTTTGTGTACTAAAAATGAGTACAACGCTAAGGTGTGGGAAAAATTAATTGACTTAACTAGCCAAGTAATATGACTTAATTGGTCAAGTAATTATGACACGGGTTTAACACAAGGGTGATCCTAATGCCTCTTATCATGTAGCAAATCCTACCACACGAATGTAGTCTCACTAGCAGTCTCGGGATGCATCACTAACGCAAGTTCTAGAATCTAAATGCTACCGGTACACTCATAAGCACTGATAGTAAATGCTTTTCCTATCAAATCTAAAGGCGAACCTCACATATTTGGGTGGAAAATTTTTCTGAATGGTACGGTTTTGTGCTAGTCATACGATCTCCTATCCATGAGACGCTTGCTAAGGCTAGAGTTTCATTCCTAAATGTTGTAAAAAAATTTAAATTTGGCACTAAAATTACACTAACAAGTATTTCTCATAGTTTTATTACACACCTACCATCAAACAAACAAACTCAAGTGAAAGTGTATCCTGTGAGGTATCATTATTTACCCTCCCCTTACACTTAGGATGAACATTGTCCCCAATGTTCAATTAAAGATTGTAAAAGTGAAATAGGTAAAAGAATGAAATCAAATACTCCCCTGATTCGCTCGGTATGGATAATATGGTAACAAGGTTAGATCTTCCTCCAAGAAAATGAACAATCAAAGCTTCCCTTCCAGAAATATAAATCATCTTCTTGTCAAACATAACCTGTTAAACCTGAGAAAACAAACAAGGCAACCTCGCGTAAAATCGGCGGCAGTCTATATATGCTAACAAATCCTAGAAAACAAAGTAAGATATAATGCTTGTGGAATGATGTTTGCAGATTTCCTGGAGATTATAAAACTAAAGAATTAACAAAAACATTAAGACTCCGTTAGAAAAACAAAACTAGCAAAATTTCCAGATTTTTACACGTGACGCCGTCAGGAATTTCTTCCTGACACCGTCAGAAGTGACCTGCAGAAATCCTTATGTTAAGTTTCCAGAAAATTTCTAGAAAAACTTTGTCCTACTTCCTGGAAAATCCTGCAAAACATCATTATGACTCGATACAAGCATTTGACTCTAACAAATGCGAATATACATGTTCATTTAATATTGTGGAGAATCATGATCCATTTTGTTTCTTAAAAACATATTTGGGGTTTCCCCTAACACTTATATTTTGCGAAATACCTTTGGATGAAGTTAAGACTAAGCCAAACGACAAGATAAAGTATTTTCACCATTTTATTTTGAAACATGATCTACCAACAATAAAAATAAAGCATGCATACAGAAACAAATAACAATCAAACAAAATAAAAATCACACAAAACATGGGTTGCCTCCCAAAAAGCGCTTTTCTTTATTTACGAGTCTTGTAGCTAGACTCAAGGTCATGGGTTACTACGTGACATGGGTGAGTTCCTCATTGAGGACATCTTTGGGATCAAACTTAGGTTTCAACTTCCTATCGGTTTTCTTAGTACGGTATGACCTTTCAAACTTTTCTCCATCCGGATCATACAAAATCATCTTCATATGCCATGATCCGTCACCTTCCTTAGGTGGCTTGTCCCACCTCCATTTACACTTATCTCCCTCTCTTTTCCACTTGTTCATCTCTATGTTAATGGGCATTATGCTCAAGAACTCAATCATTTTCCTAAAGACTAGGGGGCCCTCAAAAGGGTCTGGCTCTTCATCTCTAGCTATGAGTTGTTCCACCGAATGTGTCTTATCGATGAAATCTTTTTCTAGATAAAATGGGCGTTGGGGGTCCTATAAAGTTTCTTTCTATCCAAGGTCCATATCTAGATGGTTTCCTATTCATCTCTACCCAATGTGGTGTTGGTTTATCCTCACAATCATAGCTATGTTTCTTAACAGCATATACCGACCAAGTATCGCCCTCACCTACCGCTATCTTAGACTCCTTACAATCTATCATGGCGCTAGCGGTTGCTAAAAATCCTCGTCCTACTAATAGTGGGCATGTAGTATCACTAACCATATCTAGGACGTGGAAATCCGCTAAAATAGTTAACTTCCCTACGTGAACAACTACATCCTTAATCATCCCAACCGGGTGGGCGATACTCCCATCCGCTAGACCAATTAATACCTCCGTCTCCTCTAATTTTCCTAGCTTGAGAATGGTGAAAAGGGATAAGGTAAACAAGTTGAGGCTTGACCCTAAATCGGCTAGTGTGTCGAAAGCTTCGGATCTTCCTATCTTACAAGGCAAAACAAATATAACCGGATCATCAAGCTTTTTAGGCAACTTGTTTCGAACGAAGGCGGTCCCATTTTTACCTAGTTTAAATTTCTCATACTTTTCTAGGAGGTCACTATAGTAGGGAGCACGGACTAAGACATCCAGGACTGGGCGTTCAAGGTGAAGCTCCTTGAATTTATCGTCAAGGTCTTGCGTAGGAGGTGTTTCAACTATACTTTTGACCGGTTTGATATCGGGTGTTTCATTTGATTGGTCCTTTTGAAGAATTTGGTTTTGTTTGAAACATGTGCTCGTTGATTTAACCAAGTAGTATTGCAGACAAGAAGTGGGTGACGAAACTGATGATATGGAATTAACGTTTAGTTTCGGGTTCTTGACCGTGTCGCTTGGGAGTGCTCCCATTTCTCGGTAATTGAGAACTTTCAACAATGTGTCAATTTTGGTGGTCATCTCGCTTTGCTTTTGTTTGAAATCGGCTTCAAACTTAGATATGCGAGCTTCTTGAGATGCCATAAACTTGGACATAAAACCTTCAAGATTGTTGGTACTACCATAGTTGTTGGAAGGATTGTTGTTGAAAGTACGGTTGGAGGGTGGACCGTTTGGTTGGTAACGATTAGGCGGATTGGAGGAATTGTTTTGGTTTTGTTTCCACCTAAGGTTTGAGTGATTTTTCCAAGAAGGGTTGTAGGAATCACCGTAAGGGTTTGGCTCGGGTTTGAAAGTGTACCACTTATCTCCCGCTTCGTCGGTACGCGAGGATGCGTAGTCTGCAAAAGTTGTTCCGGGGAGTTCCACACAATCACGAGTGTCATGGGAACCACTACATAATTCGCATGAAGAAGTGATATTGTTCACTTGGTTTAAAGGCTTAGGACCTTCGTAAGATTTCATGAGAAACTTGACTTGGTCCTCAAGTTCCATGATCCTACGGTCGGGAGTGCTAGAATTGTTCGAAGGCAAAGATATTGCCTTGACCATTTTGTTCAAATCACGAGGATCATTCCAACTTTCGTTGTCATAGAGAGCAAGATCTTCTATGAGTTCCCATGATTCTTCCGCACTTAGATCACGTAGCTTGCCACCGGCCGATTGGTCAATGGTTCACCTTGTGGAGAGATCGATGTGGTCATAGACGATTTGGACTTGGAGCCAAAGATCTATGCCATGATAAGGGACTTTTTGGAGTAAGTCCTTGAAACGAGTCCATGCTTCATATAGAGTTTCACCTTGATGTTGTTGGAACATCAAGATATCATTCCTAAGCTTGGTAGTTCTCCCCGATGGGAAAAATTGAGCAAGGAAACGAGTGGTGAGATCATCCCATGAGGTGATGGATCCCGCGGGTAAACGTTCAAGCCATTGACTAGCTTGATCACGTAGAGAGAATTGGCATAGGCGTAATCGGGTTGACTCTCTAGTTGTAACATCAAGGTCTATAGAATCTAAGATTTTAAGGAAGTCCTTTAGATGTTGATTTGGATCTTCGGAACGAAGTCCATGGAATGCACATCCGCTTTGCACCAACCGGATGGTGTCAGATCGCAAGGGTGATACATTGGCTCCTTGGGTGAGCTCAATAGTGTTTCGATAGCCTTGGTGGCTAGGTCGGGAGTACTCTCCTAGGGTTCGGGGCCTAAGAGGTTGGTTAGCTAGTGGTGGGTTTTGTGGGTGGTCTTGTTGTGGTGGGTTGATAGATTCAAAGATGTTACCACCTTCCATGATGTCAGATGGTAAAGAGTTACGAACAAAAACAAGAAGAAATAAGATAGACTAAAGAAAACCTAAAAATAAAAAATAAATAAATAAACTAAAGTCTTACTAGAAAAGAATCTAGCAAGTAGACCTAATAAAAAGAAATTCTAACCTAGACAATAACTATTCCCCGGGCTGCGGCGCCAAAAACTTGATGCTTGGGAATTGCACCAGGCTTTACCTCTCAAGGGATCTCGAGAAGCTTACAACCCCCACCATGCAGTGTACCTGATCGTTGTAGTATAGTATAGTGACAAGTACCGGGGGATTGATCGTTCAACTCAGGAATAGTGTCGCTAGGACTAGAAAGCCTAAAAACTAGGTCTAGAGGTGAGGGATAATTCTTTTTGTATTTCTTATATTTTATAAAAGCAAATAAAAATCTCGGTTTTGGAAGAGTGGGCAGAATTAGTTGCTAGTCAACTAATCCAATAACTACAGATGCAATCAAAATAAAATAACAAAAATGTAAATAAACTAAATTAAACTAGTGGTATGAACAATATATGAGAGAATTGTGTTTACTTAGATTTCACTACTCCCTAGATATCTTTTACAGGTTAATCACTTGTTATAGTTGCGTGGATGACGGGTTATATTCCTTAATATCAATCATGGGGTGGCGTACTTACTTCCCCAATTCTATAAGCTCCTACTTCACTCCTATGTCGAGCCTGCAAGAAGCTCCTAACATGAGATCACTAGAATTCGCTCATGCATTAAATACAACCATAAAAACCTAGTACACATCGGTTCATGTTTCTTAAGACGTTCAAGCAAGTTACACAATGGAGATCTGCCAGTTTTCTTAAGCCTAACATTGAAATCATTCATCCATTACAACTATAAACAAGCAATCAACCTATAATCAACATCTAGGTTTCATTACATCTAAGCAAACACATAAAAGATCTAGCCTAGCATGTTAAAATTAAGACAAGCGTAAGATATATTCAAACAACACATAGACATATTGAATGAATTGAAAGGATACATATCTCAATTGAACATGAAGGGTTTCAAAGGGTGAAAACCCTTGAAAATACTGTTACAAACGAGCTAGGGTTTATTAGGTTCGACCTTAAAATTCTCCACACTAGTTCCTCTTTTAATGAATGAAAATTAGAAAAGTATATATAGATTTCATGAGGTGACGGCGTCAAGAGGAAAGTTCTGCGCCGTCATCTCGCCGCCAAAAATCTTCTCGGATTGCCTAGATCCAGATATGAAGCCGTCATGTGTATTTCTGCTCTTGGCCATCACCACTTTTACTCTTGACGCCCTTGTTCTGACGCCGTCACGTTTTCTCTGGGCCATCATCCATTTTGCTCCTGACGCCGTCATCAAATCCTTCTTGACGCCGTCATCTACTGTTCCCAGCAAGGAAAATTAAGACTTTGCCGTTTTCTTCACTTTTATGCTCCAAAAACGTCCAAAATGCTTCCTTTTCCAGAATTCACTCCCAAAGTACCTAAAATCACAAAAGGAACGATTTAGGGCAACATTTGATCAAATAAATTCCAATTCTGGCTTAAATGACCCCCTAAAAATGGATCATTTTTCGCCTCATCATTGAGCAACGTGGCTCTTGATGCCAATTGTGGAAAATTAGAAGGGAGGTTGAATAGTTTACCGGTTTTTAAGTTAATTATCTTGTGAAACTTTACGTTTAATCAAAGATCTAAACTACAAGACAATATATAATATGCAAGAGTAATGAAAGAAACAATCAAACCACAATATGATAGTTTATCGTGTTTCGGCTACAAGGACTCTTTTTCCTTGCCCTACTCCACGTCTCGAGTATCCAACTCGAGAGTTTCTTTCACTAGTCAACAAGCTCCTTTCACCGGCGGAGAAAACCTTACACGTCGCTTACACAAGATTACCGACACAAAGCTAGATGTCGAGTTCTTTTACAAGGGTACAACCACTCCCATCACACTATTTATTTTAAGGCCTAAAATACTAACCGATCACTACTGAATATACACAATCAAATGAAGTATAGACTACACGAAGTATACACAATGCTAAGCTAACAAGTCTTGCAACGTTGTGTTGAATACTTGTAACTTTGATATGAACTTGTGAACTTCTTTGCTACAAGAGAACTTCACACAAATGAAATGTTAATGAGTTAGATGATTGATATGAATATGTATGTGCAAAGTATATATGAGAAGTGATGAAAGATTTCTTGCAAGTGACTTGGTATTTATAGCCAAACAAACCAGACCACTGGCGGATCCGGCGGAACCCAAACAAGGGTTCCGCCCTTGTAACCCCAGGGTTCTGCCAGTGTCTGACAGTCAAAGCTTTCAAGAAATCTTTTCATATCTAGCAATGTCAAATCAAGCTTTTTTAAGTCAACACACAATAGATAGAGTAAGAGACCATCTATAATGTGTAAGAACAATGAGTAAGTAGTCTTATGGAAAGTCAAACACTCAATCTTTCCATAAATGCACATGTTACATTTTCTATATTTAGAAATATGAAAATGTTATGTTAAATGTGAAATGTAAATGTAGCAAGTAAAGTCTAGTTATGCAAGACTAAAACTAAAATCATGTTTTACTAAAAACTAAAGTTTACACTTTGTCGTTAACAAAACTTAGCAAAGATCGTAAAATATAAATAACGTTTTTAGGTGATATTTGTATTAATATGAGCTTTTATTCTAATTAAAATACAAGCTATGGGTCATTTAACATTAATATAAAAGTATTTACAACACATGATCGTTCCACATTAATCAAAACAAGCACGGAGAATATACACTAGCACCTCAAAAATAGTGTTTGGATACTCTCATTTCTCGGGTGTTATAAACCTAAATATAACTAATGGAAACAAAAAAATATCACTCACTACCTGTCATAGCAAATAGATTACCATAGGCTTGGGAAAGGATCAAAACCTCCACCACTTGGCGTAAGCACCTAGAAAAACTATCAAAGAGGTCTTTTTCAAGGGTTATAACGTTAGGTGTAGGGATATGGAAAACACGGTTGGTTTGATAAAGGGATATTTTACTGGTGGCAAGTTAATTATCTTGGTTAATTACATGTACAATGCGGCGTTGGTAAGCCAAGACTCGACTCAACTTAGGCTAATCATAAAATAACATAAACTTAAATAAACATAAAAGGAAACGGGATGGTAGTCCGTATGTTTTTCTCTATCTTTTTTTTTTCTTTTCATTTTTCTTGATATATATATATATATATATATATATATATATATATATATATATATATATATATATATATATATATATATATATATATATATATAATTGAGTTCAAATAAGATCCAAGTTAAAGTTATAAAAATAAGATCCATTAAAAACCAATGAGATTAAGCCAAGTGTCCTATTTATTAATTAAATAATTTTAATTAAAATTTAATTAACAACTAAATGAAAATGGCATCTTGAGAATTCACCAATTCATTAAATGTACCCATAACCCTAATAAACCTATAATTCACTCACTTAGTAATTTCTCTCTCTCATTAAAATGCCTCCTTCCTCCCTCTCTCTCGCCAGCCTTCCTCTTATTTCTCCTGTTCATTTTCCGGCTACTAAAAGCCGCCGCTGTCTAACTCACCTCCATAATCATGTCAGCCTCCATAACCAAAAATAAATAAATAAATAAATAAATAAAAAGAAACGCACCAATCGGATGTTGTCGAGTATGAGTGGGTTTTTTTGCAAAGGATCTGGTTCTGTTTTACCATCGACCGCTGTCGATGTTTGTATACCAGATCAGACCGCCGACGATATTTGTATTCCGCGTTTACCTTTCCCCCGGAACAGCCACCACTGCCCATCTCTTTCAATTTCACCACTGTTGTGTGACAGATCTAATGCATCTGTTTTCAAGCGAGACTCATTATACCGGCGATGCTTCGGTGTCCCGCCGGATGTTGGGTGAAACACCATAAAAACCCTTAGTATCGCTGTGTAACAGATTGGTATACAAGATGATGGAAACGCACGAATTTGATACACAGATCTGTATATGTATGTTATCTTTTATGTATTAGATTCTTGGTAAAATGCTCGGATCCCGGTGTACCGGAATCTGCTGTTGTTTGGTTTGTAAAGGTTCTCTATACACATATGTGTTTATGTACCGAATAGTAATTTATCAGATGAGTTTTTTTTTTTTGGTTTTAAGATTTGTTGTAGTATGTACTGTAACATTTTTTTTTTTTTTTTTGAGAAGTCCAAATCATATTGTTTGGTTTAAAGATTTGTTGTAGTACCATGATGGGGCAGGTTGTGTTTTTTTAAAGGGTTCGGTTATGTTTGGTTTAGTGTACTAGGATGCATCAGTTATATTTGAGATGATGTACCACGATGTATCTATGTATTAGTTGGGTTGTATCAGTTTCGAAAGGGATGTATATGTGCATTTCCAAGATTTTTATCTTTTTTATGTTTTGGAAGGGATGTATCAAACTACAGGTCAATGTATCAATGTATTATTTTTAATATGTTTTTAGTGATTGTATGTGTCAATGTATCATATTATAGAATTTACGTAGTAGTAAGTAATTACGTAAAAAAAGTCATGGGGTACTATTTTGACTGAAAGTTATTTTTAATATGTTTTTAGTGATTGTATGTGTCAATGATCAAAAAATGTACCAAAATACCCTTGAAAACTCTATTTAATTACTATAATGACACTCATTTAATACTAATCTCATCTAACACTAATTAATAGATCCAATGGTCTAAATTGGGTCTTACTTTTACATCTTTAAATTTAATCTCACAATAACCTTCCCATATATATATATATATATATATATATATATATATATATATATATATATATATATATATATATATATATATATAATTTATTTTTATTTTTTTTCCATACATTCTTGCCTATATATATATATATATAATTTATTTATTTTTTATTTTTTATTTTTTTTCCATACATTCTTGCCCTACCATCCAAAATAATAAATCAAGGGGGCTCGGTTCTCCCCTTACACTTGAACTTTTACATAATTTACATGTAACTAATCTAATGACTCGAATTAAGATAATCAAAACACTTTGAGTACTTTAAAATATTAACGCACATATGGGGGTAATAATCGACGTTCTTCCCCATTACTCCATAACAATAGTACTTTACCCATGAGTCCCAATCGTCCCAAAACAATATGTACAAGATATGACTCGACTTAGCAACCATGTAATCAATTAGACAATTAACAAAGGGTTAAAACAAATGTTGTAACAATAATGCACTAAAGATGAGTGTATACAATGAAGGCTAAGGCGATTTGGGTGTACATTTGGGGGTGGATTGTAAACAAATTCTTCCTTTAAGTAAAATGCTTAAAGTTAGAAACGAAAAAGATAGGCTATGAGGGGTGTACTAGTGGTATTGTGTAATAAAAATGAATACATCGCAAAGGTGTTGGAAAATTACTTGACCAATCAAGTCAATGTAATTATATAAAGAAACAGGCTTAAAAACATGGGTTATCCTAATGCCTCTTATCATGTAGTAATCCCAACTATACGAATGTAGTCTCACATGTGGTCTCGGGATGAATTACTAACGCAAGTTCTAGAATCTAAATGTTACCGGTACACTCATAAGCACTAAGGCTTTTCCTAACAAATCTAGGGGTGAATCTCACATATTTGGGGTGAAATTTTTTGAGTGGTACATTTTTTTTTGTGCTAGTCATATAACTCCTATCCATGAGACGCTTATTAAGACTAAAGTTTCACTCCTACATGTTGCAAAAAAATTTAAATTTGGTGCTAAAATTACCCTAACAAGTGTTTATCTCAGTTTTATTACTAATCTACTATTAGACAAGACACAAATCAAGTACAATTGTAATCTCTAAAGGATCTTCATTTACCCCCCCTATACTTAAGCCGAACATTGTCCCCAATGTTCAATTGAAAGAAAGTAAAAGTAAGGAAAATGAAAGAATGAAACAAATACTCACCTGATTCGTTTGATGTGGATGATGTAGTAACAAGGTTAAATCTTCCTCCAAGAAAAAGTGAAAACTCCAAGATTAAAGCAGCGCCAAAAGCTTGGTTATCCATGTACATCTTCTTGTCCAATATAACCCGTTAATTAGCTGAGAAAACAAACAAGAAAACCTCGCGTAAAATCGGCGGTAAATCTACCTAAAATTAAATCCTAGAAAGCAAGTAAAGATATAATGCTTGTGGAATGAATGTTTGAAGACTCCTGGAGTTTATAAAATACAGATTTCACGAAACTTTACAATTTCGGCAGAAAAACAAAACCTTCAAAATTTCCTGAAAATTATACCTGACATCGTCAGGTGATGCTTGACGCTGTCAGAATTGATCTGACAAAATTCTTTTACTTTGTTTCCGGAAAATTTCTACAAAAACCTATGTTCTAATTCCTGGAATCCTACAAAACGCTCATTATGACTCGATACAAGCATTTGACTCAAACAAATACTAATATGTATGTTTATATCTCATTGTTATCGTTCATGTTCAATCCATTTTTAAAAACAAATTTAGATTTCCCTTACACTTATCTTTTGCAAAATACCTTTATATGTAATCGAGTCAAAGTTAAAAACAAAATAAAGCATTTTCACAAAATGTTTGATACATGAACAATAAGCAATAAAAACAAGACAAACATACGGAAGCAAATTAAATAAAATAAACAAACAAACAAACAAATAAAGCTTGGGTTGCCTCCCAAGAAGCTTTTTTCTTTATTAACGAGTCTTGTAGCTAGACTCAAAGTCATGCCCTATCCTATGTAAGTGAGATCTTCATCGAGGACATCTTTAGGATCTAATTTAGGTTCTAATTTCCTACCGGTATGCTTAGTATGGTATGACTTTTCAAACTTCTCTCCATCCGGATCATATAATCTCATCTTTAGGTGCCATGATCCATCTCCTTCCTTAGGTGGTTTATTTGAATTCCACTTGCATTTATCACCTTTGCTTTTCTACCTATTCATTCCTAGGTTAATGGGTAAGACTCCTAGGAATTCAATTATCTTTCTAAAAACTAGAGGATCTTCAAATGGGTTTAATTCTATGTCCCTAGCCAAGAGTTGTTCTACCATATGTGTCCGGTTCACGAATTCCTCTTCTAGGTATAATGGGCGTTGGGGTCCTATGAAGTCTCTATTAACCCAAGGTCCGTATCTAGATGGTCTCCTATTCAAATCTACCCAATGAGGTGTTGGTTCCTCATTAGTATCGTAGGCAAGTTTCTTAACATCATATACCGACCAAGTTTCGCCTTCTCCTACCACTATTCTAGACTCCTTACAATCAATCATCGCACTTGCGGTAGCTAAAATTCCTCTTCCTATCAACAAAGGGCATGTAGTGTCACTAACCATATCAAGGACGTGGAAATCGGCTAAAATGGTTAATCTTCCTATGTGTGCTAATACGTCCTTCACTACCCCAACGGATATGCGACACTTCCATCCGCAAGACCTATGATTACTTCCGTTTCATCTAATTTTCCCGGCTTAAGAGTGGTGTAAAGGGATAACGGAAGCAAATTTAGGCTTGACCCAAGATCGGCTAATGTGTCAAAATCCTCGGAATTTCCGATCTTGTAGGGTAGAACAAATATGCCCGGATCATCTAATTTCTTAGGTAGCTTGTTTTGAACGATGGCGGTCCCATTTTTACCCAACTTAAGTTTCTCATAATATTTTTCTAAAAGGGCATTGTAGTAGGGAGCTGAAGCTAAGACATCAATAACCGGATGTTCAAGGTGGAGCTCTTTGAATTCATCATCAAAGTTTTGAATTTGAGGCGTTTCAATTACTTTGTTGACCGACTTTTTATTGGTAGTTTCATCTTGTTGGTCGTTTTTAAGAACTTGAGTTTGCTTGAAACATGTGCTCATGGCGTTGACCGAATATTATTGTGGGCAAGAACTAGGAGACGTAACCGAAAGATGGCGTTGATGTTTAGTTTCGGGTTCATGACTGTGTCCCTTGGGAGTGCTCCCATTTCTCGGTCATTGAGAACTTTCAACAAAGTGTCAATCTTATCTGTCATCTCGCTTTGTTTTTGTTTGAATTCGGACTCAAACTTAGCCAAACGAGCTTCTTGAGATGCCATGAATTTAGACATCAATCCTTCAAAGTTATTGGTACTACCATAGTTGTTGGAAGGATTGTTGTTGAAAGTACGGTTTGAGGATGAACCGTTTGATTAGAAACGATTAGGTGGATTAGAAGAGTTATTTTGAAGACTGTTTTGATTTTGTTTCCACCTAAAGTTTGAGTGATTTTTCCAAGAGGGGTTATATGAATCACCGTAAGGGTTTGGCTCGGGTTTAAAAGTGTACCACTTGTCTCTCGCTCCGTCGGTTCGCGAGGATGTGTTGTCCGCAAAAGCTTGTTCGGAGAGTTCCATGCAATTACGAGTATCGTGAGGACCACTACAATACTCACATGAAGAAGTGATTTTTTTCACTTGGCTTGAAGGTTTAGGAGCTTCGTAGGATATTATGAGAAACTTGACTTGCTCTTCAAGTTCCATCATCCTACGGTCGGAAGTGCTTGAATTATTCGAAGGCAAAGATATTGCCTTGACCGTTTTGTTCAAATCACGGGGATCATTCCAACTTTCGTTGTCATAGAGAGCAAGATCTTCTATGAGTTCCCATGATTCTTCCGCACTTCGATCACGTAGCTTACCACCGGCCGCTTGGTCAATGGTTCGCCTTGTGGGGAGATTGATATGGTCATAGAAGATTTGAACTTGGAGCCAAAGGTCTATGCCGTGATGAGGGACTTTTTGAAGTAAGTCCTTGAAACGAGTCCATGCTTCGTAAAGAGTTTCATCCTGACGTTGTTGGAACATCAAGATGTCATTCCTTAACTTGGTGGATCTTCCCGGTGGGAAAAATTGAGCAAGGAAACGAGAAGTGAGATCATCTCAAGATGTAATGGATCCTGTGAGTAAACGCTCAAGCCATTGACTAGCTTGGTCACGTAGAGAAAATTGGAAGAGACGCAATCGGGTCGTCTCTCGAGTGCCAACATCAAGGTCTATGGAATCTACGATTTTAAGAAAATCCTTAAGATGTTGGTTTGGATCTTCGGAACGAAGTCCATGGAATGCACATCCACTTTGCACCAACCGGATGGTGTCGGATCGCAAGGGAGACACATTGGCTCCTTGAGTGAGCTTAATGGTGTTTCTATAGTCTTAGTGGCTAGGTCGGGAGAATTCTCCTAAAGTGCGGGCTCTAGGATGTTGGTTTGGTTGTGGTAGGTTTTGTTGTGATGGGTTGATGGGATCAAAGATATTACCACCTTCCATGATGGTAGATGGTAATGGTTACGAACAAAGAAACAAAGAAATGAGGTAGATTAAACAAGACCTATAAAATAAAAATAAAAATCTCACTAGAAAGGAATCTAGTAAGTAGACCTAATAAAGATAAAATTCAACCTAAACAATAACTATTCCCCGGCAGTGGCGCCAAAAACTTTGATGTGCTGGATTGTATTCTACACAAATGTTTTACTTCTCAAGGGATCTTGAGAAGCTTACAATCCCCACCAGGTAGTGTACCTAACCGATGTAGTATAGTGAAGTGGCAAGTACTGGGGGATTGATCGTTCTCCACAGGGAATAGTGTTCGCTAAGATTGAAATTAATCTAACTAGGTCTAGAGGTGAGGGATGATTCTTTTTGTATTCTTATATTTTATGAAAAGCAAGTAAAAATCTCGGTTTTTGGATGAGTGGGAGGAATTAGTTCCTAGTCAACTAACCAAATTAACTACTAATGCAATAAAAATAAAAATGACAAGAAAATAAATGAGAAAACTTATATATCTAGAAAACGTGTTTACTTAGACTTCATTACTCCCTAGTTATCTTTTATTGATTGATAAGCTTGTTACAATTGCGTGGGTGACGGGTTGCATTCCTTAATACCATTCGTGGGGCCGTGTACGATCTTCCCCAACTTTATAAGCTTCTATCTCTTCCTATGGCGACACGTTTAGTATCCTAACCATGGCTTCCTTAATAGTCACTTATGCATTAAATACAACCATTAAAATCGTAGTACACGTCCGATTCATGTTTCTTAAGATGTTCAAGCATGTTACCATATAGGAGATTACCCAGTTTTCTAAAGCCTAACATCGATTATCTTTCACCCAACAACAACTAATAACAAACCATCAATCAATAATCAATAACTAGGTTTCATTATATCCAAGCAAACACAAATAAACCTAGCCTAGCATGTTAAAAGAAAGACAAGCATAAGATATAATCAAACAACACATAGACATATTGAATGATTGATGGATTACTTATCTTTAATTGAACATGGAAGAAACAAGGGTATGAAACCCTTAAAAAGTTCTGAAATTCGTACTAGGGTTTGTGTGTGTGTTCCACCAAAAAGTTCCTCCCTTAATGAATGAAAAATCGAAAACTATATATAGATTTACATGGGTGACGGCATCACCTTTTGATGGCGCGTCAAGTGTAAATGTAATATCCACCTCTTGTCACATAAGCTGACACCATCCCATTGAATATGTTGATGCCGTCAAGTGAAATTCCAGCATGGATTCTTAACTTTGTCGTTTTCTTCACTTTTTGATCTAAAAACGTCCAAAAAGCTTCCTTTTCCAGAATTCTCTTCAAAAGTACCTAAATTGACAAAAGGAATGATTTAGGGTAATAACTGATCACATTATCATGACTTAGGGCTTAAATAACCCCTTAAAAGCGTAACGAATTTCGTCTCATCACAAACTTACTGCCGACGGTCCCCGACCAACCGGCGATCTCGTAACGATAAGGGACCGTCTGTGATTTTTAGCTAAAAACACGTTTTCACTCTATATCTATCAGTAAAACAAATCAAACATTTAGTGTGACAACTGAGTTGCTGAAAAACAAATCCAAATCATCACCTACTACATTAAGAATAAAATCCAAGGTCTCAAGCTCAAAATCACAAAGCACTCCTACATACTAATCATCAATTGTAAGTCAAACTCATCTAATTCTTTCTTTAAATTACATAATTAGGGTTCATTCTAAAATTAGATTTGGAGATCTTCAATCTTTTATGAAATTGAATACAATTAACATCTAAATTCAGTAATACATTAGTAGTAATATTCGTATTAATACATTCATTAGTTAAAAGAAATGTTTTCATATATGTAATTAAAAAAAATGATTATCCCCGAAGAAGGAAGACATCATTACATTAATTGTGAAATATCACCTTAAATCCCGCATTGTTAAATACGTGTCAAAAACATTCACTTAAATTGATAATCGAAACAAGTTTTAAGAAGAAAGGAAAAACTCAATAATTATAAATTATAACCTTGTGATTCTTTTTCTAATAGGGAACAAAATGTATCACATATATGACTTTGATCATCTTCGCACCGACTCTTATGCTCCTAGATATCTCGCGAGCCAACCACTCCGGGAAGTCACATTCGTCCCTATGTGAATGTTGAGACTCGTCACTTTCATGAGGGACGAATTGTTGATCCCTCCTTAGCCTATCATAAAGACATTAATACCACCTTTCGTGCTATAGGATCCGATTGCTTGCTTCATATAAATGAGAAAATTTGTCCTCGTTTTGTTCTTGAATTCTTTCGACAAGTTGATTAGGAACTTCAATCTTTGTCACTTTGGTTTTGGATTAGGAACTTCAAATTTGTCCTTACTCTTGAGCAATTTGCTCAAATCCTTCGTATCCCCAATCATGGGAAATGCGCCTACAATGAAGATTGGTGTCTTGAGTCACTCTTCAACTATCGAGAAGAGAACAGTCCTTACTGCTCCTACATACGTCCTCCAAGTGAACTTGGAAAACTCCTTCGTACTCATAGGTATATCCCCTTCATCGATCCAACAAAAATTCGTGTGTCTGAAGTTCATAAGGAATTGCTCAACTGGGCAATTATCTTGAAAGAAAATACTCTCGGTCTTAAAGGTATTCGTGAGCAACTCCCGGCGTGTTGTGCTCATATGATGTATTGTCTTCACACTCAACGACCCTATAATCTCGCCTATTTCTTCGCTAAGCGAATTGTACATCTCAAGGGTAACAAAACTAAATTGATACCCTATGGGATGTTCCTAACTCGTCTCTATCACTACATCATGAACTTCCATCCTTATCTTCGTGGTCCTCAATACTCTCTCTTTGATCCTGTCATGGAACCCATCAATGAGTTCCATATCTCTTCCATTTTTATCTCTTCATCATCTGTCGACTATGACATCTATGATGATCCCGCACTTGAGAATGAGGAACAGTTTAAAGTCAAGAATGTCATGCAACAAGAACAAATCACAACACCATTGAAAAGATAACACCACGAAGGATTATCTAGCAATATTAAATTATTGTCTATATAATAGAACATTTCTTATGTATCTATATTATTAGGATTTATTAACTACTGAATGTTGAAATCTACGAATGCTTGCTTACTGACCCTTTCAGTTTAACTTACTTCTAACTAGCATGATTATCTAAGTACTATTCTCTTGCGATTTAGCCCTGTTATAATTTTGAAAATGTTTAAGATATCTGCAGATTTCAGAAATGAAAAAGTGGGTAAAAATCTAGGAACCCACTGCCGGCGGTCGCTTATCGACTTGGCGATCCTCTAGTGATAACGGACCGTCCAACATTTAACGGACCATCCATCTGGGATCACGGATTTTTGCACTATTTTCTTCTTTTCTGCAATTCTAAACCTATTGCATGATTATCACCAGTTTACGATGTTTAGATAAACAATTTTGAGTGCTTAAAGTTTCCTAATGCATGCTTTGCCCAAACCATAACCATGCTTGATTATTTAAACACCTCTCTTCTTCATCAACCTCATCACAATCATCTTCCATCTCCTAAAATGGCCTCATCCTCTACTTTCTTACCACCCACAAACAAAGAGCTCATAACCTCACTCAATTCACAACCACCAAACAAAAGGCCTGAGATCAAAATCATTCCATCATAAACCAACTTCATTGATCTAACTCTATATGACATTACTCCATCTCTAAAGTCACCACCATCCTCACCTCAAGCACCAAGTGCACCAATTAAAAAACCATCCACCAATGGAACATCCTACTCTTCATCAAAGCCATCCTCTAGTTCAAAGCCAACCACATCACCCTTCTCATCATTCATAAAAAACTTGTCACCTTTGCTCATCCATTCTAGCTTGGGTGCTTACACTCCTTTTCTGAGTAATCAACCATCATCTCCTACCTTTTCTAGCTCTCCACCAAGAAACGCACACCCTCTTCCTACAAACTTACCAAATCATACAAGCACATCACCGAATGGGCCTTTGAAAAACATTCCTCCCACTTCACCATCATCTCCAAACCTTGACAACCCCATTCCTTACTACTTTGTCAACAACCACACCATGGGATGTGCATGTTGTTACCAAAACTTTCATCTCATCCACTCTCTTAGAGATGAACTACACACCATGTTTGGACACATTGAGTTTCTTCTTTCTCAACAAAATGTGCAACCAACTCCCCTTGCCTCTATGCCACCTCCGGCTCCACCATCATCCTATCAACCCACTAACTAGATATCTTCAAATGTCTTGTTAAGAGTAATCAAGTGGAAGCTATATTTTGGGCCAAACATGTTTGGGAAATAGCTTGTTGTAGTAGTTAATGACTATTGTTGTAGTTTAATGATGTCTTGATTATGTGATGATTATGATTGATCTTGTATGTTTTCTTGAATGAATGAATGATTAGGCTTTTAAACTATGTTAACATGTTGTGATGTTTGTCATGGTTGACTTGAAAATGGACTAAAATTATTCAACCTTAAAAATGGGAAGTTACTAAAATCACAACACATCTGCTAACCAGGACGCCTACTGCCGGCGGTCCTTTATTGGATTGGCGGTCCTAAATCAATAAGGGACCGTCACCCCATTTACGGTACTGTCCTTAGTAGGAGCTAAAATTCAGGTTTTCATCTTTTATTCACTATTTGATTTATGCTCTATCTAATTTATTTCACCCTTCTATATATCATATTTCTCCATATCATTCTATAGACATATATATGTGATGTGCTTCTAACTTGTTTTTGCAGCACATCACCATAGCTCGATTCCCCGGTGCTCTCATTTAGGGGGAGCACTAAGCTAGGGGGATGATGAAATCACGATTATACATGTTTTAATACTGAAAATACCCCCTTTTTAGCTAATATAAATAACAATATTGCGCTTTTAATTGCAAATATTACGTCTTTTTGTTATTTTATTTTTAAGGTACAACTGAAGAATTATTGGAGCAAAGTGGAGCAAATGATGATTATTTGAAGATTAGAAGATACTAAAGATGTTTAGAAGATATATTGGAACTTATTTAATGATTTATCAAACTTAATTGGAAGCCCAAGATTAAAAGCCAAAGCCCGAGCAAAGCTTAAATGTACATTCGAGAATTTTTGGAGCAAAAGAGCGGGATTTTAGAAGCCAAACGAAGATTATTGAAGCCGTGAGAAAGCCCGAAGATAAAGCCCAAATATTATTATACTATCTATCATTACATGATGGACCAGAATCCCAGAATTTGTTATAATATTATTTCCGGTATTTTAGTATTTTCCGTATTGGGCCTGGTCATGCGTTTTTTGTTTGGGCTTTACCCATTGCTGCAATCAGTTTTAATAATATGCATTACTGATTTACAAAGCTAACTGTGCCGACTTTAATTGGGGATAAACTCGAATGCCAAAACACGTGTCTACAAATTATGCTACCTGTGATTTCATAAAATCTAGACGATGAAGAAGATAACGTCGGCTGCAATTCTCATTACTGATTCACAAAGCTACCAAAATACATAGGAGTTTCTTATGGATGATTAGGTTATGTTCTCTTTCGGTTGATCAGGCAGACTCGCTTGGCTTAGTCATTTACTATCTTTTTGTATTGTTCTTCTAGTGAATTTTTGGAACTTCCTGACAGAGTCCAGAGGTTTCGCTTTACGTGTTTGATGTTCAAGGTTGATAAGTATATATGTTATTCAGGTGCTTTTCTTGGTTCCATTATTTAAAGCCAAGCATTTTTTATTTGATTGAGATTATTGGTTGGATTAATATTTGTGGTGTTTTTGGTGTTTTGTAGGATAACCTCATAAACGTGAAGATGCTAATATTTGACCATACCTTTTCTGCAAGAAACAATATTTACCTTGAAAGATTTTTGAATTATGAATCGTGTAATCACAGGTACGGTTACGCAATTTATTTCATTTTCCTATTACTCCATATTTTTTTTAAAGTGGATTTTTTATAATAAATATGTGTTTATTGATCCGGAGATTACTTTTAAAGAATCTTCTCCGCCGTCAGCTTTTGGTAATCTCATCTTATAATTTCATTAATTAGTCAATTGAATTTTTATTAATTGTTATTATTATCGGGTGTGGATTTATGTTTGGTGGTGAAACTTTTAGAAACAGATGCGGCTCAACCTTGCAGGAAGGTTAGTTATAAATTACCTTGATTACCTAATAACGAATTGTTCCAATTTATATGGACACAAAACTATCTCAATTCTGTGATTTCGGCTCTTAACTTTACAATCGTCAGGTGGGACTAACTTTTGCAATTTGAGGATGCAAAAGCAGGTATTGCAAAAACCTGATTTCGGATTCTCATGTTTTTATTTAGTTCAACGCAAAATTCTTATTTTTTTTTATGATACAATTTTGCAGGTGATTTATGGATCGACTCGACTCCACCGGCTACTAACAAACATAAAACTGAAGAAGATGCTAAGATTTATTCTTATTATATGGAATTAATGGTTCAAGGGTTGATGACAATAGGTAGTTTATTCTCAGACACTAGGTACGAAGGCGAACACCTTAATATTGGTTTCTAATAAATTTGTACATCATTATTTATGTGAATGTATTTTCAAATATTATTCTCGCAGGTCTGTGCACAACGGCAGCCCAATCTTCTTGCGCGTAGTTGCACCTCAGGTCATATAAAATAACGGTTTAAGAGGGAGAATTCTACTCTTTTTGCCAAATCTGAATATGTAACTTTCAATAAGTCTTACAAAAATTAGGATCATGCAGCCCTTTTGTCGAAAACTGTAAACTTATGTCTGATTTTATGAAGTATATGTGGCAGTTTTAACTCATTAACCTATTAGTGGGTCGATTAGGGTTGTGTTGTACTTCTTATGGGTCAAATGGGTTAAGGTTAAAGGTGTAAGTAAAAAAACCTGTCAAAACTTTATATTTCAATGACAGTTAAAAAAATGTCGTCTGTAGAACGACACTTTCCATTAGATTAACTTAACCAGTTCTTTGAATCAATGTTTCACAGGTCTCTGCTCCTGAATTATATCTTGGCGAATCGTTTTCTTTTCATGCTAGACTTGGACACACCCGGCATGCATCTCACCAAGTGCCAGTTACAAAGAATTCTCATCCGCAATCACTTCGTGTACTGAAGGTGTGACACAGGAATTGTAGTTGGTAAGCATCTGAGAAATGTATTAACTTATACACAAATATGATAACAGATTATATTGGAATCTTGAGGGACACTGGAAACATACGTGAGTCCGGAGACTCAATGACTAACAGAATTTCCTGAAGGAACATCGAAATCCAGACCTAAAGAATGTGCATTCAGATTTTGAATAAATAATTATTTGCAGTTTCACAACTAAGTTGCCGACCCCTTACATCAACCTAACCAATTACGTTTATTGACAGTGGGGATATTGCAACATTTACATTGTGGAATGAGCAGGCGATTGGGTTCCCACTAAATCTATGCCGACAGATCGACCAACCTCCAATCATGGAGGTTTCTTCTTGCTAGGCGAAATGCTACGGAGGTATTCATCAAATGACTACACCATCCAATATAAGAATGTGCATCATATAATCTAACAAATACTTTGTTTAACAGGAGCCATACAACTGTCTGCCACCCCGGCAACACATTATTACCTGAATCCAGAGATACCAGAAACAGAACACATAAGAGCAACGTGCGTATATCTGCTCAAATTACATTTACATGTTACCTCACTAACAACCCAAATGAAAAACGCCACTTAATTATATAACTAGGTATGAAGAGTACTGTTGCCCTCACTAGCCGAACCAGATACTCAAGAACCAGAAGTGGCACACCACCATATGTCAATAAGGTCTTTGCTTCAGGTCAAGCCTGAAACGAATGCGGTATGTACAATATTTGTTATTGTCATGAACCACGCGTATGCATTTAAATAACGTAAATATGATTGCAACAGTTGCAACCATTTGTGATACAAGCAGTTAGAACAACAGGGAGAAGCTCATGCAACAAAAATGCCAACAACTGAAATAACCCCACCACCAACAGCTAAACTAATTGAAAAGGAGCAACACCAGAGTTAAGAACCATCTGACACAGTTCGAAGACAACTGTTCGCACAGGTTGATGAAGAAACAGCAGGTCCGCAACAACCAATTGCAGTTGCAGCAGCCGAGCCAATGGCAACAGCAGGTCCGCAACAACCAATCAACGAAACGGAAGACGAACCGATGACCCGAGCTAGTAAGAAGTCAAAATACGAATAGCGCAAAACAACTGCTCTGGTAACACAGTCTAACAAAACCTTAAGTAGCAGTAACGTAATGTACGGTAAATGAAAGTAGGCTATCGGCACATGTACGTAGGATAGGCTTGCAGGTATGCCAACAAAGGATGCGACACTAGCGTAACATCCTGTGAAATTGCAAGTATAAAGCCACAAGTAAAAAGGCTTGCAATGTTTTGTAACCACGATCCTAGCAATGTATCTGTCTAATTTTTTCTACTTATTAGTAGATGCAACTACACGAAACACACAAACACGTTTATCACACAGGTGCAGAGGCCCCGCCGCAACGCGACGGGTTCTTTCTCCTTGTTAGAGATAAAGTTCAAGAATTGAAGCCCGTTGAAATATTAAACCATTTGGTAGAGCAAAGTCCAAAGATTGTTACAAGATTTAAAGCCCAAGAAGATTAAATCAAAATTATATATATATATATATATATATATATATATATATATATATATATATATATATATATATATACAAATGAATGGAAAAGTCTCCCAACTGCCATTCTCAATTTTGTTGCTACTGCCTTTCTTCGCTTGGGCCCCCCCTCAAATGATTCCAACAGAAAAATTATTGCAACGGTCAGAATTTCGTTTTCCCCAACGGTCTAATTGTTTGATCAGAGGTTATAAGGGCCTTGGCAATGCAGGCGGGGAGGCACGGCACGGTAGCCCCACCGCACGGGAACACCGCCGCCGGTGCCTCCTTACCGCATGGTAGGGTTCAAAATCGGTAAACTTTACCGAAAGAAACTAGCCGTTTGTGCAATAACTTTTGTGAACGTTGGGGGCAATAAATGGGTTAAACGGATACTTTTTTTTGTTCTATATATTCACATGTTCAAATTTGAAATGAGTACAAACAAAAAAAAACCATCCATTGCTAAAAAAAAAAAAAAAAAAAAAAAAAAAAAAAAAAAGGTCGTCGGCCTACATAAAATGGATTCAAGAAAAAATAGAGATCCGAGAAAAAATGTTCGTGGATCAAGAAGTGGATCGAGAGGCGCAAGTCGTCCTCGAGTTCAATCACAAATCGGTCACGATTCTTCGTCACAACCCGGTTACCGCCCAGAAATGTACCCGCAATCTCCACCATTTTTCTACACCCAACAACCCCTCCCACAATTTCCTACAAACTTTGAGCCGTTTGATTATCAATATACACAACAACCCCCACCGCAAATAGCTAGTAACTTTGACCCGTATGTTTATTTCAATTTTAATGAATTTTAGTTTTTAATAAATTTTAATAGAATCTAAAAAAGAAAAAAGAAAAAAAGAAAAAAAAAAAAAGTGAGTGAAGGGTGAGTGATGTGATGCCAACAAAAAATGAGTGAGTTAAGGGAAAAGTGGGAGGGTGAGTGATGCGATGCCAACAAAAAATGAGTGAGTTAACGCATTTTTTTTTTTTTTTCATATCGTAATTTCATTTCAATTAAAGTGTAGAATGTTTAATTAGCTTTTATAAATGTAGTAATTAACAACTGTTTTTGTATTAACAAACACGCTAGTGTGTAATTGTGTCTTTTGTGTTTCAAGCTTTAATCAAATTAATGTTTTACCTTACTTACTTTTATCATATGTTTACTAGTTTAATTTTAGTTTATTATATCTCTTATATACTAAAAATGGGAACCGTTTACTGTAGCGCACTGTAGCTACAGTGGACGAAACAGTACATGTTTACAAATTAGTCCCTAAGGTGTAAATATCTTTGCAAGCAAGGTCCTTCAGGGACTAACGATGCAACACGCCAGGGACTAACGATGCAACGCGCAAGAATTTTAAGGACTTTTCCCGTCAAAAACATATTTTTTCCAGAATTTTTTTCCTAAGGAATTTACAAAAATGGTCCATCAGATTAGCTATAAATAGCACCGTTAGTCCCCTGTTAGCGATCTTTTGCAAATTTACTCCTTAATAACAATTTTTTTTAAATCATTTTATTTCGATTTTAGATTAAACACAACATTCTCGCAGCAACACGCGGGTGCCCCCACTCATTTTACCTAAAGTTGATGTCTTTAAAGTTTTTATCTTTAAATCTTATAAAGTTTAAATCTTTTTATTAAAATCATCATCATTGGTTTTTAAAGTTTATAAAGTTTACTTCTTTTAATCTTAAAACTTATATTTACCATGTCGTTTCATATAAAGTTTCAAACTTTTTGTATTTTTAGTGTTAATTTTGTTTTAAAATTCTAGTTTTATAAGTTGCAAACTTTATTACCTACTTCACCTCAATTTCACATAAAGTTTCAAGCTTTTGAAGATTAATGGGTAATATGAAGTATTTTGGGTTAATAATGAGCTTTGGATGAGGTATTTAGTATAGTGTTCTCATCGTCGTCGTTATACTTAAATCATATCCGGTGCTTTCTCATCCTTATTCTTATTATCTTTTTATTATGTTTATTGTCGTATTTCATTTAAATAGAATTGCCATGTTTAGTTTTATTATTATGCTTTTTAGCGATATTAGGATGCTAGAGTAGATTTATTGGTATACTTGTTTGGTGATGGGTTGATTTGAGGTGGTGATTAATTAGTGCTTTGGAGAGAATTATTATTAGTTAAGTTAGGACTTTTGATTCAAACGATAATCCCAAAATCATTGTTTTGATTCAAATTGAAAAATGAAACCATGTAAGATTTTAGATATATATATATATATATATTTTTTTTTTTTTTTTTTTTTTTTAAGTCAAAAGCTTTTTAAGTAATTAATTAACTTAAATGAATTTTATAAAAATCGGCTTCAAAAGTGCGTTATGGATTATCGTTGTTTGAATTAAATTACTTTCTTTTTCGAGTTTATTGGGTAAATGGAACCAGTGACCAATAAATTTGATTTAGCATTTAATTTAATCCAAGGGTCAAATTTCTTATCTTAAATTATTAATCATTCAATCCAAATTACCAATTAGTCATCACTAAGAATCAACCATAATTCAAACGAGTATATTTCCTCCTTTATATTTTTTTGCCCTTATCATTTTAGCTTATCGCGTAGTTTATCCTTAGTTTGCCTTGTCTTATAATTCCCTTTAGTTTTTCTTTAGTCTATAATTCTTTTTAGTTGTTATTATTCCCTTAGTTTATTCTTTAGTTATAGCTTGCCTTACTTTCCATATAATTTCGCGTTTTAGTTTAAATATCATATAATCCCAAAAATTTGCATTATTTAAGCGTTCGACGAGAACTTTAACGTGAGTCTCAAATTCATCATTCCTTTAGAACGACAATCCGGGAGATCAATACTTACCGCGATACTTAGGTATTTAGGTTCGTATTCGTATCTTTCCCTCATCTTTACAAATATTTTTTGGTGGGCCCCACAATGACCCTATCAGGGGAGCTTGTATTCCGTCAACATCGATGATGCCCTTTCAAGGATGCTTGTGTTTCCTCTCCTCAACATCGACGACGCCTTTTTGATTCTACAAAATGGGGGAGAAGTAACGGGAAAACTCATTAAAAATTTATCAACGCATAATTTTACCTAAAAAGAGTTTATATTTTCTAATCATCAAAAAGGGGGAGATTGTTAATACAAATGATGTCAAAAACGTTATTCGAATTATTCAATCTTCTTGTGTTTTGATAATCACAAAATATAAAAACATGTTACGTAAAGTTACAGTTAATAAGTTTTTAATCGAGGAAGCTCGTTTCTTCCACGTAGCTACTACAACGTCTCTTCAGGTATGGACAAACTTTATACCGTCATTAGTTAAGTGATCAAAGAATTTTATTTTCTTCTAAACTTACATTTTTAAGCTTGACAAAAACTTTCACAAAAGCATTTTTGTATTTTTAAAGAAATGTTTTATTGATAAAATATATTCAAAATTCAAATTTGTAACAGCTATATTTCCCCCCAAAACAGTTGAGTTTTCACCACGTTAGGACAAAAATGAGAGCGTCTGTCGGGATGGTCCTTCAAAGTGGCCGGCGGTCCCTTAGTGATAAAGGATCGCCGCCTATTTAAGGGACCGACAGCTCCTTCCTGTCGTGTATAAATAGTGAACTGTTCATTTTCAGAAAACAGAGTCTTCCACACACAAAAACTTTCTGTTTTATTTTTCTTTCTTCTTTGATCACTATAACATTTCGGTATATGTTTATAAGTGATTTCCTCTTCCGCAAAGTGCCAAAGAAGAACTCTCAACGTAGATGAAGATTCGAGATGTTATAAGAGTCCACACACAAACGTAACATGTGTTGCGGTTCTAGTTTTCCTTCTATTTCCTTCTTGTAAATATTTCAAATACATCCGACTTATGTGTGAGTCGAGGATGGAGTTATGTGTATGCACTTGGAAGAAGATGAAGATCCAAGAAGTCTTGTAACTCGATTAGTTCATGTATTTGCTGTGAGGAGAGCAGTGTCCTAGTGTGTAGGTTAGGACTTAGTTGAGTCATTATGTGAAGGCTTGGATCGGGTGATGATCCAAGTATGTCTTAGTATGAAGGCTTAGATCGGTTGATGATCTAAGTGTGTATCGTGTGAAGGCTTGGATTGGGTGAAGATCCAAGTATGTTATTTGTGTGAAGGCTTGGATTGGGTGAGTATCCAAGTTGGACAAGAGTGCTTGTTCGTGTGGCCACGTGGGTCTTGGAGTAGACTGGTTCTAATTACGATTAGAACTCGACATTCCGCTTAGTGTCGTTAAACCTTGTGTAAGCTTGTGTACGGATTGATCCGCCTGAAGGAGTATGTTGATATAGTGATTGATAACTCTCTAGTGTGGTACTCGGGGAGTGGAGTAGGACGAAGGAGTGAGCTTCGTGCCGGACCACTATAAATTGCCACATCCCTTTGGTTGTGTTCTTTCCTTACTCCTTACATTACTTGTTTGTTTATGTTTGTTTGTAGCTTAATTGATATCACATAATAAGTAGAATTCAACAAGTTTTCAAGAGAATATTAAATGGACCTAAAATGGCAAAACGTGTTAGCTAGTAAAAAGAAATAGTGAAACTATTCAACCCATGTTTGCATGTAATCAGCCATTTTCATAAGCCATGAGCTGGTCTAGGACACTTTACTAGGCTTATATTAGTTACCCATAAGCTAGGAAAGTTTTTTGTTTCATAAAAATATATTTTATATAGAAAAAGGACTAGTATTGCAAATGTTTTCATGCATAGGGGTATATATTGTAACTTTCTGAAAATATTAAGTCTAGGGACTGTTTTTGCCATATCTTAGAAGTATTAAGTGTTAGGACCTATTTTGTAAAGTTATATAGGATAAGGATATAGTTATATATAGTTATTACCATTGAGGACTAAATTAGTAAAAGTTATTAAGTTAGGGATATATATTGTTAATTTGTAAACTTAAGGGTATATTTGAAGTATTTTCATAAATATAAAAACCTTTCTTTTTAAATAAAAACATAACGCAATACTAGGGAGCTTCATGTGAGAGGATTTATTTGGGTATTCGTTTTGACGAGTTTGCTGGGTTTACGAGTTAAAGTGCCCTAGCTCCTCAAACGTTTACTACATGACCTTTATATTATGATGGTGTTATTTTCTATCTATAACCTAAGCATATAACAACATAACAAAATACTAGGGAGCTTCATGTGAGGGGTTTAATTGCCTCTTGATAGATGTGGCAAAACGGGCGGGCCGGGCAGGCACGGGCACGAGATATAATGGGCATTGGCTTAAATGGTCACGGGCTAAATGGGCACATGTTATACAAATTGCTTTATAAAAGATTTAAAGTGACGAAATAAATTCCTTAAACGTAATATATTATTTATATTTAAAAACTTAATTATATCATTGTACAAGTTTTTCTTTAAAAACGATCGTAATGTTCTCCGATTGAGAAAAAAATATGTGCCCGTTAGTGCCCACTTAAAATTTCAATGGGCTATATGTGCCCATTTCAAAAAAAGGAGGGGGCTAAATGTGCCCAAATCTTTTACAAAGTAGTCAAAATTAGTACATTTTTTTTGAATTCGGGCACAAATTGCCACCTCTACCTCTGGATTATGATGGCACGAACGGTGTTATATTATATCTAAATCTAGAAAACCCTAAGAATACCTAATTAGGAGAACTTAGAATATACCCACTCAGGCTTGACATACACACTACACCAGGTTGCATTAGTAGGCCGTCTAGTGGCACCCACACTCATCTCTAATCCCAGGTGAGTGTTCATAGCCTTACCTTTTAAATGATTTACAACCTTGTCAGGGGGATACATGCTTTAAACCGAATACAAGTCTTTTTATTTGGTTATTGCACGAGTACCTACTATGTCATCATTACATTACACCCAATTTCATGAACCATAATCACTTGCGAGTGAAAGCGAGTATAGTGAATAGATCTGTTTGGAGTTTGACAACTCCCGTTTGCCCCTGCCGGGTACCAATAACACTATATTTGAGAATTAAAAGGGTTAACCTTGGCAAGTTAATCCTTATTACATCCTGTCATGCAAGGGTCTGCATTGCTCGATGACCTGGACATGTTAACGTGGGGTGTCATGAGCTTAGTGCAATAATATTATTTCATTACTTTTCCACAACTAAGGGTTTCAGCTGAACCCTGTGGAACTTGTATTTAACCTATAACTACCTAAACCTATGACTCTCACTCAACCCTACTGTTGACCCTTTAAGCATGTTATCCTAGGTAACTAGGCCCTTAGGACTTAAGGCACGGAGTGACACTGGATATGAGGATGTCCAGACCTGTTATCATTCATAATCTTTTGCTTTACACCGAGCCTGTGTGACATCTCTTTTGTAAAAGTTTATCTTTTACTATAAAACTCTGATGAATAAATGAATGGTAACTATTTTTCTATAAAAACGTCTCTCTTGAGTCGTTTTCTATTATTGTGACTATGTTTCCATTAGTAATAACCCAAGATCTAGCTTCCATTGCTATCTATGAAATGGGGGTGTCACACAAGTCTAGTTTCTTGTAGTGAAACTAGAACTATTATCGAACTGAACGAACACGCATGGAGCCTTATTTATGTTCGTTTAACTTTTACAACACAAATGAACGATAACAAATGCTTGAAAGGACGAATTTCTTGCTCATGTTTGTTTATTAAGGAAAAAGGGTGAATGTTCATTTATGTTCACTCATTTAGACATTAAACAGATGAACATAATTGAAAGTAAAAAATATACATAAACTATTCAAAATATGTGTGTTTTAGGAAAAAAAAAATTGTCTTTCTTGTTTTTAGTAAACTATATTTATAAGTATGTAACAAAAAGAGATGATATACAAAATAAATGAATATAAACAACGTCAGCAAACAATTAAATGGACATTCACAAACATAAATGAATGGACGAAACTTTTGTTCATGTTCGTTAATTTAATTAAGTGAATGTCAAATGTTGTCCATCATGATCGTTCATTAATAATAAATGAATATTTTATTAAATAATTCATGAAATGTTCACTAAACGCTTAGTTCATTTTAACCCTATCTTAAGTGAAACATACATTTACTTGGCTTATAAAACTATTTTGAGTCATAAGAGCCTTGTGAATAAATTTTGAGTACTTGAGTAGCCTCTTTATATTGTTGGTCTATCCTATTTTCAAGCATGTCTAGGTGAACCATGTCGAGTTTTTTGCACATGTGGTGTCATTTTCATTCTGGCTTGCAAATATCGGTTACTTTTATTTTTCTATGTAGATATATCCTAGGTATTTTTGTGTTGGTTTCTTAAAGTTTCAATTTACCCTTTAACTTGTACAACAGTTTGTGTATGGTATCTTTCTTTTTTGAAATCTTTGTTTTATTCTTTGTTATTATATTTCCAAATCTTCGGTATTTTGTTTATATGTGTCTTCTATTTCAAGTTTTATTTCAAAATTTTATTTTATTAGTTATTTCAAACATTTATCTTTCAAATTAAATGAGATTCTCTTAAATTCTATATTTTTATTTAAACCCCGAACCAATACTACTACGTGTTTTTGTTGTTTTTCCCGTTAATGATTTTCTAATTTTTGATGAGAAAAGATCAATGCAGAACATGATTTATCTAAAGATCAAACCGGCCAATGACAACCATTGATCTTATATCATCCTACGGTTGGGATATATTCTAACAAATATAATTAAGTGAACTAGAGGGGTAACTTTGTCATTTATTGAAACTTCTTTTATATCCATCTAACCGATTCACGTTCATTTCAAAACCGTTTCAAACCCGATTCACGTTCATTTCTCACACAGTCACACACACTAATTGCTCTCACCTTCCCCAAATTCAAAACCGTATCTTAATGCTTTTCAATGGCTGATATAGAGAAGAGATACGACAGATACAAGAAGTGAAGCCATCTGAAGCTATGCCGTTGCTCTATTCGTTTAGATTCATGTAATTTTGTTTTGTTTTTGTATTTAATGAGTTTTAATAATGATTATTTGTTTAGTTGAGTGATTAGGGTTTGCTAATTTGTTGATTAGGGTTTGAATTTGGGTATTAGGGTTTTGATTTTAAGGAAGGTGAGATCTATTAAAACGAGATTGGGGTTTTGTTTTTGTAATTACTTTTGTTGTTTTGATTTTTTTTTTATTTTTATTTTTATTTTTTTTAGTTTTATGTAGTTTGATAATCTGTGGATTAGCCGATTAGGGTTTTGAATTTGGGGATTAGGGTTTTGAATTTGGGGATTAGTGTTTGAGTGAGAGTAATGGGGATTTCAGTGAGGGTAATGGTGATGGAAGAAGTTGGTGGTTTCATTGTGGTGGTGGTCATGCCACAGTGTTCATGAATCAATCACATGTGATTCTGTATGTGATGGAAGAATTTGGTGGTTTCATTGTGGTGGTGGTCATGCCATAGTGTTCATGAATCAATCACATGTGATTCTGTATGTGATTTTGTATGTTTATTTTCTTAGAATATGTGTATTTTCTTAGAACATATGATTCTTTTTTGTTTACTCTATAATTTATGTGTTTTTATGTTTTTGTTTTGTTAGGTGCTTCTGTTATACAGCCGCCGGTTAGTGAAGTTGCTGGTGTTCAGTCTAGTTCTCCATCCGGTTCTCCTTTTCGGGTGACTCGGAAGAATTTTCGAGAAAAGTCTAATCCCCCTGTTAAGCCGAATGATGCAAGTATCCGTATGCCTCTTCCGTTGTCTTATGCGCTTCCTAATACAAGTATCCCTATGCCTCTTCCGGTGTCTTTTGCGCTTGCTAATACAAGTGTTGATAAGTCTAATTCGAAGACAGATCCTAAGGGTAATACAGTGTCGAATGATAAGTCTAAGGCTAATCCCGAGTCTGTTGTTCCGAATGATAAGGTGGTTGATGTTATTTCGGCCAAGTCTAAGGTTGTTGGTGTGAATGATAAGTTGACTGATGAGAGAGTTAAGGATAAGGTGATTAGGGATGTGCAGAAGTCTAGGGCTGGTGATAAGGTGAATGATAAGTTGACTGATGAGAGAGTTAAGGATAAGGTGATTAGGGATGTGCAGAAGTCTAGGGCCGAGAAGTCTGGGGTCTCGAAGTCTAAGGATAAGGCAATTGATGTTTTTTCGGCTAAGGCGACTGGTGATGTGAAGAAGTCTAAGGCTGCAGATGTGTTGAAGGCAACTGATGTTGTTTCGGCTAAGGATAAGTCAACTGATCTTGTTTTGGCTAAGGCGACTGGTGATGTGAAGAAGTCTAAGGCTGCAGATGTTAAGAAGTCTAAGGATAAGGCAACTGGTGATGTGAAGAAGTCTAAGGCTGCTGATGTGTTGAAGGCAGAAGTGTTGAAGGCAATGCCAGATGTTCAAAAGCCAAATTCCAAGGCTGCATTGCCGAAACGTGATGTCGAGAAGTCTTTCTCTAAACGAAAAAGGAAGTTGTCGGATAAAGAGTATAGTGGTGAACCTAAGTTGTCTAAGAAGTTGAAGCATAATAAGGTGAATAAAGGGAAGAGGGTTTCATCTTTTCTTTCTACTGATGAAGTTAATTCGGATTCTTGTGATGAAGGTGTTAGTTTGATGAAGAATATTAAGAGTAATAAAAGGCTCAAAAGAAAGAATGTTACTGATGAAAGTGATGTGAAGACTAATAAATTGCTTAAAAAGCTTTTGATGGGTGATGTTGACGATGCCAATTCTCTTAAGCTTATGCTTAAGAAATTGAAGGGCGTTATCGATGAGGTTTCTGATTCTGAAGACGAAGGGGTTGTGCGAAAGTCAAAAATGGAAGTTAAGAAACCAAAACGTAAGAAGAAGAAAGAGGAAAATGATTTTGAAGGTGATGATAAAGCTAATGTTAGGAAGCTTAAAAAATTGGGAAATGATAGAATGTTGTTGTCAGTGGAGGAACAACAACAGTTAGAGTATGTTGATAAATTTCCAACTCTTAGGGTAAGGAATGCTCCTTGTTCTCTGTTTTCTTCTATCCGTCAATCAAAAGTTAACATGGAACGGTTTCTTCATGAAATAGGTTTTAAATCATTTCTTAGAATTTTCATTGATCAACTTCCTTCAAGGTTGGGTAGGTTTGTAGCTGCGAATTTTGATATAGCCACTAATAAGTTGAATTTGTTGAATGGTTTGTCGATCCATGTCACTCCAAAATTAATTCATGATATGTTAGGGATTCCGCTTGGTGGTACTCCGTTGTTTTCGTTTGAGCAAAGATCTGTTAAAGATGATTTTGTCAAAGCTTGGGTTGATCAGTTTTATCCTAAATCTTTTAAAGACATTCGTAACAGTGATATTGCTAGAGTGTTGGTTAATGCGAAGAAAGTTGATGATTTTTTCAAACTTAACTTCCTTATGCTGTTTTCCAACACGATGGGAAGGTGTGAAGCCATGAATGGGCAAATTTGTTTAGATGTTGTTAGACATATTTCGGAAGATCTTCCAATATCTGAGATCGATTGGTGTGGTTACATTCACAATTGCCTTCAGTATAGTACCAATCCACAAGGACAATGCAACTACACTCGTCCATTAACCGTCCTCATGGTAAGTTTATAGATTTAGTTAATTTTAAATATTGTTCCTGTTTGTCATATGTAACTTTTATTCCTTTTTTTTTCCAGCTTGTGTATCTAGATTCTACCAAGTTTGAAAAGTTTCACGTTGTTCGTATGCGTCCAGCCATCTTATACTGGTCGACAACCTTAATTAGACAACGACAGGATCTAGAACTTAGTGAGAGGAAGTTGGGGGAACTAGAGCTTAATCTTGAGTGGACTGAGGCAGATGCTAATGAGACAGAAGGTTTTATTGATGCTGGTTTGTCGGAATCTTCTGATAAAGAGGTTGGTTTATTTGTTATATTTGATCATTAAATGTGAGTTTTTATTGAATCACATGTGTTCAAATCACATGTTAATCACATGTGATTAACTGCAATACAAGAAATATTGCAGTTAATCAATGTGATTCACATGTGATTAGTTTGCAAATCACATGTGATTTGCACACTAATCACATGTGATTTGCACACAAATCACATGTGATTCACTGCAATATTTCTTGTCTTTGACATTATTATTAAATACAGGTTTTGTTTAACAAAATTCAAGAAAAGCTTTCCATCATATATTCTGAAAGACATTCTGTTGAAGCCGAACTTTTGAAAGCTTATAAAAAGTATGCTGATGATGAAAAGTTTGGTGAGTTATATGAGAAATATTCTGATCTTTTCAAAAAACCTGTCTCTTTAGGCGAAATGGGGGGTGATGATCCTGGTTCAGATGATAATGATGATGAAAATGGTGGAAGTGATAATGATAGCAGTGGAAATGATCGTGATATTAGAAAGGTAAGTTTAGATGGTTTAGATACCTTTGGTTTTAGTAAAATTAGTTTAGATCATTTTGAAAAAGATTCATCTCAGGAAGAGAAGCAAGTCAATTCTCAGGGTGAGAAGGGAGTTGATGTACCTGCTGACAGTGAGAAGCCGGCTGAAAATGTGGTTGGTGTTGAAGATCCGTGTCAGGGTGAAGCTGATATTGTTGAGCCAGCTGAAGATTATGAGTTGGAGATCAACAGTACACCCGAGACTTACACTCAGTGGCTAAATAACAATATCGATCTCGTAAATGAGGTGATTGATTGTATTGTAGACGAATATCTATACGTAATACTCTAACATAAACATCTTTTTATTCTTTTAAATATTGTTTCTTTTTAATTAAATTATATCTTTTTATTCTTTTAAATATTGTTTCTTTTTAATTAAATTATGTTGTCTTACTTCAGGGTGATATGTTTGATAAAGGCACACGTGAGGAATTGGTTGTCACGAATGCAGGTCCGGGTACTCCTGAAAGAGTGGCTACTCGTGTTTCCAAAGGTAGTCCTGAGATAATCCTTCCTGAAAAACGAGTTGTGAAACCGTCTTCTTTCCTTGCTCGCCCTACATGAATAAGAAGACTAAAGTTGTGCCTCGGATGACGAGGGTGGAATTTATGGTTGGAAACGGCTTGTTTTGTATGAAGGGTGACAAGATGTAGGTTCTATTTTATTTAAAGATTTTTGAACTTCTTTTATTGTTTAGGTAATCACATGTGATTCACTCAAAATCACATGTGATTTTGAGTGAATCACATGTGATTTTGAGTGAATCACATGTGATTCAATATTGAATTTCTATGATATTTTAGCTAATGACATTTGTTTCTTTTGATGATGCAGTGAAACTGTTTTTGAAACTCATTCTGGCATCAAAGTTTCATCAATTCGTTTAAACATGGAAACGTTAGCACCTGGTTTGTGTCTTGATGCAAATGTTATCGACTGTTGGGGTGCCATTCTTAACCATGAAGAGAGTTTCAAAGATGCTGGATCTTTGTCAAGGCATTTCATGCCTACTGGTTGTATCATAAGTGTTTTTTTTTTTTAATTTTTATGAATTTCATTGTATTATTATATATTATTTGATTTTTACAATTTATGTTTGTTATTTTATACAGACAAAGCAAATGATTGATGGAAGTTTGGATTCAAAGGGTCGATTGAAAAGTTTTGATGCCCAAGTTTCTGCACATTTTCAAAATGTTGCTGGCATTGATCTAAAAGGCATTGATTTGGTAATGTTATTATTTTCTTTTTAGAATTATACTTGCTATATTCATAGTTTTCCATTTTTATTAACTTTTCTTATTATTATTATTATTTTTTTGTTAATTCAGGTGTTTTTTCCAATTCTCAATGAAGGGCATTTCTATGTTGTTGTCTTCAACTTTTTAAAGACAACTACGATGACAATACTCGATAACATTGACAGTGGGGCAAAGTATGATGGAAAGTATAAAGTAGTATGTGATGTTCTTGTAAGTATTAGTTTTCTCCCTGATCACATGTGATTTACATACAAATGGTATGTAAATCACATGTGATTTATATACAAATCACATGTGTTTTTCCTTTGATCTCATGTTTTTTTTTCTTTTTTTTTTTGCAGAAAGATATGTTTGCCAGTCATCTAAAATTTCATCGTCACAAAAGGTATGCTAGCATTAAGAAACTGATTCCAAAGATCCCAAGGCTTAAATGGAGTACAAGCTCAAATTACCTAGATTGTGGTATTTTTGCCATGCTGCACATGGAAAGTTATATGGTTGAAGCTCCTTCAAAATGGGACTGTGGGCTTGTGGCTGAGTCAAAGGACCAGTTAGACATGTTGAGGAGGCTGAGATTCAAGTTTGCTACCAAAATGTTGTTGCATGAGCTTAATGTGCATCAGGAAAAGATGCTTGAAGAGGTTAAGGAGTCTGACAAAGTAGATTCTGAATCGAAGATGCAGATCATTGTTCAAGAAAGAATGAACAGGAAACAACATGAAGGAAAAGAGGCAAACGAACTTGAAGCCAAGTGATCGTCCAGGCTAGGAGAATCAGGCTAGGGAACAGTATTTTTAGTTTAGTTATCGTATGCTTTTTTTATGTTAAGTATGTGAAGTCAAACAATTTCCATGGTAGTTTAATTATGGAATGCTAGTCAGAATATCCATGGTAGATTAGAATGCTTTATTAAGCAGGATTTATGTTTTTTGTGTTTTGGGAAAATCAATCCTGGTAATTAAATCCTGTCTTTTGTTATAACTGATTTAAAAAATGCACTGCTTCTTTTTAGTTTATTAAAAATATGTTGGTTTTAGATGTTACTTTCACTTAAAGAATAATCCAATGTGATTTATCTGCAAATCACATGTGATTTGTTTGAAAATCACTTGTGATTTTTATTAAAATCACAAGTGATTTATGTCTAAATCACATGTGATTTTGAACACAGTATATTTTATTTTAATCAAAATACAAAGTAAACAATAATTCAATGTGATTCAAGCAATGTTTTGGCAAATATGCCACAAGTGTGTAAGAGTTCCATAAGTAAACATTAAACAAGAGTTGTACCATATGTAAACAATAAACAAGAGTTCCATAAGTAAACATTCTAAAGAATACTTCAACATAGTAAATCAATGTATTAAAAGTGCTCAATTATCAACTGTTGTTGCTTTTCGCTTTGCGTTTGGGTTCTTAGGACAAGTTGTTTTCGTATGCGTGTTGGTCTTCTCTCCACAATGGCCACAAGGTTTCATTTGCTTCTTTTTAACTCCAAGTGATTTTTCTCTCTCACTCTTTCGCCTTTTGTTGCGTTCTGCTTCTGTAATATTTCCTTTGGTTGGTACCTTTGTTGGATTGTTAACTGTCTGTTTATCAGGTTTTGAAATAGCAAAATGCTCACCAATCACATCTCCTGTTTTTCCCGAAGGAGGAATTGGCACCTCAGCCTCTACTTGTGTCTTTAATGTCTTCAACTTTTCTACAAAAGCACCCATCTTCTCTACATTATTGCTCAACCTAAATAAATAATCATCCACGACAGCATTTGCTTCATTTGTAAGCCTTTCAACTTCTACATTTTTCCACATATCTGTTTCTTTTTCTTCTCAAATCAGGTGGAATTATATCCCTTGTCCACCGCCTCAAAATATATTGATTTGGAATGACTTCAATATCACGATTCTTGAAGACACAAAATATATGTCGGCACAGGAAACCGTATCGAGCAAAATGTCTGCAGGAGCATACAACCGACCCATCTTCTATATTATGAAGTACCTTTTCAAAACAAAATAATAAAATAATTATATTCTGTGAATGTGATTTACATACGAATCACATGTGATTACAAGACAAATCACATGTGATTTCCATATAAATCACATGTGATTATACTATAAATCACATGTGATTCTAAAGAGATCACATGTCATTTCAGGAATCAAATGTAATTCTTGTAAAGAAACTAACAAATATTTTTAATAAATCACATACCTTATAGTTTATAACTCTTTGTGCTGCTGTTTCGTTTTCATATTCAATTTCCTTGTTTAGTGTTCTCTAAGGCGCTGCATTTTTGTCTCTAACTACGACAATCTCAGAACCTTCTTCCAATTTTAAATCCTGTATTGAACAAGTCCAGCATGCTTCATTTATTTCTGTTTGAACAAGCAAAAATATTGTCCTAGTATAAACTCTTGCTGCATGACGTTCAATTTTTAACATTGTTTTACACTTTGGTGCCGCCTCTAGTGTTTTGAAGTCCAAATGTTCTTGTCTATAACGTTGCCTTTCCATTGCTGATTCATAGGACATCATGAAGCTAACTAGTTGTCACAACTCGTAAATTCTGGTCTTTTCCCGAACTTTCAAAACTTTTACTATTCATCGATCACTATTCATCATTTTTGGAGTCCGTTTGTGATTCTGAGAAGCGTTCACAAATTTTACTATTCATAAACACTATTCACTCCCAAAGAAAATTTGTCATTCATGCGTGAGTTGCATCATTTCTGTATACGTACGGTTATCTACCTAATAAACGTTATCCTATAAACTATTACTATGAATAATTGATTCGATAATCCCAACTATGGTCCTAACACATTTTTACACTCATTATAATGATATAAAAGTTATATTATTAAATTTACCCGAAGTTTTGAATTTATTTGATATACGTATCGTTAAACGTTTATAACTACGACGGTTTTCTGTAACTTCAATACGACAACTATTTATTCACCCAATACCCACGAGAAATGAGATTTTATAATTTTTACGACTTTCATATATCCTATTTTGTTCAGTAAAAATTTATTTCTAACAAACACAGTAACCAAAACTTACAAAGTAACACGTTATATACACTAAATGACTAACAATACACTTAATAATACACAAAACACAAATATCTACATATATACATACACATGTTCATGTAAGACTTTGCTACCTTGGTGAAATTACTATAATGCCAACATTTGCAAGATATTTTAATACATAAACACTTAAACTAAAACATAACTAGTTTTGTAAATCAAAAAGCAAGGTTTTTGTCTTTCTTTTCCTTCCTACCTCACGACATCAACAAGGATCATCAAGGAATCCATAGTTTTTCAAGATTGAAGTAAAATATTATCCCTAGACTACTCCTTGTTCAAGTTTTGAAATAAAAACTAGGAAGTTATTAAGTTTCTTGATCATTTCCAACCTCATCATTAACTAGTAAGTTTCAAGTTATGATTTTCATCATCTAATACTTTCCTTTTCATGATAACATGATGTATTTTCTATTTATATACAATACATGTAAGTATATCTATGTTAAAGATACCACTTTCAAGTATATTTTAATTTTACAAGGTTATAATTAATCCTATGATCATCCCTTTGATATCCTTTTGGTTTTGTGAATATTAGGAACCCATGACACCCTAAGAAGGTGTATGGTAAGATTAGACTAGCTTGTGGTGTATTGAAGTGGTTAAAACATAAACTAGATGAAACTATGGCCGAAAGTTTGGATAAAAACGAGTTAATAACGAAGGAGATATGATTTTTCAAAGTTTAACGACGAAAACTATATTTTTCAGAAAATAGCTTGCTGTTGAACAGTTTTCATGGACTGTTTCGAGGCATAAAACTTGATCTAGCCATCCCGACTTATCAAAAATATGTTAATATGCCATCCCACGATTCCGGGGATATAATGAACGTAGAAAACAAGTTTATAACGAAAAAGATACAAGCGTTTGAAATCCGACGAAACATATACACTTTTGACAGCTTTTCCTATAATAGAAATTACTAAGTGTTAAACACTATATTTTTCAAGTAACGACATGGAGAGCCAATTTTCTCATTGATCGAGGCACGTACGATCAGAAGTTAAACAAGACGACATCTAGATATTGTTACAAGGTTTTCAAAAACGCCGAGCTTGAACACTAACACTTAACGTACTATATTTCACGACTAGTTTTCTGATGCCGTTTGGACACATTTTCTAAGTTAAGAACAATGTTAAACTACGCAGGAAACTTTATATTTACTCATACAACAATAAACGATAAACGTTATTTTCAAAAACTACAAGTGGTATTGATAACGTACGTATACGCATGTGTAGCATTGTTTCATTTCTTACATTAGAATCATATCATTCATAATAGGTTGCAGTTAAGGAATCGAGCCTATTTCTGATCAGTCACTAGCATTATTATAGCTGTTGCATCAAGTGAGTCATAGCCCCGCTTTTACTCTTTTACTACTCGTTTTAAACTACTTGGGGGAGATACATGCACAATACTTTCTTTGATACTTGAAACGTTTATACTTTTATACTATGCTAAGTTGTTATTACTTTTAGCAGAACTACAATATGTATTGTTGGGAATTAAATAATCAGAAGAATCAGCATAAAGGTTTAAGGAAATACATCAAGTATGTTTCTGCTGATAAAGCACAAAGCAAGTTTCCACTGATGGATTCTACTGAAGAACGTTTTCTACTGATAGTGTTTCTACTGATGGATTCTGCTGATGCTACTATGACTCATATAACAGCTGTGTAGATAAGTACAACTTATTCTACTGACTCATATACAAGATAATATCTTTGTTGTAGTCATCAAATTGAACACTTCAAGTGAGTTGTAATCCTAGATACATGTTGTATCTTAATGACTAAACATGATAAGTCATCAACTAGCTAGAATGAAGCTTAGTCATAAGCTAGTAAATTAGATGAGTCATATAGATTGTAAAAGATCTTTCCTTGGACTATAAAAGGAAGATCTTAGATATGTGACAGACGTGCGTGATAAAAGTGTGATAGACATAGACATATACATAGAGAAAAACATTAGAACAAAACACAAGATTCAAGGTCTTTGTAACCCTAGTGATAGTGAAGATCACTCGTATTATTCTGAATAATATTGAATCGTTTGGTGAAATACTTTCATTGTTCTTTGTTCAATAAACACAAGCGTCACAGTTCCATTTCCAATAAACATTCTAAGTGTGGTTAAGTAGATTCCGCATACTTAATCATATTCACTCAAAGTATCATATTTACACATTAAAAGGTCCAACACCCATAGTGTGTGATCAAATCAAGTGATCCTCTCAGTTGGTATCAGAGCTCTTCAGGTTGATACTTTTGATTTAGAAGAAGAAGAAATGGATACAGAATCTATTCAAACAAATGTTGCTGCAAAGTTGCTAGTTCTCAAACAGAATGAGTTTGAATTGTGGAGGTTAAGAATAGAACAGTTTTTCCAGGTGCAGGATTACACTCTCTGGGAAATCATTGAAGATGGAAACTCTTTCAAACCCACAACCACTTTATCAACAGTTGAAGGTAGGGAAATTTCAGTTGTTCAAACTATCCCTACAACTGCTGATGAAAGAATAAAGAAGAAAAATGACCTCAAGGCCAGAAGTATGCTGATGATGACCATTCCAAATGATCAACTTATAAACTTCAGCAAATTCAAAGATGCCAAGTCATTATTTGAGGCAATTGTTGCAAGGTATGGAGGAAATGAAGCCACCAAGAAGACCCAGAAAACCCTTCTCAAGCAGCAGTTTGAAAATTTCTCATCAACCATGAATGAATCTCTTGACCACATGTTTACAAGGCTACAGAAAATTGTGAGTCAACTTGCTGTTCTTGGGGTTGATATACCTCAAGAAGATTTAAACTCAAAATTTCTGAGAAGCTTACCAGAAGAGTGGGCTATGCATGTTGTTGTTTGGAAGAATAAACCAGACATAGACACTATGGATCTTATGGATTTGTATAGCAACTTTAAAATTGTGGAACAAGAAGTAAAGAAAACTGGTGTCTCTAGTTCATATACTGGGAACATGGCTTTTATGTCATCTCCTAGTATCTCAAACCCAGTTAAAGATGAAAAGGTTGATAGTGGAGCTGGTGCTGCTAATTCATCAAGCAGTACTTTTGGTATATTGAATGAAAAGGCTTGTTGTGCCTTTTTCACAAGCCAGAATAATGGGTCCATGCTTACTCATGAAGATCTCTTAGAAATCAATGATGATGATTTAGAAGAGATGGACCTAAAATGGAAAATTTCTCTTCTTAGCATGAGGGCTAAGAAATTCTATCAGAGGACGGGGAAGAAACTCACCATCAGCAGCAATGATACTGCTGGTTTTGACAAGTCAAAGATAGAATGCTATAACTGTCATATGTTGGGGCACTTCTCAAGAGAATGTAGAAGGCCAAGGCAGCAAGATAGCAAGAATAGAAGTTTTGGAAGCAAGTACAAGACAGGGGAATCAACCAATCCAAAGGCTATGGTAGCTATTGATGGATTAGGATTTGATTGGAGCTTTACTGCTGATGAAGAAGAAACTTCTCCTCAGACAGCTCTTATGGCTTTCACCACAGAGTTACAACCTGATAAAGTTTGTTCAAATAATTGTTCTGCTCTTAAAAGTTTAGAAACCTTAACCAAACGTTATGAGAATCAAAGGAAAGAATTAATTGATACAGCTCATAGCTTAACAAATCATAAAAGAGGTATAGCTACTCTAGAGGAACAAGTCATACATTTTCGAACAAATGAATCTACCTTTACTGATGTCAAAATTCTTCTTGAAAGAGAAATAATGTTTAAAGATAATGACATTAATAACTTGAAAGCTGAAGTAGATAGGCTTAGTAAGGCTAAAGAGAATATTCAAATGAGTATAGAAACACTAGATTATGCATCTAAGGGTGTGACTAACTTAATTGAATGTCAAGTTATAAATAAAGCTAAGTCTGGTGTTGGATACAAATCTGTTCCTCCACCATATAGAGGTATTCCTTCACCCCCAGGAATTGACCTAGAACACACAGGATTACCTGAATTTCAACTACCTGAATTAAATTATGGTGTTCAACCTTTGAAAGAAAGTGAACCTTTGAAAGAAAGTGAACCAAAATCTAATGTAGTTGTTAATGAACCTTTGAAAGAAAGTGAAAGTTTAAGTAAAACTTCACTTCCTAAGGACAAGGTGTGTTCTTGTAGAAAGTCAGATGGTCCAATCATTGAGGACTCAACATCTGATGATAAAAAGTTACTACAGGTTATGTCTAAACCTGAAGTGGTTAAGAAAGCAAGAACAAAAGTTCCTAAGATAGTCAAACACAATACTGATAGGCCTAAGACCAATGAAAAACATGTTAGGCAACCAGTAAGATATTGTGAACAATATAGAACCATAAACAAACCTAGAGGTAACCAAAGGAATTGGTATAGCCTCAAATCTCTCCAACACAGAGATAACAAAGTTTGTTACACATGTGGTAGTGTTGACCATCTTGCAGCTTTCTGTAATCAATGGGTATATGGGTATACAAACAATAAGGTGAATCTAAAAAGGCAAATACCTAAATCTCATTTTCACTCTAATTCTAAAAGATGAAAACCCAAAACAGTCACAAAAGCAGTTCATGCTGATAGAGCAAAAACTGTTCCTGCTGAAAGAAAAATGGTTTCTGCTGAAAAATCATATATGACTGTTTACCCAAAATCAACAATTAAGGGTGCAAAAACAACTTTCAAATATGCATCTAATATTGTTCAAAGGCCCATTCAAACAAAAGCAGTGGTCCAAAAATAAGTTTGGAGACCAAAGGGTACAACTACAAAGCTAGCAGTTTCTGCTAAGCATACTGCTGCTAAGGGAATCAGGGCAAATGCTGTTAAGGCCTCAGCATGTTGGATTCTTAAATCCAATGTTGCATCAACAGTCCTCAAGAGATTACATTTCATTGATGTAAGAGGCAGATCCAAGTCAGTATTGGCTTGGATCCCCAAAGAAAACTAATTCTTTTATTTGTGTGCAGGGACATTCACCAACAGATCATGAAGATCAAGGATATTAAGATAGTGGGTGTTCAAGGCATATGACATGGAACATGTCTTATCTTTCCAACTTTCAATCAATTGATGGTGGATATGTTACCTTTGGAGGAGGAATTGGAGGAAAAATTACTGGTAAAGGTACTATTAAAACCGGTAAATTAGATTTTGAAGATGTGTACTATGTGCAAGAGCTTAAGTATAATCTTTTTAGTGTCTCACAAATGTGTGACAAAAAGAACAAAGTTCTCTTTACTGACACTGAATGTCTTGTATTTTCTTCTGATTTTAAGATGCCTGATGAAAGTCAAGAACTTCTTAGAATTCCAAGAAAAGGCAACATGTACAGTGTTGATATGAAGAAAATTGTTCCAAAAGATTCTCTTACTTGTCTTGTTGCTAAAGCCACATTGGATGAATCTATGAAATGGCATAGGAGACTTGGTCATATTAACTTCAAAACCATAAATAAGATTATTAAGAATGGTTTGGTAAGAGGTTTACCTCAAAAACGATTTGAAAATGATCAAACATGCATTGCTTGTCTTAAAGGCAAACAACATAAAGCCACTTATAAGCCCAAAATTTTTAACTCTATCAATCAATCATTGTTTATGCTGCATATGGACTTATTTGGTCCTACAAATGTTAGAAGTTTGTTGCATAAGAGATATTGTCTAGTTATTACTGATGACTTTAGTAGATTTACATGGGTATTCTTTTTAGGTACTAAGGATGAGACTTCTAGCATCCTTAAGACCTTCATTATAGAAATAGAAAACCTAGTAAGCAAAAAAGTAAAAGTCATTAGATGTGATAATGGGACAGAATTTAAAAATAGAGTTATGGATGATTTCTGCAAAGAAAAAGGTATTAAAAGAGAATTTAGTGTTGCAAGAACTCCACAACAGAATGGAGTTGCTGAAAGGAAAAATAGAACACTAATTGAAGCTGCTAGAACTATGTTAGCTGACTCTAAGTTGCCTATAACTTTTTGGGCAGAAGCAGTCAACACTGCTTGCTATGTTCAAAATAGAGTTTTAGTTGTAAAACCTCACAATAAGACATCATATGAACTTTTTAGAGGTAGAACTCCTGAGTTAGGATTTCTTAGACCTTTTGGATGTCATGTGACAATTCTGAATACCTTAGACCATCTTGGAAAGTTTGATGGAAAAGCAGATGAAGGATTCTTAGTTGGATATTCTATCAATAGTAAAGCATTCAGAGTATACAACATGAGAACTAGAAGAGTAGAGGAAAATCTACATGTGAAGTTTTTGGAAAATAAAACCAGTGTAGAAGGTCAAGGTCCCAAATGGCTATTTGATCTTGAAACTCTATCCAAGTCAATGAATTATGTGCCTTTTGTTGCAGAATCTAATGAATTTTCAGGTTCACAAACTGCTAATGCAACAAATGGAGAAGGATTAAAGAATGAGGCAAATCAAGATTATGTGATAATGCCAATATGGACAAATACAAGTGTGGATTCAACTTCAATATATGGTGAATCTTCTTCTGGAAATTCTAAAGAAGATGTTGAAGATGAATACAAGGAAGAAAGAGCTAAGGAACAAGAGTTTCAAGTCAGAAGTAACACTGCTGTTTCTGCTGATAAGCAAATCGTTCCCACTGATAAGCAAAATGTTTCTGCTGATGGATCATCAGAAGAAACACAAGCAAATCTCTCAGACAATGAGGTGGATTTCAACAACCTTCCACCTGATTATCAAGTTCTTTCTACTCCACACTCAAGGATTCACAAAGTCCACTCCCTAGAAAATGTGATTGGAGATGTACAATCTGGTGTGAAGACAAGACAACAATTGATGTCTTCAGATCAACAAGGGCTTCTTGATGCCCTTTATGCTTCAAAACAGCATGAGTTTTCAAACTCTTGCTTGTTTGTATATTTTCTCTCACAAGATGAACCAAAGAATATTCATAAAGCCCTAGAGAATTCAAGCTGGTTGGAGGCTATGCAAGAGGAGCTTCTTCAGTTTAAGATTCAAAAGGTATGGGTGCTAGTTGATTTACCAAGTGGTGTAAGAGTAATTGGCACTAGATGGGTTTTTAGGAATAAAAGTGATGAAAGGGGCATAGTGATAAGAAATAAAGCTAGATTAGTAGCTCAAGGGTACACACAAGAAGAAGGGATAGACTATGAAGAAGTTTTTACTCCAGTAGCAAGGATTGAAGCCATTAGACTCTTTTTGGCTTATGCTTCATTTATGGGATTCACAGTTTATCAAATGGATGTCAAGAGTGCTTTCTTATATGGTACTATTGAAGAGGAGGTGTATGTCTCACAACCTCCTGGTTTTGTTGATCCTGACCATCCAGATAAAGTGTACAAGGTTGTTAAAGCTCTATATGGCCTACATCAGGCACCAAGAGCTTGGTATGAAACACTGGCTTCCTACTTAATTTCAAATGGATTTCAAAGAGGCAAGATAGATCAGACACTTTTCACCAAGAAGCATAAGAAGGATCTTTTGCTAGTTCAAGTGTATGTGGATGATATCATCTTTGGATCTACAAGGAAGGAGATGTGTTTGGAGTTTGAGAAGCTTATGCACAATAAGTTTCAGATGAGTTCCATGGGGGAACTTACATTCTTTTTGGGTCTGCAGGTTAAACAATCAAGAGAAGGAATCTTTATTAGTCAAGACAAATATGTTGCAGAGATTCTTAGAAAGTTTCAATTTGCTGATTCCAAAACAGCAAGCACACCAATTGATCCTGAGAAGCCACTTCTTAAAGATGTAGAAGGAACTAATGTGGATGTACACACATACAGATCTATGATAGGTTCTTTGATGTATCTTACATCATCAAGACCTGATATCATGTTCTCTGTTTGTGCTTGTGCAAGATATCAAGTAACTCCTAAGGTTTCTTATTTAACAGCAGTCAAGAGAATTTTTAGATATCTCAAGGGTCAACCTAGGTTGGGTCTGTGGTATTCTAAGGAATCACCTTTTGATTTGGTAGCATACTCAGACAGTGATTATGCTGGTGCTAGCTTGGACAGAAAGTCAACAATAGGAGGATGTCAATTCCTTGGGTGTAGACTTATCTCATGGCAGTGTAAGAAGCAGACAATGGTGGCTACTTCAACAACTGAAGCTGAATATGTAGCTGCTGCAAATTGTTGTGGTCAAGTCCTATGGCTTCAAAACCAACTTCTTGACTATGGGTACAATTTCTTACATACCATTATTCATATTGATAATAGTAGTACAATTTGCATTATTAAAAATCCAGTGCAACATTCTAAAACAAAACACATTGAAATTAGACATCATTTTATTAGAGATTGCAATGAAAAGAGGTTAATTCAAGTAATGAAAATTGCTTCAGAACAAAACTTTGCAGATCTTCTTACAAAAGCTTTTGATGTTGGTAGATTTCAGTACTTGGTAGCAGGCATTGGAATGCTTAATCTTTAAAATTTTCAATATAATGTGTTCTTGTATATAGATTTTGTTAATGCATCTAACTTTGTTATTTAAAAACTACTATTACCAATTTAAAGTTATTCATACAGTTAGTTCTATGATTATTCTAATTCAAGACAAGTACTTTGTACTTTGTTTATTTGGTTTTAGACTAACAGTTTCAGGTATGAATGTTTGAGCTGAAAGGCTATTTCAAGTGAAATCTGCTGATCAAAGCTGATGATCATTGCTGCTGATATAATAGGTTCATGATAGAAAAAGTTTGGGACTTCAAAACTCCTTAAAACTTCTTTCTTGAAATCTGATTATGATGTTTCACTTTGAATTGATAAATTAGTTGATCAGTTAATATCTGATACAACTCACTTTCTATCATTTTATACTCTCAAGTATAATCTGACTAATCTACGGATATTTGATAGAAAGAACAGTGAGCAACAGTGAATCTAACACTTGTGTTGGAGGTAACAAATGCCACGAGCTGGAAACCTTGTAAAGAAAGCCTTTTGAATAGGTTTATCTGTACACAGGCAGTTATTTATAACTGAAAACATTGGTTCTCACACAACCAGAGGTTGCTTTAAACCGAAATTTTGATTAAGTGTTAGTTACCACACTTAATCCCTTCAAAATGGTTGTAAGCAGTATGATTTTTCATAATAAAATCATATACATACTGCTAAGGCAAAAGTTTCTTAAAAGGATTTTCAAAAGATGACTTTAAAAAACCATCAACAGATGGACCATGAGTCAAAAACGTCCATTGAATCACCTCTCATAGGAGTTAACACACCTAGAAGTGATGAGGGCAGAATCTTAAACTCTTAAGGAATTGACGGCTTCATGTACAAATTGTCTGAAAACATGGAAATTGCTAGATCAGATGATATGATATGATTGTGAGAGATCTTCCAAACAGGGGAGGAAATTTCTCAGGAGAGAAATAAATCTCAGGGGAGGTTACAAAAGCCCTTTAAAGGAAGATTAACCAAAGAAAAAGAAGGAAAAGATAAGAGCATACAAGATGATGACATGGTTTTTACTGATAAAAAACAAGAACAGAGCTGATAGGAGAAAGTTCTATCTAGGTCAAAAGTTGAAAATATTCAAATTCAGTTCACTACGTTTGTTCATCACTTCCAAAGACATGCTGAAAGATGATTTCTACTTCTTGGAACAAGCATCCAAGATACATAGCATCATTGCCTCTTATAATTCTTCAAGTTGAAAATTGCACCATCTTTTAGTCCAAGATTGGAGCAAAGAACAGAAAGCTGATGAGTTACAGAGAAAGACATTCAATCACTCAAAAGAGAAGAAAGTTCATATCACAGTCTGACAATGAAGTGTTTGAAAGATCTTCACAAAGTCCTCATTTAATTCAGAAAAACATGTTTGAATGTAATTCACATGTTTAGGGGAGGATTGTTGGGAATTAAATAATCAGAAGAATCAGCATAAAGGTTTAAGGAAATACATCAAGTATGTTTCTGCTGATAAAGCACAAAGCAAGTTTCCACTGATGGATTCTGCTGAAGAACGTTTTCTACTGATAGTGTTTCTGCTGATGGATTCTGCTGATGCTACTATGACTCATATAACAGCTGTGTAGATAAGTACAACTTATTCTATTGACTCATATACAAGATAATATCTTTGTTGTAGTCATCAAATTGAACACTCCAAGTGAGCTGTAATCCTAGATACATGTTGTATCTTAATGACTAAACATGATAAGTCATCAACTAGCTAGAATGAAGCTTAGTCATAAGCTAGTAAATTAGATGAGTCATATAGATTGTAAAAGATCTTTCCTTGGACTATAAAAGGAAGATCTTAGATATGTGACAGACGTGCGTGATAAAAGTGTGATAGACATAGACATATACATAGAGAAAAACATTAGAACAAAACACAAGATTCAAGGTCTTTGTAACCCTAGTGATAGTGAAGATCACTCGTATTATTCTGAATAATATTGAATCGTTTGGTGAAATACTTTCATTGTTCTTTGTTCAATAAACACAAGCGTCACAGTTCCATTTCCAATAAACATTCTAAGTGTGGTTAAGTAGATTCCGCATACTTAATCATATTCACTCAAAGTATCATATTTACACATTAAAAGGTCCAACACCTATAGTGTGTGATCAAATCAAGTGATCCTCTCATGCCTTAATGTGTAAATCTTGATTGTGTATTCTTGAGCAACGTATACTTTGGGAAATGGCACTCAGTAATCTTTTATACTTTGGGAAATGGCACCCAGTGATCTTTTATACTTTGGGAAATGGCACCCAGTAATCTTTTAACTTTGGGAAATGGCACCCAGTAATCTCATAACTTTGGGAAATGGCACCCAGTAGTCTTTAATCTTTGAGCATTGGCATGTACACATATCGTATTCTCATATGTCTTAATCATAATATATATTAGCAGTGGGTTGTGAACACATAGGTTACAAGTCTTGTATGGGCAGGAATTGCAACTGAGTGGATTCACGATGCCTTTGCTGTGTGATCATTTTTATAGGCTTTATTTGTTAAACAAACTCTATGAACTCACCAACCTTTGTATTGACACTTTTAAGCATGTTTATCTTAGGTTTGTAAGGCGATAGCAGGTGTGTGGAGCTGAGAGTCTTAGGGCATGCTTTTGGAGACTTTCGCTTTTATCGTTTACCATTCGATACACTTTAAAAACTTATGTATTATTCTACTTTGGGATCTTTGCTTTGTAAACCATGACTTTTATCTATTCGAATGGTAACTTTTCAAAACGTCTCATTTAGAGGTCGTTTTCTATATCTTGTACTTTGTGCCCTGAAGTAGCATCCCAGTGACACTATCGTTCCGTTGCGATATTTTGGGGGTGTTACATATTGGTACCAGAGCCTTGGTTATAGAGAACTAGGTTGTTTTTAGAGCCTATACTATAACTACATACATTTAGACTCTCCTCCCTATCGCCTTGCACTTTTCATACACGTACGCTTGCTGATAATTTTTTTTTCTAGACCTACGCTATTAGATAATTTGTGGTACCGATGGGGAAGTCCCAAAATCTAGTCAAGTCATCAGAAATATGGAGCTCGGTAATAACTGATTATTTAACTTAATCTTGTGACAGTTCTTGTTTGATGAGACATGAGACTGAGTTAAATAAAGGTTATTACTTAGCTGTAGAGATTTGATGATTTGCCCGAGGATGGGGGTTCTCTTGAGGATACTCTTGAGAAACTGTTAGAAACTAGACTTCCCAGTGACTTTAGCACTTAAGGGAGAATCCTTTGTTCCTTTGTACTGAGCGTGACATTCCCTAGATACCCATTTAAGCAACGTCTACCACTGAGATATGTGTGCCTGGTGATATGTACACCTGTGAAAGGAAACATTTATAATTGTTGTGGCCAACATAATTATAAGTGCTTCACGACCCACGTGGACATATGACTATGCTTATGTAGATCGGTGTTGGCACAACTTAGGAAATAACTGGTGGCGTGGTATTATGTATGAGGATGTTAAGTATAGACTTTGGATAATCAACGGTTTTCCCTCATCTCTGACATTCACTAAATGTCCTTCCTCTCAGGAAATCATGGCACCAAGGAGAGTGACTCGTAGCTCTGGTAGAGGAGGCGCAACACCAAGGGGTGGAAGGACTGGTGGACGTGGAGGTAGAGGAGCTGCTCATGACACTAGTAACCCTAGTAACGATGGTGGAAGAACTGGTGGACGTGGAGGTAGAGGAGATGGTTGCGGCGTTGAAAACAATGATAACAACGACGGTGGAAATCCTGATTTTGAAGCCATCATCGCTCGACAACTTCAAAATTTTCTCCCCACTATTGTCACTCAAGTTGGCGATCATATGAATAACTTGGCAAACCACGAAAGTGGAATTAACAACACCCATGGTATAGGCCAGAATGGTAATGGCAACAACAACAATAGGACAGGATGTACGTATAAGGAATTTACATCATGCAAGCCAATTGATTTCAATGGTGTAGGAGGCGCGTTGGTGTATACTCGATGGGTCGAAAAGATGGAGTCGGTGATCGACATTAGTAACTGTGCAGCACATCAAATGGTCGCATGCTTGCTATCAAGAAAGGCATTGACATGGTGGAATACGCATATTCAAGCTAGGGGTAGAGAGGCAGCTGTAGGTATGACATGGGACGATTTTAAGGCATTACTAAAGGAGGAATACTGCCCGGACAACGAGATGCAGAAGCTGGAGGATGAACTTTATCATCACTCTATGATAGGGGCTAGTCATGCAGCCTACACAGATCGATTCCATGAATTAGCCAGACTAGTTCCACATCTAGTTGCCCCTGAGTCCAAGAGGATCGAGAGGTACATATATGGCCTTGTCCCAGAAATTTGTGGGACTGTAAAAACAACTGAGCCTTCTACAATTCAGAGTTCAATATTGAGAGCAGGGACTCTGACAGATGAGATGGTTAGAAATGGAAGCTTGAGGAACATTGATAAAAGGAAGGGAACAAGCGAGTCGAACAAGCAAATGGGCACAATAGCTGACAACAAAAGGGCAAGGACCTTTGCGGCGACTAGTTCTGGTCTGAAAGAGTATGTAGGCCCGCATCCTAAATGTACGAAATGTAATTTTCATCACCAAAAGACTGCACCCTGCCGTATGTGTGCAAATTGCAGACAGTCTAGTCATTTTACAAACCAGTGTAGAGAACCAGTAAATGTGGGCAATATGACGAACAACCAAAGGACATGCTATGAGTGTAACAGCCCAGATCACCTTCGGAACACCTGTCCTAAGTTGAAAAGGAATCTTAACCAAGGAGGCAATCGTCCAAACTTAGCATCAGCAATTGAAGGGCCACGAGATGAGGCCAACGAGATTCCACCCGCACTTGGCAGAGCTTACTTCTTAGGAAATCCTATCACCCAACATGTCCGCGATAGCATAACGGGTACATTCTCTTGAACAACTATCTTATTTTCGTAGCACTTAAGTCTTAGTATAGGACTTATACACAACATCGACTAATCTGAGACCTAGCATCATCAACTTTAGTTATATTGATAATAGTTGATTTGATTAGTGTAAGCAATTCCAAAATCGAGCCAATCTTTCAAAAGACCTTTTGCATTGTCGAATCAGACCACTAGGCACATATGTGGAACGAATGAGCTGAACTTCGGGACGAAGTTCCTTTTAGGGTGGGAGACTGTCACAACTCGTAAATTCTGGTCTTTTCCCGAACTTTCAAAACTTTTACTATTCATCATTTTACTATTCATCATTTTTGGAGTCCGTTTGTGATTCTGAGAAGTGTTCAAAAATTTTACTATTCATAAACATTATTCACTCCCGGAGAAAATTTGTCATTCATGCGTGAGTTGCATCATTTCTGTATACGTACGGTTATCTACCTAATAAACGTTATCCTATAAACTATTACTATGAATAATTGATCCGATAATCCCAACTATGGTCCTAACACATTTTTACACTCATTATAATGATATAAAAGTTATATTATTAAATTTACCCGAAGTTTTGAATTTTTTTGATATACGTATCGTTAAACGTTTATAACTACGACGGTTTTCTGTAACTTCAATACGACAACTATTTATTCACCCAATACCCACGAGAAATGAGATTTTACAATTTTTACGACTTTCATATATCCTATTTTGTTCCGTAAAAATTTATTTCTAACAAACACAGTAACCAAAACTTACAACGTAACACGTTATATACACTAAATGACTAACAATACACTTAATAATACACAAAACACAAATATCTACATATATACATACACATATTCATGTAAGACTTTGCTACCTTGGTGAAATTACTATAATGCCCTCATTTGCAAGATATTTTAATACATAAACACTTAAACTAAAACATAACTAGTTTTGTAAATCAAAAAGCAAGGTTTTTGTCTTTCTTTTCCTTCCTACCTCACGACATCAACAAGGATCATCAAGGAATCCATAGTTTTTCAAGATTGAAGTAAAATATTATCCCTAGACTACTCCTTGTTCAAGTTTTGAAATAAAAACTAGGAAGTTATTAAGTTTCTTGATCATTTCCAACCTCATCATTAACTAGTAAGTTTCAAGTTATGATTTTCATCATCTAATACTTTCCTTTTTATGATAACATGATGTATTTTCTATTTATATAGAATACATGTAAGTATATATATGTTAAAGATACCACTTTCAAGTATATTTTAATTTTACAAGGTTATAATTAATCCTATGATCATCCCTTTGATATCCTTTTGGTTTTGTGAATATTAGGAACCTATGACACCCTAAGAAGGTGTATGGTAAGATTAGACTAGCTTGTGGTGTATTGAAGTGGTTAAAACATAAACTAGAAACAAGAAAAGTGAGTTTTAAACAAATAAAATACCTACTGTCCCTATTTGTAAAACGTGGGAAATCCAGGGGGTTAGGAGTACTTTTGGGCCAAAGATTTAGAAAATAATTTCCGAGATGAAACTATGGCCGAAAGTTTGGATAAAAACGAGTTAATAACGAAGGAGATATGATTTTTCAAAGTTTAACGTCGAAAACTATATTTTTCAGAAAATAGCTTGCTGTTGAACAGTTTTCATGGACTGTTTCGAGGCGTAAAACTTGATCTAGCCATCCCGACTTATCAAAAATATGTTAATATGCCATCCCACGATTCCGGGGATATAAAGAACGTAGAAAACAAGCTTATAACGAAAAAGATACAAGCGTTTGAAATCCGACGAAACATATACACTTTTGACAGCTTTTCCTATTATAGAAATTACTAAGTGTTAAACACTATATTTTTCAAGTAACGACATGGAGAGCCAATTTTCTCATTGATCGAGGCGCGTACGATCAGAAGTTAAACAAGACGACATCTAGATATTGTTACATGGTTTTCAAAAACGCCGAGCTTGAACACTAACACTTAACGTACTATATTTCACGACTAGTTTTGTGAAGCCGTTTGGACACATTTTCTAAGTTAAGAACAATGTTAAACTACGCAGGAAACTTTATATTTACTCATACAACAATAAACGACAAACGTTATTTTCAAAAACTACAAGTGGTATTGATAACGTACGTATACGCATGTGTAGCATTGTTTCATTTCCTACATTAGAATCATATCATTCATAATAGGTTGCGGTTAAGGAATCAAGCCTATTTCTGATCAGTCACTAGCATTATTATAGCTGTTGCATCAGGTGAGTCATAGCCCCGCTTTTACTCTTTTACTACTCGTTTTAAACTACTTGGGGGAGATACATGCACAATACTTTCTTTGATACTTGAAACGTTTATACTTTTATACTATGCTAAGTTGTTACAGTATTACTTTTAGCAGAACTACTATATGTGCCTTAATGTGTAAATCTTGATTGTGTATTCTTGAGCAACGTATACTTTGGGAAATGGCACCCAGTAATCTTTTATACTTTGGGAAATGGCACCCAGTGATCTTTTAAACTTTGGGAAATGGCACCCAGTAATCTTTTATACTTTGGGAAATGGCACCCAGTAATCTTTATACTTTTGGGTAATGGCACCCAGTAATCTTTTAACTTTGTGAAATGGCACCCAGTAATCTCATAACTTTGGAAAATGGCACCCAGTAGTCTTTAATCTTTGAGCATTGGCATGTACACATATCGTATTCGCATATGTCTTAATCATAATATATATTAGAAGTGGGTTGTGAACGCACTGGTTACAAGTCTTGTATGGGTAGGAATTGCAACTGAGTGGATTCATGATGCCTTTGCTGTGTGATCATTTTTATATGCTTTATTTGTTAAACAAACTCTATGAACTCACCAACCTTTGTGTTGAAACTTTTAAGCATGTTTATCTCAGGTTTGTAAGGCGATAGCAGGTGTGTGGAGCTGAGAGTCTTAGGGCATGCTTTTGGAGACTTTCGCTTTTATCGTTTACCATTCGATACACTTTAAAAACTTATGTATTATTCTACTTTGGGATCTTTGCTTTGTAAACCATGACTTTTATCTATTCGAATGGTAACTTTTCAAAACGTCTCATTTAGAGGTCATTTTCTATATCTTGTACTTTGTGCCCTGAAGTAGCATCCCAGTGACGCTATCGTTCCGCTGCGATATTTTGGGGGTGTTACACTAGTGTTGATCCTGGGCTTGTGAAACTTTTGAAGAACGAGTTTTCACTCTCAGACCTTGATGTGGTTCTCATCAATCCAAATAATTGAGAGTCTATAAAATAAGCTGGAATCCACATTTCTCTAAGATTAAACATCTTTGTCAACCATTTGTGTTTTTGCAAACCAAAATCTTCAATCAACTTGGCCCATCTCTCTTCAAATTGGAAGGATTCAATGAACATATTCCAAATGAGCTTCTTAAAACGCTTCTTGAAATCAGTTTCTTTGTATATTGTCTTACAAATCTGTTTTATTGAAAAATTGAGTTTTAGTGGCTTATTTTTCAGTATAAAGCACATGATATATACATAGGAATCACATGTGAATCATATAATTTTAAAGTTGAATCACCTGTGAATCACATGTGATAAACATCTGAATCACATGTGATTTACAAGTGAATCACATGTGATAAAAATCTAAATCACATGTGATTTATCTGGAAATCACATGTGATTCATTTAATATTATAGTTAAATCACATGTGAATCACACATAAACAGATTAGTTAATTGAATATTCTTACCTTTGCTGGAATCTTTTGGTCAATATGCCACATGCAAAGTCTGTGTTTTGAGTGAGTGAAAACGGCTTCAATAGCTCTCTTCATTGCTCCATCTTGATATGTTACAACCATGGTTGGTTCTTTCTTGAAGGCAGTCATAAATGCGTTAAGTAGCCACGTGTATGATTCGGTATCTTCATGTAAAAGCATCCCCGAACCAAATGTGACACACCTTCTGTGATTATCAACGCCAGTGAATGGTACAAACACCATGTTGTACCTAGGAACATATATAGATAAATATACTGTGATGCAAAAGTAAATCACATGTGATTGTTGAAATCAATCATATGTGATTTTGGTTTTAAAAGGAAATCATATTAAAAAAATTATATGTAAATTAGAAAAAAATAATAATAAAAACTTACTTGTTACACCTGAATGTTACATCAAAGGATACAATGTCTCCAAACTCTTTGTAGTTGCATTTCGCAACTTCATCAGCCCAAAACATTGCCTCTAACTCACTGTTTTTTACCTTATATTGAAATGTAAAGTCCGGCACATAATCCTTTCTATTTTCCATTTTGTTTATAAGCATTTGTGCATCACTCTCCCCTATGAAAGCATTAATATCCCTTTGATGATTCTTAAAATCATCAGATGTCCCATGAACATACTCATATCCACCTTTCATACTGGTTAACAAGTTATGAGCCCGTGTTGCACCAATCTTGTTTGTTGCTGATTTTACAATAAACATTTTGTGTGCTTGAGTCATTTTTCTTTGTTTTATTGTAAAATGTTTGTATTCTTTTGGTATTAGCATATGGTTGTGTTTATCAATAAACTGAACTAACTTGTATTTTCCAGAAACTGTATGCAATTCCAACCTTAAACGAGCTTTACAACCTGTTACATGAACAGTTGTATTTCTTTTTTGTTTGTCACTGTTTTGAGGATCCAAAGTGTCAATATTAATACCTCTTGGAAGACCTTCTTTGTTACACATGATGTACTTGTGTTGTACCTTACCAGATTTTGTTAATCGTTGCCCTGACTTTTTGATTTGAAAACCTCCTGCTTCTGCGTAAGTACTATACATCTCTATAGCTTCCTCTAAAGTATCATAGTATCTTCCCTCAACAGGTATAGGAATGCCTTCATCTACATGAGGCACCTAGTGTATCGATCCACCCGGTGTCTCAGAATGCTCATATAATGTTAGTCTGGGTGATCTCATAGAATCTGCATATTAAAAACAGATCACTTGTGATTCATGGGTAAAACACATGTGATTATTTAGTAAATCGCATGTGATTATTTAGTAAATCACATGTGATTTAACTTTATAACAGATTCAAACAATAAAACAGCATAGTCACAGAATTACATGTGATTTAAGTTAACTAATAATCTGAATCACATGTAATTCATATTAAAAAGATTCAAACAATAAAACAACATAATCACAGAATTACATGTGATTTAAGATAACTAATAATCTGAATCACATGTGATTCAGATTAAAAAGATTGTGAGTCACATTTTGTGAATCACATGTTATTAAAACAACATAATAACATTTTGTGAATCAAATGTGATTTAAAAGGAAATCACATGTGATTTACAAATAATTCAAATCTTTTTTACTCCTTTCTATGTTTTAAAATAACCGAGTTCAAATCACATGTGATTTAACATTCCAAAATATCAAAACACTAAAATAGCTGACAACGAAACTGTATAATATACCAAAAGATCAAATCACATGTGATTTACCTTCAATTTTCTTTTCAACATTGACTTCATCTACAACATCTACTGGAACATCTATAACATCAACTTCTGGTAAAACTTCTTCTAGATCTTGTAAATCATCTACAACATCTCCTGTGTCTGCAACATCTACTGTAACTTCGATCAGCTTATTCTCATCTATAACATCAATTAAATTCCGATTGTCATCCATTTTTAGACGACGGCGGCGATTTTTCCGGCGATTTTTATGGTGATTGTGATGAAAGAGAATGTAGATCTGATAATAACGGCGGTTTTTATGGTGTGAATGATGGTGATTGAGTGAAACGACGACGGAAGTAGGTGTCCAGCGATGATTTTCCAGCGGTGATTATCCGGCGATGTTTACTTTTCCGGCGAAACTTTTCCGGCGGTGGTTTTATGAGAGAGAAAGTAGGTGCCGGTGTGTGTGTTTTTATGAGAGAGAAAGTAGGGTTTTGAATGAGATGAAGGAAGATATTTTTTCTTTTTATTGGTTAGAGGTAAAATTACTTATTTGTCCTTGTTTTGTATTTTCTGATTTGATCTCATCCGTAGGATTAAAAGAGGATGGATGGTTGGGATTGCTTGGTTTGTTCTTTAGAAAAATGGTAGATTGTCATGGATCTCACCTCAATTTTTGATAGTATATTGTTTTTGCCTACATATCTTTTTATGCTTAGTGCCTTTATTATTTTGTTTTTTCCGTTCTTTTTTTCCACTACTATTTTAAATTCTTATTTATGCATATCATATTTTAACTTGTTGGATAACTTACTAATTCAATTCTTTTTTATGCATATTTTATTTGGTTGTTAATTGTGAAATTTTAGCTAGTAGACCGAGTGTGTTTTCTTTGAGACTAATCCGATTTGACCTCATTAGAGTGAACCTAAACCCAACCAACCTGCCATACTGAAACCAATATATATAGCCAACAATAACTAATGTGGTAGCTTGGAGTTAAACGTTTTAGCTTAGCTGCACAATTACGTTTAACTTTTAATAACATTCCTAGTTTGCTACATAATAATTTCAAAACACAAATAGAAGGAATCAGTAAAATTACCCAAACCAGCTTAGTTTTGTGTATATGAGCAAAAGTCACCGGATCTAGTAACTCACTACAAGTAAAAGTGTTACCCACAAATATTATTCATGTTGTTGTGTGTGATTTTTTTTTTTTTTTTTAGTAATTCAATTCATTCATGAGTTTTTTATTTGGTTATTATAAGGTTTAAGATTTTTTTCTTTTTATTTTATTTTTTTAATAACAAAGATTTTAAAAAAGAATGATACCATACACAAACTATTGTACAAGTTAAACGGTAAATTGAAACTTTAAGAAGCTTGGAAACAACTTTGATGGGTCCACCAACACAAAATACCCTATATCTACATAGGGAAATAAAAGTGTACCATTTTTGCAAGGAAGAATGAAAATTACACCATTTATGCAAAAAACTCGAGCCATGCCACAGGCTGTTAGACCGTGTAATTGCATAAGTCTTGTATTAGGTAAATAACAATAGATGAAGGACCAAAGTTGTTAAATAGAAAGAGTATAACCGAAAGTTAGTTATGGCGGTTATGAAAGTTAGTTATTAGGTAGTTACTACCTCCGTCCCATAAAAACTGTCAAGTTTGACTTTTCAAAGTCAAACTGGTTAAACTTTGACCTTATTTATTTTTTTGGTTATTATATAATACTTGATGTAAAATATATGAATAGATTGAGTTTTAAGTGTATTTTTCATTGGTATAATTTTTCATCAAATATTATATAACACGTAAAAAATATTTACTGTCAAAGTTGAACCAGTTTGACTTTGAAAAGTCAAACTGGACAGTTTTTATGGGACGGAGGGAGTATTTTCTGTTAGGAACCGAATAGTTGTGTTGGTTGGTCATGCCCATTCGAACAGTCACAATGTTTGGGTTGCAACCTTTCGCAAACTATATATAGTCATTTACATGTAATCTGTAAAGTGTGTCTCTTTGTAACAATATAACCACTGTTATATCGATTAATAAATGAATCATTTCTCTTGTCAATCTTGTGCAAATACGATCCTGGAATTATCATTATTGGAACCTGTGAAAAATAACACAGGCGAGTTTGCAAAATGAAGACTTGAAATACCGGAACCTAAGCCCTACCAAGCTCATTTTTTTGCAGCCTAGTTTTGAATCTTCTATTCATCAGGAATGGCCCATGTATATGTAAAGAAACCATAGCTACACAATTTACATAAACTTTCAAAAAAGTCTGTTTAACATGGAAAAAAATATGTGTCTAGATTGATAAACCACATATAATCACTAAACATTAATTGTCTACACGAATGAAGAATCTGGGACTAGAATAAAAAATCTTGATCACTAATTATTTCTACTCTTCATTAGCACTAACACGGAGGTAAATCTAATGGTGGAGCGCTTATCGATTGCAGTCTTCCAGGCCCATTCTCGACGAGAAAGCTCATAGCAAAACCCCATGTTAGATGTGAATCTATGTGACAATGCATTAACCAAACCCCTGTAATGAACCAGCTAATTTAAGAAAGATATATAAATATATAATGCAGATAGATTAATGTTGATGACAATTTATATCTGTTTAATTTATAGTCAAAATGTTATTATTGGCAAATCTAATGTTAATTTTGCTCTATTTTTATCAAATTGGCAACAGGTTTTGAAAAGATAGCAACATATTTCATTCTTCCGTTGCTAGTTTTTCTTTTCGAATTTATGAACTTATTTTGTTGGGTAATTGCTGATTTTTGTATTACCTGGATTATCTGCAACAAATCGAATGACAGTCCATCCGCCAACAGGCACATTAACCGTGTTGCGTCTTGGTGGATCAATAAGGTTAAACATGGCAGTATCTGTTCCTGGATTAAAGTTGCCGAAACCTTGACCAACAATGTAGAAATGATATCCATGAAGATGAACTGGGTGATCTTCAGTTGATACAATCGCCGTATCTTGTAACACTATCTGTACTTGAGAACCAAATTTTAGTTTATAAAGCTTAGTCCCAGGAACGGGCTGCCAAAGTGCACGCGAAACATTTCCTGTATAATCGAATGGTGTTGGTGGGACAGGAGGGAAGTCTAACGTGAAAACATTTGGTATGTTCTGGTAGTAAGCTTGTAGCAATGAAGTGGTTTGTGGTAATTGAAATGATACGTTGTTCATACTAGCTGCAAATCGGGTGTTATTTGGGCCTTGACAAGTGGGTCCTGGGTTGCAGTTCACTAAACCTAATCCAATCGCGAAAAACAAGTCTTCCGTGATATCAAGTGGAACTGAGACATTGTCAGGGCTTTTTAACTGGGTTGTGAAAGCGGTAACAGTAGCTGAGTCATTGTAATTCGGTAAATTTGGTAATATTGGTTTGAATGATGTCCCAATTTGGCCACTACAAGGTGCATATTTGTATGCAAGGATGGCGGTTGTGGTGGTGTTGTCAAAAGGTGCATTTTGGGCACTTTCATATGCACGTGCTGCGACATAGTAATTTCCAGGGGCCTGGTCCGCTACGAGGATAACGTCTGTTGTTTGACCTGGGCCGAGCATTAGTGTTGTGGTTGTGAAGGGTTTGGTGTAGAGTGCATCCACTCCGACAACAGTAAGTTTGTGGTTGGCGATTGTGAAAAAGAGTTGTTGAGTGAGGGCTGAGTTGATTACCCTCATGAGAATTCTATCGCCACTTTCTACATAGAATTTCATTGTATCTGTACGTGCAGCAATATGGAGTATATTAGACTCATTAACGTGTTGTGCAGAAGACAGGATCTGCACATCCATAAGTGAAACTTTTTGTAGTTTAAAATAACAGAAAATAGAAAACAGTTCACAGTTTGCAAAGAAGTACTTATTTGTTAACATAATGCGTAAGATGATTTACTATACTGATGACAATGTATTAAGATTTTATATGCTTAAGATGAATATGTTACCTTTGTTCGAGCATCTATAGAGGTCGCCTGGTTGCCCGTTGATGGTAAGAGCATCAGAAATGTTTGGAGCTGCTCCAGAAAACATAGCTTGGTTTTGGATGTCGATAATATCACGATTCCACCATTGGCCTAGTCATAGAAAGCACAAGCCTTAGCAAAGAACTTGTACTAGTGTATTCTGTACGCTCAAATATAGAAACATTCATTAAACAGTGAGAACGTAGCAAATGTACGGTCGTAACTTTCACCCTTGAAAAATTGTTAAGGCCTATCAGGTAATATAAGACATGTTAATATTATCTCTAAAATGCATGTTTCAAGTAAAAAAGCTGCGAATATCATATCTAGCACGCATGCTTATGTCCTACTTCGCTTACCAAGCAAGATCATATCTAGCATGTTTATTTCCTACTTCGCTTACCAAGCGAGATCATATCTAGCATGCATGCTTATTTCCTACTTCTCTTACCAAGAAGAATCGGGATTTCTAGTTTAGGCGGCTCAAAAGGATAAGTAGATCCGATTCTTGGATATATCACAAGAGCTCCATAGACTGTGGCTCTAAGCCATCGACTATGAGCATGCCACCATAGCGTCCCCTCCTGGTTAATTATGGTGAACCGGTACGTATAACTGGCTCCTGGTTGAATCGAACACTGGGTAATACTATCTGGACCATCCGCCCATGGTGTCCCAAGCTGAAGTATCCCATGCCTAATAGATAAATGATTTCCTTTATAATGTGTTACGAAAAAAACACCATTAACACCCTAAAAAGAAGTATTCACTCACCAATGGATTGTTATATTGTAGCGAGCATTATTCAAGACATTGACTACAAGTGTGTCTCCATCCCAGACCTCTAATGTTGGGCCCGGAAACTGGCCGTTAACTGTGATAATATTGTTCGTTCTACAAAGTCTCTTCACAGGTGTTTCTTGAACCTGTTTTTACAACGAAACTAATGAAATCTTCATAGAGTTATTATAAGATCGTCACAAAAGAAAAGAAGAAGATTACTTACAACAAAATCATGAAACTGAGTATTCGCAAACGTAGTTGAAGATAAAACAAAATGAATACTGATAATTAGGAGCACTATGAAGAATGCATTCATTGTTTTCCAAACATGTAGCAAGCCTTCATAAATAGTGAGTGTTTGAGATTGCTTTTTTAATATAAATTGCTTATCAGGAGTTGATATTTTTTCAAAGACGAAAAAACAATTTCGAGTATTTGGATCAATAAAAGTATAGGTTGATTTTAAAGTGAAAAATATCGATCAGTTTGGCATACGTTTATCTAAAACTGCTGGCTTATTAAGCATATAAGGAGTTCTAGATAAACAACCCAAAACATCCCTTGATGCAGTTGAATTAACACAAAACAGTAACTTGTAGAAAATGATCCAACTAGAACGAATTTGGTGCACCCACTGTATCACTCAGGTCAAAAAAATAGTAGCATATTCTAGATCTTACATAGTCTAAACAACCTTAACTAACTTCAACTTTATCTTATTTAAACCCCAAGTAGTATATATGTAAAGGCTACATTATATTGTCTATTTTATAAGCAGTTATATTTATTTTTATTAAGTTATGTGGTAAATCAATCTTTGAATTAAGTTATAGACATATCATTGCACTTAATTCTTTGTTTAAAAAATAAAAGTGACAGAATCTAGTGAAACTATATCTGATCAAGTTTCTAGAGATTTTTTAAAGAGTAGTTTAATGTATTATATCTTACTAATATTGGTCAGTACGTCTACTCCAACACTATATTATGCAAGTATAGGTCTTTACCAACGTCACCTGTACCTGGACACCTTTAGCGAATGATTTTGACCTTTACTAACACGCTTTGATGCACTACAACAAATTTGTCATTTGTACACACTTTTTTCTTCACACTTTATAAACTGTGAACTTTATTTTCAGGATATTCACACTTATAAGTGTGTAAAAATTATTCGCACTTATAAGTGTGATAAGCATCAAGCGTAAAAAAAAACTTCGCATTCTTAGTTGTATGAAAAAAAGCTCACACTTAAGTGTGTGAAGTTATTTAAGTATAATGTCTTCACACTTTGAAGTGTGAAGAAATATAGGAATACTTCGCACTTTTAAATGTGATGGAAGTGTCATTTATTGTCACGCTATAAAATGTGAACAAATATAGTTTCATAAATTTTCTTGTAATAACTTCACACATATCAAAAGTGTGAGGTTTTTATTTATAAAATGTATAACAAAAAAGTTACAAACATATAAATGAATAAAAAATCCATTACTCCCTCATTCTCTATATATAACATGGGGCGATGGGCGGTGCATGCTACCCTCCCATTGGTCTTCATACACTAAAATAATATTATTTGTGGTAAGCCCATGTCTATCAGCCTGTAACTTGGAAAACACTTGGCCTTTCAGGCCCAAAAATAGACCAGAGCCCCATCCGAACTTATCCCATATTACTTCGTACAACGGAACGTTTTCTCATACTTTCTTGCGTTTCTTCCAGAAGTAGTCCGACCTTTCTTACACTCACCAACAACGAGGTAGGTAACACCTGCAGATCTGGTGTACATTAATTTACTGAAAAAAAAAATTTTGCCTATTAATTTTGCTACCCTTGCTTGATTGTGGTTGTTGTTTCTGATGTTGCATGCTATTTGTGAAGAGCTTGTGTTGGTAACCACTAGACTTAACATACACATTTGCTGTCTGTCTTTGGTGCATGTTTGTGTGGATCATGATTGTATGTGCATAGGTTGTTAACCACTTTATAGGACGCATGTAATTTTCTTGGTTCTCTCTTGTGTCTTTTACTTTAAGATGTTACTGACTCTTTCCTTTGGTGCATATGTAATGGCCGTTAAAAGTGTTTCCCATAAACATTATATCCTGTTGTATTGCTTTTCCGTTTCCTGTCTGTTTCGGTTGTCTACACATACGTGTTTTTTTTATCAATATGAAAACCAAAAACAAAGCCAAACGTAAGCCTCTGACCGACCCACTTCTTGCGGCCAACCAACCGGTTTCTTCTTGCGACGTCGGCCAATGCGTTCCTTTCGCGGCCGCCAATGCCGATACAAGTGCTACGTTAGACCATCCTCAGCTAGTGGAGTTAGCACCAGTGAGAGGTTTGTCCTTTCTTTAAACGGTATTTTATTCTCCATGTACATGTTTCTTACATATCCATTTCCTTTTTGTGTTCATGGTAAATGTAGATGTGAATGGTGGACGTTGCTCTGGTGCTAACGATCATGAAGGTCGTCGGAGCGACAATGAACAGTTACCTGTTTTCGTTACAGCTGTACCTGCTGTCAATCATAATCCGTCTCCTCAGGAAGCTGTTGACGAACACATAGAATGTCGTCACTCTCACAAACGGCAACGTCTTCCATCAGTTGCATCTGAAGGTGACTCACGTTGGTTTACATTCTGTTGTCGTTAGTAGGTGTAGTCACTTAATGTTGCTAACCGGTGCATGTGTCTTCTTTGCATAGTTGTTTCTGCAACTTTTCCGGAGCGTTCAACCAGAAAACGAACACCAGGTCATCAACAAGGTTGGCCGTACACCGATGATCCTTTGTGGGTACGTAAAGGTAGCTCTCCCACCATTTGTTTTCATAGTATACTGTTGTCATACGGCCGTGTTTCTGATACACATTTTATTTGCTGCTAAAAAATGAAGGTGCCTTGCTACTACTTAGTTTAACGAAACGTTTCTTCATATACCGCTGACCTTCTTCAAGAAGCAACCCAGTGTTTCTTGCGCGCACCAACATCGAGGTAGGCAACACCGCAGATCTGGGTTCCAATAATTTTGCGGAAGCCATTTTCTTCTTATTTTTGCTACCAGTTTATAGTCGGCTTTTCCCATGTTGCATGTCGTTCGTCACCTGATATCCCAACAAAAAAAAAAAAAAAAAAAAAAAAAAATTGGTTACATACCTTCTATGTTGTCTTACTGCATGCTTATGTGATTGTTGTAATTTCTATCTACACAGGTTGTTGGTTAGTTTATAGGTTGCATGTCACTGTATTTAATGTTTATTGTCTTTCTTACACTGTCAAATGTTGCTAACTGTTTCCTTTTGGTGCTACGTCAAAGCCTTTGAAATACTTTGCCATAACCTTTATATCCCTTTGTGTTACTTTTGTCTCTTCTTTTTTGTGTGCCTGTATATACATGTGTATCTTTTTTCAAATATGAAAACCAAAAACAAAAGTACAAGTAATCGTGCATGCCGTCCGTTTTCAGTGCCGGACCCGGTTTCGTCGGACGGTACTGCGAATGACGGTTTCGATAATGCTTCGACTGCCAAAGACCAAGCTGGTAGCAACCAACAAAAGCTGTTCGTTGACTTAACAACAAGCAAATGTGAGCTGTATTTTTTGTTCCTATGATACTTTATGTAGCTAATATAATGTACAAAGAAGGATGATCTGTAGTATGCACATTAAGTAGATGTAAGTCGTACGAAGGTAAAGTGCTATACGCACATAAGCTTTCGTAAATGCAGCCTACATACCAATGTAGAAGCATGCATACTTTTGTATTGCAGCTGCTGTCACAAATGCATAATTTTGTATCAATCAGTTGAACTAATATAACGACAGCTTTTAACAAACCTGTCATATCACAATGGAACCTTCTGTGAATGCCCCCGCCGCAACGCGGCGGGTTACCGCCACTCGTTTCATAAATATCTCAAATAAAAAATGAAACCCTAGCAGACGATCGTAGGCATCGCACCGCCATTGCATAGCCGTCATCATCGTCAAGATCACCATCTTCATCACCGTCGCGACGTCGAGATCACCGTCGTCACGCCGTCACCTTCACCGTCGTCACGCCGTCACCTTCACCGTCGTTACACCGTCACCCTCACCCTCACAACCACCGCCATCGTCTCCGTTTCAGAGACGTCTGTAAGGTTAATTTCTGATTTACCATTTGTACAAACTCTTGATTTGTTGATTGAGTACTAATTTTAGGGTTTGAAAATCTAATTATTTTATTGATGTATGTATTTTTGGCAATGAGCTTTTAGGAGCGTTTAGTGTTTACTAGCATTTAGCTTTTAGAGTTAAAAATCTATTTACAACAAAATTTGATAGCATTTAGCATTTAGTGATTTGAATATCATTTTACGAAATTTGGATTGTGTGTCTCTGTAGTTTTAGAAGTTTGTTTTTGTAGTGTGTTTTCAACTAATTACACGTAGAATGGGTATGTGAATGTAGTTAGTATTTAGTTCGTAGCTAGCTTTGTGATACCAATGGGTAATATTACTTTTAATATTTGGTTCAGGATATACGGTTGTGCATTCCAACTGTTACACTGTCTCGAGGCTCCTTATATTCTTAAGTATTCTTTGAATTTGTAGGAGAGTTTAAGAACGTTGATGCTGGTTTTACTGTTTTCCTATAGAGATATGCTTATTCATAGACTACAAACTTATTTAGAGATATGCTTTCTCTATTGCAAGTACCGGTTACAGTTAGGAGATGGTAATTTCGAGCCACTTATCTATAAATGGGTCAATTTGGGATAAGTTCAATCTCTAACGGATCAAATGGCTAAACTTTAAAACTAGTTAAAAAGGGAAATGGTTGAAAGTCACCTAAAAGTTAGTCTTGGAATAACATAATCTTTGTAATCACATTTGCCGCACTGTTTTAAAACGTGTTTTTGTATCATCCTGAACCGTGCAAAGAGTATTACCCCTTTTGACCCGTTAATTAACTTGCCCAATAGGGTAAACCGCTTTGATCAGTTTTCTTTTTAGAAACTCTTATGACTCTACTTGAGGAGTTTAGCAATTGGAATTAAAGTTATACATGAATCCCCCACCTACATACAAAGGGGCCTTTCAAAGTGGTTAGGTGTTGTATGATGTCAGAATTGATTATATTGCTGATTTTATGGTGGTTTCTCGTCCTTGAATGTTTTACTGTTGCGGAATAAGCTTTAGGTGACATTTCGGTTTTTGTGCAGATTAGGTTTAGTGCTCCACAAGCTTGTGGGAAGACTACACTGGTCTTCACTCTAGAGTATCATTTCCAAACTTCATGGAGGTAATGTACAGAGTAACGACGTACTGTTGTAGAATGATGTGTGGTCATTAATTCATAATAATTTTGTGAAACTTTAACATTTCTTACTTTGGTTTATTAATTCGTAATAATTTTTTGCAGTTAAGGTCATTATGACCTAGGATTGGATACTTTGACATTCTTAGTTGTTACTGTTTTAGTGGTTCCCCCGCCTTCAAGTTCGTCAAAGCTAGCCCTGTGAGTCTAACTTCAAACTCTTTCTCATATCACGGGATTTTCTATACATAGAGTGACGGGATGTGTTCGTATGTAGGAGCCCCTAGACCACGAATAATATCTATCGTTACATTTCAGTGCCTGTTAGAATAACTTATAAGCTACTAATTTCACATCTCATGCAGCCATGCTACATCTGAAACATCAAAATGCATATCAACTTGCCATCTAATCTACTATCATCTAAAATTACCAAATAGCGTTTAGGCTAGCATATCGACACTCTTGTGCTCCCAACTCTTTCATCATAGCCTGTTTTTGTTACTATCCAAATTCAAAACAAGTATATATATACTGCAATAACTACCTATAACCCGTTTAAACCATCTGAATAATCAAGATACACATATCATGGGCATCCCATTGTAAACATTTTCTTATACGTGAAGCATTTAGTTTAGTCGTTTTCTTAATAATGGGTCATGGGTTACAATAGGGTTACAATCTAATGGGTCAAATGGGTCACAAGTCGAAATGGGTCAAATAGGAACACATGTCAAACGGATTGTGGTTCAACTGGTTCGGGCTGGGTCAAGAGTTGGATTTTCTTATGGTCTAATTCTGCTTTTTGATGCTTCCATGTTCTGAACACTAATATTTGTACAATTTGAAATCTTATCGTTACTGATATGATATACAGATATACAGTTTGAAGAATTCATGTTCTTGTGTTATGGTGGTTATTTTGGGTCTCTTCTTTACTAGAAATTATCGCAGTTTGTGTAGCTTGGTTATCTTTAGAGTTCTTAGCTTACAAGAAATTAGAAGCAAGAGTTAAAGCTTCAGTCCCCATGTGTTTAACTGGAAATAAAACTCAAGGCACATAATCTATCATAGTAGCATTACAAAGAACTAGCCTATTAAGCACTTTCGTGTTACTCGTTATACATTTATCAGATTAGGAAACTATACCTAAACCTGGATTTTGGATAAATTTCAAAAGTTCCAGCTGAAGTGGTAGAAATATGGATCCATTTATACAGGTTGTTAAAGTTGCACTTAAAGATTAACACCAAGATTCCTTGCCTTCTCTGTAGCGTAGCTGCGTAGGTCATCTATTTCAATTGTATATATGCTGTTATACGAACACATTTTTCTAATATGCTCTATCTGCAATTTATTTGACAGATGATGTTGCAGAACTTGTAAAGACTAGTACGAGATGAGGTTTCAGAACTTGTAACTTGTTGCAGAAATTTTCTTGTTCTTTTTTATTGATTTGGATTAGAAATAACTACTGATCAATATTATTCTCATGGATAGGAAATAGGTACAAGTTTTATTTCTAATAATACAAGCTAAACATGTATAGCTGGTGTGATCTAATAAATTTGGCTTATGTATGTCTAAAAGTGTACATCTCTTTTCACTGTGATATGTATTTTTTGTATCTCATAAATTGTAAAACACTGTATTGTGATCATTATGTATAAATTTATATAAAATATTCATTTATTTAAAAAAACACACACATCTAATGTTGTTCACATTTAAAAGTGCGAAGAATTAAAAGTTCACACTTAAAAGTGTCAAGAATTGTTTCAAATCCTCACACTTAAAAGTGTGAAGAAATATAAGTTCACACTCAAAAGTGTGATGAATATTATCACACTTGAAAGTGTGAAGAATTGTTTCAAAATCTTCACACTTGAAAGTGTGAAATTTTTTTAAATCTTCACACTTGTAAGTGTGAAATTATTTGCTACACCAATATGGTTCACACACAAGCTAAGTGTGAACTTTTTAACTCCACACACTTTAAAGTGTGAAAATATGGTTTAATAAGTGTGAAAAGTTAACTATTTTCTTGTAGTGAAAGCTTCAATATGCAACGGGAAAAAAATGACAAGAAATAAGTAAATTAATGTATAACCAGCTTTAATAGAATCTTTAATCAAATATATGCATATTGCCTTGTTACTCGTTAGGCAGAAATTACACACTATTAGGCATCTACATACATCTATTAAGACACTACATATCGATACTACATAATAAAGTATTTGAGACCAATTAAAAACGAAAGTATTACTAAAATATTCGGCCAGCACAGAATAACACAAACATCATCACTGTTTACGGTCCTGTAGGATCAACTGAACCTATTAAGTAGAAGCTGTCATCGATTGGAATCTTTCCACCACGAAGCCCTTTCCGTTCTTCATTTGCTAATATTGACAAACGGTATTGAAGGTAGGGGTGTAAATGAGCCAAGCTTTTATCAAGCAACTCGAGCTCGAGTTCAAGCTCGACTCGATCGAGCCAAGCTTTTATCGAGCTCAAGCCGAGCAAGCCCAGTAGACTGGCTAGAAACATATAATTAATGAGCCGAGCTCGAGCTTAAGCCGAGCAAGCCCAGTAGACTGGCTCGAAACATATAATTAATGAGCCGAGCTCGAGCTTTTGATAGCTCGGCTCAAGCGGTTATCGAGCTTTTCGAGCCTTAGTATAGATATATTTTAATATTGTTTTTATGTATGTAAATAAGGGTTTATTTGAATATTAACTAAATTATAACGACTAACTCCATAAAGGATGTAAATATTTTCTAGCCTTGGTTATGAGAATTTTATTGTTGGTTTTATTAATCTTAAAAATATCTAATTTAGTTTTCAAACGGTTAAGTATTTCTCTTCTAGTTTATGATTCAAGATCATGTACAAGTTCTGTGTGAAGACTATATTTATTTTGTGGCAACTGCAATTTGCAATTCGTTTTGACACGGAATGGTGTATCTACTATTTTGTTCGAGCTCATTTTAGCGGCAAATACCAATTGGCATATATTCGAGCTTTTCATGTATATCATTTCGAGCTTTTCAAGCTAAGCTCGAGCTTTGCTCGAATCCTGCTCGAGCCGAGCTTAAACTTGGATGGTTAAAGCTCGACGAGCAATCGAGCCGAGCTCGATCCAACCTTTTATCTTTCGAGCCGAGCTCGAGCCTTGTTGAGCTCGGGCTTGGCTCGGCTCGATTACACCCCTAATTGAAGGTATGGTTCATCTAAAAACGGATTAACATGTTTTTAGATGAACCATACCTTCAATTCAACAATTCAACAAAAGGATTAACATGTTAGTACTAATCAAGTGTTGATGTTATTTTCATAGATTTGTACATCTTATTTGTAGATCTGAGGTATTTTATTTACTTTCTGAAAATAGTGTTTTTTTGTTACAGCCGCCTCTCCGCAGCCACTGCCTTGTCACTGGAAAGTTGTCGCTATCGGTACTGTATCGGTGAATGTTGATAAAGTTATGTTTATTCTTTTGTTTTCAGATAGATGTGTTATTTTTTAGTTCCACAATATCCTTTTATTTATCTAATTCATGAACTTACAGTTGTTTTTTTTAATTGTTATTAAAGATAAGAGAGGGCCACCATGAAGGAAAATCGGACTTGGCTATAGCTGTGGCGGCAGAAGCGGAGTAAAGTTTTTTCAGATAAGATTACATTTTCATCACTAAATTATCACCTTTCATTGAGTAATATGGTTTGACACATGTGTTAATTAAGTGCCCAAAAAAACGTAGTACTTATATGGACATATGTTTTAATTATGGACCAAAAAATTACACAAGACTTACATATGGTTTGACATATGTGGTAATACATATGGTTTTAACACAATGAACCAATACTTTGAGTTTATATTTGTTAAGGGTATATTTAAGAAAGTAAAGTTTCAGTTTGATGTACTTGTGGATTCCTTAAAAGTGTTTCAATTAGAAGTTGAATGTATCAAGGAATGTAATAGGTCCCGAAATTACTTGATGGCTGAATGGTTTATTTTGGAATTTTGATATCATCTAAAATCATCAATCTACCAAGTAATGCGGCCATACACAGCTTGTTACATTGAACTTCATCTCTAAAACCTCAATGATAAGGATACGTCTATCCAGCGTTTTTGATGGTGTTCGAGAGTTAATTTGAACACCGTCCCTAGTATCATTTGTGTGGTTGATCTTGATCACAAGTTAGTGCCTTTTTGTAGCAAATTAAACTTGTGATCAAGACCAAGTACGCAAATGCTACTAGGGATGGTGTTCAAAAAAACTCTCGAACATCAACAACAAAGCTGGATAGATGGGTCCTTATCATTGAGGGGTGTTGATTGCGATAATGATATAGTATGTATTGTTAATGACATGCCACACTCCTTCATTATCACATTCAACACGACTCCTAATACTCACTTTTATCTAGAATCTACAATTGTATCATACTTTATGTAATCTTAGTTACCTTAATAGCGCAACGTTGTTGTGTTATGCATGTTGCTTTATTAACTAAAATATTTTTACTTTAAAGTCCATCACATTATTCATTTTTTAATATTGAGAAACGATGTTACAATCATAATTACCCATTCTGAGTGTCCACAACAGTTCCTTTTGTTATTTCATCAATCTAGCAATTTGCTTGGTGCAAGTTTTTGCTCAAAGAGTGATGACAGAGCAAAAGGAATTATTGGGGGGACTCAGAAGGGTTAAGTATGTTGATTTTAGCCTATTACAGTTGTACAAACTAAGCTGTAATAGACATGTAACATCATGTGTCAATAGTGAGAAATGAAGAACGTGATGCACTTTAATAAAATACATAACAACGACCTTTCTATATTTATCATTTACCCACATTATTTTGTAGATTGATGGTTTAAGCTCATAAATCAGATTGGAATTTAAAAACAAGCCTTTAACACGAATAAAGTACTTTTTCTGAATTCCAGCATGATTTACGAGTTTAAACCACCCATCTACAAAATAATGTGTGTAATCGATTGGTACAGTATGACTGCATCCTGTTGAACTAGGATCGAAGCAATGACAACATCATTCATTAACGATACTCAATTAATATAGACTGATAAGAAGGAAAGAGAGGATGTCGTAGAAGTGTTTTTGGTGCAAATACATTTTTTTGCGAAATCCTCTTTTTCCTTCTTATCATCCCATATTGATTGAGTATGTGTTACTAGTGATCCTTGGTGTTCTCGATCTAAGCTATTTATTGGTACCCCCATTACTTTGTTGTTCAGTCTTTTAACCTTGTAATTGACACTTGAATTTATGACAACAGGGTTTGTGACTATTTCAAGCTTGTGAACGAGACTTTAATACAGGAGAATGGGCGTAATTCAAGTAGCAAAAAATGATGAACCACCAATCATGGATGAACCGACATGAGAGCTCAGTAATGGTACGTTGGTTTGTGAACGAACATAGTTGATCAATACTAAGTTGCTTTCATGTCTGTTCATCCATCGTTACTTCTTTTGTTATTTTGTATATGAAGAGTGATTCGGATGTTCATCTACCGTGTTCTGAGTTCCCAAAATATATTATAAGGTACGACCCTCATTGGTATGCGTACCTTGTTAGTTACTAATTTCCATGAATCTACCTGTATGCAATGCCACTTAGGACTTTTACCTCTTTAAATGACAACATCGTTCATAATGTTTTCTTAGTATCCAAATGTGGGAAAGAAAAAGAGGATGTCGTACAAGTGTATTGGGTGCAAATGCATTTTGCCATATCCTCTTTTTCTTTCTCATGTCTAGGTATATAAGACTACCTTATGGGTGCATTCTGTTCAACAATGAAACGGCCATAGTTTCAAAACGGAAGGCTTAGATCATTGGTAGAGTGCATTTTACCAAAGATAGATGCAAAACGAAAAAGAATGGTGTGACAAGTAATCTGGTGCAGGTTACTTTTCCGCATCATCCTCTTTTGTTTCCCACCTATCTTTGGAAATTGTGTTGTATTGTTGATTATGGCCTTTTGTGGAGCTAGAAATTGCATTCTGCCGCGGTTTCTATTTTTAAATATTGGTCTATCATGTTCACCGTAGTTGGCCATTCTAAGTTCCCATATTGTTCCTTTTGTTATTTCAAGACACTAGCAAATCACCTGGTGTAGGCCTTTGCTCAAAAGGGTGTTGAAAAAGCAAAAAGGACTGTAGGGGGCCTAAGAAGGGTTAAGTATGGTGTTTCATGCTGATCACAATGTATGTTATATATTATATAAAAGATACATTACTTTGTATCAAATAATTTGAATGATCTGGTGTGTCAGGATCCTTTATGGAAGGAAGCTCTTGTGGAATACACTGTTCTAATACACTTATTAATATTAACTTTTTATTTACTTTATGTCCTTACTCCCATCACCTAGGCTTCCCAATAAATATTATCATTTGTTACTAATAATGCATGCATATATTATCAATGTTATACATACGATAAAGACAATAACATAAGTAACCCAACACAGTTCATTTAATACAATTGGAAACGTAACTTAAGATGGATATAACATTTATTTCCTGTTTCCTTGTTGCTTTGGCACATCATTTCTATTGCTACTAGTACCTTCCACTTGTGAATGTGGTACCTTAATTTTAATGCTACCACTTGGTTTAACACCTTGTGGTTGTTCCTCACTGTATACTTCCCGTCTTAGGTCTTCTAGATCTTTAGCTGGCAATTGCATATTTGGTTCAGCATTTGGTCCATATCGCTCATAAATCTCAAGAAATATGACCTCTCATAGTACCTTGTTGGACCATTCCCTATCATCAGCGTTAATCTTCATAACTCTTTTACGAGTAGACATATTCTTAGGCCAGTGATGCAAAAATGCTGAAGAAAATGATTACAATGGGGAGTAAAATTATATGAGGTGAGGAACGAGATGTGAAAATCAGGAATAAGATGTGCAAAAAAAAAACCCTATGTCCGCTCTTAAATAGAAAAACCCAAAGCAGAAATTTAGTCACATGCAAACACTGCAAAATATTTCCACACAGTTGTAGCTAAACCCAAACCACAAACTCAATCATATTCAATAAGGATTGAGTTTTGAAAATAAACAACTCTCAATGACAGTATATTCCTGACCCATTCAACACATAACATTATTTATTGTCTACACACCCAAAGTAGAAAAATCCAAATAATTGGATATGGTATAGTTTTAAATAAGTTAGTAAATCCACTTTTATCATCCTTATTGAGTATTATGAACCATATGTTGATGATATATTAACTTTTGTTCATAATCAAAAGTTGACCCCAGTTGATAGATAGCCATAATGAAGAAGTAATCGGCTTGGGCTACAAAATTCAACCCAGGAATCAAAGATAGTGCAGGCAACACATGACACAGAGTCTATAGCAAGATGAAGAAGTCATAGAGGGAGTCAAAGATGGAGTTTTAATGTTGATGTAATGAGTTTTTGGTTTCAATTGCATGTTTTTTGTTTTAAATAGTGTTTATGGTTATTTTCATGATGTACACCTGCTTGACTTTCAGTTTATATACCCGTTTGACTTTCAGTTTATTGTTATTTTGATACTGTAAATTCTGGTATCTAATAGTCGTATTATTCACATGTTGCACCAAAAAATATTTTCACTTGAATACTCATATTCGCTATGACTTTAATAGTCAAACTCGGTATGACTTTAATAGTTGTATTATTCATATTTTGCACCCAAAAATATGTTTACTTTGATAATGTAATTACGGTATCTAATTGGGTTATTAGTAACGGTATAAACCATTTACAGGTTACTTTATAACGTTTACAAGGGCTGTTACATTTACATGAATCGGTATGCCTCTTTGTTGCACCGATTGAATTAGTATAAATAGGTCATGAATTCTGTAATCAAACATCAGGTGTAATTCAATAAAATTCAATACATATATCAGTTTCTATAAATACCTTGTGTTATTCGATTACATGTTGCTTTCCCAATCATGTATACACGTAGTAACAAGTTTTAATCGAAGGCAAGAAAGCAACAATTCTTTCCGTAGTTTGGTTAGTATTTTGTTTTTGGTTTACGTTGACTTTAATAGTGGTATTATTGCTTATTCCAAACACTACACTATACTGCATATACATGCTAATGTAAATGTTGAAACATAAAACATCTAAACAGAAGCATAAAATTTCATTGATGATAAGTAGAGCCTTAGAGGCGTTGACAAGATTACAACTTAAAAAAAAAACTTTCGAAACACACAATTGTTTAGAAGTTTGACGACCTTCCACACCATCCCTTTTCTTCCTTATTTTCATCTCCTTTTCTTTCCTCTCCTTCTTATCCTTGAGATGCTTGAGCACATATTCAAGATGGGAGATCCTCTGTTCCAACTTATCAAACTGTGGTATACCGGTATCCACAGTCTCTTGCTTCTCCTCCCCCTCCTGCGTATAACCCAAAAGCATCTCATAGTACCCATCTTGTTTCTTCAGCCAAGTAAGCATCTGTTTCCTCAACTCCTTCGGTACCTTCCTGTAAGAACCATACTCGTCAATTGGTTCAGCCCTATAACCATCAAGGAGTAAATCCATTACAAAATTGTTATTCAAAACTTTTTTGTACTCCTCTTCCTCGGAACCAATGTAGATAGCCATCTGCTTAAGTATTTTATGTTCTTTGGTTTTATGTGTGTATTGGTGAAAGTTCCCCAAAATTGATAAAAGTTGCCTAAAATTGGTAAAAATTGTCCAATCAAAACCTTGTCCAATATGTACCTAACACTTGTCATAACTATACACAAGTTGCTCAAAAGTACAAGTTGCCCACGGCTAGTGTAGGATTTTTTGTTTATGTCACTTAGTGGTTAAATGATGGTATTAAATTGTTATGTGGTGGGTTTCATTGGTTGGAAAATTCAAAGTCAAAGTACAAAAGTCAAACATACTTAACAATAGATTATATCTACAACTACACCATCAGACTTTGTACTATACATAATTACATCATAATAAAAATATCACAATACATCTTAATTGTAATTTCACATAGGATCACACTTCACTTGAGCCTTGTACTGCATCATGAACTTGACTAACTTCAATGGCTTGTTTTGTTGATTTACATTGTGAACCTGATGTTGTGTTTTTATAGTCTTCATTTTTATTTGTATTTTGTCTTGTTTAACCTTACTTCCCCTTTTTCCCAAAATTATGTACCCTAAATACGTGGTGCCAGATAAGAAGTCCCATAAAAGCAAACCAAGAAGAACAAAAGAAAATACCAACAAATAAAATGTAACATACTAGTTTTTATAATTTTTTTAAGCTTGACATTGTTATTTTTGGACGACATTTATCAATATAACATGTATCATCATTTTGCAACTTATGAAATACAAAAAATTAGTGTTTGGATTCAATTTGACATTAATTATAACTAGTAAATATTGATTTGATTGACATGCATTAGACAAAAAAAGTCTGCCTGAGAAGACAAGCATTCTACAACAATTAATTGCGGTTTAATTTCTGAAATGATTATGTTTACCACTAGTTTACTACTAGTAATATTTTTATACTATATAATTGGAGTTGCTCATTCTCTCCTTTCATGCCTTCCTTATAGGTTTTATAAACAACACACCATAGCTTACTTAACCATTAGCAAAGCATCATCCAAACACATGGCTGAAAAACCAAATCCCAATGAACTTCAAGACATGAGTGGTTCTGATGAACTACATAAATGTATTAAGTTCCTGTTCTCTCAAGAAATTTCCATCAATGAAGCGTTGCTCATGTGGCTTGGTGAGCGACGCGATGAGCTCCGTATTTGTATTGATAAGCGGACGGAGAGAATGAATGAGGTTTTTGAACTTAACTTTGATGAAGAAGAAGCTGTTGATGCTACCTATGAGTCCTTTCGTGAGGTTCAAGTGATGGAGCGCCGTTTGCTGGAGTCCTTTGTGGCCATTTTGAAAGAAGTTCGTGCTCTTATACCCAAGAAGGAGCATGCCATTGCCACCTTGGATAACTATGATTAGAGCTATAGGTTAATGGTTGTTTAGGGTCTTTTGGGTTTGTTAAAGGTTTTGGTGGTCATTTATTTTGTTGTTGTTTGATGTTTTCATAGAACTTCTATGTAATCACCCAGTTATATAATGAATGATATTTATGTTTTAATGTAACAATCTTGTTGTTTTATTTGTTGAGTTATTTATGTGTGACACAAAACCATGTTAAGAAATCATAGAGGGAGTGAAACCCATATGAAGTATAAACTGAATCAGTAGTCCAAGACACGATGCAAAAAGATTTTATTATTTAGATAGCTTGTATATACTTACTTACAGATGTTTTAAGAGATGTGTATAGCAGCTTAGTTGTGTAATTCCTCGGTAAAACAACCATTGACAATCAAAAGTCAACTCATTCTTGCATAATACATGAACAACTCTCTTTATGGGTTAAAACAGGCTAATATACATATTAATGGACCTTGTTTATGTGGATCATACCTCAAGTAGTACTAGTAAAAGTTAAACAATAAAACATTTAAACCAATAACATAATAACTAATTTTTCATTAATACCGTTGTGAAAATACATCCATTTGAGACCTGATAGAAAGACTAAACACCAACATACACCATGAACAAAACTACTTAAACACATACCATGAACAAAATACACCATAACCCACTACTAAACTTGTTTTCCATTACTTTTATAACCAAAATACCACCACAAAAGACGATTTACCTTAAAAAAGATGCTTATTCACAACTGGCCCAAATAGTAACAAAGTTAATATTTAAACTAGATTAACTTCTTCATAATCCTTGACTTGTCACTGGCACGGCGCACACTTGCCTGTTGCCTTTTAGTCAAGAACTCACTTTCTTCCAAATCCTCCTGATGCGATACTTTAGACGGACAAAGGGTTCATTCACCACATCATAGTTCCCAAAATTTTCAAGCTCCAGTAAGATAGCATGCCTATGCTTAACACGTGCCTCTATTTCCTCGATCATCTTCCCATAATCTTTCTCATCACCCCTATTGGCGTCTCTCTCTCTAGCAAAAAGAGTATGGAGGACCATATCAATACGCCTAGAACTAGTCTGATTTGCGATTTGATCGTAAATTGGTATCGTAGACGCCATGTATTTGGAAATGAAGTAGATTATTCAAGAAGAATATTGGAGAAGAGTATTTGGAAATGAAGTAGATCAAGCACTCTTAAATACGCAACAAACTAAAAAGTTGCCCAAAAAATTGTATAGAAACCAAATTGGAATAGTGTTTAGTTAAGTTACACTTCCCATGAAAAAAACTATTAAAATTGATCAAAGTTGCCCAAAAATTATAAAAGTTGCCAAAACATTCCCTTGGCCAATAAGTACATGACACTTGGCATAACTATACAAAAGTTGCTCACAAGCACAAGTTGGCCATGGGTAGTTTAGGATTTTTTGGTTTATCTTGACTTTAATAGTCAAACTTGGTATTAAATTGTTATGTGGTGAGTTTCATTTGTTGCTGTTGATAATGTTCAAAAGATGAAAGTTTATACATGCTATTGATTTAAAGAAGTCATGATTTACCAAGGTATATGTTACCATCTATATTAGCATAGTTTTTCTTCAAATTAGGTGGAAATAAAGTGTATTTGACCATGTCCTTTGTTGAGTATCATGGCCACATTTCTGATATACCCAACAAAGTATGCAAATATAGTACATTTACTAATGATCATATCTATCATATAAGATGGTACGATAAATATTGCAAATATAGGAAATTAGAATTAAAGATACACAAAACATTGTTTCAAAAACATCCACAACTAGAATTAAAAATACATAAAAAAAAATTTCCCCAAGTTCCACTCTTGTGGAGCATCTTTAGGTCCCATCTTATTTCCTAAACTTTTCTGACTAATAGCTGCAAGGCCTAGAACGCAATTCGTTATTCTTGGTGGTCTTGGACTTGAAACCTTAGACATGGATCATTTCTTCACTTGAACATGGCCTTTTGCATCATAACTCTCATCAGAAGAACTTGAATCACCATTTGAGTCAAAACTTGATTGATTTTTTTTTTGAACGGGAACCTTTTTTTTAGACACACAACTTATTGGAATTTTCTTTGCCCATGTTTTAGGAGGTCTTTTGTTTACCAAATAAGTTGAAGGTTTTTTTAGTGTATCCTTATAAAACTCAAGGCTGGTGTCAGAATCAGAATCAATAACTATTACCTCATTTTCTTTGGGTGGTTCTTGTGCCTCCTTGCCCCTTCCAAAAACTGCATCAAGTTTTGCTATAACCTCTACCTCCATTGCCAATTTTGCCTCTTTTACCTCCTTTAGACTTCTACACATTACTTCAAGCTTTGATACCCTGTTGCCAAGTGATTCAAGCTTTGATAGTACCCTCTTGCCAAGTGCTTCAACAGGTGCACAAACATGAAGTGTCCACAATTAATAAACACATACAATTAAAGTAAAAATAATCAAAAAAAAAAAGAAAGAAAGGTATACACTAACCATTAGCAACATCATGTTGATTATTCTCCCTTTGGCACAAGTCTTCTAGAATCACCTCAGCCATTTCCTCGTTATCATACCATTTAGTGCCATATTTACTCAAGACATAGTCAACCATAGCATCGTTAACCACCATCTTACTAAAATCCTTATTTTTTAAAGAAGAAACTACCATTGAATAACTTAATTTGAAAATAAAGGTTTGTTGTCGTGAGGAATTAAGATGAGGGTGTGTGTTTCTTTGTTGAGTAAATACTTGTTAGGTTAATAAGTGATAAGTGATAAGTGATAAATGAAGTTTTGGAATAGTGTGTAATAAATGTCTGTTTAACCTACGTTCCATTTGCATTATCAAAAGTAGTAGTATACAATGTTCAACAAAAAAGTATTAAGACATGTGTCTTTTTCAAAGCAAAAGAAACCGTTCAGTTGCCTAACGCAATGGTTATAAATTCGAACATTTGTAAACAGCAAAATCATTCAAAATAACTTAAATCTATACAATATCAAAAATGGCATCAAGCTCAGAATTGATGTGCAAGAGAAAGAAGCAGAGGTTGTTTCTCAAGAGAAACCAGTAATGCAACAATCACAAACAGAAGACTTTGAAGAAAAAGCTGGAAGAAGGTGAAGAAGGTGAAGAAGAAGAAAGTGAGGAAGAACCAACCTTTGAAGAAACGGTTGTTTGGTATATGAAAGAAAAGTTTCAAATACAAGGGAAAAAATTGGAAAATTTTGAGAGAAAAAAAAAAGAAAAGCTGCTAAAGAAAAACCAACTAAGCGTAACTACACTTGGAAGAATATGTTGGCAAACAGAAAACGCAAACATATTGCGTCTAAGGAAGAGGAAGACTCATCAGATGATGAGTATTTGGATTATGACAACCTACATTTGTCATTTGATCCCGGAAAATCTCCAAAGTTGAATTGTTAATTGTTTAATATAATGTTTATTTTATTTTCAATGAAATGTTTATTTTTGTGTTCTTTTTATTGAATTCGAATTTAAATGTTTATGTTCTGTTTGATTAAATTTGTCCAATTAGAAATTAAGTAGCAATCAACTTGAAAGTTTAATTATCTTCAACATTTGTAGTTGGCACAAAGGCAATTAAAAAAATGTGTTGACTTTAATAGTCAAATTCGGTTATTCCAATTGCATTTTGACTTTCCAAAGTCAACATGCTGATTACATGCTTCTGTTTATTAAAAAAAATGTTATATTCAAACTACACTGATGATTTTAAACTAGATAATCATTCATTGTTTATAGTTGTAAAATATTTGGGTAAAAAACATTCTAAAATAACAAATTTTTTATGTATGCTTTTGCATATTACATCCTACAACAGCCTAGTTCCTATTACAACCAACCATGATAAATATTCAAACTGGATGTTACATCCTGTTTCCTATTACAACAATACAACACTAACATATTCATGAATAAGGAAGGCGAATAATGTCAATGTCCATGTTTCGATATTTGCACTGTCTATGGGTTGGGAACCTGAATTTGATGTTTACCGGTTTCCATTTTCATTAATTATAAGCTAATAATTGTGTTATGGGCAAGTTGACTAAATCAAATTCAATACTAACATATTTCATTAAAGATAAGAGTGGAGGCAGCAACAACCTTAGAGCAACAAAGTAGAGGCGGGAGAAACTTTCAGGAGAGACGGCAATGGCGGATGGTGGTGAGGTCAGGTGGTATTCAGATACGGTGGTGGTGGTGGTGGTGGAGAGGTCAGGTGGTATTCAGATATGCTGGTGGTGGCGGTGATGATTGAAGAAAATATGAGATTGATGGGGTATATAGTATATATAGTGTGGTTTGAAGTGTTTAGGAGTGTATTAATTTCTGTTATAAACTTTAAGTATCATTAGAGCTAAATTATTACTTAATCTTTGTACCGTATGATTGTTAAAAGTGGTGAAAGTACAAAAACAAAAGTTGCCCAATACAAGTCACCCAATATAACGCTATTTGCCCATGTAATAAACTTTAAAATACCTTACACAATACTTACACATACCTTACAAATACATTCTATTTTTTTACTTTAGTAATTAAATAATGGACATGTGTCAAACTCTTATTAAGTTGCCCAATTTATAAATTGCCCGATCCAATTTTGAGAAGTGAAATGTGAAAGTCTACCAAATGATTAGTCAAATAGTCAATGATCTAGTCCACTATTTATCCCTAATTATAAATACTTTTTAAGAAACAGTGCCCCCGCATACTTGACGATACTTTCTTGGCATCTTGCAATGTTTTCTTACAGTTAGAAGTGCTATCAGATTCTTTGATAAACTAGCTTTCCTTGGCTTCCGACAGTAAAATGAAGAATAGGAAGCTGTATTTAACCTTTTTTTTATAAAAAAGAATGCATGTCAACCAATAGATTTACTAATCTTATAAAGTTAAGTCATAGCTTTTGTGGAGTTTGCTAAAGTTGAGTACGAAGTATCGGTTACTGAGAGCTCGAATATTAGGCACATAATGAGCTCAAAATACACTACAAGCTGAACTCGAGTGTAGAAGGGCTTGGCTAAGCTTTTTTAAGCATTGTGTAGTATGTAATTCTATATAAATAAATATACAATTAGTGTATGTAAATTAAGGGATAATTTCAAAAATACCCTGGCTGCCCAAGGGCTGAGACTATCTAAACGGCATCTTTTGTGTTTCCTTATCTAGACTAGGGCAACCAGTACTTTTTAGGCAACTAAAATCTGCAAGTGACAAGTGTGACTTTAGGAATTATAAGGTAGAGACAACTTATGTACTTTTTGGGCGACTAATGTACTTTTTGGGCAACTGGCGGCCCTCATGTCGAACAAGTGGCGGCACATGGTTAGCTAAGTACCGGTTGCCCAGGGCAACTGGTCTAGATAATGAAACACAAAAGATGTCGTGTAGATAATCTCTGCCCTTGGGCAACCGGAGTATTTTGGGAATTATAACGCAAATTAATGATGTTGTTGTCAACGTTAACTACTTTAAACTTTTGTTCTTTGTTTCTTTTTTTTTTCTTTTTTTTTTTTTTTTTTTCAATAAATAGTATAGTTTTTGACTTATGGTCAAGTTTCATGGTGGTTATTATAGATATCTTTGAAATATCTAAATACTTTACAACTTCCGTCTCTGAGTACCTAATTTTGCTCTTGTATTCTGTTGTACTGTGCAAGGCCTCCCTTGTAATGTCTTGCCTTGGTCATGGGTAAAGATGGGCATAGATTGTGGCATATAACTTAACACCACGTTTTGATTTTGGGTAAAAAAAAATTGCATGCGTACATATAGTGTTGCAATGCTTCGCAAGTGCTTCACATTTAGGTCACAATCAAAACTTTACCCATTGACAACATTTTTTGGTACTCGGTATATTTGGCTCGTTAAAACAAGGAATATTATGTTTCGCAACGATTTCATAATGTCTCATACTTGCCACCGCATGTTCATCTATTTGCATTTGGCAGGTCGAAGAACCATGATTTCCATCATGTGTTCATCGATTTGCATTTTGAGTCAAGAACTTTGCAAGTGTAATTTTTTCTAAAAGTGTCGGTTTTTTATTTTTTTTTATTTTTTATTTTTATTTATTTATTTTTTTTGCGTACGACCCCAATAATATATTTATGCTACTTTCTTTATGGTGAAACTTTAGTTTAGCCCAAAAATAGTTTTGTGAGGCAAATTTTTACATAACCTCCCCAAAATATTTTTGCAACATCATCTCGAAAATCATAGGTCTGTCTCATCAGAATCAATATGTTATACTAATAAACCGGTGTGTCAACCAGTTCAACTATAATCGTATTACCAAGTTTTACATTTTCAGACTAAGTTACGAAATCTAAATATGTATGGGTTAAAAAAAAACATAAGTAGCTCTAAAGGTCAAATTTAGCAAAATGCTATAATAGTTAGCCAATATTGTAGTGACATGTGGCAAAATGCAGTGTACCAAATGTTAGAGGGTTTATGAGGGTCATTTATATCTTTTTTTTTTATTTATTTAATGTTTTAAGAGCTAACCCTCAAGTCCTCAACTACCCAACCCTAACCCACCGTATGGTTTAGGATTTCCTCCAAATTACCACATGGTGATTGCAATCAAGGTATCAATCTGCAAATCTTTTATGGTGGTTTTCTGATTGATCTATGTATGCTATTTCAAAATTGTTGTACTTTTTATTAATTTTGTTTATCCAGTAAGAACTTTTATCCTTCCTACTTAGAAATGGATGGAGGTTTTAATAAACAACTTCCTAATGACTCTTGGGATTTGATCTTTTAGAAGCTAGACTCAAATATGGATCGAAACTCTTTTGGCCTAACACACAATTTTCTTGATATTCAAAGTTCAAGTTATAAAAGCTTGAAATTGGGATGCTCAAACGAGTCAAATTGCTCCACTCAGGTTAATATTCATGATTCCGTTCTCAATGAAAATCTCTTCAACCGTTTTACCCAATTAGAGTCGCTGTCTTTGGGCACTTGCCGTCATATTAAGGATTCGGGTCTAACACTATTTGTAAAATATGGGTCTAAATTGCTTTCTCTAAATCTTCTTGTCGGGGTTTTTGCGTATATATCCTCCCAAAAATGCATAATTGCATATATATCCAAAGCATACATAAAAACTATTGTACTATGTGTATCAAAAACTTGTACAAAGGATATATATGCAATTATTCACTTTCGGAGGGATATATATGCAATTCTGCCAAATCTTTTTTTTTTTTTTTTTTTTTTTGATTTTTGTTATCATGTCACCGACATAGGAGTTACTTTGGTTGCTTGTAGCTGCCCATTGTTATCCGTTATCAGCCTTGCTAAATGCTCTATCACCGATTGTGGATTAGAAATCTTAACCAAATTGTGTAAGTCATTAAAAGAAGTGAATCTTGCTTGGTGCACAAACATAACTGACCGTGGAATTTTGTCTCTCAACAAAAACTCTCGTCAACATAGATCACTCAACATAACCTGTTGCAGTAAAATTGTTGGTTTAACCTTCCAAGGGTTTTCTCCAACCCTGGCTTGTTTGGAAGCCGCGAATTGTGTGCTTGGTTATACAGGTATTACTGAAATTTTAAGTGGAGGCGGTCTCGAGCATTTAAACCTTTCTTATCTTAATTTTAGTAAGTTTAATTCGAGCCACAAACTGGCTACATTTATTGGAATAGGATTTGCGGCTAATCTTAGATTCCTTAACCTAGTTTTGTGCCCGTTTGTTGAGGATAGCGTTATAATTGAAATTTCAAAAGGGTGTCCATTGCTGCAAGAATGGAACCTATCTTGTTGTGGCGCAAGATTGGGATTTCTGGTTGGGATGCAATTGGATCTTATTGTCAGAATTTGGAGATACTTCATGTAAGTTATTGTGTTGAACTTTGTGATAGAGGATTAGTTGCAAACGCCTCTCAGTGATATACCTGAAAAACTGCTTAAAAGTCACTGAATCTGGGCTCCACCGGTTTAAAGTATACAGAGAGGATGTTGAAATCAAAGAGGAAGTATGGCTGACAGGGATTTCCCCAAATGAGGAATTTATATCTGATGATGTGGAAATTGCATCTGATGGCGTGGAATTTGAATCAGATGACGCGGAATTTATATCTGATGGCGCAGAATTTGTATCGGACGATGAGCCAGAGTTTGTACCATTTTTAAGTAGAAGGAGATTCAGCTGTGTTGTTTACTTGCTCTGAAGACTTGAAAGACTGTATGTATCTTTCTTTATTAATCCTTAGTACTTGTGTAACTCCCATATTGGAGAATAAAATAAGACATCATGAAACTTATTGCTTGTGTAACCTCGAAGGGGAGGAAATTGTGAAACTTAACATGGTTGTGTGTTTGTTTTAATGTATGCAACAGACTGTAATGCATTTACAGCTTTGTTTGTCCAGTTTTTTTGTTTAAATCTCATATTTCTATATCATCATATAAATTATCAAGAATGATCTTTTCAAGAGCAACTTCCCCCAAAATGGAGACCAAAGACCCGTGCCTCGATCTCTTATGTGTGACATCTAAGGGACATGTTCATATAGAGATTCCCATCGGTCTAATTCCACAGCTTATATGACGAAGGCCGAGGAGGTAGGTGTGGCGTTAATAAAGCTACTGGGCGACAGGGGACACCATTTTCTCTATAAGAGGTCAGATCTTATTACTATCTTTTTCTAATTTTAATCATGCCAGTAACAATGTAAAAGCTCGCGACATAACTCAAAACTGATGCACTAAGTCGAATATATATTAACTAATGAATCACTCTGTTCGGACACAGCATAGAATACATAAATTGAACAAGTATGATGAACCTGAAACCATTGACATACATAAATTGAACAAGTATGATGAACCTGAAACCATTGACATGGCTATGTACTTTGCTAGAGTAAGCAAGCAAAGTGGGATAAACATAAGTACTTGGACATGATGCTACACAAACATAGAACTCGTTTGATGTTATTAACACTCAGGCAGATCGGATGGTGGAGGTAGCAGCGTCTCTGATTCCCCTACTCCATTTTCAACGATAAAAGCCATTGCAAAACCCCAAGCAAGATGAGTATCAATGTGACAATGCATCAGCCAAACTCATGTAAATATCCCGTAATTAATTTCATGTTTTATGTTAAAATTTTATGATCTAGAAGATAAAGATTCTTTATTCCTGTCGAAGGTTCATAACTCAATTTTTGTTTTTCTGGATTTTACCTTAAAAAGAAAATCGATCATAATCTAGAAGAGATAGATTGTAGCTAATTTTATTAAAGAATTATAAATTTATGTGTGTTTGCCTAGATTGCGTCTTTCAAGAAAATCATAATCATGATAATCTATAAAAGATGTTATACTGAAACTTCAATTATCTAGTAAACATTCATATTTAGATGTCGGTATAATTTTAGCTGGATTATCCGCTACAAATCTGAGAGCAGCCCATCCTCCAACAGGAAGATCGATTGTATTCCTTTGTGGTGGATCAGCAAGATTAAAGTTAGCAGTATCTCGTGACGGATTAAAACACCAAAACCTTGACCAACTATGTAGAAATGGTATCCATGAAGATGAACAGGATGATCCTCAGTCGAAAAGATAGAAGTGTCTTGAAGAATAATCTGCACACCTGTCTTGAACCAAACTGTGTAAAGTCTCGTTTCATTAACCGGCTGCCCCAACCCACGAGATACATTACCAGTGTAATCGAATTGCAAAGGTGAACAGGGGAAAATCTGGTGTGTAAATATTAGGAATCTTTTGTGTATAAGCTTGAAGTAAAGACACTCGGTTTGGTAGTACAGATGATACATTGTTCATACTAGCACCAAACCATGTGTTATTAGGCCCTTGGCATGTAGGTCCAGGAGTACAGTTGAAAAACCCAAACCCCATTGTGAAAAATAAATTTTCGTTAGTTTTAGTAGGGATCGCTACTTTACCAGGGATCTTTATTCAATTATAAAATGCACTGACTGTGTTTGTGTCATTGTAGGCAGGAAGTTGTGGTAGAATTGGTTGTGAAGTGGCAGACGGGGCATATTGAGCAGTTGCATATGCTCTTGCAGCCATCTAGTAACGACCGGGCTGTAGGTCAGCAGTAAGGAGGATGTCCGTGGTTTGACCGGGCCCCACCATGATGACATTGGATGTAAATTGCTTGGTGTAAACAGCATCCAAAGTCACAACAGTTAGTTTGTGGTTAGCGATGCTGAAAAAGAGTTGTTGATTGAGTGCAGCATTGATGACCCTTTGAACTGTATCTTCTATGTTTACTGTGTAAGTTTCGTGGTACCTAGTAAAAGCAAGTTTTTTTTATATTCAAAACTGATGAAAATTCATCAAAATGAATTTCATTTTTAGGTGGACTGTAATTAGTACCTTGGCTGGAGCATCGGAAAAGATAGATCACCAGGTTCCCCGTTAATAGTGATAGCATCTGATATGTTAGGAGCTGCGCCACTGAACAGTTCTTGTCATAGCACATTGATCACTTTCCGGTCCCACCATTCACCTATTTCATCATCAACAACGAACAGATTTCATTAAATCAGAAAATGGTATATATTTTGCATAAAATATCAACATGTTTTCTTAATTTTTCTTGTTTTAGTCATCATACTAGCTTTGTACATCTTACTATCTTAGTTTTATATGTTGCGAAAAAAATAACATCTAAAACCTGCTTTCTAAATCAAGTTTCTTTTTATATAAAAATGTTAGATTATATACAATGTTAAGTTTTATATGAGAATATTGAGAAACACGGTTACTAAATGACCCAAACATTAGACAGCCATGTGCTAGTGACTCATGTACAAAAGAAGTGCGTAATGTGGAACACAAAAGATGAGAAACTATTTATATGTTATGCAAAAATTTACAAATATGTAAACCGGTTAGAGATTTGAAATAAATATCCATAGAAGAGATTCAACGTAAGGACTCTGTACCATAGTCACAGGAAACGCTGAGCATCCCGCGTTTCGCGTTTCCGATCGCTCGTACCGGATCGCGGTACGATCGCGACCTGGATCGCTAGGGAACGCGACCTGGATCGCTAATTTCCGCGTTCCATTTCTTGTGTTGTGATTTTGTACTTTGAATCCGTTTTTTGTGTTATGATTTTCGTGGTAATGGTTTTTTTCCTGCTGGATCTGTGTTAAAATAAGAAAGATAGTGAAAAGTGACTGCAAGGAGAGAGAAAGAGTTTTATAATTTAATATACTCTTACCCTAAAAGCTTTGTACTTTTTTAGTAGGCCTAATAAAAAGTCTTTATGTTAATTAAGAGTGAGATTTAGTCAAATATATTACTAATGCATATATAATATAAATTTTGCAACATTTATATAAAATATGTAATTAAAAAATATTAAATATAATAATGAAATTAATAAAAGTTTACAAATTTGTATACTCCCTCCGTCCCTTATTAAATGTCCATGTTTGACATTTCAAGTCTTTATTTATTAACTTTGACCTTAAATATTTTTATTTGTGTTATATAGTATTTGATAAAAATTATACGCAATGAAAATACATTTAAAACTTAATTCATTCATATATTTTGTATCAAATATTATATTACACACACAAAAATATTTAAGGTCAAAGTTCAGAAAGAAAGACTTTGAAAATTCAAACAGGACATTTAATAAGAGACGGAGGGAGTATAAAATATATAAATAACTATTAAAACTTATATATGTATAAGTATAATATGGTACACCGTACCAAAATATATGGTACATCGAACCAAAACGAACCGGAGCGTACCGAAATGAGTCTACCCCCTTTCGTACCAAATTTTAAGGACTTAGCGAACCACGTTCCCGTTTCCCATTCCCGTAACGGAGCGTACCGCGTTCCATGTGACTATGCTCTGTACCTAGGATATAACAGGAAATTCGACTTTGGGTGTTGGAAAGGGGTAAGATGAGCCCGACTCAGGGCAGATAACAAGTGCACCATAGACCATAGCTCGTAGCCATTGGCTATGAGCATGCCACTGCAATGTTCCCCCTTGGTCTTGTATGGTGAACTTGTTACTTGTATGTCTAACTTCCTCCAGGCCGGATATGACATTGGGTCACAAATTCAGGCCCATCGGCTCAAGGGTCTCGCAGTTGGCATGACCCATGCCTGAAAATTACAATAAACCATTAAGGGTGTGTAGTACATGACTATCGGAATTAATCAATCACAATCATATGCATTGCAAATGTTTGGTTGACAGATATGGGAATGAAGGTATGAAAGTATTGGTCATAGAACCATAGTTGTGAAGATAGTACTAGAGGCGCGAGATGAAAAAATTAATGCACCAATGTATGGTTACATTGCAAGGAGAAGCATTTTTTACTTTAAGAGCAACACTGTCCGCATTTTGTACTTCTAGAGTCGGGCCTGGAAACTGTCCATTAAAAATAACGATTCTATGGTTTTTACATAGCCTATTAGCTGCTTGTTGTTGAACCTGTGAAAATTATATATACATATATATATATATATATATATATATATATATATATATATATATATATATATATATATATATATATATATATATATATATATATATATATATCAACAACCATCGGAATATAGATAACGTGAAGTACATAGAAAGAAGGTTACTACTAATGGCATACCATGAAGGCATAGCTATGCTTTTCTGCAAATAAGGGCAAAGGAAAGCAGAAGGCTCAGTAAGAGAGAGCCCGTGAGATCGACATTATGAGTGTCTTGTTTCTTTAACACTTTTGAGTGAAAAAATGTGAAGTTTTGGTGTTGCTAAAGATGGCAATAAGAAGAGGTTTATAAGCACATGGGTGTGGCGGGGTTAGGTTATGAGTCATTGGAGAAGTTTGAATCAGAGGGAACGTAGTTGACTAGGCCTATTTCAATAGTAATAGCTTTGTGCAAATAATTAAAAAAAAATATTATATTTGCTACCATTTTTTTTTTTTTGGTTAGCAAACACAATTTTTTGCTTTTGCGGGTATTTTTTTTTTTTTTCAAATTTATCTTTTCAGGATACTATGTGACATTTTTGTCATTCGAGGGAAAAAAATTTCTATTAGCCAAGAGGGGCAAAAATGTCCAAAAATTTTGCAAAATACCCAAGAAAAGATGAATTTGAAATAAAAATACCCATAAAAGCAAAAAATTTTGTTCGCTACCCAAAAGAGAAAATGATGGCAATTATGTTACTTTTTTTAATCATTTGCCCTAATAGCTTTCAACTTTCCAAAAGGGCAAAATGGATTATGAGCAAACAACTTAAAATAGTTTTAGTTGGGTCACATAACAAGTCAGAACGATTTCATATCAAACTAGCAGGTACTCGCGTGTTGCGGCGGCGGATACCCTATAATTAAAATTAAAATTTTTGACGTGTTATCTTTTATATAATAAAGGAATTACATCATTTTAGAGTAATTTTACAAAATTAATCTTAGTGAAAAAAATTGGACCAATAGGAAAGATCAATTTTGACACATAGGCGAAATCGAGCAATATGATTGGCCAATAAAAAGTCAAAATTAAATTGATTTTGGTCAAACTTTAATAAATTTGGTGGATAATTTGATTGAGGAAAAAAACACAGAAAAATATAGGTGTCAAATTTATGGAAAAAAAACTTAAAAAAAAAAAAGAGGAGGTAATTAATAAAACATTAGCGGTTGAATTTTAAATATATTATATAGAGTTAAGTTTAAAATTATAAATCTCCATGTTTTTTGATAACTTTATATACTCCCTTCGTCCCAAATTAATAGTCCACGTTTCCTTTTTGGGATGTCCCAATTTAATTGTCCACTATTAAATATAGATATGAAAGTTTGATCGAGTTTACCATATTACTCCTAATTGAGATTATTATTACAAACTTTAAAGAATACCATAATTAATTAGTTAAAGGTAAAACTGTCATTCTACATAAAAGTAAGAAACAGAAAGCTGTAATAAATGCACTTTTCTTAAACTATGTGTTTTTTATCGTGGGACAATTATTTTGGGACAGAGGGAGTAATAAACAAATAACCTCTTATACTTTATAATATAAACTTTGTTTACATATAAGTATTAGTATTAGCTTGAGACTTATGTCAGCTAAATAAAAGTTTATATACGGATATATTTTAACTTATAACAACGACGACGCTCGTGCTACTAAACTCACACATTTTGTACAACATGATATCAAATATACGCGATTGTACTTATAACGACTCATATAATTATTATTTAAAGTTTATATACTGATGTCCCGAAAAACATTTTAAAAAAACTTTGCGGAGTATATTTTAACTTTATCGACGCTCATTAGGTGCTACTAAACTCGCACATTTTGTACAACATGATATCAATAGTTAAAGTTAAACAACAACAACAATATCAACCTCAACCTCAACATTTATGTTAGCTAAACAAAGTTAAATCTTTCATCAAATAAAATTTTATACAAGATATTAATAGATATTAATAAATATATAATGACAAACTCATGCATATTTATTAGTTCTACTTATATCACAATTTTCACGGGTAAATTCTTATATGTTCATATAATAAACTAAAATTTTAAAATAAATTTGATTTATGTGTAAACTCCGTGCGTGCACGAGACCTATAACTACTTTTATGATTATGCCTTTTATGATAAAATAATTTCACAGATGTACTTATAGTTTGAACGATTTCAATAAAGCATTTTTAGATGGTTTAATAGAAAAATTCAATACTTTTTTAAATAATAATGTTAAATTTTGTGTTGTCGTACGCAACTAATAATCACAAAACTAAAAATCTTTGTATGTACAATGAATGATCCAATACTTAAAACGGGCTTCTAATATATTGTTGGGCTTATTTTAAGTAAAATGATCAGATTGTATCATCCGGTAAAATAGTTGTATTTTTTAGTGAGTGTGTGATTTAAGAAAAGGGATATTCATTTTAACAATCATCATATTTGTCATTGTATCTTTTCATATGTAACATATTCAAATTTTTGCTTATTTGTATACTAAACAATCATTTTTCTTTATGTGTATAGTGAAAACATGTGATAACCATTTTACCCTGTGAATTTGCGAAAATTGCATCAACCGTCCCTAGGATAAATTACATAAATGGGCCCGGTGGGTTAGCGAAAATTACATCACCGTCCCTATTTTTTTATGCTTTAGACCCGTTAGGTTTTTACATTTTTATACGTTTTCATACATTTTCATCCGTTTTTATCTGTTTTCGTCGTTTTTATATGTTTTCATCAGTTTTTTTTACATTTTCATCTGATTTTATATGTTTTTGTTCGTTTTTATACGTTTTTATCTGTTTTTATCTTTTTTCGTCCATTTTTATACGTTTTCGCCCAGTTTTATTCATTTTTATATGTTTTCGTCGTTTTCATACGTTTTAAACCTATTTTATAGGTTTTTATCTTTTAAACCGAATTTATGTTTTAAACCGAATTTATACTTTTTCTTTCGTTTCTATATGTTTTTGTCTGTTTTTTTTTTCTTTTTTTCGTTCGTTTTCATACATTTTCGTCTGGTTTTATATGTTTTCATATGGTTTTATACGTTTTCTTCCATTTTAATAAGTTTTTAAACATTTTCGTCCCTTTGTATACATTTTCTTCCATTCTTATTAGTTTTCGTTCGTTTTCTTTCGTTTTCCAATGTTTTGGTCATATTTATACGTTTTCTTATGCTTTCATCCGTTTTGGTACGTTTTTGTCCATTTTGATACTTTTTCTTACATTTTCGTATGTATGAAAACAGAAACAAAAACGTATAAGAACGTATGAAAACATAAGAAAAACGTATAAAAAGTATAAAACGGACGAAAACATATAAAAACGGACGAAAATTTATAAAAACGGACGAAACAGATAAAATCTGATGAAAACGTTCAAAAACGGAAAACACATAAAAAGCATATAAAATGGATGAAAACGTATAAAAATGGATGAAACGTGTAAAAAACAGACAAAAATGGACAAAACGTATAAAAGCGTATAAAAACGGACGAAAACGTATAAAAATGGACGCAACAAATAAAAAACGGACGAAAACGTAAAAAACATATGTAAACGTATAAAACAGACGAAAACATATAAAAACTGACGAAAATAGATAAAAGCTGATGGAGACGTATAAAAACAGATAAAAAACGTATAAAAACGGATGAAAACATATAAAAACGGACGAAAACGTATAAAAACTAACAAAAACGTATAAAAACTGACGAAAATCGGACATAAACATATAAAACCGTATAAAAATGGACGAGACGTATAACAAACGGACGATGATTTGAAAACATATAAAAACGGATGAAAACAGATGAAAGCATATAAAAACGGTTAAAAACAGATGGATAAAAATATTACTCCCTCCATCCCAAATTTATTGTCAACTATTGACTTTTTTAGTTTTTCTTCTTCAACTTTGACCTTAAATATTTTTGTAGGTGTTACATAATATTTGATGCAAAATATATAAATGGATTGAGTTTTAAGTGTACTTTTTAATGGTATAATTTTTCATCAAGTATTATATAATAAAAAATATATATTTATGGTAAAAGTTGAATCAGTTTGACTTTAAAAATTTTAACTGGACAATAATTTTGGGACGGATGGAGTAAAAACATTTAAGGACGGTGGATGCAATTTTCTCCAAACGACAGTGACCATTTATGTAATTTACCCTAGAGACGGTGGATGCAATTTTTGCAAACCCAAAAGGATCATTTATATCAGTTGCAAAGGTAAAATGGTCATCACAAATTTTCACTGCATACATAAAGACAAAAATGGTAGTTTCCTACACAAATAAACTAAATTTTTAATATGTTACACATCAAAAGATATAGTGGCAAGTATGATGATTTTTAAAATGATTAACCCCAGAAATATTAATTGTAAGTGTTGTATAAATTTGTTTGTGCTTAATTTAAATTATTGTAAATAGTGTTTTTTAATTGTAATGCTTAAAATGTATTTATAGAAATTTTAAAAATTAATTAGGAGGGAAGTGCTAATCTCTATTATAGGTTGTATAGATGTGTTAAAATTTTATATGAGTTGAAATTTTTCTCCCCTATTTTTGTAACTTTCATTTTTTACTTTGTTAAGAGTTAATACAAATTGAACGCAGTTCAAACTGTTCAATCCATTTGGTTTTTAATGAACCTAGCTTGTTATGTTCAACCAATTTTCTTTTTAGACTAAGTTTGTATGCATTAAAAGTTATATATAATTCAAACACAAATCATACAAGCATAGAAGGACGAAAAGAATATATAACGACATTGAGCCAGGATGTGTAGGTTCTTGTAAAAGCTCAACTGGTTTCCAAACCATCTAGTCAAAGTAGGCCGCACAAGAAACAAAAAAAAAAACATATAACCGGACCAAACCGCAACCAAGCAATACTTGCTTTTGGCTACTAACACATTTGTAATTCTTTCCACCCCGAGCATGTCAGAGTTGTAGTTCATGACCATTAAAATTTAAGGCACACAAGGTCAACATTTATGAATACTTTTTAAGAAGCAGCGCCCCCGCATACTTGACGATACTTTCTTGGCATCTTGCAATGTTTTCTTACAGTTAGAAGTGCTATCAGATTCTTTGATAAACTAGCTTTCCTTGGCTTCCGACTATAAAATGAAGAATAGGAACTGTATTTAACCTTTTTTTTATAGAGAAGAATGCATGTCAACCAACAGATTTACTAATAAAGTTAATTCATAGCTTTTGTGGAGTTTGCTAAAGTTGATCGAGTACGGAGTATCGGTTATTGAGAGCTCGAATATAAGGCACATAATGAGCTCAAAATACACTACAAGCTGAACTCGAGCGTAGAAGGGCTTGGCTAAGCTTTTTTAAGCATTGTGTAGTATGTAATTCTATATAAATAAATATACAATTAGTGTATGCAAATTTAGGGATAATTTCAAAAATACCCCGATTGCCTTTTCCCAAGGGCTGAGACTATCTAGACAACATCTTTTGTGTTTCCTTATCTAGAATAGGGCAACCAGTACTTTTTGGGCAACTAAAATCTGCAAGTGAGAAGTGTGACTTTACGAATTATAAGGCATGGACAACTTGTGTACTTTTTGGGCAACTAATGTACTTTTTGGGCAACTGACGGCCTTCATGTCGGGCAAGTGGCGATGGTTAGCTAAGTACTGGTTGCCCAGGGCAACTGGTCTAGATAATGAAACACAAAAGATGTCATGTAGATAATCTCAGCCCTTGGGCAACCGGAGTATTTTTGGAATTATCCCGCAAATTAATGATGTTGTTGTCAACGTTAACTACTTTAAACTTTTGTTCTTTTATTCTTTTTTTTTCTTTTTTCTTAAATAAATAGTATAGTTTTTAACTTATGGTCAAGTTTCATGGTGGTTATTATAGATATCTTTAAAATGTTTTTTTTTTTAATTATTTATTTATTTATTGATTATTATTATTATTATTATTATTATTATTATTATTATTTATTTTATTATTATTATTATTATTATTATTATTATTATTATTATTATTATTATTATTATTATTTATATGTATCTTAACTAAATATAAAGCTTAGAAAGATACAGTTTGCATAGACCTTTTTTTATGAACGGCATTAGCATATATAAATAAGACTACATTAGCAAGAAGCTAGAAAAGTTACAAAAAAGAGGAAATAGCATTACAAGGGTTACATATCCAATCAATCCGCTTAATGGGGACTTTCTTTTGTCTACTAGAGCACCAAGTAAATGATGATAGTTTGAATCATCAAGGATGAGCTTGTTGGGTTGTTTTGATGCTAAAGTCATATCATTATAGTTTGCATAGACCGAGAACATTATTGTGTGATGAAACATATATGTTAATAAGGAAGTTCTTATGTGTGGTTCTATGACTAATGTTTGGTTTCCTATAATGTGTTTGTTAAACGCCAGAGAACCCGCAAATGCCACCCCTCAAGAATCAAGTGAATGATATTTATAGTTAAACGATTACATGGAAACAAGTAAAATACAATACAAGTCCCTATACTATGACTCTTAATAAGATAAAACTAATTTAGTAAATAACAAAACTTTTGAGACTAACATGTTGGATCCATCTTGTTTTAGATCTTCAAAAAGAGGCAATTTCAGTGGAAAAGATTCATTCACACTTGAAACAAAACATGAAAATGAACACTATAAAATACGGAGACTTGTACGGTTTTGTTAGAGATCATTTATCCAATGAAATAGATAGCGAGACCGCGACTGACTACTCATAACTCTCCTTAGGTTGTGAAGAAAGCATAACACATGTAAAGCCACATGTAGTACCTACAAGGATGGAACATATAAGTGGTCGAGGGGGGTTGTGGCCCCTCCAAAAATTTTAACCCTATGTACATTTTGTAGCAGTTTATTTATAGTTTTAATAATATTTAATACAAAAATTTCAGCGTTGAGTATATCGCTCCGCCTAAATTAAATACTACCTCCGTCCCATAAAAACTGTCAAGTTTGACTTTTCAAAGTCAAACTGGTTAAACTTTGACCTTATTTATTTTTTTGGTTATTATATAATACTTGATGTAAAATATATGAATAGATTGAGTTTTAAGTGTATTTTTCATTGGTATAATTTTTCATCAAATATTATATAACACGTAAAAAATATTTACTGTCAAAGTTGAACCAGTTTGACTTTGAAAAGTCAAACTGGACAGTTTTTATGGGACGGAGGGAGTACTTTACAAGTTCCGTCTCTGAGTACCTAATGTTGCCCTTGTATTATGTTGTACCGAGCATTGCCTCCCTTGTAATGTCTTGCCTTGGTCATGGGTAAAGATGGGCGGAGATTGTGGCATATAACTTAACACCACGTTTTGATTTTGGGTAAAAAAAAATTACATGCGTACATATAGTGTTGCAATGCTTCGCAAGTGCTTCACATTTTGATCACAATCAAAATTTTACCCATTGACAACATTTTTTGGTACTCGGTACATTTGGCTCGTAAAAACAAGGAATATTATTTTTCGTAACGATTTCATAATGTCTCATACTTGCCACCGTGTGTTCATCTATTTGCATTTGGCAGGTTGAAGAACCATGATTTCCATCATGTGTTCATCGATTTGCATTTTGAGTCAAGAACCCAGCAAGTGTAATTTTTTCAATTTTTTTTTTTTTTTTTTTGTACGACCCCAATAGTATATTTATGCTACTTTCTTTATGGTAAAAATTTAGTTTAGCCCAAAATTAATTTTTGTGAGGCAAATTTTTACATAACCTCCCAAAAATATTTTTGCAACATCATCCCGAAAATCATAGGTCCGTCTTGGTCATCATAATCAATATGTTATACTAATAAACCGGTGTGTCAACAAGTTCAACTATAATCATATTACCAAGTTTTACATTTTCAAACTAAGTTACTAAATCTAAATATGTATGGGTTAAAAGGAAAACATAAGTAGCTCTAAAGGTCAAATTTAGCAAAACGCTATAATTGTTAGCCAATATTATAGTGACATGTGGCAAAATGCAGTGTACCAAATGTTAAAGGGTTTATGAGAGTCATTTATATCTTTTTTTATTTCATGTTTTAAGAGCTAACCCTCAAGTCCTCAACTACCCAACCCTAACCCACTGTATGGTTTAGGGTTTCCTCCAAATTAATTACCACAAGGTGATTGCAATCAAGGTATCAATCTGCAAATCTTTTATGGTGGTTTTCTGATTGATCTATGTTTGCTATTTCAAAATTGTTGTACTTTTTATTAATTTTGTTTATCCAGTAAGAACTGTTTATCCTTCCTACTTAGAAATGGATGGAGGTTTTAATAAACAACTTCCTAATGACTCTTGGGATTTGATCTTTAAGAAGCTAGACTCAAATGTGGATCGAAACTCTTTTGGCCTAACATGTCACAATTTTCTTGATATTCAAAGTTCAAGTTATAAAAGCTTGAAATTGGGATGCTCAAACGAGTCAAATTGCTCCACTCATGTTAATATTCATGATTCCGTTCTCAATGAAAATCTCTTCAACCGTTTTACCCAATTAGAGTCGCTGTCTTTGGGCACTTGCCTTCATATTAAGGATTCGGGTCTAACACCATTTGTAAAATATGGGTCTAAATTGCTTTCTCTAAATCTTGATTTTTGTTATCATGTCACCGACATAGGACTTACTTTGGTTGCAGGTAGCTGCCCATTGTTATCCGTTATCAGCCTTGCTAAATGCTCTATCACCGATTGTGGATTAGAAATCTTAACCAAATTGTGTAAGTCATTAAAAGAAGTGAATCTTGCTTGGTGCACAAACATAACTGACCGTGGAATTTTGTCTCTCAACAAAAACTCTCGTCAACTTAGATCACTCAACATAACCTGTCGCAGTAAAATTGTTGGTTTAACCTTCCAAGGGTTTTCTCCAACCCTGGCTTGTTTGGAAGCCGCGAATTGTGTGCTTGGTTATACAGGTATTACTGAAATTTTAAGTGGAGGCGGTCTCGAGCATTTAAACCTTTCTTATCTTAATTTTAGTAAGTTTAATTCGAGCCACAAACTGGCTACATTTATTGGAATAGGATTTGCGGCTAATCTTAGATTCCTTAACCTAGTTTTGTGCCCGTTTGTTGAGGATAGCGTTATAATTGCAATTTCAAAAGGGTGTCCATTGCTGCAAGAATGGAACCTATCTTGTTGTGGCAAGATCGGGATTTCTGGTTGGGAGGCAATTGGATATTATTGTCAGAATTTGGAGATACTTCATGTAAGTTATTGTTTTGAACTTTGTGATAGAGGATTACTCGCTTCGGGTAATGGTTGCAAACGCCTCTTAGTGATATACCTGAAAAACTGCTTAAAAGTCACTGCATCTGGGCTCCACCGGTTTAAAGTATACAGAGAGGATGTTGAAATCAAAGAGGAAGTATGGCTGACAGGGATTTCCCCAAATGAGGAATTTATATCTGATGATGTGGAAATTGCATCTGATGGCGCGGAATTTGAATCAGATGACGCGGAATTTATATCTGATGGCGCAGAATTTGTATCGGACGATGAGCCGGAGTTTGTACCATTTTAAGTAGAAGGAGATTCAGCTGTGTTGTTTACTTGCTCTGAAAACTTGAAAGACTGTATGTATCTTTCTTTATTAATCCTTAGTACTTGTGTAACTCCCATATTGGAGAATAAAATAAGACATCATGAAACTTATTACTTGTGTAACCTCGAACGGGAGGAAATTGTGAAACTTAACATTGTTGTGTGTTTGTTTTAATGTATGCAACAGACTGTAATGCATTTACAGCTTTGTTTGTCCAGTTTTTTTGTTTAAATCTCATATTTCTATATCATCATATAAATTATCAAGAATTATCTTTTCAAGAGTAACTTCCCCCAAAATGGAGACCAAAGACCCGTGCCTCGATCTCTTATGTGCGACATCTAAGGGACATGTTCATATAGAGATTCCCATCGGTCTAATTCCACAGCTTATATGACGAAGGCCGAGGAAGTAGGTGTGGCGTTAATAAAGCTACTGGGCGACAGGGGACACCATTTTCTCTATAAGAGGTCAGATCTTATTATTATCTTTTTCTAATTTTAATCATGCCAGTAACAATGTAAAAGCTCGCGACATAACTCAAAACTGATGCACTAAGTCGAACATATATTAATTAATGAATCACTCTGTTCGGACACAGCATTGAATACATAAATTGAACAAGTATGATGAACCTGAAACCATTGACATACATAAATTGAACAAGTATGATGAACCTGAAACCATTGACATACATAAATTGAACAAGTATGATGAACCTGAAACCATTGACATGGCTATGTACTTTGCTAGAGTAAGCAAGCAAAGTGGGAAAAAACATAAGTACTTGGCGATGATGCTACCAAAACATAGAACTCGTTTGATGTTATTAACACTCAGGCAGATCGGATGGTGGAGGTAGCAGCGTCTCTGATTCCCCTACTCCATTTTCAACGATAAAAGCCATTGCAAAACCCCAAGCAAGATGAGTATCAATGTGACAATGCAACTGCCAAACTCATGTAAATATCCCGTAATTAATTTCATGTTTTATGTTAAAATTTTATGATCTAAAAGATAAAGATTCTTTATTCCTGTCGGAGGTTCATAACTCAATTTTTGTTTTTCTGGATTTCACCTTAAATAGAAAATCGATCATAATCTAGAAGAGATAGATTGTAGCTAATTTTATTAAAGAATTATAAATTTATGTGTGTTTGCCTAGATTGCGTCTTACAAGAAAATCATAATCATGATAATCTATAAAAGATGATATACTGAAACTTCAATTATCTTGTAAACATTCATATTTAGATGTCGGTATAATTTTAACTGGATTATCCGCTACAAATCTGAGAGCAGCCCATCCTCAGCTCCAACAGGAAGATCGATTGTATTTCTTTGTGGTGGATCAGCAAGGTTAAAGTTAGCGGTATCTCGTGGCAGATTAAAACACCAAAACCTTGACCAACTATGTAGAAATGGTATCCATGAAGATGAACAGGATGATCCTCAGTCGAAAAGATAGAAGTATCTTGAAGAATATAATCTGCACACCTGTCTTGAACCAAACTGTGTAAAGTCTCATTTCATTAACCGGCTGCCCCAACCCACGAGGTACATTACCAGTGTAATCGAATTGCAAAGGTGAACAGGTGGAAAATCTGGTGTGTAAATATTAGGAATCTTTTGTGTATAAGCTTGAAGTAAAGACACTCGGTTTGGTAGTACAGATGATACATTGTTCATACTAGCACCAAACCATGTGTTATTAGGCCCTTGGCATGTAGGTCCAGGAGTACAGTTAAAAACCCAAACCCCATTGTGAAAAATAATTTTTCGTTAGTTTTAGTAGGGATCGCTACTTTACCTGGGATCTTTATTCAATTATAAAATGCACTGACTGTGTTAGTGTCATTGTAGGCAGGAAGTTGTGGTAAAATTGGTTGTGAAGTGGCAGATGGGGCATTTTGAGCAGTTGCATATGCTCTTGCAGCCATGTAGTAACGACCGGGCTGTAGGTCAGCAGTAAGGAGGATGTCCGTGGTTTGACTGGGCCCCACCATGATGACATTGGATGTAAATTGCTTGGTGTAAACAGCATCCGCGGCGACAACAGTTAGTTTGTGGTTAGCGACGCTGAAAAAGAGTTGTTGATTGAGTGCAGCATTGATGACCCTTAGAACAGTATCTTCTATGTTTACTGTGTAAGTTTCGTGGTACCTAGTAAAAGCAAGTTTTTTGATATTCAAAACTGATGAAAATTCATCAAAATGAATTTCATTCTTAGGTGGACTATAATTAGTACCTTGGCTGGAGCATCAGAAAAGATAGATCACCAGGTTGCCCGTTAATAGTGATAGCATCTGATATGTTAGGAGCTGCGCCTCTGAACAGTTCTTATCATAGCACACTGATCACTTTCCGGTCCCACCATTCACCTATTTCATCATCAACAACGAACAGATAACTTCATTAAATCAGAAAATGGTACTAGTATATATTTTGCATAAAATATCAACGTGTTTTCTTAATTTTTCTTGTTTTAGTCATCATACTAGCTTTGTACATCTAATTACTATCTTAGTTTTATATGTTGCGAAAAAAATAACATCAAAAACCTGCTTTCTAAATCAAGTTTCTTTTTATATAAAAATGTTAGATTATATACAATGTTAAGTTTTATATGAGAATATTGAGAAACACGGGTTACTAAATGACCCAAACATTAGACAGCCATCTGCTAGTGACTCACATGTACAAAAGAAGTGCGTAATGTGGAACACAAAAGATGAGAAACTAGTTATACGTTATGCAAAAATTTACAAATATGTAAACGCGTTAGAGATTTGAAATAAATATCCATAGAAGAGATTCAACGTAAGGACTCTGTACCTAGGATATAACAGGAAATTCGACTTTGGGTGTTGGAAAGGGGTAAGATGAGCCCGACTCAGGGCAGATAACAAGTGCAGCATAGACCATAGCTCGTAGCCATTGGCTATGAGCATGCCACTGCAATGTTCCCCCTTGGTCTTGTATGTGTAACTTCCTCCGGGCTGGATATGGCATTGGGTCACAAATTCAGGCCCATCGGGTCAAGGGTCTCGCAGTTGGCGTGACCCATGCCTGAAAATTACAATAAACCATTAAGGGTGTGTGGTACATGACTATCGGAATTAATCAATCACAATCATATGCATTGCAAATGTTTGGTTGACGGATATGGGAATGAAGGTATGAAAGTATGGTCATAGAACCATAGTTGTGGAGATAGGTATATACACTAGAGGCGCGAGATGAAAAAATTAATGCACCAATGTATGGTTACATTGTAAGGAGAAGCATTTTTGACTTTAAGAGCAACACTGTCCGCATTTTGTACTTCTAGAGTCGGGCCTGGAAACTGTCCATTAAAAATAACGATTCTATGGTTTTTACATAGCCTATTAGCTGCTTGCTGTTGAACCGATATATATATATATATATATATATATATATATATATATATATATATATATATATATATATATATATATATATATATATATATATTAACAACCATCGGAATATAGATAACCTGAAAACATAGAAAGAAGGTTACTACTAATGGCATACTATGAAGGCACAGCTATGCGTTTCTGCAAATAAGGGCAAAGGAAAGCAGAAGGCTCAGTAAGAGAGAGCCCGTGAGATCGACATTATGAATGTCTTGTTTCTTTTAACACTTTTGAGTGAAAAAAATGTGAAGTTTTGGTGTGTGCTAAAGATGGCAATAAGAAGAGGTTTATAAGCACATGGGTGCGGTGGGGTTAGGTTATGAGTCATTGGTGAAGCACTAGGCCTATTTCAACACGTGAGGAGGACACTAGCTTTGGGCAAATGATTAAAAAAAATATTATACTTGCTATCATTTTCTTTTGTGGGTAACAAATAAATTTTTTTGCTTTTGTGCGTATTTTTTTTTTTCAAATTTATCTTTTTAGGGTACTATGTGACATTTTTGTCATTCGGGGAAAAAAATTTCTATTAGCTAAGTGGGGCAAAAATGTCCAAAATTTTTACAAAATACCCTAAAAAAGATGAATTTGAAAGAAAGGTACCCATAAAAGCAAAAAATTTTGTTCCCTACCTAAAAGAGAAAATGATGACAAGTATAACACTTTTTTTAATCATTTGCCCTAATAGCTTTCAACTTTCCAAAAGGGCAAAATGGATTCCGAGCAAACAGCTTAAAATAGTTTTAGTCAGGTCACGCGTGTTGCGGCGGCGGATACCCTGTAATTAAAATTAAATTTTTTGACGTGTTATCTTTTATATAATAAAGGAATTACATCATTTCGGAGTGATTTTACAAAATCAATCTTAGTGGAAAAAAATTGGACCAATAGGAAAGATCGATTTTGACACATAGGCGAAATCGAGTAATATGATTAGTCAATAAAAAGTCAAAATTGAATTGATTTTGGTCAAACTTTAATAAATTTGGTGAAAATTTTGATTGAGAAAAACAAACACAGAAAAATATAGGTGTCAAATTTATATATATATATATATATATATATATATATATATATATATATATATATATATATATATATATATATATATATATATATATATATATATATATAACAACTTAAAAAAAGAGAAGGTAATTAATAAAACGTTAGTGGTTGAATTTTAAATATATTATATGGAGTTAAGTGTAAAATTATAAATCTTCATGTTTTTTGATAATTTTAGATAATAAACAAATAACCCCGTATACTTTATATATCATATACTTTATAATATGAACTTTGTTTACACATGAGTATTAGTATTAGCTTGAGACTTATGTCAGCTAAATAAAAGTTTATATACGGATATATTTCAACTTATAACAACGACAACACTTGTGCTACTAAACTCACACATTTTGTACAACATGATATCAAATATACGCGATTGTACTTATAACAACGACTCATATAATTATTATTTTAAGTTTATATACGGATATTGATGAGGCGAAAAGTGTACCACTTTTAAGGGGTCATTTAAGCCCGAATTTGATATTATTTGATCAAATATTGCCCTAAATCGTTCATTTTGTCATTTTAGGTACTTTTGAGGAAGAATCTGAAAAAGAAAGCATTTTGAACATTTTTGGAGCATAAAAGTGAAGAAAACGGCAAAGTCTCAAATTTCCTTGATGGAACAGTATCTGACGGCGTCAAGGATCTCCACATGAAGGCGTCAAGAGTTACAAAAGAGGTGGATGTGAAACTTATAACGTGACGGCCCAGAGAGTTTGCAAGCTTATGGCCTGACGGCGTCACCAAGGCCATCAGGGTCCAATTACTAGTGACGGCCCAGAATAAATTCCTACATGATGGCATCACAAATGGATCTAGGCAATACGATTTTATCATGGCGGCAAGTTGATGGTGTCACAACTTAATACATGACGCCGTCACGATGTAAAATTTAAATATACTTTTCCAAATTTCATTCATTAGTGTGCAACTTTGAGGGAATAAACCCTAGGACGAATTTTACAGCTTTTTCATGGGTTCCAACCCATTGAATCTTTCATGTTCAATTGAAGATAAGTATTCATTCAAATCATTCAATATGTCTATGTGTTGTGTGATTATATCTTACGCATGTCTTCTCTTTAACATGCTAGGCTAGATCTTTCTTGTGTTTGCTTAGATGTAGTGAAACCTAGATGTTAATTATGGATTGATTGTTTGTTTATAATTGTTACAGATGATTGTATTCGATGTTAGGCTTAAGAAAACTGGCAGACTTCCATTGGTAACTTGGTTGAACGTCTTAAGAAACATGATCGGAGGTGTACTACGATTTTTTGTTGTATTTAATGCGTAAGAGAATTCTAATGATCCCATGTTAGGAGCTTCTAACGGCTTGACATAGGAGTGAAGTAGGATCTTATAGAGTTAGGGAATATTGTACACGGTCCTACGACTAGTATTAAGGAATATGACCCATCATCCATGCAATTGTAACAAGCTAATCAACCTGTAAAAGATATCTAGGGAGTAATGAAATCTAAGTAAACACAACTTTCCTCATTATTGTTTCCATCACATTAGTATAATTAGTTTAATTTTCATTTCTGTTATTTTATTTTGATTTCATCTTAGTTAATTGGGTTAGTTGGCTAGCAACTAATTCCGCCCACTCCTTCAAAACCCGAGATTTTAAATTGCTTTCCATAAAATATAAAAATACAAAAAGAATCATCCCTCACCACTAGACCTAGTTTAGTAGGCTTTCTTATCCTAGCGACACTATTCCTGAGTTGAACGATCAATCCCCCGGTACTTGTCACTATACTATACTACAACGATCAGGTACACTGCCTGGTGGGGGTTGTAAGCTTCTCGAGATCCCTTGAGAGGTAAAACCTGTTGCGAGGGCGCAATCCCCCGTATATCAAGTTTTTGGCGCCGCAACCCGGGGAATAGTTATTTTCTAGGTTAGGATTTCTTTTTATTAGGTCTACTTGCTATATTCCTTTCTAGTAAGATTTTTATTTTGTTTTATAAGTTTTCTTTAGTCTATCTTTTCTTTGTGTGTTTGTTCGTAAAATTCTCATAAATTATTCCGTTGGCCATTATGGAGAACGTGAATCCACCAAGTCCGACACTAGAGTTTTACCAGAAAAAATATAATTACACCAGTTTGGATATACCAAGATGGAGGAATGAAATGAGGAGGACGGGATCTTATATTGATTTTATTGAGTACCTTGAGAAAAGAGGCCAAGTGCATAAGACTTTTAAAGAATTCACCTTAGGAGCTCCATCAACCCCTCTCACTTAGTGAAACCTATGCACCATATGAGCCTTTATCTAGGATAGTTTCGTATGAGCTACCTAGCTGCATGTCATGGTTAGGCACTACCATAATACAGGATGAACACATAGGTGACCTTGATGTGATGGAGGATGTAGCCGAACATGATCACATTGATCAAAAAGACCTAGGTTTTATGATCGATGATGATGAATCTCAAGAAACACATGATGAATCTTTTGGGCAATTTGAATATCACAGTCAGAATATTGAGGATGATCCTTATGATTCAGATATAGAAGTTGAGATGCCTAGAGAAGCACTTGAGATACTTGGGAAAATGTTAGGGTTAGATTATAATAAAACACATGTTGAGGATATAGGTGATCTTGACAAAAGAAATGATGAAGTAAATAACATAAGCTCATAAAGTACCCCACAAGTCCTACCATCATTTGAGGCACACACACCGCCCGTGACTTACCCGGAAGAAGTAGAAGAAACTTTAGGAATTCCGATGGAGGTAGAACCCTTGGACCAAGCACCACTTGAGGATATAGGTTTGAATACTTGTAATGATAACCTTTCTCTTAGTTCTAAGGAAGTTAGTTTTGAAGAACCGGAGCCTCAACCAAAACCGTTACCTAATCTTCCATCCTTGGATGAAAATTTAGGAATTGAAATAGGTTCCGATCCACCCATAAAACCATATAGTCCGGGTAGTCTTAGGATAAAGGTAGTGGACTCTAAGCCTTGTAGAGAGGAAGCTAATATAGGAGTGGAAAATGACCTTACCTGCTTACATCACCCATTTATGATTGATCACAAGAAACATTATGGGTTTAAACCGGGTTTATTAGGTCAAGATGGATCCCTAACTAGGAGTCTCTTGAAGTTAATAGAAAATGATCCCTTTCTAGGAGAAAATCTTAATCCACTCATTACCCCCATTGAATTAGGTAAGGTTATGATGATAGGAGAACAACCCTTTGAGCATATAATTTATCCACCACTCTTTCCTCACGTGGCATACTTCCACCGAGAGGGTGTGTATCGCTACTATCACCCGCACTTAATCCTAAGTGTAGGGAAAACTTCCCTTTTATCCGTTAAATAAGGGTAGAGTCAGGCTTGTGACTCGAACAAAAACAAGCGCTTCTTGGGAGGCAACCCATGTTTTGTGTGCTTTTATTTTTATTTGTTTGATTGTTATTTGTTTCCGTATACATGCTTTAATTTTATTGTTGGTAGATCATGTTTCAAACTAAATTGTGAAAATGCTTTATTTTGTTGTTTAACTTCGTCTTAACTTCATATAAAGGTATTTTGCAAAGGCTAAGTGTAAGGGGAAACCCCAAATTTGTTTCTAAGAACGAAAACGATCATGATTTGCCACAATATTAAATGAACATGTATATTAGTATTTGTTAGAGTCAAATGCTTGTATCGAGTCATAATTATGTTTTGCAGGATTTTCCAGGAAGTAGGACATAAGTTTTTCCAGAAATTTTCCGGAAACTTAACATAAAGATTTCTGCAGGTCACTTCTGACGGCGTCAGGATTTAATACCTGACGGCGTCACGTGTAAAATTCTGGAAATTTTGCGAGTTTTGTTTTTCTAATGGAGTCTTAAAAGTTTTTGTTAATTCTTTAGTTTTATAAACTCCAGAAAATCTGCAAACATTCATTCCACAAGCATTATATCTTAAGTTGCTTTCTAGGATTTATTAGTATATATAGATTGCCGCCGATTTTACGCGAGGTTGCCTTGATTGTTTTCTTAGGTTTAACAGGTTATGTATAACAAGAAGATGATTTATATTTCTGGAAGGGAAGCTTTGAACGTTCATTTTCTTGGAGGAAGATCTAACCTTGTTGACACACTATCCACACCGAACGAATCAGGGGAGTATTTATTTTCATTCTTTTCCCTATTCTACTTTTACATCCTTTAATTGAACATTGGGGACAATGTTCATCCTAAGTGTAAGGGGAGGGTAAATGATGATACCTTATAGGATACTATTGCACTTGATTTTGTTTGTTCGATGGTAGGTGTGTAATAAAACTAAGAGAAATACTTGTTAGTGTAATTTTAGCGCCAAATTTAAAATTTTTTACAACATTTAGGAGTGAAACTTTAGCCTTAATAAGCGTCTCATGGATAGGAGTTGTATGACTAGCACAAAACCGTACCATACAGAAAAAATTTTCACCCAAATATGTGAGGTTCGCCTTTAAATTTGATAGGAAAAACATTCATTATTAGTGCTTATGAGTGTACCGGTAGCATTTAGATTCTAGAACTTGCATTAGTGATGCATCCCGAGACCGCTAGTGAGACTACATTCGTGTAGTAGGATTTACTACATGATAAGAGGCACTAGGATCACCCTTGTGTTTAAACCCGCATCATAATTACTTGACCATTTAAGTCATATTACTTGACTAGTAAAGTCAATTAATTTTCCCCACACCTTAGCGTTGTACTCATTTTTAGTACACGAAACCCCTAGTACACCCCTCCGAGCCTATCTTTTTCGTTTCTAACTTTAAGCATCTTACTTAAAGGAAGAATTTGTTACAACCCACCCAAATGTACAACCAAATCGCCTTAGCCTTCCGTGTATGCACTCATCTTTAGTGCATTATTGTTATGCGTTTAAACCCTTAGTTAATTGTCTAATTGATTACATGGTTGCTAAGTCGAGTCATATCTTGTACATATTGTTTTGGGACGATTGGGACTCATGGGTAAAGTACTTGTGTTATGGAGTAATGGGGAAGAACATCATATATTACCCCCATATGTGCATTAATCTTAAAAAAAATACTCCAAGTGTTTTGATTATCTTGATTCGAGTCATTAGATTAGTTTATTGTAAAGTATGTAAAAATTCAAGTGTAAGGGGAATGTACATTCCCTATGATGTATTATTTTGGATGGTAGGGTAAGAGTGTATGCAAAAAAAAAAAAAAAAAAAAAAAAAAAAAAAAAAAATCGAATATTTAAGAAAAAGAAAAAAAATAAAAAAGAAAAAAAAATGAGAGAAAAGAGAAAAAACATACGGACTACCATCCCGTTTCATTCTATGCTTATTTTATGTTTTTTGATTTATTAGCTTAAGTCAATTCAAGTCTTGGCTTAGCAACGCCATATTGTACATGTAACTAACCAAGATGATTAACTCGCCACCAGTAAATATTGCCTTTATCCAACCAAACCGTGTTTTCCATATCCCTACACCTAACGTTATAACCCTTTGAAAGACCTCTTTGATAGTTTATCCTAGGTGCTTACGTCAAGTGGTGGAGGTTTGATCATTTCCCAAGCATATGGTAATCTATTTACTATGACAGGTAGTGAGAGATGTTTTCCATTTCCATATTGTGATATATACTTTATTACACCCGAGAGATGTGAGTATCTAAACACTATTTGTGAGGTGCTAGTGTATGACCTCCGTGCTTGCTTTTGGTTTTTAGTGGAATGATTATTTATTGTAATTACTTTTATATTAGTGTTAAATGACCCCTAACTTGTATTTTGATTAGAATAAAAGCGCATTTGCTTGAGGACAAGCAAATCTCAAGTGTAAGGGTATTTGATGAGGCGAAAAGTGTACCGCTTTTAAGGGGTCATTTAAGCCTGAATTCGATATCATTTGATCAAATATTGCCCTAAATCGTTCCTTTTGTCATTTTAGGTACTTTTGAGGAAGAATCTGGAAAAGAAAGCATTTTGGACGTTTTTGGAGCATAAAAGTGAAGAAAACGGCAAAGTCTCAAATTTCCTTGCTGGAACAGTACTTGACGGCGTCAAGGATCTCCACATGATGGCGTCAAGAGTTACAAAAGAGGTGGATGTGGAACATATAACGTGACGGCCCAGAGAGTTTGCAAGCTTATGGCCTGACGGCGTCACCAAAGCCGTCAGGGTCCAATTACTAGTGATGGCCCAAAATAAATTCCTACATGACGGCGTCACAAATGGATCTAGGCAATACGATTTTATCATGGCGGCGAGTTGACGGTGTCACAACTTAATACATGACGCCATCACGATGTAAAATCTATATATAGTTTTCCAAATTTCATTCATTAGTGTGCAACTTTGAGGGAATAAACCCTAGGTCGAATTTTACAGATTTTTCAAGGGTTCCAACCCCTTGAATCTTTCATGTTCAATTGAAGATAAGTATTCATTCAAATCATTCAATATGTCTATGTGTTGTGTGATTATATCTTACGCTTGTCTTCTCTTTAACATGCTAGGCTAGATCTTTCTTGTGTTTGCTTAGATGTAGTGAAACCTAGATGTTAATTATGGGTTGATTATTTGTTTATAATTGTTACGGATGATTTTATTTGATGTTAGGCTTCAGAAAACTGGCAGACTTCCATTGGTAACTTACTTGAACGTCTTAAGAAACATGATCGGAGGTGTACTACGATTTTTGGTTATGTTTAATGCGTAAGAGAATTCTAATTATCCCATGTTAGGAGCTTCTAACGGCTCGACATAGGAGTGAAGTAGGATCTTATAGAGTTAGGGAATATTGTACATGGCCCTACGACTAGTATTAAGGAATATGACCCGTCATCAATGCAATTGTAACAAGCTAATCAACCTGTAAAAGATATCTAGGGAGTAATGAAATCTAAGTAAACACAACTTTCCTTATTATTGTTTCCACCACATTAGTATAATTAGCTTAATTTTCATTTTTGTTATTTTATTTTGATTGCATCTTAGTTAATTGGGTTAGTTGGCTAGCAACTAATTCCGCCCACTCCTTCAAAACCCGAGATTTTAAATTGCTTTTCATAAAATATAAAAATACAAAAAGAATCATCTCTCACCTCTAGACCTAGTTTAGTAGGCTTTCTAATCCTAGCGACACTATTCCTGAGTTGAACGATCAATCCCCCGGTACTTGTCACTATATTATACTACAACGATCAGGTACACTGCCTGGTGGGGGTTGTAAGCTTCTCGAGATCCCATGAGAGGTAAAACCTGTTGCGAGGGCGCAATTCCCCGTATATCAGATATCCGGAAAAACATTTTTAAAAAACTTTACGGAGTATATTTTAACTTTATCGACGCTCATTTGGTGCTACTAAACTCGCACATTTTGTACAACATGATATCAATAGTTAAAGTTAAACAACAACAACAATATCAACCTCAACGTTAGCTAAACAAAGTTAAATCTTTCATCAAACAAAATTTTATACAAGATATTAATAGATATTAATGAATATATAATGACAAACTCATGCATATTTATTAGTTCTACTTATATTACAATTTTCACGGGTATATTCTTACATGTTCATATAGTAAACTAAAATTTTAAAATAAATTTGATTTATATGTAAATCTTGTGCATGCACAAGACTTATAACTACTTTTATGTTTATGCCTTTTACGATAAAATAATTTCACGGATGTACTTATAGTTTGAAGGATTTCAATAAAGCATTTTAAGATGGTTGGATAGAAAAATTCAATACTTTTTTAAATTATAATGTTAAATTTTGTGATGTCGTACGCACCTATTAATCACAAAACAAAAAATCTTTGTACGTACAATGAATGATCCAATACATAAAACGGGCTTCTAATATATTGTTGGGCTTATTTTAAGTAGAATGATCAGATTGTATCATGTGGTAAAATAGTTGTATTTTTTAGTGAGTGTGTGATTTAAGAAAAGGGATAATCATTTTAATAATCATCATATTTGCCATTGTATCTTTTTATATGTAACATATTCAAATTTTTGCTTATCTGTGTACTAAACTACCATTTTTCTTTATGTGTATAGTGAAAACGTGTGATAACCATTTTACCTTGTGAATCTGCGAAAATTGAACCAACCGTCCCTAGGGTAAATTACATAAATGGTCCATGTGGGTTAGCAAAAATTACATCACCGTCCCTATTTTTTTATGCTTTAGACCCGTTAAGTTTTTACATTTTTATACGTTTTCGTCCGTTTTCATACATTTTCATCCGTTTTTATCTGTTTTCATCGTTTTCATCCGTTTTTTACATTTACATCTGATTTTATATGTTTTCGTTCATTTTTATACGTTTTTGTCTGTTTTTATCTTTTTTTCGTCCATTTTTATACGTTTTCACCCAGTTTTATTCGTTTTTATATGTTTTCGTCATTTCATACGTTTAAACCGATTTTGTACATTTCTATCCGTTTTCGTTATTTTTATACGTTTTCATATGTTTTAAACCGAATTTATACTTTTTCTTCCGTTTCTGTATGTTTTTGTCTGTTTTTTTCTTTTTGTCATTCGTTTTCATACAATTTTGTGTGGTTTTATATGTTTTCATCTGGTTTTATATGTTTTCTTCCATTTTAGTAAGTTTTTAAACGTTTTCGTCCCTTTATATACGTTTTCATCCATTTTTATCACTTTTCGTCCGTTTTAGTTCGTTTGTCTTTCGTTTTCCAATGTTTTGGTCATATTTAAATGTTTTCTTATGCTTTCATCCGTTTTGGTACGTTTTCGTCCATTTTGGTATGTTTTCTTACATTTTTGTACGTATGAAAACGGAAACAAAAACGTATAAAAATAGACAAAAACGTATGAAAACAAAAGAAAAATGTACAAAATGTATAAAACGGACGAAAACAGATAAAATATGATGAAAACGTATAAAAAAGGATGAAAACACATAAAAAGCGTATAAAACGGACGAAAATGTATAAAAACAGATGAAACGTATAAAAAATGGACAAAATGGACAAAAACGTATAAACGCGTATAAAAACGGACGAAAACTTATAAAAACGACGCAACATGTAAAAAACGGACGAAAATGTAAAAAACATATGTAAACGTATAAAAACGGACGAAAACATATAAAAACGGACGAAAATAGATAAAAGCTGATGGAGACGAATAAAAATAGATAAAAACGTATAAAAATGGACGAAAACATATAAAAACGGACGAAAACGTATAAAAACTAACAAAAACGTATAAAAACTGACAAAAATCGGACATAAACATATAAAACGGTATAAAAAAGGACGAGACGTATAAAAAACGGACAATGATTTGAAAGCATATGAAAGCGTATAAAAATAGACAAAAATGAATGAAAGCGTATAAAAACGGATAAAAATAGATGGATAAAAATATTAAAAACATTTAAGGATGGTGGATGCAATTTTCTCCAAACGACAGGGACCATTTATGTAATTTACCCTAGGGACGGTGGACGCAATTTTTGCAAACCCAAAAGGATCATTTATGTCAGTTGCAAAGGTAAAATGGTCATCACAAGTTTTCACTACATACATAAAGACAAAAATGGTAGTTTCGTACACAAATAAACAAAATTTTTAATATGTTACACTTCAAAAGATACAGTGGCAAGTATGATAATTTTTAAAATGATTAGCTCCAGAAATATTAATTGTATGTGTTGAATAAATTTATTTGTGCTTTAAATTATTGTAATGCTTAAAACGTATTTATAGAAATTTTAAAAATTAATTAGGAGGGAAGTGCTAATATCTATTATAGGTTGTATAGATGTGTTAAAATTTTATATGAGTTGAAATTTTTCTCCCCTATTTTTGTAACTTTCATTTTTTACTTTGTTAAGAGTTAATACAAATTGAACGCAGTTCAAACTGTTCAATTCGTTTGGTTTTTAATGAACCTTGTTATGTTCAACCAATTTTCTTTTTAGACTAAGTTTGTTTGCATTAAAAGTTATATATAATTCAAACACAAATCATACAAGCATAGAAGGACGAAATGAATATATAACGACATTGAGCCAAGATGTGTAGGTTCTTATAAAAGCTCAACTGGTTTCCAAACCATCTAGTCAAAGCAAGCTGCAAAAGAAGAGAAAAAAAAACATATAACCGGACCAAACCGCAACCAAGCAATACTTGCTTTTGGCTACTAACGCATTTGTAATTCTTTTCACCCCGAGCATGTCAGAGTTGTAGTTCATGACCATTAAAATTTAAGGCACACAAGGTCAACATTTTAAAATAATTACTCCCTCCGTCCCAAAATTATTATCCAGTTAAAATTTTTAAAGTTTGGTTCAACTTTGACCATAAATATATTTTTTGTTATATAACACTTGATGAAAAATTATACCATTGAAAAGTACACTTAAAACCCAATCCATTTATATATTTTGCATCAAATATTATGTAACACCTACAAAAATATTTAAGGTCAAAGTTGAAGAAGAAAAACTAAAAAAATCAATAGTGGAAAAATTTGGGACGGAGAGAGTATAACATTTAGTATAACCAAAAACTGTTGTGAAAAGCTTATTTTAGCGTCCTTCTAAACAATAAGCTTTTGTGTGACTGTTTATGAGCTCTAGGATGTTAAGCCTTTGATCTAGGAATTTGGCTATGACGAGCACAATGATAATATTGACGGAATATTCTATTAAAGAAACAATATTATCACAACAAGGTTTTTCTAACTTCTTCGTTTGTTATTCCAACTAGCCCCAATGCTATGTGATGAAGTATAGCACGGTTTACAATCTAACAGGAATCAAAGATCCTTGAGGCTAAACAAACCTAACAACAACAGACCCCTTGTCTGATGTTCCCACACACACTCTTTTAGATGCTTTACATTTTAACACACTTGGTGTTGTTGTATTTTGTAAGTACGAAGCACCTTGGTGATGTTCACTTTGTTTCACTGTGAAGCATGCTTTTTATCTAAAGGGGTGTGATCTCCTTTTTATAGAACAAAGGAGATCATTACAAAATTGATAAGCTTTGTCATCTACTATCTAGCTCATGACTAAGATGTTAGTCAACACGTATCAATGTTTACAACTCATTTAGAGTGTTCAATTTGATGACTGATGAAAGATATTATCTAGAGGATATACTTTGACTTTTATGCACATAATATCTTCTTCATCCTTATCTATTCAGTAGTATGACTCATTGATCAGCAGCAGTTTCATTTGTACTAGCAGCAGAATCCATCAGCAGAATTGCACTAGCAGCATTCATCAGCAGAAATGCATCATCAGCAGAAACATACTTAGCATATTTTGCTTATCATTTCAGTATTCTTCATGTTTCATTCTTCTTGTTTCTGATCATCAAATCTATGGAATATTTAATTCCTAACAATCTTCCCCTATTTGATGATTACAAAACAAAAACATTCTTCTACGAATTTCCCTAGACGAAGTAGAGAAATTGAGATAACTAAATCTCACCATGAATGAAACTATACTGTCTTCCCCTTAATTTATGCTATCCACCACATCTCTTCCCCTTTTTGTTATCAACAAATAGAGAATATTACAAATATGATCTTTACAGCCATGAACTAATACTACACATCCAATCTATCCTTCTATTATCTCAAATTACCCTCCATTAAGTTTTCCGCACTAAAAATGAACTTGAGGTAGTAAAAATCTAAACCATCAGTAGCAATACTAATTAACAGTAGTAAGAATCAATAACTTTCCCTGTGGTGATGCACATACATAATAAATGGTTGAACACTTGAACATTTAAGCTTCCCCTAAAACCCATATGTTAACCATTTGAATCTCCATTTCTGTAGGCTTTTATGACTTGATGAAGAAAAACCAATCATTACTAACTTGATGCTAAAGTAAAAGAAACCGACCTTGTGTCTTATATCTTGTACTGAATCTGACTTCGAACGTATACCCATCCTTAATGTATAGGGAGACCTCAATCTCATGACAATAAACTTATCTTCTATGAGACACTAAGCACTACAATGTAACCCCTTTAAGTGTTTGTCATTTCGTAGTCACTTGAACGAACGAACAAGTTATCTTTAAAGTGTAAACATCACCTTAAGATATGATAAGAACACAACCTTGAAAAATTTCACTTCATCTTCAAATAAGGAACAAATAACTTTCTTTACCAATAATAACTTGATAAACAAGCCTTTTTATCTTTTAAAAACCAACTCCCTTCTGTATGTGATTCTTCCCCTTTGTGTGTGTTAACCAAGAAAGAAAACCAAAAATTCGACAATACATTAACTGTTTCTGCAGCAGTTTTCAATGATGCATATCTTGCCATCTGAAGCTTAGATTGAAGATCCCTCCAGTGAGAATCTACCTTGATATGCCAAGAACCTTCAACAAAAATTTTAGCCCAATCCAATGGTTAACGAAGGAGCTATAGCTTTTGTAAAACTGCTCTTCTGAAAGTTGCCAAAAATTAAGCAAAAACGAATTTTTCTTCTTTCTTCTTCTCTCTTTAACAAAAACCTTTTCTTTTCTAGATCCAGAACTCCCCGCTCTGATACCAATTGTGAAAAGCTTATTTTAGCGTCCTTCTAAACAATAAGCTTTTGTGTGACTGTTTATGAGCTCTAGGATGTTAAGCCTTTGATCTAGGAATTTGGTTATGACGAGCACAATGATAATATTGACGGAATATTCTATTAAAGAAACAATATTATCACAACAAGGTTTTTCTAACTTCTCCGTTTGTTATTCCAACTAGCCCCAATGCTATGTGATCAAGTATAGCACAGTTTACAATCTAACAGGGATCAAAGATCCTTGAGGCTAAACAAACCTAACAACAACAGACCCTTTGTCTGATGTTCCCACACACACTCTTTTAGATGCTTTACATTTTAACACACTTGGTGTTGTTGTATTTTGTAAGTACGAAGCACCTTGGTGATGTCCACTTTGTTTCACTGTGAAGCATGCTTTTTATCTAAAGGGGTGTGATCTCCTTTTTATAGAACAAAGGAGATCATTACAAAATTGATAAGCTTTGTCATCTACTATCTAGCTCATGACTAGGATGTCAGTCAACACGTATCAATGTTTACAACTCATTTAGAGTGTTCAATTTGATGACTGATGAAAGATATTATCTAGAGGATATACTTTGACTTTTATGCACATAATATCTTCTTCATCCTTATCCATTCAGTAGTATGACTCATTGATCAGCAGCAGTTTCATTTGTACTAGCAGCAGAATCCAGCAGCAGAATCCATCAACAGAATTGCACTAGTAGCATTCATCAGCAGAAATGCATCATCAGCAGAATCCATCAGCAGAATTGCATCATCAGCAGAAACATACTTAGCATATTTTTCTTATCATTTCAGTATTCTTCATGTTTCATTCTACTTGTTTCTGATCATCAAATCTATGGAATATTTAATTCCTAACAACTGTGAACTCAAACTATGTTGTAGACATGCTGAGTTATTTTACATGAAAAAATATCATACTAGATTTGTTGGTCTATATATATAAAAAGCTGATTTTGGATAAGTGTAGTGCATGAGTTGGGCCTTTGGGACCATGATCAATTAGTTATTGTTGAGGTATGGTAAGGATTTGGTGATTTCCACTTGGCTTTACTTGATAGTAGTCTGGTACTTCTCAAAAATTTACGAAGAATATGTCTCTCATACTATGTTTTAGCGAAAATAGCACGAAAATGTAACCAACTCGATAGTTTTTTCTTTGTTGTGTAGTGTAACACCCCAAAAATTTGGTACATCGGAAGACTAATCAAGCTTTCGAGATGCTACGGGGATTGGTATCCAGCACAAGTCATAAAGAAACGAGATAAAGTAAACATAAGTAAAAACAAAACCAACCAGGGTTTCTAAAGTTTACATTCATCCCAAATATCCAAAGTAAGACCCAAAATAAGTTAAACATAGGTCCACAATAAAATATCAGAGTTCAAAAATAGATCCTTTAACTAGATTGCCATGCCAAACCTTCCAAACACAAGCATCCTAAGCCATCACTTAATTACCTGAGAAAACACGCTAAAAGTCAGCTAGTGAGATCATAGGTTTAAATTCTTAATTCAATCAAGTGGACATATACGCAAAACTCTTGCTAGCTAGACTAGGCCTCGAATCACTAAACCAAACCTATAGGTGCACACTGTAGTCCAAAACCAATCAAATCAATATGCATTCGCAAGGATGCGACATGCCCAACATTCGTAAGGATACGACATGTTCTTGCATTCATAAGGATACGACATGCACTACAATCTACCTAGTTCTATAAGCATAGCAAGTTTTAAATAAACAGCAATAATAGTCCACATGAAACAATTTGCACATTTCTCACCCCAAGTATTGAAAACAATATTCAAAAGTAAAAGTGGGGCTATGACTCACTTCAAGTCCAGATATTAGCTCAAAACTGGTAGAATCAAGAAGTATAGCAACTCAAATGAAGGCAACTACGGACTCGGCACTTCCTAACAATATAAACTCTTCTCAGAATCATTTCCTCAAAATCAAATATTCCCAATCCCGAACGTATTTCTTTTTATTTTCCAAAATCCGTTTCTCATATTTGGTTTGGCGTTTGGTATCCATGTGGGTGGAAGGTCGGCCCAACACAAGCCAGGAAACACATCAAAAGTAATAATAACGATCTACAGGTCTAGTGTTGGCCCAATATATTCTTTAAATAAATCATCGAAGTTTATCAAGTTCGTCAACTCGCTAATCCTCCACAATTTATTTACCTAATATATTATTCCAAAACCATACCAAGTCCTAAATCACATAGCACGTAGATTACTATATGGTAAGTTTTAAAGTCTAATAAGTTTCCTAAATATATCGTCAAACTTACCGAATTCGTCAATTCGGTAAACCTCACAAAATATTTAGTAAACCTCACAAAATATTATCCCGCACTCCTACCACAACCTAAAGGCGTCGTAGGATACAATACTCGATAATAAACTCTTTTTATATAACTAAATAGGCCCCATTTAATCCGTCGATTAAATAAGTTAAATAGTTATATGAAACGAGTCTATTAACGTCACACATCCGTGACAAGCACAAAAAGTCAACAATTAATAAAATGACCAACTTGGATTTAAGTGCCCTCAAATCTCTTATAACTCGTAAGTTCTTGTTTTATTTCCCAAAAGTTTACTTTATTTCGTAAAACAATCCGCGTTATATTTATATTTCTAATTATACTAGTTTAGTTATAATAAGGTTTTCGACAATATTTTACTATTTTCATATTCCAACATATATCGTCAACGTTATTATTTTTATTACTCGTGATCTCCCATTTATTATATACGCACTTATATAAATATATATATGTTTACACATTTATATATTTATATAGATGTTTATATAGATATATAAGTTATTACGAGTTTTTAGTTGTTTGTTTAATTATAAATTGTGTCGAGTTATAAAAGATGAGTCACATGTTCGAGTCATCACTCTCGGCTCATTGACCAAATCCAAAGTGTCGAGGCATTTGCCGAAGTCAATCGTTGACTAACGTGACTCCAACTCGCACAACCACAAGTCCAAAGCAACAAGTCAATATCACAACTTTGTCATTCGTCCCATTTCACAATCTACAACAATAGGGTCCGACTACGGCACCCGACTAACCTATCACCGTCATACTAATGCGACCGTCTCACAATCGGTCCCCGTTCATCCACTTAATCGACAACACTTCACGAAAATAATCATATATCCATTGTCGAGACCATAAAGGGTCTCGACCCATCAAATAGTATTCGGCCGAAACAATTACACACGACAACAACAACATTAAAACGACAACAAGAAGAGCATCAAGATAAATACATGTTCCAGGTTGATTTACCAAATCAAAACCCGTGCCGAGAGACCCACTTGGGTCTCGGTAAGACCACGAGTCAAGAGGACTCAAGTCCAAGACCACAAAGGTCTCGGCTAGGCTCACACGAGCTCAAACATCAACCAAATGAACCCTTGAGGTCGCGGGATGCTCACATGAGCTCAAACATCAACCAAACAGACCCTTGAGGTCGCGGTATGCTCACATGAGCCATCAAATCAAGACACCGAGACCACGAGGGTCTCGGCTAAGCTCAACCGAGCATCAAACTCATCCAAACAACCTCAAATAATCAAATCCGAACACAAATCGATCAAGAGTCGACACCACACGGATACCAAATCATTTTTACTTCCAAAAACCCTTCTTATGTTTATTACCCATTCGGATTTGACCAAGAAATCAAGAAACAAAATGGTTTAACTTTCGGATAGTCAAATTGTTGGGTCTGTTAAAACCCAAACTCCTTAATCCAGGATTTGAACATAAAATATCCTAAGTGTTTCATAACCGAGAACACCAAACAAGTCACTGAATGCATAGTTTTTCAGTGAGTCATCCTCAAGTCGCTCAGGGCGAATCTATGAAGAAAGGTTCAATCATTCAGTGAGGCGGTTCTCAGTGAATGATACCTGAGCCAAAGAATAGGATGATGAACTCAGTGAGGGATGACAATAACTCACTGAGTTCCATGACTCCTCACCAACTAAGATCACTGAGTGAACAAAGACTGAAGTAAAGGCAGGATAAGTTTGAATGGATAAGGGATGGTCCTTATCATGCAAAGGTCAACTTTCCCTGAATGAGTATAATACCAAGAAGTGTGTCAACACTGAAGACCAGAAAGCATCCTTGTTCTTTACTACTTATAGTCAATTGTAACAGGGAAAAAATACCTATGTATTTTGTCCAATGTATGATGATGTAATATTGTCTTGTAGTCTTTGTCCATTAGGTAAGTGTTAGAAATTACTTGTGTATAAATAGAGAATAAGTGAGAGAGGTAAAGATTACGTTTGTGCACTTAATACTTAGACATTCACAAACCAAATCTTTACTCTCTCCAAAGAACAACACAATCCCTGAGTTAGCTCAGCAGGATCTTAGTTGTCACTCAAACTTAGTTTGGATTTAGTGAGGAGTACACCATACTTGTCATTTCAATCCAAAGTGTTGTTCCACAAACACTTGGGTATAATTCTTTTGATTAATTTCTAATAGAGAATTAAACATTGAAAAACTTTGTGTCTTTTCTTTTACGTTTATTTGCTTTTATAATTAATCAACACGTTGCTATACCATGGAACTTGGTTAGATTAACTTTGTAGTTAACCGTAACTAAGTAAAAGGGTCCAACAAGTGGTATCAGAGCCTCTGATTTGTAAAACTTTCAAAATCTTTCATACAAAAGATTGCTCAATTTTTAAAATCAAAAGATCCCACCATGGATTATAGCGATGTACCCCAGCTAGTTGACAAAAAGGGAGGTAGCTATTCAACTGTCGCTCCTAGACTAGAAGCTGGAAAATTTAGCAAGTGGAAAAAGCGTATGCTTTGCTACTTGATTGGTATAGAACCATACTATATCAAGTGTATCAATGAAGGTCCCTTTGTCCCAACGACCGCTGAAGGTTTACCTAAACCTGAGACTCCTGATGAGAGAAAGGTGGTCAATCAGGACCAACGCCTGAAAAACATCATTATATCGTGTCTCCCTGACGATACAATGGAATCAGTCATTAACTGTCCTACAGCCAAACAAACTTGGCTTGACTTGGTTCATAGGTTTGAAGGTCCCTCAGATACCAAGAAAAACAGGATTATGGACCTGAAACTTGAGTATAACACTTTTAGGGCCAAAGAATCCGAAAGTCTCTCTCAGACCTATACCCGATGTAAAACCTTGCTCAATGAGCTTTCAAATGATGGTGTATTATTGTCTAAGCATGAGATCAACGTTGGCTTTGTCAACAGTCTCCCTGAGAAGTGGTTAAACTTCTCTCAGGGTCTCAGGAATGCTAATCACATTCTGAATCTTGAGCTTCCTCAAATATATGGGAAGTTTGTCTATGAAGACAACTTAATCGCAAGACTATACCCTGAAAAGGCTCAAGAAAACAAAACGGCCCTGACTGTCTCACCCATATCCACTGCCTTCTATTCTAATGGTGTTGTGCAGGATTTTCAAGATGACTCTGATGATGAGGTTGATATGAGAACCAGTGATGAGTACCTCAATGATCTTCAATCTGAATTTCAAGAAAGGGCTCTTTTCGCAAATTCAAAATGTTTTATCAAAAGAAACAAGTTCAATTTTCAAAAAGCTAAGGCAAATGATTCCACTGAATGTTTCAACTGTGGCAAAAAGGGTCACTTTGCTAAAGACTGTTTTTCAAAAACAACCTCAGATCCTTCTTATAAACCTTTGTTTCAGCAGCCTGACTCTTTTTGGTCAGAAAATATACCCAAGTGTATCTTGAGTATTCATCTACTATGACCAAAGTGTACTTCTCATGATGAATAGCCATTGGACTGATGGGTCCAAAGAGATCCATGTGAAGTAGGTGCAAGCATTTGGTGATAGAGGAATTTTGTTTGGTTTTAAAGGATGCCCTGTGGTGTTTACCTTTTTCACAGACAGGGCAAGGTTTATCTTTTGTGAGCACAAGTGATGGTAAGCTAAGGACTTTGTTTTGTTTGGCCAGGTTGTTTATGTCTTTGAAGTTCAGGTGGGACAGTCTTTTATGCCAAAGCCAGTTGAGGGTTTCAGTGGCTTTAGCAAAAAGGCATGTTCCATTCTGAGTGAGTGAGGACATATCCAAGACATAGACATCCTGCCTTCTTGGTGCAATAAGAACTACTTCTTTGTTTGCATTAAAGATAGTACCTTGCTTATCATCAAACAAAACTATGTATTTTGCATTACATAGTTGTCTGACACTGATCAAGTTATATTTAAGACCATTAACATACGCTATTCTAGTAAAAACTATTCCACTACAGTTTACTGAACCATAACCTTCCGTGAGACAGGATGAATTATCAACAAATACCACCTTAGGTCCTGGTTCTTCTACATATTTGTGCAGATATTCTTTCACGCCAGTCATGCTTCTTGAACATCCACTATCAAGATGCCAAACAGGATCTCTAGCATGTCTCTGCACAAATGTAAACTGAGTTAGTTTTTCTTGTGAACCCACTTTCTAGTGGGCTTTGCTTTAATGGCCTTTTTGAACTGGGATATTGATCCATGATCAGTGGTGGTGTGAATGTTGCTTCCACAGATATTGCATCTGGGTGATGGGGTAGTTTGTTGGGTTGGTTTGGTATTTCCTCTTCTAGACTGAATAACATGTTCATGTCCTGAACTGTCATGAGTAGGATCTCCATAGATATCACAACATGGATACATCAAACAATCATCAGGGAGATGATCATTGAATCCACAGTGGATGAAAGGTGTGAAAGGTTTAGCTTTCTGCCTTATCTGTTTGGAGCCTGAGGCATAGTTGTGGGGTTGAGCATTGTGGTAAGATACAACACTTGATGAGACTGTGTAAGATAGATGATCAGAGGTTCTGTGATCATCCTTTTTGCATATCATGCAAAAAAGAATTCTATAATAGTCATCAGTGGTATGTGTTGTATAACTACACAGTTCACATCTCATTTTTGGTTTAGATGTTGCCTTAGATTTGGCAGAACTTGAGGAAGCTGGTTTAATTTCCTTTTCCAAAGGTTGAGTTTTCTTCTCAAATGATTCAATTTTTTCACTCAACTTTCTAACAAGTTCAGCCAACTGATCAAATTTGGAATCAGGGCTGTCAGTGGTAACCTCATTTGAGACTGAGGTTGTGGAGTCATCATTTGTGGTAGAGACTTCAGTGAGTGGTCTTTTCAAGATAGTTCTTCCTAAACCAACTTTCTCTCTTGGAGAGTGTTGAGTATACACCAAAGGTGTTAGCTCAGAGCTAGGTTCAGCTCCTTGAAGAACTTTCAGTGGTGGGAGTGGACTCTGTGATATAGGTTCAGACTCATTAATGGACTCAGGAAGACTAGACTCATCAGTGACACCAAGCATATTTTTGATGGCTTGACTTTCAGGTTCCAAAATTTTACCAGTGTTAAAGTTTGGCAGTTTGCTATCTGGGTTGACTCTTTCAATCAAGTCACTGGGTTGACTCTTTTAATCAAGTCACTGGGTTTTGGTGCCATTTCCTTATTAAAGGATATGCCTGAAGGCAGAAATGCCTTTTCACCATGATTCTCACTTGAGGATTCAGTGGTTTGATCTTCACCAATAATGGGTTTCTTGAGACTCACTGAGTCAAAAACTCTAGGGTTTTTCTGAGTCCACTTATATATCACAGCCTTTTCTTTCTTAAGTTCTTCTTGAAGAGCCTGATTTTGTTTTACAAGTTCAGTGTTTTGAATTTGAAGTGTGACAGCCTCAAGTTTAGCTTGTTTTAAAACCAGTAATTCATCTCGACACTTATTTAATTCAAAAGTTAACTTGTTGAATTTAGAAAACAAATTTTGCCTTTGCTCTTCATTGAACTTAAGATCTACATTTAAGTAGTTTAAAAAGGATTGCCAATCAGCATCATCATCCATAGATAACAAAATGTTTACCTTTTTCATGGTGATGTTGACCCATTCTTCATTTCTAGCATGGCTTTTTCCAACAGCCATCTTGTTGTCATCAGAAAGTGCCATCAGTGCACTGAACCTTACTTCATCATCAGAGGAGACATCTTCCTCATCCCAATCATAAGCCTCAGCAACGAGCACCTTGACTACAACAATGGAAAATATGTTGCACACCCTGACCCAAGTGATGTCAAATCAGGGTTAGAAAAAATTGCTTTGGATCCAAAATATTTGGACAAGTCCCCTGTCACCAACAACTCTTTTCCCATGGCTTGGAAGATCCTGTTCACTTTTGTGATTCAGGTTCTCGGTGGGAACCATTCATCCACTGAACAGATTAATTCTGTTCAAATGATGATGGCCTATTGCCTAATGAACGGGGTCACTGTCGACATTGGAGAGATCATTTATGGTGATCTTGTAACCAAGCTACTGAATAAAACTAGGCTACACTATGTGTCGTATCCTAGGTTTATCTCATGTGCTCTTCAAAGGTTACTGGGTTGTCACTACACTCAGGATGAACACTTAAGTTCTTTACCAGCCATCCTGAGTTCTTCAAACTTTTCAAAAGACCCATCCTCAGTCTCAAACATTGAATTGACGGCCCATATGGTTGCCATAACAACCGGAGGGACTCAGTGTACCCACCTTCCCCTCCTAAGAGGACAGGGAAGTCTCAGACTGTGACAAAAACCAAACCCAAGGCACAGGGTATAACACCCCAAAAATCGATCAATACAGCTTAAGACTTTTGGGGTATTATATCATGGATCTTTCGTCACAATTATAGAAAACGATTCAAGTGATCGTTTTAAGTTTTATTTAAAATACCAAATATTCATAATTCCAATAGAATTCATTATTCAACAACTAGTTTTGATTTAAAGAGAAATAAACGTTTCTTTATTTGCCCACTTCGTGCCTTTGCCATCCATTCCATTTAGTTACCTGAGATAAACATGCTAAAAGTCAACAAAAGTTGAGTGAAAGTCATAGGTTTATAATTAAGAGTTTGAACACAAGAGATAGATGCTTATTGTATATAAATACAAATAAACAAGTTAGAAAAATCGCATTCATTATTGTCTTAAGCTCATGACACTCAATGATTCAACAGACATCAGTATTTTCCGTAATAATGATGTAAAATATATATAGCCCCCAAGATAGGTATTTGCCAGAAACCTATGATATTTAAATAAAGTGCATTTGGTAACTTTCCTCTAGCAACCAAATGGGGATTGTCAATCCCTAATAGATCTATTCACAATTATTTACGTTCACCCTTCAAGTGATTAAGGTTCATGATCGAGGGACTTTTGGCAATAGCTACTTAAGCAATAATAAGATCAGGAAAAGACTTGTGTTCGGTTTTTGAGCATGTATCCCCCCCCCCCCCCCCCACAAAAATAAGTTAAATGTGGGCTATGAACTCACCTTAGTAGGATAGTAGAACAATTGTAATCTCAACGATGCAAGGCAACGGCTTCACACACAACCTATAAGATATGACATGTTTTAGTTTTTAAGTCTCGTTTTATTGCGAACGTTTATTATTAATTACGAGTAATCGATAAAGTGCATAGGCGATGTGTCACGTCGTATATAAAATAGAAAATAGTTACGTATTGTTTTATTCGTCTAAATCTAGTTATCGTTATATAAATTTTATACGTATTATATATATATATATATATATATATATATATATATATATATATATATAGTAAGTTACGTTTATTATTTATCGTTTTAATATATATATATATATATATATATATATATATATATATATATATATATATATATATATATATAGTAAGTTACGTTTATTATTTATCGTTTTAATATATATATATATATATATATATATATATATATATATATATATATATATATATATATATATATATAATTATTATTAAAAAAATCAATATTACTATTCAATCCTTTATGTTTCTCAATTTTAAACTTTTTACCCTTAACGGAAAACATTTACGTCGTTAGTCCAAAATTATATATATTTACGTTTTTAGTCCAAAATATCAAATATTTACATTCATTATCCCTAAGTTTTAATATTTACAGTTTATACCCTTAGAAAAACAGTTTTTATACTTTTCACCCAAAGTTTACAAACTTGACAATTTTAGTCCCTAACTCTCGAATATTTGCAAAAATAGTCCAAAAATTTCCAAACTTAAAATTTAACATTTTTATTATTTCAATAAGCTCATAAGGTCTTAAACAGCTTATATTCACAGCTTATTAGCTTATTCTCTTCTTTTTCATTAAGTGGGCTTATCGATCCAATATTAAGGGCCCATTAAGGATTTATGATCCAAGAGGTTTGGGGGTACATTTGTTTTATCAAAATCCAAATTTTTAAGTTATAAAATTATTTCAAAATAGCTTATTTGCTTAGCTTATCGTAATAAGCTAAAATGAGCTTTTTGGGCTTTTTGGCCCACGTAAGGTTTTTAAGTTTCTGAAAACTCGTTTCAATAGCGATTAGCTTTAGGTCTCGTTAAGTGATTAAATAAAGTTGTTAAGTCGATTTATTTATCATTCCCGTTAGTGTTCCAAGTAAACAAATAGGTCGTGTAAAAATACTTAGGGGTCGTGTGTTGAAATTAGAAATGTCGAGGCCAAAGTGTGGCCACAAACTCATGCGTAAAACTTGATAAAACTTGAAAATAAACCAAGTGTTTTAGCATATGTCGTATAGGTCCAAGTGACTTAGAAACGTGTGATTTATGTTGTGTTCTCGTTAATATAAGTCCAATGTTATTATAGGTATTCGTTAATGTCATAACTAAGAAATAGTATAACACATAAAATGTATACGTTATTTTTAAGATTTACGGTTTATAGGTTCCAAGTGATTGTGCATAATATAACTATACGTATATATATAACTTAGAAAGAAAAGTTTGTGTCTCACCTCACCTATAAAAGGTGGAGTAAAACAAGGCGTATGGTTCGTTGGATGGTTCAAAAGCTCCGTGGTTCACTTCACGTTCCTCCAAGGTTCAAATGGCTCCAATTCTTGCTTCCTAGGTTCGTTTTGAGACGTGGTTCTCCTAGCAATCCGTTCGTCCCTCCATCACTTCTCTCTCGTTAATATTTTTAGTGATATGGTACGTATAAGTGTATGAGGTGACTGAGCTTGCATGGAAGGTTTTTATAGTAACTTTTGGTGAGTGTAGACATGATAAGTTCACATGGTATTGTGTGTAGGATAGATACAAACGTATGCCACCTCTCTTCTTGTCCAATCGTGATGTTACAAAGCTAAGATTGAGTAAGATTGCCTCCTGTTCATTCCTGACATTCACAAGGTGTACATTGTTCATTTTGTTGCCATTGGGGAGCAAGGGTGGCAATAAGGAATGTATTGCCACGTTTTTGGCTTATCTTTCAAGGTGAGTTTGGTGATTTACTTAGGGTGTTTCTGGGGTAGTTAACGAGCAAGAGTATGTAATGTTTTGGTCTCGTGTGATTCTTGGGTACTAGGTAAATCAAGATGTGCAATAACATTGGTTCGTTATGTGTAAAAATCATTTAGTAATAGGGTGCGTTTGGGAGTGTCGCGGCTGGGAACAAAGAAAAGAAAACAAAAATTACAAAGGGTGCGTTTTGGGCTTGGCCTGGTGGGCTGCTGTTTTGTGTCGGCCCAAAGAAAAGAAAAAAAATAAAAAGGAGTCCGTTTGGTTTGTATTGTGGATTTTGTGGCCCAAAGGGTGTTGGGGCCCACATGGTGTGTCTCGATTATCGTGTCGAAGTTCAAAAATATTAGTGAGCGTTCTTGTGAAGTTTCGTAGGTTTGGGGAATATAAAAATAATATACGTTATTTAGACGAAATGTATTGTTTTAAATATAAACGCGTTATATAAATATTTATCGTTCGCAATAATTAGAGGCTATCTAGGTCGTGTGTAAGCATCGTTCCTGGGTAAACGGTCAATCACAGTTATCGTAGTGGTTCAATATCAAGCCATATCATAAAAAAAAAAAATTTGTTACCCGTAAAATGGTGTTAATTTATCATAACATCGTCTTATTTATTCGTATGCATTTACTAATCGTAAGGGAAATTTACGAGAGGTTACATTACCTACCTCTTACAGGGAATTCCATCCCGGAATTCTAGTCTAAGATAGTTGCCAAGGGTGTCTTAGGTGAAGAGATGTGGGTACTTGGAGCGAATCTGATCCTCACACTCCCAAGTATATTCCGGTCCTCGCTTGGAGTCCCAACGAACTTTGACAATAGGGATACGGTTTTGTTTGAGTTGTTTGACTTCTCTATCCATGATTTCAATGGGTTCCTCGGTAAAGACAAGGTTATCATCTATCCGAATCTCTTTTAATGGATTCACAAGAGATTCATCGGATAAACACTTCTTAAGGTTGACACATGAAAGGTGTCGTGGATCCGACTAAGTTCTTCGGGTAGTTCTAGTTTATAAGCCACGGGTCCTATCCTTTCCAGGATTTTGAATGGACCGATGTATCTGGGGTTCAACTTTCCAAGCTTTCCAAATCGTACCATTCCCTTCCAGGGAGATACTTTCAATAAGACTCTATCACCTATTTGAAATTCCATGGGTTTCCTTTTTAGGTCTGCGTAACTTTTATGTCGGTCTCGGGCTGCTTGTAAGCATTGCTTAATCTTAACGATTTTCTCGGTTGTTTCCCGAACAAGGTCAGGTCCTATAAGTTGTCTTTCTCCGACTTCTGCCCAATAAACGGGCGATCTGCACTTTCTACCATACAATGCTTCGAAGGGTGCTGCTTTTATGCTGGCGTGGTAACTATTGTTGTATGAAAATTCTGCTAATGGTAAGTGCTTATCCCAACCTTTTCCAAAAT